>JBBBDQ010000134.1:1072500-1780000 GCA_037127315.1 Ascarosepion bandense
TAGATGGCTATCCTTGAATACGAATGGGTGGACATTATATATATATATGTGTATGTTTTTTCTAATATTTTTCTAATATTCTCACATGTTTCCATTTTGCTAGAGAAAAAGAATATAAAAATGTCCTGTTTTCGAATTTCCAAGTGCTTTCAGCCTCTTCACAGACCATTTTCAAATATGTTATTTTTTTCTTATGTTCTTATGTCCTCATTTTTTACTATAATGTAATTTTTTTTCTGTTTTTAGTGTATTTTTTTGTTTTTTAAAAAGGAGTGTTCTTTAAAGCTGTCAAGTGATGCCCCCAGCAGGCATCATATGAGCATCTGTCTATTTTTTAAAAAAACTTTCAAAAGTTCCTTTCTACTGTTAAATAGTGTAAGGTTGATGGTAGGAGAAAATTGTTTGATATATAATGCCTCTTTTATAGCGAGGTGCCTTTTGATATTATGAATTAAGTAGTATTTTTATATTTTTAACCAAAACTTTTCTCAAAGGTCCTTGTAAGTTATGTGTTAATAATTATTTTTTTTATAGCACCACTATTACTAGATAGGTGGCATGTAAAGCATTTACTCAGGGAAGTGGTAGTATAGCTAATATAGGTAATTGATTTTATGACAATAAATCAATAATCAATAAATCTTGTCATAAATCAATTACCTATATTGTGACAGCCACATAATTTAAGGCAGAATGCCATCTTGGCAGCACAAAACTTTCGGTATGCTGAGAAGATGGGTTCTGTTAATGGATTCAAGTTTCAAGTCCATGTAGTGCAATTTTCTGCTCCTCTTCACCTCAGTGTCGATCAGTCAGTGGAATTTCATACAGCGATCTAAGGCTATTCACTGGCTCTTCTTTGAAGCATATCACTGACAATGCAAAAGGGAATCTCCCTGACAGAGCCACTGAGTAATGATAAGCTCTGGCTTTTCTTGGGCTTAGTCTTCATTCTCACCCACATGAAGAGCTTATGGTAGTGCTGCAGCAGTTCATCAACTCTGACCTTAGACCAGACTAGAATTGTGAGGTCATCCTGGAAAGAGCAGGACTATTTGTTCCTTAGTAATCATTTCTATTGCTGTGTATGCTGCATCCTATAATATGAGTTCTATGGACATAAGTTGTGAAATCACATACCCAATCATGATGCTAATTTTGAGGGCTTGCCACTTAGTGGTGTAGTTACCAACAATGAACTCCACAAATGCTGATCTGAAATATTTCATTATAATTTCTCTAACCTTACTAAGGAAATTGAAAAATTCAAAGAACATTTAAATTAGTTCATGAGGAACTGATCCATATCCATTAACAAGATCAAGCCAAATTATATGAAGCTCATTTTTATTTTGTTTCACTGATAGGATTAAATTCTAAATCATGGGTGAATTCTCCAGACAGCCAGCAAAGCCAGGTATCCCAGTCTTCTGGACAGCTGTGTTTAGTTAATGGTTACCTCACAGAAAGTCTGTCATATGATGGACAAGTACCCAAAAAATATTTTCACTTCTATATTCAAGAGGGGCATGTGGCTGAAATTAACAATACTTTATGGATTTTTTCTTAGGTATCCAAATGTCATCTGCCCGGCCCCAATCTTGTGGTAGAAGACTTTGTTTCCATGCCTGCTGGAGGAGGGTAGTTAGTTGCTTAGGAAGAGTTGGACAATTCTTATACAACTTGTAGGATATTCTATTTATTCCAGATGCACCACTGGCATGGGATTTGCTGATGAATTCCTGAATTTCCCTCAGTTTTAGTCTGCTGTTATCAAACATGACCTCTAAATCTTGAGGCATAGAAAAGCCATTCATAGGAGGGATTGGAACATGTTTCCAAGCATCAGCATACATCAGCAAGTGTTTCTTGAGTTCCTTATGTAATACACTTAATTTACTGCTCTTAGTTTTTAGCAAAAGCATAAAGATTGCTCTAAAATGGTCTCCAAGATTGTTACTTTTTCTTCCAATGTTTTCTTTGATTCTCAGTCTGAGATCTGAGTGATCTCTAAGATCACTCAGATCCCTTTTTTAATTTCCTTTTTAGTAGGCTTTCTCAGGAATTAGAGCATCTTTGAGTTGACACTTCACAGCTCTCTGTTTTGTTTTTAGTTTACTCTACTGAACCTGTAATCTGTTTGGTGGCTTCTCTTCTTTCCTTTCCACTCTTGCATTTGCCATACGAAACCTTTCAAGACATAACTCATGCACAACTCACCAGAAAGCTCCAATCTGCTGTCAAATGGGAGCATATATATTTGTCATTTTAAACGTTTTTAGTGGAAAACAAAATTTGAGTAGATGCTCTATTTATTTTAAACAGTATTTTATATTGTCTACTGGCCTGAACATTGAAGAAATCATTAAAATAATATTTGCTGACAGCCATAAAAGAAACTTGACAAACAGTATCATTGTGTCAACAGCCAGATTTTTCCTTGAGCTAAAATTTTAAAATTTGGACAAACACATTATTTTTTTAAAACATTTACAATTGATGCAGTTAAGGGACTAATGATGATTATGATGTTGATAGAGTTGTTTATAATATAGTTTTTTAAAGGACTTTTGCCACTAAAATGATGATTTTTTTTACATAAAAAAGGTCTCTCAGTATGACTATTAAGATTTTGAAAAATATGTTTCTTATTGAAATGGGGGGCACTTTTCCATTACTACACACTGTCAACTAAGCTACCATATTAAGTAAATTCTTCATTTTCATCACAGTGTAGTTAATTAAAGAGTGAATCAGTTAAGTGCCATACGTGATACACGCTTGGGTGATCATGTCTCAAAACAGACATGACTGACTGGGCAGAAGATTATCCCGCAGTAGGTTGCCATTGCTTTCTGCAGTAGACTGGTTGCCAACCAAGACTATAGAACCCAATCTGTCCTGTTATTTAACCCATAACTGGAGGGAAGAGACGGATTTAATACCTTTCCCAAAGGTATTTGTGTGTAAGTGAATGCAAGGAATTTGACTGGAATTCGAACTCGGCTCCCCGATTTCTGGTTCCAAGCTGATATCCATTGCACAATGCACATCCAATTAAAGAGTAAGGAATATATATATATATAGAGAGAGAGAGAGAGAAAGAGAGAGACTGATTATATTGATAGTTGAACAGATTCTGTTCTTCAGATCCTTTGTCAGCAGACTTTACTTCTAAGAGAAGAGTCTTCTATTTTTCTCTATAAAGAAGAAAATGGAGATAAAATAGTTTGAAAGTTAACCCTTATGAACTTATCTTTTCTCTTTTGCCACACACCAAAGACATGGAGAAAAATCAATGAAACCCCTTCATTCTATTGTTCAATTTCTATTCATTATCTTCACTTATCAGCCAGTAGATGGAATGCTGATCAATTCTTTCAAGCTGAATAAATTTGTGCTTTCTGTTTAAGGTTTCAAAGTATTTATTGTCAAAGTTTTCAGCCCAGTATTCAAGAAAAATGAATGCCAATCATGTGTTAATAATGTAATTTCATGATAAAGAGTATAGTGTGAAAAATTCCCATTTGGAAAGAGAAAAATGTTTAAAGAAAATTGACTGCTTAATTAATGACAATTGAGGCACACAATCCATCTTTGATTCAAATACTAACCTTGAAATGATGATGCTTAATAAAGTTTTTTACCAACGGGTCCAGCAGGAGCATGGTCAAGAATGAACATGAGGGCAAGGTTAAATCTCTCTGTTATTTTTAGATAAAATCATTATGATTAGTCTATAAGTTATTTAAAGTGATATTTGATTCAGCATTTATTTCAATACTACATTTTGGTCAATTTTTTTTCACATTTTTTCTCATTGTCTGAAATTCTGAGATCAGTCAGTATGGATCACCCAGTGAGGATCAAACTCACACTCAATTGTAATGATTCTAGCAAGACAAGCTTGCTAACCATAACACCACATAATAATATATGTAATGATAACTCATCTCAGAAACTTAGATAGAAATTCTATTTTAATTCTCTTCTATTCTAATTTTAACTTTATTCTAATTTTGTTGCATTTCATTATATTCTAATTCTTTTCTTTTCTAATTATGTTCAGTTATAATTCTATTCAAATTTTCACCGAGTACATATACCAGGCACTCGACAGGAATGGCGAAGCCTGAACTGTTGCATTGGATATATCTAAGGCGTTCGACAGAGTTTGGCATGCTGGCCTTCTATGCAAACTGCAGAGCTATGGTATAACTGGACATTTGTTTGAACTAATCCAGTCATTCCTCTCTAACCGCACAATGAAGGTGGTATTAAACGGACATGCCTCCCAGAACTACCATGCGAACGCAGGTGTCCCTCAAGGCTCCATCTTAGGTCCTACACTCTTTCTGATATACATTAATGATCTCCCTGATTCCATAAGATCCCAAGTAGGTATGTATACTGATGACACCACTGTTTACTCTCGCCTCGACCAAAAATCTGGTGTGGGAGACAAAGCTAACCTCACAGCTGAGATTGAATAAGACCTCCAATCTGTAGTGGACTGGGGTAAGAAATGGCTAGTAAATTTTAATGCTTCTAAAATGAAGCTACTCTCAATTAACCATCATAGCCAATCGCACCTACCTCCCATTAGCATGGACCAGGCTTGCCTCCCAGAGAGTAAAACACTACACCTCCTTGGTCTCACACTTTCAGCGGACCTCAAATGGAATGACTATATCGAATCCATTGCTAATCCGCTGCTATGAAAGTCGGTTCTCTGTACAGGGCCCGGAAGTTTTTTCCGTCTAAATCTATCCTGCACATATATAAATCTACCATCCGCCCGTGCATTGAATACTGCTGCCATATCTGGTCGGGTGCCCCTGCTATTCTCCTCGGGCTTTTCGATAAGGTACAGAGGAGGGTCTGTAATGTGATAGATACTGACTTGGCAGACCGCCTGCAGTCTCTCTCTCACTGGCGCGACATAGCTTCCCTGTGTCTCTTACTTTCACGGCTTCTGCTCCGATGAACTTAGATCACTGGTGGCCCCTAGCTTTGAATTTGCATGAGATACTAGATTAGCAACTAGATCCCACCCTTTTACAGTGAAACTGATAAAATGCAACCGCAACTTCTACTCCAACAGTTTCTTTTCTCGCACTTCCCGACTGTGGAATTCCCTACCACATGATTGCTTCCCCGACGGCTACAATCTCCAGGAGTTTAAATGTAAGGTCAATAGACACCTCCTAACACACTAACTCGCTCCCATTCTTTCTAACACTCTTCCTATCTGCCCAACCCTCATCCTCGGTATCCTTACCCATCTATCGCCTTCCTCCTGACACTTCCTATGTCTCACCACTCCTTCTCTTTACCGTCCTCTATGTAGCCCCATGTGCAATAGAATAGTGGAATGCCTTGCTTGGGGTGAAATGATTAAAAAAAAAAAATTCTGTTGCATTTCATTATATTCTAATTCTTTTCTTTTCTAATTATATTCAGTTATAATTCTATTCTATTCTAATTTTAACTTTATTCTAATTCTATTGCATTTCATTATATTCTAATTCTTTTCTTTTCTAATTATATTCAGTTATAATTCTATTCTATTCTAATTTTAACTTTATTCTAATTCTATTGCATTTCATTATATTCTAATTCTTTTCTTTTCTAATTATATTCAGTTATAATTCTATTCTATTCTAATTTTAACTTTATTCTAATTCTATTGCATTTCATTATATTCTAATTCTTTTCTTTTCTAATTATATTCAGTTATAATTCTATTCTGATTGTAATTCTTATTACAATTATAACTATCTTATAATGATAAATGAATGAAGAGACATAAATTATATTTTCTTTGGCATAAGCTTAACTCAGAGAATGGGAATAAAAAGATTAGTTTTTATATGTTTTCATTTGGCAACTCTCAATGTGAAATTTAATCCATTTCTTAAGAGTTCAAAATAAATTGCTAAGATTTATCAAAATTTGTGAAACTCTGACAAAACTGTTAAAAAGATTTCATGAAATCATGAAACTTTGCCTTTAGCAATAGTTTTCAAAAACAATTGGTGAAATAATAGAAAACATGTTTTTCCATTAAAATTTTTGTTTTTTTACTTTGTTTATCATTTTAAAGAAGAATCAAATTCCAAATATTTTTTAGTTTCTTAAATTTATGTTTGTCTTTAGTATTTTCTTATTTTTAACCTTTTGTTTTTTTAATGTTTTTATTTTTTTGATGTTGTTACATATTAAAATTTTATTTTTCAGGAAAAATGAAAACTTTAATTTCTCAGTCTTTTTACATCAATTAAAAATAAATTGAACAACTTTCAATTGTACAATATATGAATTACTCTTGTTTATCTTAATAAAGCCTCTGAGCAATCAGCTTCAAAAACAATTTTTTTTCCAATTCATCATTTAAACAAAGTTACGATTCTTCTTGCTTTTTTTCTTTTTGATTTTTGGTTATTTCTCTAATTGAACTGAAAGAATCATGATAATCATTCCCATATTTCCCTGAATTCTGAAGGGAATTTCCCAGGTGATATAGACCTGAGTTTTATTTTATTCATTTGTTTTTTCTGTAATACCCAAACAAGATATGCTTCATCTAACTGCTGATTTTGCAAATAAAACCAAAGAAATTACAGCCACTTTTAAAATTTAAGATGGAAACTTAAGGATCAAATATTTGCAAGAAATAAGAAAATATATGGTTTGCTTTAAAAATGTTCAAGTGTTTGTGATAATGAAACAGAAATCAAAACAAACATTCCATTGCATGATAAAACAAAAAAACAAAAATGAAACAGTTGTTTCATTCCTAGGCATTCTCAGCTGAAAGAAAAGACCAAAAATTAGTAAAGGGTACTGTCAAACAGTTCTTGAAGCCTACATCTTTTTATGAAAGAATACTTTGTGACTCTACAGTTAATTTACTTAAAAAATTTTTTTTACTCGTTATTTAATTAATTCTCATATTAAATATGAAATGAACTAAATAAAATTAAATGATAATTGCTCGTTGTAAAATAGAATGTTATTTTGACTCTTCAATTCAGTGTAATGTGTGTGTGTGTGTAGGGGCAGAGAGGGAGTTATAAAAAGCTGATGGAATTGTTAGTCTAATTTCAATACATGAAATTTTTTAAACTGACCCCACAAACTTCCACACAGATGATTTGGTTATGGGGTGAAGAATTGTATATACCAGTCACACGTTTTGGAAGAACTTATAACAGAATAATACACAAAGTCTCCCAACATTTCTCCTCAACTTTGAATTTATAGTTTCCTTCTAGACTAATTGTCAGCCATGAGATCTCAGAATGCCTTTAACACTTATTTGAGGAGAGAAGCGATTAATCTATATCTTTCTCCAGGGTATTTGGGAAAAAGTGAACGTAATGAACTCGGAATTTAAACTAAACTTTTTATACTTCTAACAACAAACATTTATATCTATAAGGCCTAATCAAAAAGTATTAGAACTGGTGCTATAAAAGAAAAACTACAACACATAACTATTTTGCATTTAATCTCCTTCAAAGTAGACCCCTCTGAAACCACACACTTTATCCAGCATTGTACTCATTGAGGAAAACATTCCTGGAACTCCTGGAATAGCATTTTTGGGGATAGCATTCCTCAACATCTTGAAATCTTGTTCTTGAAAAGATGTTGAGGAATTTTTTTTTTTTGCACCTTGTTTTAACAAATTTAAGTGCAGTACTAAATTGGCAGACAGATTCCATTATTTTACAGTTGAAATTTCTAAGTAAAAATGTAAGTTTCAACCAAATATGGCAACAATAGTCAATGCATGGACAAATGGTTGATATATAACTTATAAAGACTTATAAAACTTTCTGGCCTGACACAGTAATCGAACCTTCCTAGCAGTAGATGCAGCTATAGATTCAATGTAGCCATTCCACTTCAAGTCAGTTGAGAGAGTGAGGCCGAGGAAAGCACAGTGTATTGCTCTCCAGGAGACTAGCATATTCCATTTTGATGGCAGGTAGGGAAGTTTCTCTGTGGTGATTAAAGGAGAGTGATTTAATTTTGGAAGTATTAAAATCTATGAGCCATTTTCTACCCCATTCAATCACAGATAAAATGTCCTTTTGAAGCAAGATTTATGTTGTCAGCCTTGATTTTTTTATCTACTTAACAATATACAAACACACACAATGTAGGATATTTAATAATAAAAGTGATAAAACATAAACAAAAAGAATCTAAATTACATTGGCTAGACTATATATCCAAAACACATACTAAAATAATATTAAATTTAAAATTTGAGTATCCCTTTTGCTTCATGACCATGTGTACTTGTATCAACATAGAAACATTACACTTTGGTCTGATGAAGTTTTAAAGGATGAAACATATCTCACAAAACATTCCCACTTTGTCAGAGATTACCCTAAAATTATTCTTGATATATAAAAATTTATCTATAATTCACCCCAACACACACATAGTTAAATAGAGAGAGAATGAGTGATCCTCAAAACATAGACAGGTGTGTACAGAGTTAAATTGCTAGTTATATACAAAGAGAAAACATAGATACATAAGAACAGACTAACATAAATAGATAGAGTGATACATTTTTATTATGATTCTGTCAGTTATTCTTCTCCTATGTGTTGTGTCTCTTCAGAACATTGGCAATCATGGTTCTCCATAATCTTCCTGGCCTTTGAAGCTCTTAATAAATTTTGTCTTTTTGTTATCTCTTCTAAACTGTTACATGATCTATTTACTTAAGCTCACTAGGTACATTATGCATTTGCCTTCAATCTGTCTTGTGAGTATGAAATTTTCAAAGCTCTATTGCCTTATGTGCCTTAGAAATTTTAACTGTCTTATACTGGTGTTAAGTATGTGGACTACCTGTTTTAGAAAATACATTTTATTTGTTACATTCTTCAGACTATTATTTTTCTATTTGTTTCTTTTATCACTACCCTCAAATGATATTTCTAGATCTGGATTTTAAAGATTCAATTTCAGACATTTTTAGAGGCTATATTAATTGCAAAAATGCATCTCATGTACTTGTGATAAAAAGAAGACATAAGATCACAGTTCTACTTTGATTGACTCATCTGAGTGTACATATAATCTTGCCTATAGTGAGAACGGCAGAGTTTGGTTGAGTTGTAAGTCATAAGTTGGTAAGTTGTTTAGTCGGAGTTGGATCTGGAATCACAGTTGTAGTTACAGTTGCTCTGAGCTCCACTCAGCTAGAATCAGTTACCCGGACATACTATTTTACTTCAAGACTGTATATATTATTTCTACTAATAGTATTCCTGAATTGACTAAGCCTTGTTCCAGTTTGTATATTTCATTCAATATAACTTACATTTTCTGTCTCCATATCTGTTTTTGTTATTCATTATTTTGTGTGGTTTCTCAACCAGAATCCACAACACTTTTAAGCAGGAGAAGAGGTTTATCCTTTGCTTCTTGTTTTGCATTGGATTTTCAGTTCTTTCTAAAGGTTACTTCAACACTATACTTGTAATGCATATTTTATTTACTATTTATTTTTTTTCCCCTCAATAGAAGTAGATAGGTTTGCTTATTGTCCAGTTCACACACCTCCCCAGTTTTTTTTTTCACAGAAGTAAAGTTTTATCCTTTGTTTCTCATTTTGGACTGGGTTTCCGGTTTTTATAAATCTTTTTCATTGTTTCTCACTCCCAGTAGACCCTTTCATCTTAGTGGCATTATCAGCTTGCATGAGGCGAATTAATAAAAAAAAGTTGAAGAAGACATTAACCAAAAATTAATGTTGGTCTCTTTGGACTGACTTGAACTAACACAAGAAACAAATACTTTATATCTAAATGGCTATTATCATGCAAGACATTAATAGTACTTCTACTCATGTTATTACCTGAATTATAAAACTATCCTTATCATTTCTGACTATTGTTGCATTATGGAAGTCCTCAAATCTAGACTTGACTTGCCTTGAATTTTGATGAGATTTGTTTGAGTTTGCTTCAATCTAATTTCAATTGTTTTTTTTCTATAACAGAGACTACAGTATCTAGAATATTAAATAACTTAATAAAAACAGAAGTTGTGGCAAATACACAAACCAATTCATTTAACGATTCTTTATTTATATAAGGGGATGCATTCTGTTGTACTTTTATTGTACTTATAACTGTGCTACAGTATCAGGTATATAACAAAAAGATTTTAGTGTAGTAATTTTACCCTTTTTTAAAAGTACATTTATACATTAGGAAGAGAATTGAAATTTCTAGGGAACATGATAAGGAAAGAGGGCTGGGAACATTTGATAGTCACAGGACAGATTGAAAATCAGAGAGAGTAGCACATAACACATCTGTTGAGCATGAGTGAATGGATGGGAAAGTAAGGTTCAGGAGAGATATTAAAAAGACAAAATTGACTAAGAGCTACAAAGGACAAAGAGTGTGAATAGCCTTGATTGCTAACGTCCTAAAGAAATATGAGACATAAAAGAAGGAATGCACGCTCTCATTCAGATTTTCTTGAAACACATGCCAGCTTGATTTTATATCCAAAATGTAAAAAAAGCAATTTCTAAAAATTTAATGGATTTATTTTTATTATTACAATTTTATTACTACACTTGTTATTTTAAATAGATGCCACTTTTTTTAAACAATGTATATTATGTCTACTGACATGCACACTTAGTAAAAAGCTTATAAAGTAATTGTTCTCTTCAAAGAATACATTTTTTATTAAGTTTTTTTGAATGGCTCATAAGCCGAACTTTTAATATTAAGTGATCACATTTTTAATGTCTGCAACTGATATTGTCCTGATCATTTACAGTAATCTTTCTCACATATCTCCTGTCATTGATGTCATCAAATCACATTAAGTCTTAGCATCATAATTACCTTTGGTTTTTTTTGTTTTTTTTTATAACTGCCTCTCATACAGAGGCATCTCAAGACAGATTTTCTCTTTGTCACCTCCTTAAACACCATCACTACCACCCCAACCATTCTTATTCCATACACACTTCTTCCTATAACTCTTTAATCCTTGATTTGATGTTTCAGAATTAGTTTAGAGCCACCTAAGATGTCTGGAGCATCTAACCAACTTGTGATCAAATTAAGATCAATTCAAAGAGTCATATAAGTCTGACAGTAAAGAGAAAGCAAATTCTACAAAGATGAAGAATAACAAACAGATGCTGGAAGAGTTAATATGAAGGAGAGGATCAAATCTGTTAGATGAAAATTACAATCTAGTGGTTTGTAGGATGGGTAACTGCAAATCCCAATTAATGACTTAGATGAAAAACTACAAGTCAGTCTGCTTGAATAATGATTTTTCAGTAATGTCGCTCCTTTGCACATTTTCAGTCTTAAATGAAAATTCCAATCAACTTTAATTCAATGACTACCAAAACAACAACTACAACAAAGAATAAAGTAAAAACAACACAACATTCAAGGATAAATTTCAGTGATAGAAACATGGACTGGAAGTCTTCATGATTTATATTTACTTATTGATTTGCCATCTGAATTTTCTGAGAATTTAAACAATGCTTATGGACTAAATGTCAAAGAAAATTTTGGCAGAAAACTTTGTGAGCCAATGTGCTAGCATACCCAAAGGTTAAAATTAAGAGTTAGAGTAAGTCATTTTTTATATCAGATTCCTTGCATTTTTTGGTTGCATTTCATAGATTCAAATTTACAGTTCATATGAACTCATTTGTAATATATTTGTGTTAAGTGTTTTCAATGCCCACTATGCCAAGTGCAAAAACTCTGTCACTAATCTTGCTGGCATTCATACCCTGAACTTCTCAATCACCCAGTCTCTCACACAAGTGGTGGATTTTCCCATGCATTTTTCTAGTATCCCTGGAAGACAGACTTCCCTGCTAGATCTCTGCTTTACTTCTATCCCTGACTTTTTCCATGCTATTCAGCTCTGCCCTCTTAACAACTCTGATCATGCTGTGGTTTCTATTAATATCTCTCTCCATTAATTCTCTCCCAGGAACCACCTTACCAGTAGAATATCTTACTGTGATTAAGCTACAATACATACAATTATGTCATGTTTGGTTGTCATACTTAGTGTTTTTGATGGCTTCTGTTTGTCATTAAATTATTCATCGCCTCAGATGACCCTGATTAAAGGACTACCATGATTAAGAAACACTTTTATTGTACATTTCAAACAGTAAGCAAGTAATATTTGTTTTAAATCAGATTAAACTATGTTTAAATTTGCTAATTTTAATAAAATAATGTTTCAGTGAGGTATATTTTATTTTACAAGATTTTTTAAAACCGGAAAATTGACTACTGTTTTCAAAATGTGTTGATCAATGAAAAATGGCCAAAAAATTGAAATTTTAGATTCCAATCAATATAATTTCAGTTTGAAATACATCAGGGTATTTTGCTTACTGGAATTAGTAAATTTAATCTCTTTGCTTTCAATTAAAGCTAAAATTAAAGCTTCAAGAAAAATTTTTGTTTTTAAAAATTTAATTCAAATTTAGTGGAGGTACCAAGGCAACAGTATTCAATACATGAATGAATGGTAGATTTGTATATATGCAAGATGGATTCTGGCAAGAAAAACTTCCTGGTTGAGGTTAGCTGAGAGAGTTAGGCCGAGGTGGTATAGGTATTGCATTATGGGAGATTAACACGATCCATGTTGATGGGAGGTAAAAGAGTTTATTCATGGTGGCTAAAGGAGAGCATCTTCCTTTTGAAAGCATTAAAATTTACAAGCCATCTCTTACCCAAGTCTACCACAGATTGGAGGTCTTTTTCAAGGGCAGCAGCAAGGTTTACTTTGTCAGCTTTGGCAGATTACTTATTGAGGTAAATGGTGGTATTGTCAGTATAGATGTCTACTTGGGAATTGATTACATCAGAAAAATCATTAATGAAGATCAGAAAAAGCATTGGACCTAGGAAAGAGCCTTGTAGAACACCTGCTTTTGTTTGAAAGTATCTGGAAGCATGCCCGTTTAATATGACATTCATTACACGATTTGATAGCAATGATTGGATTAAATCAAACAAACATCCAATTATACCATAGCTCTGTAGCTTGCACAGAAGGCCAGCATACCAAACCCTGTCAACTGCTTTCAACAGGGCAACAGCTCAAGCTTTGCTGTTCTTTTCAAGAGCTGGATATATGTATTCAGTGATGATTGTTAGCATATCAGCAGTAGACCTGACAAATTGAAAGCCATACTGTTTGCTAGAGAATAAATTGTTGGATGTTAGATGATGAATTACTTCATCATTGATAATAACCTCAAACACTTTGCTAAAAATTGGTAATAGGCTGATAGAGCAGTAATTAGAGGGATCGTAAGGTTCTCCAAAGTTTAATAGTTGTAGAGTTTGGAGAAGACGGGGGAGAGTACAGTGACACATTTCTTCAGGAAAATGACAGGAATTTTGTCACTTCCACTTGCCTTATGGAGGTCAAGCTTTGAATTTGTTAGAGACCAGAGAGGGGGGTTATGTATATGTCACACAATGAAAAGTGAGAAGTCAAACGTTGAGTTGGAGGAGAATTTGCGGGAAAGCACTCAACCTTGTCTGCTGTGGCTGTGAGGACCTCAAATTTATTGAATAAAAGAGGGATTGAGGGTTTGCTGTTGCTTAACACAATTTTGCAGAGCGAATAGTAGTTTTTAGACCCAAACATGTGGGATGCTATACACTGTTTCATTCTTTCAGCAAACAACAGCTTAGCATCATTTAGGATTCACTAGCAGAGACAAAAAGATGCCCGTTATAATCAGACACATTGTTTCAGTATAATCAGAAGAAGCGGTTCCTGTGGACAGTTTTTTTTTTTTTTTTTTAATCGTATCACCCCGAGCAAGGTGGTAACGCCACTGATGTGCAGGGGGCTATGTAATAGTGAAAAGATTGGAAAAGAGAAAGCCGGAAACCACATCCTAAACAGGGAACAAGGGATGAGCCTCTTAACCTGTTCAGTGGCAGCAGAGAAAAGATAGAACCAAAGGGATGAATGAGTTTTAAGTTAGAACTTCCTGGCTGGGATGAAAGCATCAATGCCAGCTTTCATCAAGGAGGAAACCTCAGAGGCACAAGGATTAAACACTTTGTTCCAAGAGACATCACAAAGAAAATCACTGAACAACTCCCAGTCCAATTTAAGACAATTGATTAGTGTTTCCTAATGACACCTGAGTTTAATTAATATTAGGTTTATGGGGAAACTTTCACAAATTTCTAGACATTTTCGGAAATTAATTAGTGGTGTAGTAACATATGTAAAAAAATTGTTTTACCAAGATATTAAAAAATGACTTCAGTCAATTATGAATAATTCCTGAAATTTTCATAAAAGTCCGAACATTATATGATTTTTGCAAGAATTTCCAAATTAATGTGTTTTTCATCGGCAAAAATGTGACTTGCATAATATTATATTTGCTGAAATAAACCCTTGTAAAAATTGTGTCACTCACAGACGAAAGTAAAACAAGATTTTCTACAAAAATTTTGAATGTGTTAGAAAACACATTCAAAATTATAAATTAAATTTAAAAAAATAATTAAAACATGCTTTGCTCTGTCCTCTTAGTAATAACATAAACATTTTGCCAAAAAAAACTTTGTTTTTATTTAGTTTGGGGCCTTTTTCCTTTATACTATACTGTTTTTTCAGTGATTTGATGGAAGTACCTGCTGTTGCCATATCTGGTCAGGTGCTCTTAAGGTTCTCCAAAAAATCCAAAGAAGTATCTGCAATCGATTCCAATTTGGCAAGTCAACTTACTCATTGATAGGATGTGGCTTCCCTCTGTTTTTTCCACAAATTTTTTCACAGCTTCTACTCTAATGAGCTTATTTCCCTGGTGCCCCCTTACATGAATTTACTCGGGCTACTAGACTGGCAACTAGGTCCCACCCTTTTACAGTCAAAATGGTCACATGTAACTACCACCTCTACTCTATCAGTTTCTTTTCCCCACACTTCTTGCCTGTGGAACTTCCTTCCATATATTTGCTTCCATGATAGCTATGGTCTTCAAGAGTTTAAATGCAATGTCAGTTGCCATATTTTATCTCCTTAATTCCAATCTTTCTCTTTTCCTTTCTCTGATGCCCTCATATTTTGTTCTTTCTTTTTGATAACTTTTCATGTAACCTCCTATGCACTACTGGCAGTATTGCCTTGCTTGGGGTGAAATGATTATAAAAAAAAAATAAATGGTATTAATTTTATTCTTTAAAAGTTAAACATAATTTATTTACATATGAAGCCTATTTTTTTTTTTATAAAGACGGCTCTACCATTTGAGCCAAAAGACAATTAACAGTTGGCAGCTGACTGTGTAGTTATCATACAAAGCAACTGAAATTAAGATGAAAGAAATACTACTCAAAAATTAATAATAGTTAACAATGCTTTATTTTAAAATATCCAAGATAATTTCCCAGTGGGCCCCAAAGTGATGGTCCATCACTTTAGAAATAACTGAAAGTAAAAACCAAAAAGAAAATCAAAATATTGCATACGTTCTAAATTTAATTGTACTTTGAAAATAATTTGAAATTTTGCTTAGTAAATTATTCAGGTTGGTCATTCAATGATTTTCTAATATTTAATACAAATACTAGAAATGCATGCATTAACATAAATAAAACAATATTGAATAGAAGTAACATCTTATTTGCCTAAAATATTGACTTTTATTTGATTCCATTGACTATGTTTTGGGATTAAGTGGGTTCTTTTGACTAGGCTCTTATACAAGTTTTCGCAGTAGAACTTTTTGAACCAGTCCACCACTGCTGATAGCTATGCGTTATTGCAATGAAAAGCGACTAAAGTTAAGATAAAATAAATACGTGTCACAAACTTAACAATAGTTGGCAATGTTTCATCCAGTAGCATGCAGAAGTGGGTGCAGAGAAGGTGATGACCCCAAACATAGTAGGGCAATCAATCAAAAAGTGAAATAGAAATTTAGTTTATATTTAATTTGAACAAAGTATTGGGGTTTTTCTTCTGTTTTTACACATTTAAGATATCTTCCTTTCTCATATTTTTCTCAGTACTAGGTCCTATGAGCACCCCTACTTGAGTCTTAAGGGCATACAATCAAGATGTCATCACCAAACCTCTGCATGTAGCTGGCTTTATCTCCTAAAAATTCAATATAATATTACTATTTTACAGCAAATATTTGAAGAAGATTTTTTTTATATATCAAACTATCTAAAACAGTACTCAAGCCAATGTTCTGAACTTAAAGAATTTGATTCTGTTTTAAAGCTGATTTTTAAGTGTATATTCTCTTTCTGCTGACTAAAATTATCTAAAAATTTATGCTGATGTTTTATGTCAGTTTTTTCTTAAAATGCACCCACTTATTCTTTTAAATCACAGTATCCTGCAAAGTTTTGTCTTGGCTCTGAAATTACAAACAACATCAGTTTTGCAGTTGGGGTAACATAGCACTATAGCAAATAAATTCATATAATAAATTCATAGCCAAAAGGTTAGAGGCATCTTTGACAGGCATTGTTCCAAAAAGGTTAGAGGCATCTTTGATAGGCATGGTTCCAAAATGTCTACATTTATCTGATATCTTGAGTTCATCCACCTCCATTTTTTTTATTTACTTTCAAATCAAATGTCATAACATTATGTTAGTTTCCATGTTCTGGAGGTCTTCTGGTAAATCGTCTGATACTGAACTCCTTTAAAAAAAATTATGCATAAGGCATAACACCTTGCAATATTCTTGGTTACTTTCTCCCCATGCTTTCCTTTTCACTCTCTTCTAAGTATAGCTAGTTCTAGTCAAGTTTGACAATGAATGTAACAGCTTTTTACTATTACTATCACTTTGACAGTAAGAGAGAGGTTTGCTCAAACCAAGAGAAGCAAAGGAAACAATGAGTTATCTCCTTAAAGAGGCAGTTGAAATAATTAAGAGACAATTGAAATGTCTGAGTCATATAATAAGAAAAGAGAGTCTAGAGAATTTAACACTTGCAAGATATAGAGGAGGCAAATGAAGCTAAGAGAAATGGCATGTAATCTACTTAATGAAGTTGTGGGAATGGATAGCCTAACAAGAACAAATAGACAGAGAAAGAGTAAATGATTAAAAAGCAACAAAATATAGGAAGCTGTGAAGAGACATGATTGGCATATCTAAGAAGATTACCAATTCCACTTGTCTGAGTTGTTACTTGTTGAACTGCCTTTCACTTCCATGTAGTTAATGAATATTTCACCAACTGGTTAAAATGATGGGTAATTATGTTTCAAGATGTGTTTTTTTTGTATTTTTATTACAAATGGAAGTAAAATCTGATGATGATGTGACATAACGTTGTAATATTAACTACATCACCCAGCACTAACTTAATAAGATTTTGTATTCTGAAGTAAAGCTTTACAATATCAAGGGCAGTTGTTTGCTGCTTATCCTATTATAAATAGAAGCTTTGGGGCTGTAAGAAATTTCTTTTTAAGCTTCCAAACCCAACCTAAAACATTTGTACTAACAAATATTTATTTATAACAATGGGATCATATTTTATATGCTACTAATAAGTGCACCATGTAGATAGGACAGCTATTATAAAGGATGCTGAGAAAACCATGGACTGAACATGTGAGCAATGCCTTAAATTTTAGAGAAAATGTGAACAAAAACAACACTTATACTTGCCATAAGAAAGAGATTGTTGGAATTTCTAGAGCATAGGAAGCAGGGCTTTGAATATTTGACACTCACAGGACATATTGCAGGCAAGAACAGTGGAAAGCAGCATATAAATATCAAATAAGTTTGTGTAAATGGTTAGCAGAACCATTAGGAGAGATAATGAAAAGACAAAATTTACTAAGAGCTAGAAAGGACTGTGGAGAGTCATGATCGTCAATGGTCCTGAAGGGTACACAGAACATAGAAGAAGAATTGGGTTTAAATTCTGGCCTAGTCTATTGTGTTTACTTTCACTGTTTCTATTCCCCTAGCTATTGGTCAATTAGGAGGATAGACTGTGCTCTCTAACGTTGGATAACAGCTAGCCTAAAAGAAGGAAAATTCTGAATTCAAAATTGTGGAAAAGGCAACAGGAAAACAATCCACTATCTTTTAAAAGAAGTCATAGTAATTCACAGATAAAGGGCCATGGAGAACCATGACTACCTACATCCTGAAGGGACTTGGCATTAAAAAAAAAAAAAAGTACAATACACCATCTTTGAAGTATTTTATATATGTATTTGATAATATATATTTAGAAAATGATGGCACGTTTTTGAAGTGGGGATAAATTGGTTCAAATATATTTAAATTCATTTGTCATAATTCTTTTTTTTCTCTCTGCCATGACTCTTCAGGACAAAGGCTATAATGGCTTTCTATATCTTGCTATCCCTGGTAGCTCTTAGCATGCTTTCTCCTGCTACCCCACCAAAACCCCGCTCTGCTCTCCACCTGCTCAGGCCCTTCAAATATGTTATCCACTGTTTTCCTCTGTCTCTCTTTCCCTCTATCTGACCTGTGAGTATCAATTTCTCTAAGCCTTCCTTCCTCATCACATCCCAAGAACTTCAGTTGTCTCTTCCTGTTGCTCAGTATTAATTTCCTTTTTGTTTCCATCCTTTCTAAAACCTCATCATTGTTCACATGCTCAATCCATGATGATCACAGCATCCTTCTGTAGACCCACATTTCAGCTGCTTCAAGTTTTTCCTTCATCTTTGATGATATTACACAACATTCACTGCTGTATTGAAGGACAGACATCACATAGCAATCTAGAACTCTCTTCTTTGTTTCTAGTGAAATTTTCCTGTTTCTTAATACTTTGCTTAGCTTCTGGAATGCATTCTTGGCTATTCCACTTCCCCTTCGAATCTCAATGTTGCACATTCTGTCTTCTGTTAAAACACTTCCCAAGTACTTAAAATTTTGCACTTGCTTGATTTTAGTATCCCTAAGCTGTAATTGGCATTTTGGGTTCCTCCGTTTACTGATAACCATACATTTGGTTTTGTAATTTATTTGTCATTCTTTCTTTTGACTTATTTACCTTTTTTAAGGAAGTCTTGTAGTTGTCTGTGTCAGCTATCAGCACTGTATCATCTGCATATCTTATGTTGTTCAGATTGTGACCACCAATGAAGAATCCTGGCATAACTTCTAGGGTATAGTCTTGCTGTATAAGTTGAATAGCAATGACAAAGTTTTTTTTCTATTTCTTCTTGAAAGAATAGATTAAAAGAATTCTGAGATTCATAAACGTTTGTGTCATGTACAGTTGGTATTGGCAACCTCAGTTCAAATTCCAGCAAGTCTGTTGCATTTAATTTCACACATCCTGACATTAGGCAAGGCACAAATCTGTTTTTCTTCATTTAACTATTGGCTAACTAGCAGGGTAAACTACCTAGTAAAGTTTCATCATCAACAAGTAAGCTCTTAAGGCTAAATGCTGATGAATGGTTCTATTCTCAATGTTGTTTTTACCTTGAACATCTACTGAGACTCAAGCTCACTCCTGATCTCAAGTGAAGCTTGTATGTACAAAACCATGCTAATGAAAAATGTTCACTTCTTTGTACCACTTCAAGAAATACCAGACTCGTACTGCTATTCTTTATTTTACAAGAATAAGATCATATCACCAATGGAGTATTGATGCCATGTCTAGGATGGTGTTGTTCAATTCTCATTTGACAGAGTTCAAAAGCCTTTATGCAGCCTTGTTGGTGCTGAATTATTTTCTACACTACAACTACAGATATTGTTAACCTCTTTTAACTATATTCCTATTTTCATGGCAAATGTTCTGACAAACTACATTTCACCAGTTCAGACCTTTACAGCTAGGATCCACCATGCTGGCTAGACAAGGTCAACTCATCTTTATTCCCTTCATATTCCGTTAGTGGGAAGGCGGATCTATTCAGACAGATTCTTCCCTAGAAGGGTTAATTTGTGTAACAGACTTCAAGAAGATGTTTCCTTGATCACGATGTTCTTAATCTCTTCAGATCTCAGGTCAATTATTATCTATCCTATATAACATCATAATATGCACTTTTTACTGCCTCCTTTTATGCTTTTGTAGTATCCACTAACTTGCGTGGCTTTTGGGCCTTATAGATTGGGTGCACAATAGCATGAAAAATTAGACTCTTTAGTAGAACCAGTATTCAAGAATTCTAAACATTCCAAAGCAATGTAAAAACCATTAAATTATACTTTCTAAGAAACGGTAGAGAGTCATGATTGTTTATATCCTCAATGAGCATGATTTTAAAATAACAAGTAAGTCTCTAAGAAAAATATAAATTAAAATTTGGAAGCTTTAAATCTACTGAATAGTGATGCTGGGGTAAGAATTTAAACTTGTATAGTTATTTTTACTGTCAGTAGTAGATTAATCATGTGACTGAAATAGTTTAAACCTAGAGGTCCCAGAAGGGAGGATGCCTGAGATTTAAAAATTCTTTGAGTGTACATGTAAGTATTCAGAATAATATCTAAGTAAATTTTCATATATTTTTTTTTCATATCTGGAATAGTACAATTAATGTTTTGTTTCTTCAGTTAGGTTTCAAATATCTAAACACTTAAAAGTAATGCTTTTATAAATTGTACTACAGCTGCATTGATTCTAGACTCAGAGAAAGTGAAAGAACTCATAGACAAAGTATTAATGGAATGCAAGAAGAAATGCCTATTAATTATCTGGGTAATGTGGTAACAGATAATATAAAATGTAACACAGAAATCATGTCAGAATAGCGAAAGATGTCTTCCATGAACTAAGCAAAGTATTAAATTATAAGAAAAGCGTTTGAAGGAATAAGACTCAAGATAAACTTTCCAAAACAGAAACTATGATCACAAATTGAAATGAAAGTAATGATGTTACATATCCTGAGTACATCATGAGAATTTATAATGTAGATTTAGTAAATACTAAACACTTCAAATATTTTTGTGGGTCAGTTATAACAAATTTACTAGCTGTGCTCATATCTACTCTCTAATATCAATATCAATAAGTGCATTTTTTCTGTAGTGTGAAATCCATTGACAGACCTCTGTTTTGTACATACTTTCATGTCAGACGTCATTTTGCCAAACTGCTGTCCACCTGCTACCTGCATCAAAGTAAAAAAATATATAGATTATTAGTTGGAAGGTTGACCATCCACTTTCTTACCACTAACAGCTTAGAGAGATTTCTACAGAGCTTAAGAACTAGCACAACAGGGAGTAATTCAGATAAGTGCTAGCTATAATATCACGAGGTTGACTTGTTATATCTTTAAATTGGGTTTTACATTAGATAAATTCAATCAAAAATACATTTTTAGACCTCTGTTCTAACACTCACAGCTAAGATCTGACAAGCCATGTACATTGTAGTGAACCACCCTCATTCTTTACATATTCCTTGAGTGAAATGTGACTTCTACTTGAACACTAATCACTAGAATCATAATCTGTTCAAGTTGAAGGTTAACCATTATCTTCCCAACATACCTTTATAATCTGTTTCTCTTAATCTGTTGTGTAAGTGATTTTTGTATCATTGAGTGCCTCTTGAGCCTTGTACAGGGTAAATATTACTGTGAAAAATCAAAAAAATAGATATATTCTTTAACATGTCAAAAATGCATTTATATCAGTGTTGCTATGGCAAGATATATATTTCTTCAAATTTTATTTGGATGATTTTAAAGCCCTGATATTTTTAGATGACTTCAAATTGCCAATAACTATAAAAAAGGGCATAACTTTTTTTTAATTTTAGTATGTATATGTAAATATATATGGACACTGAGTGGAAGAAATGATTATTTTGTTATTTACATAATATTTGTTTAATATAGTTCTGATGCTCACATTTACTTTAAATTTAGACATATCACATGTTTTGCTATAAAATTAACAATTTTCCTAGAGAAAATAATGTATTTTTATTTATACAATGCAAAATAAAATACAAAAAAAAATGAAGGAAAACATATTTTGACCCATTGATTTTATAGTTTTATGCTTACTTGAATAACAGTGGTTTGAAATTACTACTCAGCAAATTTTGTCATAACCTTTCCCAAACCATTTGCAACATTCTTTTGAAATCTTAGCACACTCTTCCTTTCAAACAACTTTCAAATCATTCACATTTCTCCTGTCTCTCTGATGAATTTGATCTTTCATGATTCATCATAAATCTTCAATTGGATTCAAAAGATTGATGAGGCCTGTAAAGCACCTTTACATTGTTCTGAACAAATCATTCCCATGTTATTATATATGTTGGGTCTTATTTTGTAGTAAGGTCTAATCCTCTTCAAGCTCCAACTGTTACAGTGAAAGGAACAAATTATCTTCCAAAATATTCCAATACATCACTTCATTCATGATTCCTTCAATAAAATGAATTACTTCCATAAAAATTACAGAAATACACACCTAAGTCATGATACTTCTATCACTGGTAATTCCTGTAAGAGGAGTGTATCAGTCATAGGAGTATCCATTTTTCTTCTATATGTAACAAGCTGTGTTATTACTAAAATGTTCAGTTTTCATTTCCTCCAAACAAAGAACACTTACTGGACTTCTCTAAATGTTTATAAATAAGCTTCATCCAACAATCCTCGTCTTTTTTTCAACAAATATTTTTCTCTGTTATTAATTAATTATTTATTATTAATATTTTTGTTGGTAGCTAATGTTGCATCTGTTCTTAAACTGGCAAACATGGATAAATGTGCCTGTAATAAGATGTTCTGACAAAAGAACAGTTTTTTCATATCACTGTTTTTTAACTATCTTCTCACTTCATCAATGTTTATTGGTTTAAAAAGTGATGATTAGAGTTGGAATAAAACCTAAA
Organism: Ascarosepion bandense; assembly: GCA_037127315.1. NCBI lineage: Eukaryota > Metazoa > Mollusca > Cephalopoda > Sepiida > Sepiidae > Ascarosepion > Ascarosepion bandense. The sequence continues at coordinate 1,095,432 of JBBBDQ010000134.1, forward strand.
CATATGTAAATTTATGCATATATTTTGTTCTTGAGAAATTACAACAAAAATATTGACCATTATTTATTAGATTATTTATTTATATAATTTCATATTTATATTTACAACATTCTAAAAATTATTACAATTAGAACTTATGCAACATTTATCATTTACCAATTGATAAAGAAATAAATGTAAAAAAAAATTATTTGCAAATTTATAAACATTTACTATATTATTAAAATATGTGAACCAACTATAAGGAAATCCTTATTATTTTCCATTTGATAAAGTTTGAATTGATTAGCAATTAACCAATATTTTGTTAACCATTCCAATAAATAATATAATGAATAAATAGTGTAAAGAAACAATCTAATAAATAGCATTTATTATTTTTGTTATCAATTCTCAAAAACAAAGAAAATTTATAAATTCACTTTTGATATGTTTAGCTTTTTAAAACAATAAACATTTCTGAATGAGTGAAGGTAAACAAAAAAAAACATTAGTGCCTTTAATGCAGGTTCATTTGTCTATCTTTGCCCTTAAATCATTTTAGTGTTGCTTCCAAGTGGCCATTGGATTTGCTTTGACTTTTCTTAAGGTTTTTTCACTTACTTTTAAAGAAATGTTTGTGAATCATGAGTTCAGGGAAGTTTCTTGTTGGTGCCAAGCTTCTTCTACTTCAGAATAATAAATTAGATATTATATAAAGAAGGATATTTGAAATATTAGCCCTGTATCTTAATCTTTCATTATGTTGTTTAATTACATCATTATTTTGTTTGACTGAGAGCTTCTTTACTCATTATAAGGTGATGACAGTATACCTTATTAAAGTACAGAACATTTCCAAAGTTTTTATGTAAAAGCAGAATGATCTAGACCAGCATGTAAATGTAAGCGTTCCAGATATGTTGAATGTTTTGCAAATATCAAAATACCCCTTCCTTAATTCTGTAATTGAGAGCACTTTTATTTTAGCCATGGCAGTCTCGTTACAAGAAAGTGATTCTAAATACCTTTTTCTTAACAAAGCTATTTTCTAAGCTATACAGGATTTTAAATCATTCTAGTATAATTCATTACTTATAGTTCTTTGACTAACACTTTACCTAATTCTATCATACTTCTGTGTGGTTGGGAGCTCTTTTATTTTAACCATAAGAGTCTCATTGCAAGAAAATAAACTTGTGAATAGCAATTTTTAATGGCATCATATCCTGATAAAGAATATCAGGAAGATTCTTACAATTTTATGCAGGTGTAAAAAATCAAGAACTGCATTCCTTTGTAAAAAAACATTTTTATGATAAACTTTTATTAATGTCTGAAAACCTTTTCTCCACTGTTATTTTTTCCTATATTTTAAAATACATATTTTTTCTGAATGAATACTTGTTTTGTTTAGTAGCATATCAACTCCTTATGGGTCATTTAATGCTGAAATTTAATTTTCCTTGGAGTATTATTAATTTCTTTTACAACAATATGTTATGTCGCCAAGTATAAATGAATAACACAACAACAGAATGAGAATATAAGTTGTATTCCGCGGAAAGATGGTTAGTATGTACAGAAATGATTAGTAATATTTACAATAGAAAGATACAAGAGTCCAATCCGTCGTAAGACATGTGTATATGTGATTACTTCCGGTACGCACCCGGAAGTGTGACTAACTCTTCACTGACTCGCACTGATTCTTCAGTAACTCATTAGAGACTCTCAAGTGACTCTCTACGACCCTCTTGTAGAGAATCCACCATTGCTATATATAGCAATGGGAACAGTCCATTTGTAGTCAAATAGGAGCGGCGTCCTAACACAATATATTGCTGGTAATTTTTTTTTTTTTTTACTAGGAAAATGTATTGTAGTATTTTATTATAAAAATGTTTATACTTTCATAGTATTTTTGACCCCAGTTTGGGTGTTTAACTATTTGCCTATAGTCAAGACACTAACAGATTCTACCATCCCAAGTTTTTGTAGATCTAGGAACAACAGTAATTAAGAGGTGGTTCCATGATGTTGCTGTTGAGGTCTTGCTGTTGGATGGAGTTTATCGTCATACAAATGATGGCCAAGTCAATGTTAATTTTATATCAAAACACATCATTTGTATATACTTCAATTAAAAGAAAACATTGGAATTATATCAAGTAAATATTTTGTAAGCTTCCAAAAAGTATTTTGCTTCATAACATTTCAAAATTTTATCAGAAGACTCCTTTAGACAGAGAAGACAAAATTTTCCTAACTTTAAGTCCTTTTAGGTAATGTAAGGGCCTGTTGTGGTGCAGTGGATATCGACTCGGAACGAGAAATCGGGGAGCCGAGTTCAAATTCCAGTTGAATTCATTGCATTCACTTACGCGCAAATACCCTTGGGAAAGGTATTAATCCATCTCTTCCTTTCAGTTATGGGTTAAATAACAGGATAGATTGGGTTCTATAGCCTTGGCTGGCAACCAATCTACCACAGAAAGCAATGGCAACCTACTGCGGGATAATCTTCTGCTCAGTCAGTCATGTCTATTTCGAGACATGATCGCCCAAGCATGTTTTACGTATGGCACTTAACTGAAGGGCCTGAGCAGGTGGATGACAGAACAAGGGTTGCATAGTGTCACAGGAGAAAGCATGCTAAGAGTGACCAGGGATAGGGATGTGGAAAGCCATGATTACCTATGCCTTAAAAGGACAAGGCACTTAGAAAAGGAAGTGTCACATGCACAAGATAAATATCTATATTCATAAATATATTTGTGTCATTTGGAATTAGAAGGTACTTTCCACCACAAAATTAAAAATGAGAAAAAATAGTATAAAAAACATAAACAAATGTTACTAGGTTGTAGTGGAAGGTACCTTCTACACCAACAATTGGCATGAGCCTAAACAGTCAGGCAGGAGTGTATTCAGCATCATTGTGAACCAAAGGAATTTAGGACTTGCAATGAATATCTGATGATACAGCTGAGTTGCTTTCCTGGTAGAGAAAGGTTTGGGAATTACAGTGTTATACTTATCTGATTTTCACATGCATGGCAGAAAGTACCTTCTTGTAGTGAGGTCCTCAGTTACACTAATGTGGGATATCTAGTGACAAAATTGATGGAAATCTGAACAAAAAGGTAAATGAAATCACCTCAACTATAATATCTAAAACATATATGTAAACATATGTTTTTAAATTTAAGTTTAAAATTTTCAGTGTCCCCTTTCCTTTGTGTGCATTTGTAGTCACATTAACATAAACAATACTATTTAGTCTGATGAAGTCCTAAAAGATGAAATGCATCATACAAACTTTTTTCCTCTTTTTTATAGATTTCTTTTCATAAAATTGTTTTTGATATATAAAAATTTATATATCATTTTTCCCTACACACACACATATATATATATATATATATATATATATATATAGCCTAATGATAATGTCTTAATATGTACAGGAAAAACTACTAAAAAGTTGTAAGTTAAAAATGTATTTTTTGACAGTATTTATTTATTTCTATTATATATATATATATATAGAAATAAATAAATACTGTCAAAAAATACATTTTTACCTTACAACTTTTTAGTAGTTTTTCTTTATATATATATATATATATATATATATATATATATATAAAAGATTAAGACAAATTAAATTTGTCACTTAACTTATTGATTTATATGCTATATTCTGCACCTTGACTCAAGTATTTTATAGCTAAATATTTTTGTAATTGTTCAATCTACTTTTCAAGACATTTCAAAAACTGACTGCTGTTTTTCATATTTTCTATTATCTTTCAGACAGATGGATATTGTGTTATATATGTGTATTATTAGCATTGTTATTAATACATTTTTTTGAACCCATCAACAATTATTATTAGTATTGTTATCTTGAACAGCTTACTGACTAAGGGTAAGGCTAGGTATTAGATATATGCATTATATTGGCATGAATACTTTATATGTACAGTGTTTAAATTTTATTTACATTGTTCATACCTTCCTGAGTAGATGAGCAGTTGCACAGGGTTCAGTTGTGAACACCTGTGAAATTCTTGTAAACAGAATTGGCAAGGGTCTTGTTAAAGTTTTTTTCCATGTACCTTGTGCTCCAATTATTAACTGTATAGCTGTAGTTTTAAGGTTCCATATTTTTTTTCATATTCAAGATTGGTATTTTTATTATTTTGCCATAAAATTGCAACAACAATAGCAATAATAGTATTTGCTATTATTATTTACATAATATTAAGCTGCAATCCTTAGCTTTGTGAACTTTCCTCTTGGTTAAACATTGATTTTGTTTCCAGGTTAATGAACTTTCCTTGCATCCATCTCTGCATATACATATATATGTGTGCATGGCTGTATTTGACTACCGGGCACACTGGGCACGGGTCCGGGCCAATCTGTGCAATCATAGTGAAAATCTGGGCAAGAAAAAATGTCTTCATCAGAAATCAAACTAAACAATTCATGAAGAAAGAAAAATGAAGAAAACATCCGAATGAACGCAGTAAAAATCTGTTTGTTTATTAATTTTGGGAGAAAAGGCTGGTTATACTCAGAAAGTCTGAACCCAATTTCCTGCTTTCGTTCTTGCCTAATTTCCATTGGAATAGCCGAAAATCCGCAATTTTCTTTGTGCCTGGTGTTTTTTAGCATCAGCTACAGCACTGTGTGTGTCAGTATGTACATGTGGATATGTGTTCACAATGCATACAAAACCTATACATATAAATAAATATCAATGCATAATATATAAATTTAATAGCCATGCTATATGTTGTCTTTTAACAATAGTAAATATGGCAAAAGTACTGCTTTACCTATATATTATAATCAAAACAAAGCTGCTATCTATTAACCATCACAGACAATTGCTCCTACCCCCTATTAGCATGGATCAGGCTAGTCTTCCTGAAAACAAAACACTGCGCCTCCTCGGCTTAACTCTTACAACAGACCTCGAGTGGAATAACTATATAAATCCATAACTAAATCCGCTGCTAAGAAAGTCGGTTCTCTGTGTAGGGCCAGGAAGTTTTTTCCGCCTGAAACAACCCTGCATATATATAAATCCACCATCCACCCGTGCATTGAATACTGCTACCATATCTGGTTGGGTGCTCCTGCTATCCACCTAGGTGTCCTTGACAAAATCCATCAGAGAATCTGTAATGTGATAGATCCTGACTTGGCAGCTTGGATACAGTCTTTTTCTCACCAGATCAATGTGGCTTCCCTGTGTCTCATGTACAAATAATTTCATGGCTTCTGCTCCAATGAATTTAGCTTACTGGTATCCCCTATATATAAATTTACTTGAGCCACAAGATTAGCAACTAGGTCCCACCATTTTACTGTGAAACCAATAAATTGTAAAGGAAAATCTACTCCAGCAGCTTCTTTTCTCACACTTCTTGCCTGTGGAATTTCCTTCCATTTACCTGCTTTCTTGACAGCTATAATCTACAAGAATTTAAATGTAAAGTCAATAGTCATCTCCTATCTCACTAACCTGTATCCTCTCTCTCATGCTCCTTTCTCCACTCTCATCAGTATTCTCATTCTTCTCTTTCCCACTTCGTGACACCCCCTATAACCTGTCATTCTTTCTCATAACTCTCCTCTGCAAAACAGTGGCAACAAAATGCCTTGCTTGGGGTGATATGATTATAAAAAAAAAAACAATAGCAATGGAACTATTACTGGGAATATCATCACTAAAACCAAATCTTATAATGGAAAATGAGATGTATTTTATGTCTTTTAGAAAAACTTATCCTAAATCATTTAGATAACCCTGACTGACTTAACAAAAAAGTGAATTAACAACCACATACTGCCTTAGAAAAAAATACTTACTTAAATACTTAAACTCAGATTAATACAGATTCTCCTATGTGTGTGTTTCTTTCTTTCTCACTCCTTTGCTTTATCCCTTTCTTTCTTTCTTTCTTTTTTTTTCAGCAGTTATTATTTATTATTAATAACTTTGAATTTATTATTAATAATAAATTTGAATTCATCTCCCTGAATTTTAATAATTTAAAAAAATGTTTTATCGTTATGTAATTTTTGTTTATTTGTATCATACTTATATTATCCTTACGTTATAAGGTTTCACTTCCATGAACATTGAGTGAACTTAAATTCAAATCTCTTAAATGGTCAGTTTGTAATATGCACCTGATCATTGCATAACTCCAAGTTGTGTCACCAACATTGGATAATATGTATATTTATTAATATATATCAGTTCATACATACATACATACATACATATATATATATATATATATATATATATAAAAACATATGTCTGTGTATTCATCTGTTCATATACAGTAATATCATATTGACATATTACAAATATATATGGATATCTATATATATTTATCCATGTATCTGTGTGCATATATATATATATATATATATAAAAATTCATGGTTAATAACAAAATCACATTCCTTGATGTTGATATACAACAAAAAGCCAAAGTATTTACCACTTACCTGTATTAAAAAACACCAATACAAATTTCTTGTTCTCTAACCTATCATACCCAATGCCTGGAAAGGTGTAAAATAGGAGTCATAACAAACTTCTTAAATATATATAAAATCCACCAAAATTCTTTTTCACAAAGAATATTTCTAAGTGACTAAAACATAAAACAAACACTATTCAACAATAATTTCCCAACTAAATCATTGATAAACAAATAAAGTTATTTTTGCAAAAATACACAACACCATTAATAAAAATACCACACAATAAAACATCAAAATATTTTACTGCAACCAAATGCACAGTAATGATAAGATGAATTTGCTATACGACGAATCATTAAATGCCATATTCCCACCATAATTCTCAAAAAATATGTAAAATTTATAATAAATTACAGAAAATGAAAGATCACAAATCTTGTTATCAATTTCACTGCCCTTTCTTGTCACAAATCAATTACCTTTATCAGACACACCACTACCTCCTTCAGCAGACATCTTCTGTGTCACTTATTATTCCAAAGTGCCATAGAAAACATTTATTAACCCATAATTTACAAGAACCTTTAAGAAAAATTCTGGTCAAAAATACTAAAATTCTACATAAATCTCATTATCAAAAACATCTCAAGATTAGAGTGGCCTTGTATACCAAACATTTCTCTCCTACCACCAAGCTCACATTATTTAACAGTAGAAATCAAGTGAAAAATTGTTTAAAAATAAAAAGATGTTCACATAAATTCCATCCATACACAAAATGTGAAGGCTTGGAATGAATGCTCCTATTCACAACAACACAAAAATAAATTACAATGTAAAAGTCAAAACATGAAAAAAATAATGCCAGAGAGAAAACACTTTTGAAAATGGCTATAGAAATGGAAAAATTTTGTATTCACTTATTCTTAGAAAATGGAAAATGTGAGAATGTTGGAAAAACTTAATTAAGTATTCTTCCATGTCTGCCATATGTACATATGCTTTATAGTTGTAAAGAAATAATTCACACACCTACATAAAGATGTGTGTGTATGTCTTTGAAAGTGATGAGATTTCTTCACAAAAGTCTCGAATCTCTTTAAGCAGACCTCAGATCTTGGTGTACAAAATTTGGAAAGACATAACACACATTGAAACTGAACGGGGACAACATGCAGAATGAAAACAAAAAGGCTGACAGTAAATTTGGCTGCTGCTCCTTAAATGGACCTCCAATCTGTAATTGAATAAGGTAGGAAATGGCCAGTAAATTTTAATGCCTCCAAAATTAAGCTGCTCTCCTTTAACCACCTTTCATATCTACCATCAGAATGGAAGATGCTAATCTTCTAAGGATCAACACACTGCACCTACTTGGCCTCTCATTCTCAACAGACCTCAAATGAAATGACTATATCAAATCTATAACTGCATCTACTGCTAAGAAGATTCGGTTACTGTATCCAGCCAGGAAGTTTTTCTCATCAGATTCCATTTCACACATTTATAAATCTACCATTTGTCCATGCATTGAATACTGTTGCCATATCTGGTTGGGTACTCTTGCTATTTATCTTGAGGTTCTCTATAAAATCCAGAGTAGGATCTGCAATGTAATCAATTCTGACTTGGAAGCCCACCTATAATCACTTTCTTACAAATGTGTTGTGGCTTCTCTCTGTCTTTTCTACAAAGATTTTCATGGATACTGCTTTAACAAGCTTCTTTCCCTGGCACCTTGACAACATGTGTCTATGCATGCTACTAAACTGGCCTCAAGGTCCCATGCTTTTATCATTGAAACAGTTACAATGATAATAACCAACACTTCTACTCAAAGTTCTTTCTTTTTTTTTTTGCATTTCCTGTTCGTGGAACTCCCTTCCATTTGCTTGCTTCTCTGATAGCTACAATCTCTAAAAGTTTAAATGCAATGTCAGTTGCCATCTTATATCTCCTTGATTTCCCCATAATTAAAAATTATAAGATCACATGAAAAATTATATAAAAACGTAACCATAGTAGCACATTGTCACTAATTTTTAATGAAATTTGCTCATATATACATGTATATAGGTATATGTGTATGAGAGTAAGTGAGAAGGAATATTTAGTGCATAGCACTAAGAGCCTTCTTGGCACCAAAATACAGTTCATAAGGACTGAGTCTTGGAACCAACCATGTGTCAGACTAAGTGTTTCTCTCATAATTAAACAGTTTTATGCCAAAGAATCACATACACAAATATAAATATAGATGAACAATCATATTCTCATACAAAAGCAGTAATACGCACACACTTGTATTCACAAGCAAGCACAAACTCACAGAAATGTATGGTTGCATATATGTAAAGTAATTCTGAGCTTCAGTCAAAGCTTTTAAGCTTTATTTGAAATTTTCTCTGGGATGACTACTGATTTGCAGGCTACTTTAAACCTCTGAGCAAACAGACCTCCTTTGTCCTGTCATGACCAATTTATTCTCTGGACACTCAAAATTTTATAAACAAAAGCTAATTTTAGAGACATCAGTTCTTTTTGACCCAACCACCAATTTCAAGAGATAATTGCCCAGTTCCAGTTCATGATTAACTTAGTGATTTGGAATAAAAATATAATAGCTGTACTAGTGGGATCATTTGTTAACTGCAAAGACTTCTAATATGGCTAATGTAAATTCCTTTTTAAGCAAGACAGAAAGCAAGTCCCAATCCACACCTTTAAGCCTTTTTGTGCATTTCTTAGTCTTAGACCAAAATCAACCCTTGAATTGCAGGCAAGATCACAATTCTTGTAACAGCCAATTTTTTAAAATGAATGTTCACTATTTATATTTGTTTTATAAAGTGGGACTTAACTTTTCATACACCATTTGAGGAATCAATCAAGCAATTAGTGTATATATATATATATATATATATATATATATATATATATATATATATATATTACAGAAAAGTGAAAGAACATGTAAATTAAAAAGCCACTGTTCAAGTATTTACTTTTATAAAGAGTGCTTGATACAGAGCAGAGCTTAATATTGTAATTTTGTTATTACAATGGTTTATAAAAGCATAATATCACTACACAAAAATTTTGTTTCAGAACAAAACTGTTCCTCTTCAGGTGATATGTTAAAATAAATGGTGAAAAAGATTTGTTTTTGAAAATATAAGATGAATTTCTTGTTATTTAGGAAATTAGGGAGTAGTAGTTGGAGGAAATGCAATAGGTGTGTCCAAACAGTTCAATCAGCATTTAGAATTATGTAACCATGGAGATTTAAACATTTGGGTTAGAAAGGGAGCAGGATGACATAAATCTAGACATATCACTTTTTAATTTTGTCTGTGTAAGATACACAGTGGGACCTTAGATTTGTTAAAGGGTAGACAGTAATTTTAATCAGAAGGTTGGATTTTAGTTGTTTTTTTTTTTATTGAACAATAGATTTTTTTACGACTATCTATGAGTGTAAGTCAGAATTTGGATTAAATAATTGTTGTATACTTAGTATTGTGTGGGTCATTTTATTTTATTAAAACATTTTTTTTTCAGTTAGAGTATAAGTTATAAATGAAACATAGTAATTAATTAAATTTTAAAGAAAATTATTTTGTCTGAGTAAGGTACCTAGTGGGACTAAATAAATGCTTAAATAGGTAAATAATTTTTGACAGCAAGTTGGATTTTTTAAAAATTACTTCATGAGTAAAAGGCTGAAATATTTGTTATAATTATGATAAAATAATTATGGTATATTAAAGTATATTGTTGTGAAGAAAACTAATTTATGAGTCTTATTTAGTAAAATAATTATTAATTTTTAAGTTGTAGTAGAGCATCAGTTATAAATGAAACAGTGTGTTTTTTTTTTTATTAAAATAGAATTATTTTGTCTGTTTAAAATACATAGTGGTAACATGGATCATTTAAATGGGCAGACATCAATCTTTTACAGCAGGCTGAACTTCAGGATAATTTCTTTTTTAATAATTAGGATTTTAATAATTATAGTGTACTAAAGTATATTATAGATTAAAAAACAAATTTAGTATTGTGTAGATCATTTGTTTTTTTCTGTTTTTTTTAAGGGGCTGGAAATGTTTATGTTGGAATTTGAACTAAATAATTCTAGTATACCAAAGTATATTATAGTTGAGAAAACCAACTAGTATTTTGTGGACCATATATTTTAGTAAATTTAATTTTAATTTCTAAGTTATATTAGCGCACAAGTTATAAATGACATCTTATGACTAATTAAATTTTAACGAAAAATATTTTTGATGTTTACATAAAACAGTCAAATTTCAGAAAATTACATAAGTTTGTATTAATGTTCTCTTTATTGTTTTGATAGTTATTGTGACTTTGATTGATGTGCTGGTTTAAGATATGTTTATTATGATTTGTAATGATTTTTTCAAGATTATTAGTACAATAATAATCATTAAAAATTAAAATTTTTAAACAGATGGACAGCACTAGGTGTTAACACACACACACATACACACACCATATATATGTGTGTGTGTGTGTGTGTGTGTGTGTGAACACCAAGTGTTGTTAGTCTGTTTTATGCTTAAACACAATCTTTAGGCTCTCTTGATTACCATTCTTGGCTTTGAGACACACAACTGAGTAGAAAAATATACATATATATATATATATATATATATATAGTGAGAGAGAAACAAATATTGTAATATTATATATTTATATTTAAGTTAATTATCTATTATAAAAACTTTAAAACAGCCAATCTCATTGTCAATAATAACAACAACTCACCCACAATATCAAAACTATAAAGGATAAACATTATTTATGAATTTACTAGGGTTAAATATATGTTGGTTGGTATCTTGTTGTTGTGTATGACAAATTATAATTGTAAAATTTAGTTGTGCTTTCTACAAATAAAGCTCTTTAGACCAGACAAATTTTAAAACTTCAAGCATGAAGCACATATATTTGCTCTCATTGGATTCATTTGTCTGTATATTTACTGAATATATATATATATGATTAGGTGGAAAAAGTTTACTTGTGATGCATTTTATCCATCAGGATTTCATTAAACTAAATATGTCATCAGTAAACTTTTTCACTTATCTTACAATTTCCCCAATATATAAAATATATAAAAATATATATTGTTATCTCATATATAATTCATATATTTATTTCTTATGTATATAAGAGTGCTTTATTTTAAATACTTAAAAAAAATTGTTTCATGCAGTGTGTTTTTAAAATGGTTGTTTCTTATTCTTGGACACTTTAAAATTCTACAGTTCTTTTTCACATTTTTAGAAAGTAATGCAGTTTATGTATGGAAAAAAAACCCCTGAAAATCATAGAATCCAAGAACATGAAGGAATTAAATCATTTTGAACTGTCATCATGCTGACACATTCCCTTTGAAAAACATGCAGTATCATTATGCATATGAGCAGTAATGTCCCCTCTAACTGGTTGCCAAGATATTCAAAAGAGTTATATACATTAGAGACAACTCTTTTTTCAGTCCTGTTTATAATTGGCATGTGCATGTATGAACATTTATGCTTACCTTTATATATTTGATACAATTTTTCTACTTTTCTATATGTCATATAGACACCAAACATCTTTATTTTTCTCTTTTCTCGCATATACACACCCACACACACGTATAGACCTTAAAACTGACTGTTAAACTTTTATACACACATCATTATCTAAAATGCTACACTTTTACCCCATATTGCTGACTTCTTTGCTTTTTTATATTTCACCTCACTCTTCCTAATGATAGCGGTCAAGTGTCTCACTTAAGATATCCTTACTTTCTTCACTTTCTGTTGGAGAAGAATCTCTGCTTCTGAGTTCTTTTGAAAACCAGGAAGACCTCAAGAAATTTGATGAATGGATTATAGACATTGGAATCTTGAGTTATATTACATAAATGTCTTAAATATTTTAGCAAATTTTTACTGAAGGAAAAGAGAAATGTTCAGTGAAACATGAATTCAAGCACAGAAAAATATAACCTGAAGTATTTGAACCAACAAATATACTTATGCACACACACACTATATATATATATATATGAAAATTTCCATACCAAATTCTCCTTAACTGATTCCATTTATGTGACAGAGTGGATGAATTGTTTGACAACAGTTCTCGTAGATTATTTCACAAATTTTGTCGTCCTTTTTCTGGCATTTTTCTGGTGCCTGTTTGACCTGGACACTCATCATCTTAAACTGACATTAAACTAATTTTTAAACATGTGTGCCACTCAAAGAAAACCTAAAAACATCCACCAGTAGTATGACACAAAATGTTTAGAATCTCAGTAAAAGAATTAATCATGCAGTCATGATGCAAAATTTAATGAAGGCACATTGCTCAAGTTTATTTGCCATCCTAAAAATTGTAAATCTGCTACAATGTAACAAAACCTGGCATCACAACTGAACATGAGTAGATAGAACATATTTTATGGGCAGACTGACCTATTTGGCTGGGTACCAACAAGTGTTATCTGTGTGCATTTATACTGAACAGTATAATTATTGCATGTACAAGTTAGTGAGGAAAAATTCTTGGCCTAATTAAGTCATTTTCTTTTTAAATTATATCACTACCAAGCAAGGCAGTACAGCCACTAAGACACAAGAGGTTACTGAGTGTGAAATAAAAAAGAGAAACATTATTAATGAGTGAGAACAATAAAAAAGGTAATGAAGAAGATAATAGATAATGATTGACACTTGGATATTTGATGATCAAAGTTGGCTGGAAAGCATGGAGCCAGAAGTGAGTTTCACAAGTGAGAAGTGTAAGAAATGAAACCGTTAGCAAAGAACTTATGTTTGCATCTGGTCAGTTCTACTGTTGGTTTGATTTAGGGATGTAGATAGTGTGACATCCCTTTTGTACAAACTGAAAGCTTTCCAATATCTCCATAAATACATGCACACACACACACACACACACACACACACACACACACATATATATATATATATATATATATATATAAACTTTGAACTATTTATCTACACTTTTCTTGTAAATGTACATTTTAAGAGTTAGAAAAATGCAAAAAAATTTAAATACACAGACCTTGTCAACTGAATTTAACAAGAAATCCTGTTTGAGAATACATTTGTGTGTTGTCATATATTTTCTTCCAGATACTATGTACATATACTGTTTCCAGTCCAACAGTATTCTACTAGTCTAACTGCAAAAAAACAATTAAAATCTTTGGAGGCCCTTCACATCAAAAGATACCAACCCACCATCAATAAAATGTTTTAATCACAGTTCCCATTTGTTAAAATGAGTTTGAATTGTAAAGTTCTTTTGCAATTATAATTCAATCACAATTGTAAAGTTCTTTTGCAATTATAATTCAATCACAATTGTAAAGTTCTTTTACAATTATAATTCCATCACAATTGTAAAGTTCTTTTACAATTATAATTCCATCACTACAATATATGAAACAACATTCATCCCAAACTCCTAACCATTAACAACGTCAATACTCTACTGGCTATCTCTTTACTTCTACTTTCTTTTCTTAGTATAGATTGGAAAACCCTAGAGTATTAGACACAATTTTGGCAAATTCCTTTATGTGTTTTCACCTGATATCAAACTCACTAAAAGTTTTCACAGATATTCCTTGGCATTTCTATTTAATAAAACATGTTCAAATGAAAGCTTCTTACCTAATTATACTATGCTTAAGATATATTCATTTCCATATGGGAGTATCTCTCTTACACATCCACATGTATTGAAGCAAGTACCAAAGTTCATACACCAGGAGTCTTAATCTTTTGCCAACCTCTCTATTGGTATCATTATATAAATTTTCAAACTTAGATAATGTGATACTAACCCACCTGGTTTTTCTCTCTATCAGAGACTATGTCATGTTTGAAGTATAAAATTCACCTTTTGTCATGCTTTATCTGTGTATCATGAGAATAGCCTTTTGTCAATGAAGAGACATTCCCTGGGGTGGACTAAAAAAAAAAAACAACTTGTTTTGCATTTTCAAAGTTTCTAAAATGAAAAATAACTTGTTTGGCATTATTGCAAAGGAAGTAATTTCAATATGCACACTACTGCAAATTCTTTTGTATTTATGAAGATGGGCACAAGGCCAAGTTATTTACTAAGATAACGTAACTATAGAAAAATGTCCTAATAGTGATATACCCTGTGGGAATAGAACTTAGTACTCTTGTAAACTGTTCTGTAGAATTGTCTCATTATTTATGGATGCCACATTTGGTTAATTATACTAATCCTAAATTAATTTAACACAAAGCTAGAAAATTTAGCTTACCGTGAAATGAGCCTGAAAACACATCTTTGTACTTAAAACTATAAGTAAAGGATATTGTCAAAATATATATCAATCCCTTGAGTGTCATTGGACTCTTTTGTGGGCTATAGGGCCACAGCCTCCTTATATAGGGTGCTATTCCTGTGGATTTTGTAGTAAGTAGGTTGTTTATGGAATTGAATTGCCAGTCCTATACCTAACTGGTTTTGAATTCAGAATTGTTCATATCATACACTGGTTGCCAACCAAGGCTCCCCTGCTACTTAATACATAACTAGAGGGAGAAGAAATAAAGTGGATTCCAAATTAATTTGAACAAAAGTAAAAAAAAAAAATGAACTCACCTGAAATTTGAACTTGGCACATGATTTCACTTAAGCCAATAACCACTGTACCATACACACATAAATATATAAAAAAATACATATAAATCACCTATAAATCAAAGCTAATAAATATATATAAATAACAAGGCTGCTAAATGAATATGAGAGTCTACCAATAAAAATAACATGAAAATAACATGGAAAAAGCAGATGACAAATAAAGAAGTTCTAAAGAGAACAAGAACTATAAAAAGACTGCTAATAACAACCAAATAGTGATAGCTTAAATCTTGAGAACACATAAAGAGGAAAGAAGGCTCAGAAAATTATGAATTTAACATTCACAGGATACGTTGAAGACTAAAATAACCTTATGAATCAAGGTAATTTTAAACAATGTGCACCAGGCTTAAAACAAATTTTATTGATGTTGGGTTGCTATCTTTTGATATGAAGAGACTCTAAAATTTTTAATAATTTTTTTAAAACAATTGAAGCAGAGGAAAGCAGCAAAAAAAGCAGCAAATGGATGAAGAAACAAGTACCCCAATGACAAAATGTGAAAGAAGAAAGTATTGTAGAGAATGACAAAAGACTGAAAGCTGTAAGGAGACATAATATTGTAGAGAATGACAAAAGACTGAAAGCTGTAAGGAGACATAATATTGTAGAGAATGACAAAAGACTGAAAGTTGTAAGGAGACATAATATTGTAGAGAATGACAAAAGACTGAAAGCTGTAAGGAGACATAATATTGTAGAGAATGAAAAAAGACTGAAAGCTGTAAGGAGACATAATATTGTAGAGAATGACAAAAGACTGAAAGCTGTAAGGAGACATAATATTGTAGAGAATGACAAAAGACTGAAAGGAGACATAATATTGTAGAGAATGAAAAAAGACTGAAAGCTGTAAGGAGACATAATATCCAATTTCTTGAACTGACATGCACATAGAAAGAGAGAAGAAGAGAGAATGATGAAACAATAACGTGACCTGAAAAAAATCTTCATTTCTCCATGTAGGCTAGTGCCTTCAGTTAAATTAAGTGACTGATTGAGTCAAAGAAAAGACCATTGAAGAGTCCATACTCAAAAGTGTAATGGAGATATAGATATGGAAAAGGCGGCATAATTATGTGGAGAGGACAAGACTTTGTATTGTGCTAATTGTACACCAGATGCTGTCGTCACAGAGAAACATAACATTGAAAATATCTGTAATGATGCTTAGATAATTTTTATTACTTATATCTACATCAGCATAATTGTGACATAAACCCTTACCCAATCCCTATCCTAGTTTACATACATCAGATCTACTTATGCCTCATTCTTGCTATGAAGCTTCTAGAGATAAAATTCTCCCTTTCCCATAAAAAGCAATTTTTTAAAATTCAAAAATGCTAATTAATGTAAATATATTGTCAGATTTTATTTTGCAAAACTGAAGTTACTATTAAACAGAGATGAATAACATTTTCATAATACGCTATTATTTTTATAATAAATATACTATTTTAATTTCAGCTTTTAATATCTGTTTTCCTTATAAATATTTCTAATAACTTATTTTGTGAATGTGAGATTAAGCAACTTGAGGACTGTTCATATTGTAAATAAACATATATAATAGTACATATATAGAGCTAAGCAAAAGAAAGAAAAATACCAAAATCCAAAAGTGTATTGAGATAGAGAAGATGCCTTCCAAAACCTAAGCAGAGTATTAAGCTCTAAAAATTTCATACTCACAGGAAAGATTAAAGGCAAGAGAGACAATGGAAAACTATGTATAACTTAACTAGTGAGCTTGAGTAAATGGATTTAGGAGAGATAACAAAATGACAAAATTTATTAAGAGCTAAAAAAGGGCAAGATATTATGAAAAGTTATGATCATCAAAAGTTTAAAAGAGTGATAAGCAAGAGGACTGAATTGACCTGCACTGCAAGAGTATGTTTGAAGAAGTAAGTCTTGCAAATGTAACCAGTGAAAATATGCTAAACATTAAGAATATTGGTTAAAAATATGAAAGCAACCAAATTGCAACATTTAAGTCAACATCACAAAGAGGAAATTTTAAATTGTATAAAAAACTATTTGTAAACTGATTTCTCAACAGTAATTTTAATGATGAATGTTGAGCTACATTAAATGGATATAATGGCTGGTTTTAGAGATTGGATTATTTATAGGAATAGTTTATCAACATGACTAAGACAACAGAGGGCGGGGAGTAAAATTTTAGACAGCAAAATTATTAGTCACTTCAAAGTTGGAGATAATATTAACATAAATGCAGAAAATTCTTTCAAGTTCACAGACACAACATTTTGATTGATTCTGGTCACAATAAAAATGTTTTTTACTATAGTGTATGAGCAGTATAGCCCGGCATTGCTCGGGTGTAATGAAAGCTTTAAAACTAATCCATGGTCCTGGAGCTCAGATTCTTTGAACGTTGGCACAAAAGACTAAAAAGCAATAATTGTTTTCAGTTAAAGCGAAACCGTAGACTGAAAGAAAAATGAATGGATGTAAGCCAAATTTTCATTTCCTGGTATTGATATCAAATTTTCTGCACTATTGTAAGAACTGCAACCTTGAAACTTCTGAATCTCATTTCTTATGTCTTTGTCTATGAGTGTATCAAATTTGATTAAAATCGGACCACTCCTTCTATAACCCAATTTTTTCGATTATTGATTTTTGATATTTATCAGGGGTACCTTGACACAAACCTAGCTAAGAACCCTTGCAGACGCTTATAGTACAACTGTGTAAATTTTCAAGAAAATTGGTTCAGCCATTTCGGAGTCTATAGGTAACAGATACACACACACACACAGACAAAGTTCCATTTATAAATAAGTTTAGATTAGATTAGATTTAGGTATTCATGAAAGAAAAATGTACCTCCACACTCTGCAAAGCTAATTAACATTCATTTAACAAGAAAAGATTTCAAAGACAATAAGGTAACAGAATGGACTGCAGCCTGTTTCTTCATTTATTAATCCAATAGAAAACATGCAGTCTGTCATGAAAAGAGAAATACATGAGATTGGAAAACAGTATTCAATCAATGAGGACTTGTTGGAAGCAATATTAATTGTTAAAAGAAAATGGAAGAATAAACGCTGATTTTCAAGGCACTGCTACAAATGAAATATCAATACAACATAATTGTTCTATCTTCTTTTTAACCTTGTAACTCAGTAACAAAACCATTTGAATCACACATTAAAAAATCAAGAAAAAACCCTCAGTTAAGGTGGTTTAAAAATAGATATACGCATGCATATACATGCAGTCAGACGCACATATGTATATATATATATATATAAAGTTAAAATCATTTGTAATGAAACAAAAAAAGAATTTTAAACAGATAATGAGCAGTTTCTTTTCCTTTAGGCCATGTTGTTAAAAAGGTAGAAAAGGCATGTTCAGTTGCATGCACCTAGTGATCCTCTCTTATCACACAATGCAGACATGAGACATGAATGCAACTTGAGCACATTACATCCTGTCACTACAATGATAGCGGGATCATTCAGTACCAAATTCAAGTAATCAGACCCTCTTCTTCCAAATGCATATAATAATTAAAGTCTATCAACTAAGAGAAGTGAAGCAAAAAGTGTGCAAATGCAATACTGAATTCTGGCCATATGTTTTTTTTTTGTTTTTGTTTTTTGTTTTTTTGTTTTTTGCAGGCAGGGTAGATAACTGAGTTAAGCGAGAGAAAATAACATCTTTGGACAGCATATGCTTTTTATTAGTGTGCATGGATCTTTTCTCTTCCTTTATTTTTTGCCTCTCTCTTTTTAATTCTCTGATCACTTCCTTCTCCCTCCTACTTTTTCATTCACTATTTTTATTCTCTCATTTATTCTTTGTTTTACTATTTTTCTAACTCACTCTATGTCAATTTTCTGTCCTACTTAAC
The DNA here is from genome assembly GCA_037127315.1 of Ascarosepion bandense. Classification (NCBI taxonomy): domain Eukaryota; kingdom Metazoa; phylum Mollusca; class Cephalopoda; order Sepiida; family Sepiidae; genus Ascarosepion; species Ascarosepion bandense. Next base: position 1,114,575 of record JBBBDQ010000134.1, read on the forward strand.
CTCTCTGTTCTCTTTCTCAGTCAACCTTTTTTTTCTTCTTTTTTGCTTTTCTCTATCATTTTCTCTTTTCCACTCTAATTTTTCATTACATCTCTTAGTGTCTTCTCTCATTTTCACCCAGTTCATGATTCTTTTCTTATCTCTTTCTAGCCATATTTTTTTCTTCTAAACACCTTTCTCTCTCATTCACTTTCCCTCCCCTTTAATTTTTCTTTCTTCACATCTTTCTTCTTCTTTCTTTGGCCCATCATACCCTTCTTTTTTACCTCTCATTCTATCACTCTCTCAGATTTTACTTAGTTTCTTTCTCTTTCTCATTGTTTTTAGATACAGTAATAGAAAACAAAATCTATTTACAAAAAGTATTCTATTGATTTTTAGTGTGTACCCATATTTAAACAGTATTTTATTTTCATCTACCACCCTGAATATTTTAGATAATCTTATTAAACATTAAAAAAACACCCTCTGAGAGATCTGAAGATTGCCTTTAAACATGAAACAGACTATTACCACTGAATGTTGAGCTCAGTGTCCTCTTTTATATTTACATATACTCTATCACTGATATTGAATGCTTTAATCTATAAATATGGCATTCTTTAAAACTATGTTTATCATATATATATATATATATATATTGCATATTATAACTCCCCCATATCAGCCCTTATCTCTCTCTATGTGTTTATTTTTCTATCCTATCTTTCAATCCTATGTCCTTATGTGTATCTTTCTCTCTTAATCCCACCCTCTTTTTTATACTGTCTCTTAACTCCACTCCCCCTTTCTGTCTCACTTCCTCTCTCTTTTTACTTAGTATCTATCTTTTCTCTCTTCTCGTTCCCAATCATGCTTTTTTCTCTTGTATTCTTTCTTCTTTATTTTTTCCTGTCTCCTGATCAACTAAAAATAAGATTTCATTTTCCTTTGTATTCTACCATCATTTTGGTAAGTAGACTCATCAAAAGAATTGTAACTTTTTTTATCTCATTATCATTCTGCCTATAATACAGCTTTCTTGCTGCCATTTTCATTTTATCCTCTGTGTTCCATTTCCAACTAGCAAGGAGACCTGGAATCATCCAGACTATTAATATTATTATCATCAATTGTATGTCCACTTCTAAAATCATTGCATCTGTTATGTTTTAATTTCTTAACAGCAAGGAGATGTGAAATATTCCAGTTTATAATTTTCAATATCTCACTGCCATCATCGTTTTGCATTCTTTAATGCTTAGTCTAATATTTTGATTTTCTATCTTGCATCTAAACTTTCAAAAAATGTTTAGGTACACAAAACTCTACATTCATGTACAGAGTTACTACACATTGCTTCAGGATTTTTTTTCTTCTACTATCATCTTTTTCTATGTACTGTGTCTCTTTATGGCATAGACCAGAGGATAATATAAAACCTTACAATTCCATTACTGGCTTGAATATGCTAACCATATATATCCTGACCTTACCCTTTTGGATGAAATGCAAACATATAATTTTTATGACAGATTCCGTTGAAAAAAAAACCTTTAAAATTCCAAAGGTTTTGCTAAATAAATGGTAAAGAATATAAACATAAAACTAGGATACACTTTCTCACTGACGCAGTATGGCTTCTGTGTCTCTTCTACAAATATTTTCACGGCTTCTGCTCGGATGAACTTAGCTCACTGGTACCTCCTATATATGAATTTCCTTGAGCAACAAGATTAGCAACTACGTCTTCTAAATGAATATTTCTTTCTGGTTTTCATTAATAAGACCATTTAATTATGAGAAAGTTTGTTTTTATTGTCATTAATTTTTGTAGTATGATTAATCTTTTAGATCATAATGCCTATCTACAGAAGATTTCAGCTGACATTGGCAGAGATCAAAAAGGCTCATGATATTATAATTTTCCTGAGTTAATTTTTTTGTCAGTAGATAATGCAGTATCCATATAAAGATGAAATATAATGAATCTCAAAGAAGAAATAAAAGATATTTTTAAATATGCTTTATTAGTTTATGTTTGTGTGTTTATTTAAAAAATAAAAACCTCTAGTTACTAGTACTAACCACTAAGATTGGTATTTTTTTTTAATAATTTCACTCTACATGCCACTAAGATGCAAGGGATCACTGAGAATGAAAAAAAATGAGATGATATGAAGAAAAGTCACAATAGAAAAACAGGTTTTAGGTAGACAGAAGATGGCAATTGATATTATATTTAAATTTGTGAAGAGTGTATGTATCATGGAAGCAAGAAACCATAGAACAAGAGAAGAAACTATTAGAATAGAACTTACAATTAAGTTTAGCTATTTCAGCAGTGTCAATCTAGTAGTACACTTATATTCATGTACTCAAGGAACCAGGGAAGAAAGCTCATTAGAAAAATTGCCATGAAAATATTCATAAAAAAGACAGAAACCATGTCACAAGTGGTGGGAAAGTGACTGAAGTCTAGATGCCATGTCAGGATGGATAACATTACACACACTTTTTTGGATTTTGTCAAGATTCTCAAGATATTTTGCATGAGCCCTAGATCAGATATAGAAACAATATTCAATGCATAGATGAATGATAGAATGATGTAATACTGATTCTTGTAAAATAAAAATTGTCTGGTAAGATATAGTGGACCTATTCATGTAGCAGCAGACCTAGCAACTGATTCAGTATAATCATTCCACTTTATGTTAGTAGAAAACGTGAAACTGAGAAGGTACAATGAGTTCTGGAGGTTAGCATCAGCCATGATGATGAGAGGCAAAAACTTTCTAAGATGAAAAAAGGCTGTAAGATAACTAAAAGTTAGTAGTTTTGTAGAAGGTATTCAAGTTTTCAAGCCATTTCTTCAAACTTCAAGTTTATTCTTCATCTGTATTCACTGCTACATAGAATATTAGATATGTTATTATATCAAAGTTTAATTTTTTTTTCTTTTCTTTGTTCCTAATAAGATTTTTCTGTTTTAATAATTTAGTTATACAAATTAACCTTCCTAACTTTAAGCAATTTATCCATTATGAAAGTATCTTCTTTTGTCTTAAAGATTGATTTTCTTTTTATTCCCATTTCATTTCAGTTTTATTCCTTGTAAAGTCTGTTATTCATTGCTAAAAGGAAAAAAACTGTCAGACACAGGACAAATCTAAAAATATCTAAAATTTATATAAAATTTAAAAAAATAAACAAGGCAGTAATTAAAACATGAGAAATATCATGAAAATCAAATGAAACAAATGTCTTTTAAAAAAAGAGTTAAGCAAAATCCTAACAAAAACATGTTTTTGTATGCAATCGTTAATATCTTTTTTAATTAAAAGAGCACAAAAATAAAATGCCAAAAGAACAAATCTGACATACAAAAAGACAAAAGAAGCAAAATAAATGATAAAACCTTTTTATCAAATTCTCAATGAATGCCATTAATTATTGATCTTATTTTTCTAAATTTATCTCTTCCAAATTCTGCAACTGACAAATTTTTCAAGGTTGCTACCCCCTACCCTGACTCCCCAATGCCACAAAAGTAAAGAAAAGAATCTAACAAATTAAAGTTAAGGAACAGATATAATACTGAACAAAAAGAAAAAGTAATTTTGTTTTTCAGCTATGAATCTTCAAGATATAGGTGTTCATGACTCTCCACAGATCCTTTTTCTTTATTACAAAACATTCTTGAAAAGAGTGGTTTCCTGTTGCCTTCTCTATAGTTTGGAAAACAGAGATATCCATTTCTTAGACATTTTTCTTTAGAGGGGGACTATAAAATGTAAATAGTGAAAATAAAAATATTTTAAAGAAAAGTATGCTTTTTACTAAAAGAAAATAAATCACCAAAACTACAAGGAGATATGTGTGTAGTATAACTGTTATCATTGACTTGTAAGTAAGAATCATTCTATCGTGTTAACATAAGTGTAAGGTATCTTGGTAAGTTATAGTAGTTGAACATTAAATTGCTTTTTTACACTTTAGAAAAGTACCTTGTCAGTCTTGTTTAATAAAATCTATTTAAAATGTTTATAATCTGTTAATTTGTTGTTTTAAATCTTATTCAATAAAATCAGTATATATATATATATATATATATATATATATATATGCACAATATATATGCTATAAATTATTTTCAGATTTAAAGTGTATCTAAAGAATCAAAATGAGACAAGAGAAAAAGCAATTTTTAGTCAACTGAAGATAGTGTGTATATACATATAAATATATATATATATATATATATATATATATATATATATATATATATAATATGACAGAACAGCTTAAAGAACAAATAGGAGCCATTTATTTATCTCACATATTTCACTTTTATTAAAACTTCATCAGAGAATGAGAAAAAAGAAAAAAATTGCTATTTTTATTTTTGTGTAGTTTGATTTTCATTGGTTAATCAGGCTTCACATGCATGTGACTTGTTATAACAATGTTAGTATAATTAATGACATTCCAAACTGAAAGAGAAATGTGCTTTTGAAGATCCAAAAAATTAATGGATTCCAAGCCTAACTAAAAACATGTAAATATTGCTTTAGGTAAGTATATAATTATCCTAGTTTGTTTATTCAGTTTGTGGAATTCAGATGATAATGTATGTTTGTAAGAGTGTGCATATGTATAGTAGACATCATTTATATTTGGTGACTGTCTACATATTGATTTCGAAATATTTTTATGCTAAGTTCTGTTGTGAAAACAAAAATGCCAGATTTTCTTTTTTTTCTTCATATCTTATTCTTGGATGAAGCTTTAATAAAAATGAAAGATGTTGGAGTTATAAATTTTTCTTATTTGTTTTTTTATCTTATCATACTGTCAGATCCATTTCCATATTTAACCTGTATTTGATCTTGATCCTTATATATTTATGTAAATATATATATATTGTTAAAAACAATCAACAAGGATAATTTTATTAGTTTTTGATTATAACAAATTATTAGCTTCTTTTCAGAAACACAAAATGATTTACATTACAGTCAAAACATGAGGAAAAAATAACAACATAGGAAACATAACATCCTTGAGAATGGCCAGTGAAGTGGCTGAAAGCATTTAAAAATTTAATAATGATGGAACAATTTTACATTCCTTATATCCAGCAAAAAGGAAACATGCAAGAATACTGGAAAAATTAAATAAGAAATTAATAAAATCTTCCTTGTCAGTCATTTTTAAAAGAAAGATTATTGTCCAAATTTACATTAACACACACACATATATATATATATATATATATATATATATACTTTTCTATACATATCTCTCTCTAAATATGTATAATTAATTTACCTACTGGTACCAATACATATAGTAAATATCTTTATATTAAAAGTGAATGACAAAAATAAGTTTGCCTATTGCTCAGTTCACACTTCTTTTCTGTCTATCAAACCGAAGTGGAGGTCTATCCATTGTTTCATGTTCAAGATTGGGTTTCGAGTTCCTTCTAAAGTCATCTCCTTCTCTTTCACTCCCAGTAATCCTTTTTGTCTTAGTGGCATTATCACCTTACTTAAGGTGAATTGATTTAAAAAAAAAATTATTGTATATATTTTGTATTAAGTTGACATACAATAACTTTTCAGTTGTTCCTGCAACCTTCATCAGTGCTAGATATTGAGTAGTGTTAACTTAACACACTTATAGAAGATATAATTTGACCAGAGTGGGAGAAATACCTTGATGGGGAAGAGGCAATTAAACTGTTTATCAGGTGCCCGAATCAAAGGATTAGGAATTCTTGTACACTGATGTCACTAAAATTCACTAAATTTGAAACTAAAATATTTTTGTTATCTAATTTGTGAGCTGACAATGAAAAGGTAAATATTTTGACAAGTATAAAAGGGAAAAGAAAAAACTGATTGCTGCTTTGTATTTATTGTCTTTGTATGTTAATAAAACAAGCAAAACTGCTTACTGAATATGGGTCCACCAATAATATTGAAGAAGTAAATGTTTTTACATCTAATAAATATTGATAACACAGCAGATTCATTTATGTAAAATGGTATAATAAGATTAGCAAATTGTCTCTATATTAATAGCAAGATGATGCAAAGCTTTTACATGGATTAAATGAATCCTAGATATGAAAATGACAAATTCTTTGCTAACTTCTTGGTAAGCTTCTGACACAAGCTACGTTAGAATAAAGTAAAAGTCGTATTAATAATGCAGAAAGGTTAGTTAAGTGTGATTTATATCATTATCAGTGATAGTTGAGTAGAATGTCTTCTTATGAATTATTAATTATAAAAAAGTAAACAATGCCAAAAATATATTTCATGAGAAAACATCAGATTTATATCTGTGTTTGAAAACTGTAAATTGGATTATAGAAACATATTAAGAAATTAGTAAAAAAAGTAAGTGTAAGGAATTCTTTTGATTCATTTAACTTCTCTATTACTATCAAAAGTAATTCTTTCAAAATACACACACACATATAAATATACACACACACACAATTGGTGTGTACAGGCAGCAGTTTTGGTTTTTATTTGCTTAATTTTATGAAAACAAGACATCCTTGCCTGAACACACTAATGTATACACACACATTAAGTGTGTTTACACAGTAATTTTTCATTTTCATACAATTTTTGTTTAAGACCAATTCTGATTAGTTTTGGAGTTTCTGGTACATATTTAAAAATAAATTGTTCCCACAGAATTATATATGCAGTTGGTGAAAGTAATGAAAAAAAAGTTGGTGTGATACTGGACCAAGACACAAGGAAATGCTTGCTGGGATACTGCCAGATGTCGGAAAGAGTTCTTGTGGTTTAGCTAAAAGGGAGGCCTCTCAATATATTGGTTATATTGGAGTTTTTGAGTACCCTTGTATACTAGTGAGCCAGCTATGTGCTGACTCATTTGATAGTTCACTAATAGAAGGATTAACCAATCAGAAGGCTCAAAATATTCAATGCAACATGTATAAAGGTGACCATATTTTCCCCGAGTATTGGCAATATAGTCAGGTTCAGTAGAGTCTCTGACTCGTGAGTGTTAATCTTTAACGTTGTTTCATTGAGTAGATTACATACTGTGCTGTATTCTATATTCATAAATTATGGTGGACATGGTCAACATGTTATGGTAATATATGTACTGTAAACATGAAGTACAGGAGAAAAAATAGAATCCTTCTACTCCAAGCTAGATATCACCAAGGCTCAGTGCAAGTCACAAAAAATCACAATTATCAAGGGAGAACTGAATATTTAAGTTGGCCAACAGAAAGAAAGTGAAACAGTCAGCAATTTTGAACTAGGAAACTGCAATGACTGTGCAGAGAAATGAGTCCAATGGTGTACAGTAAATGACCAGGTAATAACCAATACCTGGATCCAAGAACACCTCAGACTATTATGGACATGGAGAAGCCCAGGAGGAGAAACAAAGAACCAAATTCATGATATTATTATCAACAAGGGATTCAGAAACACAGTTATTTACTGCAAAACTTATCCAATTGTTGACTGCAGAAGTGACCACCTCCCGATTATATGCAAACTAAGGACAAAACTTAAAAGATTGAAGAAGCCTAGCAGACTGCAATACAATAGACTCATGAATGACCTAAACCTGTAGAAAAGTATACAGACTGTGTGAAAAAGAAATACAAAGGACAAATTGGAAATGTAAATTCAAAATAAGACGCTCTAAGAGAAGCTGTAGGGACATCAGCAAACAACATCATCCCAAAGAAAAAAGGATGTAGGAGGAAAAAGATTAGATCACAGAAGTGATTCTTGACATGACACAAAGGAGATAAAAACTCAATGCCAAGACATGGAATAGAATACAGGAAGCTATGCAAGGAAATGCAGAGAGGCTAAAAAAGCATAGCTCAACAACAAATGTGCAGAAATACAGAGACTGAGCACAAAGGAGATATGTATAAAAAACTGTTAAAGAACTAACAGGACAAAAGACATGTTCAGCAACAGGATGTCTAAAATCAAAGGAAGGAACACTCATATACAAGAAAGAACAAATCCTTCAGAGATGAGATCAATATATTGGAGATCTTATTTCATGATGAGAGAGCAACCAGCAATACACGGAAGTACTAATAAACCAAAAATGTTAAAAACTGAAGTGGAAGCTTCACTGGCCAAATTGAGCAGAATCAATGCAGCAGGATCAGACAATATTGTAATAGAGATGTTGACAGCCTTAGACAGCTTTGGAGTAGACAAAATCACAGAAATAATAATCAAGATTTACATCAGTTGCGATATATCGAAGGACCTAAGCAGATCAATTTTCATAGCATTACCTAAGAAGCCAGGTGCAAAGGAATGTGAACTCCACCAAACAATCAGCTTAATGACCCACATAACAAAACTCATCATCTAGATTCTGATGAACAGTGTGTGCAGCAGAATCAGGCTAGAGATAGGACAAGAAGAGCATGGTTTTGTGAAAGACACCAGAACAAGAAACACGATATTCATGCTCAGAATGCTATCAGAAAGATCAGTACAAATGCACAAGGACCTGAACCCCTGCTTTGTAGACTACACAAAGGCATTTGACAAGATACACCACAAAGACTTGTTAGAGATGCTCAGCAACCTCAATGTATTTGGAAAAGATATTATGTTAATCAAGAACCTATATTAGCAGCAAACCACTTGCATATGAACACAAAACAAATTCAACAGATATATAAAAATATAAAGGAGTGTAAGACAAGGAAACATTTTCTCACCAGAGCTATTCAGCCTGTACAGTAAAAAATCTCTGAGGTAGCTAAAATCTTTGCCAGGATTCAATTCATCATTTGCGGCCACAATCTCAGCAATACAAGATACACAGATGACACAGTGCTGACACAGAAAAGAAAATGCAGGACCTTCCACAGAAAATTGCAAGAAAAAGTGTGTGCTAGATGATCTTCCCAAGGATGAAGGACATGCTTGAAGTAACAAAAATGTGGGTCTACAGAAGGATGGTAAGGATGCCATGAACCAAGCATGTGAACAACAGCAAGGTGTTGGAAAAGATATAAGAAGGAAATATACTTAGCTGAGGTTTCTGGGACATGTAATGAGGAAGGAGGGTTTGGAGAATCTAATACTCACAGGATAGATAGAGGGAAAGAGAAACAGTGGAAAGCAGCATGAAACATATTTGATGGGCTTGAGCAAATGGATGGCAGAGTTGGGTTTGGGAGAGATACCAAGTGGAAAAAAGCAACAAGGTCAGGGGCAAGTGGAAGTCCATGATTGCCTATGTTCTGAAGGAACACAACTCATAAAGAAGAAAAATATCTGGTTACTTTTAGGTATCATCAGCCATTTTCAAAGAATTTTTTTTTTTTATACTATGTAATTGGTTTCTTCATTTGCAAGCATAATATGCATTTCCATGTGTTCATACAATAGTTTATTTTTTTATTATTATTGAACTATATTCAGTATATTTATTCCTAAATTTGATATAATTTTATTGATGGTAGGTTGTTTGTTTTAAATAAAATCTTCAACAAAGAATTTGCATTAGTCTTTAACCAAGTTTTTGTGTGTGTATAATTTATTATTCATAAAATATTTACACCTTTTTAAGCCTCCTTTCTGATGATGACTGTTTGAATGGTCAATAAGACTACAATTTATTCTTTTTTACAATTCATCTATGGACTATTTATTAATGGATTTCCATCAAAGTCATGCATTTGGTTTGAAATCAATAAAAGCTTATTAAAAACGTAACCATCTCTCAGTGTCTGTTACATTCAACAAGACCTGCATATAAGAAAACTTGTTGATTAATTAATTAAAAGTGTAGGAAATTGGTAGACAAATCACATTTTTCAGAAAGTTTGACTCAATATTAATGTGCAGATTAACTTGACATTTTATTTTTTTGAATTCTGCAAATGATTTATTCAAATGTAGCTCATCAACAATTCATTTCTTACAAATTTTCAATGAAAATTGCAAATCTCTTCTATTCTTTTATAAATGTAATATAACCTGCAAGAAACCATGAAGAAACTAACCGGAATAAATCAATGTCTAATAGCAAGAACGTATATCAGAAAATCAAACCATTACCATTTTTCTGCATATTCTTGAACTTTCAGTGACTATTGAATGTTTATTGTTATTTTTGTCTTTTTGTTATTATCTTTGCTTTTGTGAATAAATAATTTTCAAAAATTCTTTTATTTTTATTTCTAGCCTGAGGGTAGAATAGTTGGACTGGCTGCAGATATACAAGATGGATACCTATTTTGGTCTGATGTTAGCAAAAACAAGCGGGGAATATACAGGTCTCGTTTGAATGGAAAACATGTCCGCCTCATTTTGGGAGGTGAGTGATTAATATTTATTGATTGTGTTTGTGTGTTTTTGGCTTTATTGCTCCTATTCATGCACAAGAAAATACACCTTTGATTTCATTTTTTTTTTAAATTTACACCAAAGTTTTTAAAATTTTTCTATGGTTCATTTTTTTTTCTAACCTGAATTCTGAAATGTATTTTAATTATTTCACAAAGCATTCTTACCCCTTTTGCAATTTCTATGGTTTTCTAACCTTTACACTTGACTTGTTTTCTAAATTAAACATTTACCATTTTTATGGTATATAAAACCTCACTCCCCAGAAAATAATATTAAAAGATATAATTAGATGATATATCATACATTATTTGAAATTCAGCCATGTTCTTTTTTTGTCCAGTAAAAAACAAATTTTTTGTACATTTATTACAAATTCATGAAATTCTAAAAAAATTGCATGGAAGTGTGCATATTTCAATGAATATTTTTTCAGTAAGTTTCACCTTTTACAAGGTGCAGGGGTCACTCCAGGTAGAGGGTAACATTAGGAGGCCATTTGTGCATATAAGAGTGGAAGATAATGGTTAAAACTAGCCTTGAAAAGGTTGAATTGTAGTGAATTGAGTGGAACTTACTTCTCACTAATAAAATATGAAAGGATTATGAGTGGTTTGCTTCTATGTAAGTGGCATGGGATATTCTTGCTGTGAAGGTTTGACTTGATGGGTTGAGTTAATATAATTTGTCTGTTCACTTTCCATGTATAAATATATACTTTTATGTATAGATAACCTGGAGGGAATCATCCAGAAATACTGTCATAGCAGTACGCTAAATCCTGGCATCATGATGCCTCAATGGAGATTACTGCATGGTCCAGAAACAATTCCCAAAATAGCAGTACAATAGACTTGATATTATACACCTGCTGATAGGATAGCCTCCATAGGAGGTAATTGAAGGTTCAGATCCCTGACTATCAGATGGATCACGCAAAAACTCAGAAAACATCTACCTTCAGAATTCTTAATGAAGGGATAATTAAATCAGGAAAGAGGATACATGTATGATGCTTCCAATGGAGTTAAGGTAACAGAACATTGCAGCAGTCTGAGACCTAAAGGTATGAAGACAAGCTCGCTCGTGTACATGAAGACTAAACAAACTATTGGAGGAAGGTGGGTAATGGCGGGGGTAACCTCTATTCGAATTAGTATAGTAGATGGTTACAATTCACAGATAATGAAGTAAAGAAATCTGTAGAGACTCATGTTCCCCAACATTCTGAATGGAACTGGCATCTATAAAAAAAATTGGGTTTTAAATGCCATCAAAAACAGGATCATTTTTATTCTTTTGCTTTTTGTTTAATACAATCCCTTAGTGGGTCATTACCGAAGACCTAGAGCAAGTCAAAATAATAAATATTTCACAAATTTTTATGTTCAATGATACTGAACATCTACTGTATATTTTATTTATATTGATAAATCTGTAAATCTTTTGCTCATATCCAGGGCTCCAATTATTGACAGTAGTTATAATGTGCTTCATTTTTTTCAATTTCAACTTCAAGATTTTTAATATTTATTTATTCTGTCACATCTTTTTTATCTGATGGCATTACCATTTTACTCACTTTCTCTAATCTGTTGGCTGTTATGTCTGTCAGTATGAATGTTACAGTTGCAAATAAGACTGACTTCAGTATTTGTCTGAGGTAATGTAAATAGTGTAAATACTGACTTGTATAATCAGTCCCAAGTGCTCATCATGCCAATTTTCATCATGTAAGGCACTCTTTTTTTTTGGTATATTTGCCTGCAAACAGAATGACAGAAGGCAACAAACAAACAAAGGAAAGACTTGATTTAAAAACATATTGCCAAGTATATTTTCATTGGCAAAAAATATCTCTGCATGTTTATGTAGAGGGTGACAAGAGCATTGTAGTCATTAACTATTGTCCTGAAAAAGACAGTTTATTGCATATTGTTGCTGCAGGCAAGGATGGCTGGTTGGTGCTGGATGATAACTGACGAAATGGAATGGCAAGTCAACTAGCTACTGCTGCTAGAACAGATACGATACTCTGATCTTAGGTATCTTGATATTTTTATCCTTTAATTATATGTATAGTGTGCACCACATTAAAACAACCTTGTGTCACATACAGGTTTGGTTGGCAGGCTAGGTATATATTCTTTGTCATAGTTTGCTGTATTTGACATTTTTCTTTTTTTAAGCTTTTTGTATGATGTTGAATCAGTTTTACAACAGTCACTGGTTCTGAAAGTTTCTTTTTCCATTTGTTTTTTAAAAAGATGTAGTAGTGCCAACAGGATACAACAAATTGTCATTATCAATATTATTATCGATATCATTATCAATATCATCTTTCACACCATTTTATTTTCAACCAGAGATCTTGCATTATGAATGCTCTATATCAATTTGTATAGCCTTTTGAATTACTGTTTTATATAATTGTTCATTTTTTATTACTTCAAATGTTATTTTTAGTGGATGCTTTGTTTACTTTAAAATAGTATGTATTTTGTCTACTAGCCTGCAAAGAAAATTAAGAAAATGCACCCTCCGGCAGAAGTTATCTCAAATATGCAGGCAAGTAAACAAAAAAAAAAAAAATACAGCTTAAAATAAATGGAGTATCCACTCAACTACAGATATCCACTAAAAATAACATCTCAAGTAATACAAATATATTGGATTAATAAATAAAATCACATAAAATTCTTTCATAATCATTTACTTATGAATTTATTTCTTGAGAACTAAGACAAATGAATTTTTTCTTTTAGAAAATTATTGAAATGGTTGTTCTTATTAACACATTTTTTCAAACAGAAAAATATGATAAATTAATTAACTTTAAAATGTATTGCCAGGTATTCTAGTTAGCCTTTTTCTCTGAAAATTCAAAAATAAATTTTAAAACAGAAGTTACAAGGAGCGTAAAATGGTTAAACATCTGGTTCCTTTCTATTCTTTTATATTGTTAAAAATTAAATATTTTAGTGAGATTTTAATGGATGATATTGTTGCGTAGTTATTTTATAATGGCTCTCAAATAAGAATAAATATGAGGTACTAAAAATGAAATAAAAAGAAAGGTGCCAAAATGTTTACTAAATACAACAAAGTAAGATAACAATATAACATGACATGAACATGGTACTGATAGTCAATGAGAATTCCATTCTACAAGATTAGTATTTTTTGAGTTAAGGTGAGGTGACGTGGTCATCTACCATCTGTGAGTATCTTTGTTTCATATGGTGTGAATCTAGTTGTTGGTTGCAGCACATATTGCCCTAATCTCTTCTCTGGACTTGACTGGTATCTAACTATAGCAAGAGCTTTAATCCATCTCAGTTGTTCCTACTGTATCAAGGGCTCATCTCACTTGTCTGTATGCTAGACCTTTTGAATTCTGATTTTCTGGTAAACAGCAGTCATTTCACCACTTCCTTCTAACCATCCCTTCCATTTTGATGTGTACTCTACCAACCAAATTCTTACACTTGAGTCTAAATATACATTAAAATTATCATGCCTTGCTCAACTAAATTTTCTTAGTGATGTAGAAATACAGAACAGTGTTATCTTTCTATTTACTGGAAGAATGATGTGTTAAGAGGCTCTACTATTGGAGACTAAGCAGACTGACTATTCTCCCCTTAACTGTCGCTTTCTGTCCTCCACCTTTTCCTTTAAACTTCTTCATTGCTCATATGTTCCTTCTGTGGTATTCTCAGTAGCCTTAAAGTTTTATTGATTGTTTTTTATTATTTTTTAAAATGTCATATAACTTTTTTCTTTTATATTTTCTTACACACACACACACACACTAACTCAACTCACTTATCTGCATGCTAGAGGGAGTGTTCTATCTAAAATTGTACAACATTAAAAATATGTCAAGTTGTTTGGCCAATCAAAGACTGCATGCAAACAAGTTTTTCAAATGATAAAATTTGTAAAATTTTTAAAATTTTACATTAACACATTTTTGGGTTATTATTTTATAACAGCTCCCTACCCTCAGTGATCTCCCTAGCAAGAATAAATACAAGGTACTAAAAAGTGAAATGAAACGAAGGGTGCAAAAATATATTAACTCATTTTTATTAAATGTAACAATGTAAAGCAACCATATCTAACACCCTAAAATATGATACAATTATTAAAAAGAACTTACATAGAAATAGCTCTACTACAAGGTTGTATGATATTCATGTATATAATTCATTCCCTGTTTTCAACTTCAGAAACACAGGGTCTTATACTCAAGACATATTATTAAAAAATATTTCATATTAGATATAATTGTCTATTTTTATATATCAAACATTTCGTGTGTGTGTGTATATATATATATATATATATATATATATATATATTTCATTAAAGAGGACAAACAAGGTGCTATGGTTAGGCTTTTATGTAACTTTCGATATAATCTTATAAGCTATTATTCTGAAAACAATTTGTAAATTTCAGTTAAAAGTAAAATAAAATTCATCCTTGAAGCACATAAAACATTCAGACAATTTTTATATAATTTATGTTCTAGAGAGAAAAAAATTATAATATCACATGAAAAATTATATAAAAACTTTAACCATAGCATCATGTCTGTGATCTTTAATGAAACTTGCACAAAAAAGAGATTGGTGCCTAAATACACATTTTATATATATATATATATATATATATATATATCTATAGTCATTCGCAGACAGATCTGTTTTACTGTATCACAGCTCATCAGTATGGTTAGACATTTGATTGCTTTTTATCAAGGATTGAAACCCGACTGAACTGATCTCAGTCGGCAATTCTACCTCTGAGCTATGGGCACTCAGTAGAAGAAGGCAACCTTTTAGCTTATGATGTATCATACGCCAGTAGTTAAAGTGCTCTAATTCATTACTGAATGAGTGATGCATACATGCTAGAGTAACTACTGTTTTTCCAAATATACATATATATACATATATATTCCTTCCTCTGTTTTTTCTGTCCTTGGTTACCTTTCCCTCATTAAGGTGATTTCTTTTAAATCTCTAGGCCATTCTTGTGTCTCCATCTCTCTCTACTAAACGTTGTTAGCTATCTTTTCTTTCTCTAATGCTTCCCTTCCTCTCCTGATTGTTTTGTGTTAGACAGCATCTCCGACAATATAGATAAGGCCATTTCCTTTCATTCATTCACTAATATATTTGTGTTCAGTTACTTTAATGCCCACCATGGAAAACTCTGTCACAGATCTTGCTGGTATCCACACCATGAACATTTCAATCACTTAATCTCTCATGCTAGTGATGGATCCCCCCCCCCCTGGTGTGTTTCCCAAATAATGCTGCTGGACTCAGCTCACTGCTAGATCTTTGTTTCACTTCTATCCCAGACCCTTGCCATACCATGCAGCTCAGCCCACTTGGCAACTCTGATCCTGCTGTGATATTTGTTAGTATCTCTTTCCACTCCCCATCCTTCCAAGAATTTCCTACTAGCAGAATATCTTACTGATATCAAAGAACAGACTGGGAAGCATTCTGTGACTTCCCTTGTTTCCTTGGAACAAAGATTTTAGTCTCCTTGTTGAGGTCTTCACATCCAATGTCTCCTCCTGGGTGAATTACGCTTTCATCCCATCCAGGAAGTTCTGACTTAAGCCTCTTTTTCCTCTTGGTTCTTTCCTGCTTGCTCAACTGATATTGCTTGCTTGTTGAACTCCCTTCCCTATGCTTGCTTTCCTGATAGTTATAATCTCCAAAGATTTAAATGTAACATCAATTTCCTTCTTTTATCTTCTTCACTCCCACCTCTCTCTTTCTACAACATCAACTTTTTAATTTTTTTTCCTCTGCTTTCATTGTAAACCCCTTTGCACCAGTCGCAGTACTGCCCTGCTTTGGGTGAAATGGTTATCAAAAAAAAAATATATATATATAAACTGATGTATCTGATCATATGAGTGGAGACACCAGTAAATATAAGTAGGCACAAAAGTGTACCAACTAGTGTGCCTATTTACTTTTATATCTTGTTCGACTTTTAAACTTTTCAGTTGACACTGAGGTCAATGCTAAGTGGTAATGGTCTGTTTCATGCTTAAATGTAATCTTCAGGCTATCTTACTTTTATAATTATACAAGCTTTATCTCTGATATTGAGCATTTCTACCCATAAATACAGCATACTAGAAAACTATATTTTTATCATATATATGTATATTTTCTATTAAGTATAATTTTATATATTCATGTAATAA
Organism: Ascarosepion bandense; assembly: GCA_037127315.1. Lineage (NCBI taxonomy): Eukaryota > Metazoa > Mollusca > Cephalopoda > Sepiida > Sepiidae > Ascarosepion > Ascarosepion bandense. The sequence continues at coordinate 1,131,204 of JBBBDQ010000134.1, forward strand.
TTCACCCAAATAAGTTTTATCAATTAAAAAAATGGGAATATAGTAGTTGAATTTTCTTGATTAGAAAATTTGATTTATAAGTTCAAAGTTAGAAACATGAATTTTATGGACACTTCATAGGAAATTTAATTTACCTTAAGGATTGTAACATGCAGTTAACAATTGAAGGTATGCTGTACAAAATTTAATTATCAATACTTCTCCAACTAGAAGTTAATTGATGTGTTGAATAAAATGGAAGCAAAGGCTTAAAACTAAAAAAAAATAAAAATAAAAAGCCTAACCAAAGAGAATTTCTTGATCAACCAAAAGTATGATATCTGAAGTACTTCTTTTTAACTAAAAATCTTTTGCATAAAAATATGCATAAAATTCTATCCAATTTATAATATAGATATACCTGGATAAATATAGATATACCTGGATAAATATGAAGGCAACAATAAAAAACTGGACACAAATATCAATGATGCAAACATCTGAGTACCTTTTTATCTATATAGTTCAGTTACTTGCGGAATTCTCATTAGATCATCATTCGTATCCAGCCGTGTTTATTTTTATACTCCTTAATTAATTTGCTTTTATTATTTTTGTACACATTGAGGTTTAACACCAGTGTAACATTCACCGCTGTAAATTTCTTTGAACTTAATTTTATTTACTATCTTCCATTTTTATTTTTTTTTTTAAATTATTTCAGATGACTTATTTTTCTTTTATATTTTCCTACATGTAATGAACTTCTTTATCACACCCTCACTCACATGACTGACACACACACACATATATATATATATATATATATATATAATTTTTCTCAGTATTTTTTTGGACTAAGTTAATCCCAAACACCAAACTCTCCCTGCAATTACACACATTATAAAAAAAAACAAAATACTCAGCAGTATGTCAGAAACAAATCTGACTTTTTATCCAAAAGTCTATTTTGACTTAACGTCTTTTTCTCTTATATCCTGACAAGTGAATTCTGAATTTACATAAGAAAGCATCACTATTTTTATTCCTTTCTTTCAGCTACGACCGTTGTTTCTGGGATTTGGGCTAAAAAGAAGTTTATATTTGGAAAATCTCACATCACCTTTGTTCTTCAGTAGAGACAAATCATTTTTTCTTTTCATTGTGCTATTCCTAACTTTTTCTGAAATTTCTTGTTGATTGGCTTTTTTCTGAACATGAGTGCATGAGAAAAGTACAACCAGTTGATAAATTTATCAATGCTTAATGATAATAATGCATTTCTGTAATAGAATTAGGTATAATATACTTTTGTGGAAAACTATCAGTAATTTACACAATACATGTAATAGACAGTAATCTCCCACTTCTATGTGCCATGTCCCTTTATGATATGGGCAATTATGACTCTCCCCAGTTTTTTGTACCCTTGGCCAAAGAATACAGCATAAGTATAAAATTTGTTAAGAAATTTTTACAAAGACTGTAAAGAAAATAACTGTTTTACAAAACGTCATGGTCCTTCTTTAAATCTTGCTTGTTGGTTATCAGATTGTCAACTAATGAACAACTTTCATTTCTGCTTGGTTCTTCTTCCACTTTCCACTTGGCATCTAGTGAATAAGTTTCAGCAATGCAGATATTTTCCTGTACACTGTCATAGAATCTTTTTAAATTTATCTAGTGTTTTTGAAAAGCATTAGCATGTCTTTGAATTTTAAGAAGTAAAAATATAAGACTTCCCCTGGACCTATACAGATGCATAATCCAAGGTCTGATGGATAAATTATCATCTAAATTATGCAAAAAAAAAAAAAAATGAAAATGATTCTGACATCACATTTTCACAGATATTTTTGCAAAAAGTACACAAAAATATCTTGAAATGCTAAAGAGTAACTTTATTCAATAAACTCGCCATTAGCTTCAACTATGTCCTACATCTTTTTTAGAGGGTTTCCTTGTTTAAGTTGATAAATGCTGTTATAATCCTTGCCTTCAATTCATTTTTGTTGTTCTGAGAAGTTTTGTTGGTCTCTCACTCAGCTGTACCCCATGCACAATAATCAAGAAAGTTGCAGTCTGAGAAGTTAGGTGGCTAGATGTAAGGGGTGATGTGGTCACAGAAATTTTCTAACAGCCATTAAAAGGTTCTCCAGCTCGTGTGGCATGGTGCAGAGTCTTGTTGTTAGATATTGGGTCTTTCAGCAGCTGCCCTCTTGACCCACAGAAGCACTACCTTCTCAAGGCATTTGATGTAGGCTTCAATGTTGACTCTGAGGCTCTGTGAGAAGATGAATAGAGGCAAATATTACCATCACTAGTGATCACCCTAAACACCATGATGTTGACTGGATATATCATCCAACTCTTTCTGAATCCTCTATATTGTCTTTAGATTGACACCCAAACACTCTGAAATGTCCATATTGGAGCTTTCAGCATGAATACCAAGCAGGAATCTTATAGAACAACCAGTCAGTAATCAACTAGAATAGAAGTTGAGTCCAACTGACAAAAAAAAAAACACCAGGGCAAATTGGTAGGTGGTTTAAATAATAACCTGGTAGATTCCATTCTGTTACAGACAAGTTTATTCTGTAAGCTGTGATTGGCTGATAATATCAGTGTGTACATTGAGCCCCATAAATATTGAGCATGATATCTACCATTTGTCTTTGGGCCACATAGGGACATGTATTCAGTTACAGCCCTGTTTATTTTTGCCTGCCAACTGGACGCTAGTTGGACACATCGGGAAGGTGAGTCTCACAATCTTGAATGTTCACCTTCCTACAGGGAGACAAAAGAAGACCACCATGTTGACTTCTACAGTACAGTATCCCATTTCAGAGTTTCTGGTGGAGTGATTTGCATCATGGTGCACACTTTCTCACAAACTGTACTTAACTGTCCTTACTAATACTGTGCAGTCAACAAAAACAATGTGCATGCAAGAAATTAAAAATATAAAAATGGCAACAATCTATCCATCGCACCTTCTACAAATGCACCACAGAGGTTCCATTACTGACAATTTATTTTTTGATGAAGATGGCTTCCAGAATTTGAAGTTTTTGTTTATTATTTTCATAGTTAAGTATACATGCATAGTCAATTAATATTTGCCTAAATTGTGAATGTTATTCATTTTTATGTATGTGTAATCAATGTTGTGCATTGGATGTGCATTGTGGTGCAGTAAATATCAACTCGGAACGACAAATTGGGGTGCTGAGTTCAAATTCCAGTTGAATTCCATACATTCACTTACATGCAAATACCCTTGGGAAAGGTATTAATCCATCTCTTCCCTCCAGTTATGGCTTAAATAATAGAACAGATTGAGTTCTATAGCCTTAGCTGGCAACCAGTCTACTGTAGAAAGCAATGGCAATCTACTGCAGGATAATCTTCTGCCCAGTCAGTCATGTCTCTTTCGAGACATGATTACCCAAGCATGTATCACATATAGCACTTAACTGACTGAATCAATGTTTAACTAGACATATGTATTGTAAGCCTTCTAGAAAGCATTGTTGTTGTGTGACCAATAGATATATTTTTGCTTTTTTTGTTAGAGATACAATCTCCCAAAGGACATGTAAATTGATATACAATGCAGATTTTTTGCAAACCACTAGCTGGTGGAGAAGAGTTATTGCAGATGATTAAGTTGGTTGTATTAAATTTAATAAAGTATATGATTAGTTTCTATTTTACTGGGATCTGTGTGGGATATATTAGTACTTATGAGATTTTTAGGATTTTTTTATGCATTTGATTACATTATAAAATATTGATATATTTAGGGCTATCTGAAGAAATATTATTGGTCAATAGAAAAATGCCTGAAACTGGCAACATCAGTACCTTTAAAATGTTTAAGCCATGTGTCATGGCATGCATTAAAATCACCGAAAACAAAAACATCTGCAGATTGATGGGGAGAAAGTACCTTTTTTTATACTGTTGGATATTATGCCTAATATAATATAGTCCTGGTAATAGGGTGGGGGTATAAAGCAAAAAAATAGCTAATAGAGTTTAGTAATGAAAGATGGAAGCACATGAAAGAGTTATCTAGGGGCCTCAAGAGACAATTCCCTGGTCATCGGAAGATTATCCTGGATGATTACACCAAGGCCATGCATGTGAATGCAGGAATCTTTGTAGCAAAGAGGAAGATAACATGGAAAAAAGAATTCATTGGTAGCAATGGAAGAATTTAAATTAGTTTCCCAAAGAGGATAGATATCTGGTAACCATTCTAAGAAAAAAGATCATATGCTGCAGAAGTTGAAACAAATACTGCAAATATTAGAAAAAGAAAGATTGAAGTAGGATAGATGGTTTTTGTTTACTTGTTTATTTGTATTTCTTTTCATTGTTTTTTTCATGAGACTTTTCTGAGAAGAAAAAGAAAAGACCACTATGATTATTATTGTTTTCCATACCAATGTAAACTAGCCAGAATGTAGCTGAGAACAGAGCATAAGGTGGCTTCAGTGTTCTCCACCAAAAGAAACAATAAATTGGTTCAACAATATTACCAACAAAGAGGAAATCCTTCTTTATACAATTAAGCACAAAAGATTTCTACCCATCCATCAGTAAACATGCACTAAAAAATGCACTAAATCTGGCAAAACAATGTATAAACATTCCAGAAGACCTAAGCATTATCAAACATTGTAGATAGCCCATGCTACTACAACAAAATATGACTAAAGAAGCACAACATCAATAACTACAATCCCAATAATGACTACAAATTTAACATTGGGAAGCTATGCAGTGCAGAAATATGAAAACCTATTGGCATATATATCATCAACAAACTAACAAAAGTTTTCAACAAAAAGATATAGGATTATACAGAGATGGTGGACTAATAATTTTAAGAAACTGCAATGACAGAACTATGGAGAATAAAAGAAAACAAATTATAAAAACTTCAATACTTTTGGATTTGTAATTAACTTAAAAACAAATTAAAAATAGTAAATTTCTTAGACATAATACTCAACTTAAACAACAATACATACAAATCATATAGAAAGTAAGATAAAAGCCCCTTATATATATCAATAAAAATTGCAACTACCCTCCCAATGTGTTAAAACACATGCCCATATCTATTAACAAAAGATTATCAACAAACTCTAGTAATATAAAAATATTAAATGAAAACAAAGAAATATATATATAAGCACTAAAAATTAGCAGATACTCAAACTCAAATATACAAACAAAAACAAACCAAATATAATCTGGTTCAATCTACACACTAAAAACAGAAATAGGAAAAATATTTTTAATATAATGGAAAAAAATTTTCTCCAAGCACAACATACTATCAAAAATCATCAATAAAAACACAGTCAAAATCACTTACTGCAGCATGGACAAAACCAAGACACAACAGCTATTTGAGAAAAAGCCCTGAGGAGTGACAACATCATAATGGTGCCTTAACAAAATTTGAAGTTGGTGTGACTCAAACTCAGTTAAGTGACAAAGTTCTCCACATTAATTCTTTTCTCTCTCTCTCTCTCTCTCTCTCTCTCTCTATATATATATATATTATTTTTTTTTTTTTTTAAATTTCATTCACCCCGAGCAAGGCAGAAACGCCACTGATGTGCAGGGTGTACATAAGTGTAGAAAGATTAATTAGAAAAGAGTGAGGAGTACAAGCTAGTTAGAAAGGAACAATAGAAAACTGAGAAAGCAGGTGCAATGACAGGTACATGGGCGGAGAGAAAGGGAAGCTTATACAGGGGAGGGGAGAGAGAGCTAGAGGCCAGTGGTTAGTAGGTGAGTATTAACTTTGCTTTTAAATTTCTGGAGGTCGTAGCCGTCAGGAAAGCAAGAATACGGGAGTGAGTTCCACAGGCGGGAAGTGCGAGAGAGGAAGCTGCAGGAGTAGAATTGTCGTCTGCGTTTGGCTAACCTGACTGTGAATGGGTGGGACCCAGTTGCCAGTCTGGTTGAACGGGTAAACACCTGTTGAGGAGGCATCAGTGACTTAAGCTCATCCGAGCAGAAGCCATGAAAGTATTTATAGAAGAGACAGAGGGAGGCCACATTTCGACGATGGGAAAGTGGCTGCAGACGAGTCGCCAGATCAGTACCTATCACATTACAGACTCTCCTTTGGAGCTTGTCAAGAACACTGAGGAGAACGGCAGGGGCACCTGACCATAAATGGCAGCAGTACTCCATGCACGGACGGATGGTTGACTTGTATATATGCAGGATGGATTCAGGTGGAAAAAACATCCTGGATCGACATAGTGACCCAATCTTCTTAGCAGTAGATTTTGCTATGGATTCAATATAGTGCTTCCATTTGAGGTCTGAGGACAGGGTAAGTCCGAGGAGGCGTAGTGTATTACTCTCCGGGAGAATCATCTGGTCCATGCTTATGGGAGGCAGAAGAGGTTGCCTGTAATGGTTGACAGACAACAGCTTGGTCTTAGAGGAATTAAAGTTGACAAGCCACTTCTTGCCCCAGTTCACCACAGAGTGTAGATCCCGCTCAAGGTCAGCAGCGAGATTATGTCTGTCCGCCACGACAGGTTTCTTACTGGAGCGGGAGTATATTGTAGTGTCATCTGCGTAGATGCCTACTTGGGACCTGATCTCATCTGGGAGGTCGTTGATGAAAATAAGGAAGAGCGTTGGGCCCAGGATAGAGCCTTGTGGGACACCAGCATTCGTGCTGTAGGACGAAGAGGCACGCCCATTCAGAACGACCTTCATTTTGCGGTTATTTAAGAAAGATTGGATTAGGTCAAGCAGGCGACCGGTAATACCATAACCGCGTAGTTTGCATAGGAGGCCAGGGTGCCAAACCCTGTCGAAAGCCTTGGAGATATCCAGAGCAACCGCGCGAGCCTCGTCAGACTCATCAAGGGCCTGTAGCATGTACTCCGTTACAGTAGTTAGCAGGTCGGCTGTGGACCTGTCAAATCGGAATCCATATTGCCTGTCGGAGAACAGCTTGTGGGCGGTGAGATGATGAACTATTTCAGCATTTATTATAGCCTCGAACACTTTCCCGAATATTGGTAGGAGACTGATAGGGCGATAGTTGGATGGGTCCGAGGGTTCACCACAATTCTTAAAGACAGGAACGACTGAGGAGAATTTCCAGCATGCAGGAAAGCAGGAAGCAGAAAGGCAGTAGTTAAACAGTTTAGAGAGGACAGGGGAAAGTTCAGGGGCACACCTCTTAAGGACTATCACCGGGATTCCATCGTCTCCACACGCCTTATGGGGGTCGAGTTTTGAAATTACTCTGGATACTATTGTCGGGGTAATATACACGTCATGCAGTTTGGCCTCAGTTCTAATAGGGAAGTCGGGTGGGTGCACTCCGGACGAGTCGAGTGTGGAGTTGGATGAGAATCTGCGGGCAAAGCACTCAGCTTTCTCAGCAGATGACGTGAGAACGTCAAATCCATGGATTAAAGGAGGTATTGAGGATTTCCTATTGTTGAGCACTCGTTTACAAATCCTCCAATAGTCCTTGGAGCCGAACTTGCGGTCAGCTATGTGCTGTCGCATTCTCTCCGCAAACAACTGTTTGGCGTCATTTAGAGTTCTCTTGCACTCACTGCGAGCGGATGTGAACAGGCGCCTATTGTGATCAGTTGGCTGTCTCTGGAATAGATGGAAGTAATGGTTCCTGTGGGCAATGGCGGCTGAGCAGGCTGGAGAGAACCACGGAGGGGAATGAGGTTTTAAGCAATACTTCCTGGTGGGTATGAAGGCATCAATGCCAGCTTTCACCCATGACGAGACCTCAGAGGCACAGTCATCAACTGATAGGTCAAACACTTTTCCCCAAGGGACGTCGCAGAGGAAATCGCGAAAGGCTTCCCAGTCAGCTTTTTGGTAGAGGTAGGAGGTTCTATGAGTAGGGGGATCCTGGGGGGAGTGAGATTGGAAAGAAATACTGAGGGAGACTACAGCGTGGTCGGAGTTGCCGAGAGGGCAAAGCTGCGAGACTTGACAGGCGTCGGGCGCAGAGGTGAAACATATATCTAGCAGTGAGGAATGACCCGAGGGTGTGCTTGGGAAGCGAGTGGGGAAGTCCACCACTTGCGTAAGGGATTGGGAAATAGCAAAGTTCATGGCGTGAGTGCCCGCCGAATCAGTAACAGCGTTTTCAAGCCACTCAGAGTGATGGGCATTGAGGTCTCCAAATACAAATATGTGGGCAAATGGGTGATAGGTAATAGCCTTATCTATGTCGTCGGCAATGCTATCTAGTAGGGAGCAGTCAGGAGAGGAGGGAGAACGGTAAAGGAAGAATAGGTAGCTAACCGAACTGAGGAGAGACAAGCGGAGACATATGTATTGGTGGTCAGTAGATTCGAGTGAAGTCACCCTAGTTATGGGGAGGTGTTCGCTGACATAAACACCCAGCCCATGCATGTGGACAGTAGAATCCTTCCTTAAAAGGGGAAGATAACCAGGGATGAAGAGGTCAGAGGAGGGAATAGTTGAGTTGAGGTTAGTTTCGCAGAGCGCGAGGATGTCAGGGGACTTTTCATGCAGGAACGCTTCTACACTAGCAAAGTTAGTACGAATGCCTCGGATATTAGTGAAGGAGAGGTTAATGGGCTTAGGTGGTTTGGATTTAGCTGGTTTAGGGTCATTTCTGTTTTGTCTTGTCATGTTTTTGGTTTATAGAAAGGGACCTAGGGTAGAGGATACAGGCGGTCATTACCCACGATCTGAGCTGGGAGGGGGACTGGCTAGGGCTGCAACAAGGTGTGGCCTCGGGGTTGCCCACCGAAAGCGCTTGCAGGGACACCTATCCATGCGCGACATGGCACTACAAGAACCCCGATATTATACAACTGTTGATCAGAGCAGCCGCTCTTGACGCTACGCAAGAGTTAGGGCTCCTAACTACCAGTCGGAAGCAGCAACCAGGAAACTGCCAACCCGGTACCCTCACAGTGATGAGCCATTGCCACCAACCGGCCAGATCGCAGGAAACTCACGGAAGCACCAGTACCAAGGTCTGAAGAGAGAGAAGTGAAAACCGGAAACCACATCCTAAACAGGAAACAAGGAACGAGCCTCTACTCCAGTTCAATAGACGTGGGAGGAGACCAGACCGGGCGATAGTGTGACCTATCTACTCCTATTAAAAAAAAAAAAAAAAAAAAAAAAAAAAAAAAAAAAAAAAAAAAATCGAACACGAACAATCCTTTGAAAAAAAAAAAAAAAAAAACACAAACTTACAAAAGTGGAGTTTAACTAAGTTTTAACTTAGTTAAAGTCCAAATGAACTCCAAAAAAAGGGGGGGGGGAGAACAAAAACATAGATATATATAAAAACAAAAAAAAAAAAAAAAAAAAAAACAAACGGAAAATACCTCACAGTTTAACACAGGAAATTTGAATTAAGATTCATTCTTCAATTCTTGCTTTTCCCTAAATATCAAAGCGAGTCGGCCTGCTAGGTACCCATTCAAAGAACAACACGGGTATGGAGCTGTAATGGCTGCTGATAACTTGGCCAAAGCAGCTTCGCATAACAGAATAAATATAAATTCAAACTTTTTTTTTTTTTCCTCCCTAAATGAAGCATGAACTCCAAAAAGGGGGGGGAGAACAAAAACATAGATATATATAAAAACAAAAAAAAAAAAAAAAAAAAACAAACGGAAAATACTTCCTACAGTTTAACACAGAAATTGAATTAAGATTCATTCTTCAATTCTTGCTTCAAATACTGTGCTTTGTCTGCCTGCTAGGTAAATTCCCATTCAAAGAACAACACGTGGCATGGAGCTGTAATGCTTGCTGAGACCCTTGGCCAAAGTAGGGCCGCATAACAGAATAAATATAAATTTCAAACTTTTTTTTTTTCCTCCAACAAGCAGAACTCCAAAAAAGGGGAGAACAAAAATATAGATATATATAAAAAAAAAAAAAAAAAAAAAAAAAAAAAAACAAACGGAAAATACCTCACAGTTTACCCACAGGAAATTTGAATTAAGATTCATTCTTCAATTCTTGCTTTTCCTACCATCAGCTTAGCCTGCCTGCTAGGTAAATTCCCATTCAAAGAACAACACGGGCATGGAGCTGTAATGGCTGCTGATAAATTTGGCCAAAGTAGCTTCGCATACAATAGAATAAATATAAATTTCAAACTTTTTTTTTCCTCCTAAATGAAGCATGAACTCCAAAAAGGGGGGGAGAACAAAAAAACATAGATATATATAAAAAAAAAAAAAAAAAAAAAAAAAAAAAACAAACGGAAAATACCTCACAGTTTAACACAGGAAATTTGAATTAAGATTCATTCTTCAATTCTTGCTTTTCCCAAATATCAAAGCGAGCTCGGCTCACAGGTAAATTCCCATTCAAAGAACAACACGTGGCATGAGCTGTAATGGCTGCTGATAACTTGGCCAAAGTAGCTTCGCATAACAGAATAAATATAAATTTCCAAACTTTTTTTTTTCCTCCTAACAGAAGCATGAACTCCAAAAAGGGGGGGGAGAAACAAAAACATAGATATATATAAAAAAAAAAAAAAAAAAAAAAAAAAAAACAAACGGAAAATACCTCACAGTTTAACACAGGAAATTTGAATTCAAGATTCATTCTTTCAATTTTCTGTTTTTCCCAAATATCAAAGCGAGTCGGTCTGCTAGGTAAATTCCCATTCAAAGAACAACACTTGGCATGGAGCTGTAATGGCTGCTGATAACTTGGCCAAAGTAGCTTCGCATAACAGAATAAATATAAATTTCAAACTTTTTTTTTCCCCTCTCCTAAATGAAGCATGAACTCCAAAAAGGGGGGGGGAGAACAAAAACATAGATATATATAAAAAAAAAAAAAAAAAAAAAAAAAAACAAACGGAAAATACCTCACAGTTTAACACAGGAAATTTGAATTAAGATCTATTCTTTCAATTCTGCTTTTCCCAAATATCAAAGCGAGTCGGCCTGCTAGGTAAATTCCCATTCAAAGAACAACACGTGGCATGGAGCTGTAATGGCTGCTGATAACTTGGCCAAAGTAGCTTCGCATAACAGAATAAATATAAATTTCAAACTTTTTTTTTCCTCCTAAATGAAGCATGAACTCCAAAAAGGTAGAACAAAAACATAGATATATATAAAAACAAAAAAAAAAAAAAAAAACAAACGGAAAATACCTCACAGTTTAACACAGGAAATTTGAATTAAGATTCTATTCTTCAATTCTTGCTTTTCCCAAATATCAAAGCGAGTCGGCCTGCTAGGTAAATTCTATTCAAAGAACAACACGTGGCATGGAGCTGTAATGGCTGCTGATAACTTGGCCAAAGTAGCTTCGCATAACAGAATAAATATAAATTTCAAACTTTTTTTTTTCCTCCTAAATGAAGCATGAACTCCAAAAAAGGGGGGGGAGAACAAAACATAGATATATATAAAAAAACAAAAAAAAAAAAAAAAAAAAAAACAAACGGAAAATACCTCACAGTTTAACACAGGAAATTTGAATTAAGATTCATTCTTCAATTCTTGCTTTTCCCAAATATCAGCGAGTCGGCGTCTGCTAGGTAAATTCCCATTCAAAGAACAACACGTGGCATGGAGCTGTAATGGCTGCTGATAACTTGGCCAAAGTAGCTTCGCATAACAGAATAAATATACCCCAAACTTTTTTTTTCCCTCCTAAAATGAAGCATGAACTCCAAAAAAAGGGGGGGGGGGAGAACAAAAGATAGATATATATAAAAACAAAAAAAAAAAAAAAAAAAAACAAACGGAAAATACCTCTACAGTTTAACACAGGAAATTTGAATTAAGATTCATTCTTCAATTCTTGCTTTTCCCAAATATCAAAGCGAGTCGGCCTGCTAGGGTAAATTCCCCATTCAAAGAACAACACGTGGCATGGAGCTGTAATGGCTGCTGATAATCTTGGCCAAAATATATATATATATATAAAGATGTATTTAGGCAGCAAGATTTAATTCAGATATGTTTAGTTAAATAAGCTGATAAAGTCTGTTTAATGTTTCATTATATTATTTTTAAATTTCATTCATATATTGGAAAAATAAAATAAAAAATTAAATGGTTGGTTGATTTCTGCTAAATTTGTATGGTTATAAAGAGAGATAAAGGTGGATATATATATATATATAGTAATTTTGTTTTTACAATAGTTTATAAAAGCATTATATCACTACACAAAAATTTTCATGTTTCAGAGCAATACTGTTCTTCTTTGGCTGATATTTTAAGATAAATAGTGAAAACAATTTATTTAAAAAAAATTAGCCTCTTTACTCATGAGACAGTACAAAATATAATTTAAAAAACATCCAACCTGGTGTTAAAAATTGTGTCTACCTATTTAAATAATATAAGGTCCCACTATGTATCTTACCTAGATAAAATATTTTTCTTTAGAATTTAATTAATTACTGTTTCATTTATAACTCATACGCCAATATAACTTTAAAATGAAAAATTATTTTACAAAAATGAATTACCCTCCCACAATACTTATTTGGTTTTCTTATTTGGAGTATACCTTAGTATACCATAATTATTTAATTCTAACCTAAACATTCCATCCCATTTATTTATGAGGTAGTACAAAATTTAATTTTAAAAAACCTAAAATCCAACCTGTTGTTAACAATTATTGTCTACCCCTTTAAATAATATATAGTCTTACGATGTATTTACCCAGATACAATTCAAATGTGGCATGCATTGATACCAGGCTATTCTGCTTCCTTATGTTATCAAAGTTTTCAACTTCATAGTTATCAAATTCTCATTTTTGATTGAACAATATTGACACACTTACAAGCATATTCTCCAACTACTACCCCTTTATTTTCTAAATAACCATGAATACATCTTATATTTTCTAAATAAATCATTTTCACCATTTATTTTAAAATATCACTTGAAGAAGAAAAGTATTATTCTGAAACATGAAAATCTTCTGTAATAATATAATGCTTTTATAAAACATTAAAATAACAAAATTATAATATTAAGCTCTACTCTGTATTGAGTACTTTTTATAAAAGTAAATGCTTGAACAGTTGGTTTTAATCTACCTGTTCTTTCACTTTCTTATTATATATATATATATATAGTCTAAGGATATTTTATATGTTTCTTATTCAAAATTGGTAGACATCTGGATTTCATCTAATATTAATTGTCTTTGATGGAGTAGGCCTGATGTAGGTCAGCACACAGCAATAACCAATTCACTCACATGGTTTGGGTTAAATATGAATATACTTACTTTATACAGATAAATAAGTTCTTTTGAATAAAATGCTGTTTAGGTAAATTTTTATAATCCTTTACAATACCTAAAGTACAAAAACATTAAATTTCTAATTTTGGCAAAGTATGTGTAAAATGAGATGCAGAGAAAAATATTTAGTTATTTCAGGAATCACTATTTTTGATCAATTGTTGACTTAAAAATTGACTTTTGCAGAGAAATCATAATGACTGATACTCTTTTGTACCAAATATGCATGCATTTTGACTGGCTTTGCTGAACCATTTTTGCTATTTACTGAAAATAAACTAGAAAGATTTTGATGGTAATAGTTTATAAGTGCTGACATTTTGGTTTCAATAGCATTGAAACTAAACAACAACCCAAACAGAGTATAATAAAAAAATATATCATAAAACAGACTGTATTGCACAGTAAAATATGTCTAAACTGGTTTGGAAATAGCACTAATTACCAGTTAGTTTATAACAATAAATGCGAGGGGTTAACATTTCACAATGTCTTGAAATGTACATTGATAGCAGGCAATGTAAGATTTGCAAAGACATATCAAAGTATGTCATGAAAACATGTTTTGTTTTTAATCATTTCATTCCAAGCAAAGTGATGAAGCCACTAAGGAGTTAGTGAAAAAGAAGGACGCACAGAAAATAATCCTGAGTTAAAAGGAAAAATAATAAGAAAAACAGGATTCTGGAGTAGATAGTTTAGTCTATCACCCGGTTCACACTCCACCCACGTCTATTGAACAGGTGAAGAGGCTCATCCCTTGTTCTCTGTTTAGGATGTGGTTTCCGGCTTTCTCTCTTCTAATCTTTTCACTCTTACATAGCCCCCTGCACATCAGTGGCATTACCGCCTTGCTTGGGGTGATATGATTAAAAAAAAAAAAAAAAAAAAATACAGAAGATGACAACTGATGTTTCATTTTAATTTTTGAAGAATTTACTTGACAGAAAATCAAGATATTGGAAAAGAGTTGTACAGGTGAACAGTGTGGGTGAAAAAACTATTAGAATAGAACTTATATTTACATTTCACAATTTCAACAGTAAAATGATGAGACCTAGCTGCCAATCTAGTAGTATGTTAAAATTTCTAAAATGAAGATACCAAAAGTAGAGCTGATCAAAACAATTGGCATGAAAATATTTTTAGAAAAGCACAGGGAAGCAATGATATGATGACTTTTAAATCCTCAATTCACCCCCTTTTTAAACTAGAATTCTAAAAAAGAAACCCGAGAAATTCTGAGTGATGTTTGTTTGTAGGTTAATTTTGGCTTTTGTGCAATGACCAATAATATACAGGAAAAGATTCGCACTTTAAATAAACCGATAATAAAATTAATAAAACCATTTTTATCTTATATATTACTGGCATAACTTTAGGGCATATGATCTCACTTTATTTCTGGTTACAATTTAGCCATTTTGTACCCATTCTGCAGCACCATTTTCCAACTTTGGCCAAGGAGTGCTTCCTTTTCTCATTGAAAATTATCTTCATTCTTTCACAGCTTCTTGGTCACCTCAAATTTTCTAGAAGCAGCACAGTTGTTTGATTTCTTGGCTACTTCAATAACTTTCAATTTACACCTTGCGTCATACTTTTTTCATTTCTCTGGTAACATGATATAAAATCATTATTTTTTTGTTTCATTTATTTTGAATTTCTAGGATACAAAAAATAACATTTCTAATAACATCTTTATATAATCAATAAGCAGTCATTTTATACTACAGGTATTGGATAAATTGATGGGTTTGAACCCATCTCTTCTCTCAGCCATAAATAAACAAAAAGACAAACTGGGTTCTATAGCTTTGGGTGGCATCCAGTCTAGGAGAGGGACAGCTCTTAATTCAAAACCTCTAACTCGGGGTTAAGTAGCCTCACCAACCTGTAATTGATCAAACAAGGTGAGTATGATTACAACCCTGAAGACATAGTCAATCAGGGAGAGGTTCCTATAAAAAGTGTGAGTTGGCTCTGAACTTAGATCTGGATTTGGCACTTATATTCAATACACAAAACTCAATCAGTTAAGTGTCATACGTGATACATATTTGGGCATTTATGTCCTGAAAAAGACATGACTGACTGGGCAGAAGATTTTCCCACAGTAGGTTGCCATTACTTTCTGCAGTAGACTGGTTGCCAACCAAGGCTATAGAACTCAATCTGAACTGCTATTTAGTTCACAGCTGGAGAAAAAAGAGACGGATTAATACCTTTCCCAAAGGTATTTGCATGTAAAGGAATGCAATGAAATTCAGCTGGAACTTGAACTTGACTCTTCAATTTTTTACTCAGAACAAATATCCATAGCACCATAATGCACAAAAATACCAATATATATATTAAAAGTATTGTAGTACCAATTATGATGATAAAGATGCTTATTTGAAATGGTTTATTTGATGAGGGTAATTGGATTGGTTGACTGACCCCGTAAAAATTAACTAATTAGTTCTGCTTTGTGAAGTTTAGATTATTTGTTCCCACAGTCTCCAAAGAGACACACTGTAAAATTATTAACAAAGTGAGAACTTCAAATGCAGTTTTCACATAATTGTGCTTATTCACACATAAAATTGGTAAAAAAGACTCTCTTAATTCATGAAGGAATTGAGAACAGGTCATATTAGAAGGAAAGTGGGTGGATTAATTAGAAACTAAATAAAAAATACACAAGGTCTGTTCAGAAAATATCCAGTCATATGCTATCAAAAAAAAATAAAAAATTATATATATATATATATATATATAGCTTGGGTATTGGAACTTAACTCATTTAGTGTAAAATTCTTTTCACCTTTATGAAAACAACCTGTAAAATTCTCTTTCAGGATAACCAGCAGTTTGTTTTTGTTTTGTTTTTCTTATACTAAATATTTCCTCCCACTTAAAATTTGGCATTACTGAACGAGGTTCTTGGAAGCCAAGATAATCAGGATACATAAGATAACACTTCATTGTAGATTTGAAGAGGTTAAGATCATAGTGCTCAGGGGAGCGTCAGTCAATCATTTAAGTGCTATACATGATACATACTTGGGAAATCCTGTCTAGAAAGAGACACGACTGACTGAGCAGAAGATTTTCCTGCAGTAGGTTGCCATTACATTCCATAGTAGACTGGTTGCCATTACTTTCTGTAGTAGACTGGTTGCCTACCAAGGCTATAAAACCCAATCTGTTCTGTTATTTGACCTATAGCTGGAGGAAAGAGATGGATTAATAGTTATCCCAAGAGTATTTGCATGTAAGTGAATGCAAGGAATTCACTTACATGCAAATACTCTGAATTTGTTCCACAGAGTAACAGTTCTTGGGATGAAGGTGCCTGAGTGAAACTTCCTTCTTACCAGTGAAATACAAAGGGAATAAGGATGATTTGATCCTGTGTACATGGCATGGTGAGTCCTAGCTTTAAATTTAGCGGAATTAAGGAATGTAGCTCATCAGAATTTTTTACCATGGAAAAAGTGATAGAGTAGTTTGAAACTAGAAATGCTTTGTTGATGAGATTTTAAAGTGGTAAACAATTGATCATCCACAAGGCTATGTATATGCTTTTGAATTCTGTTAAGGCTAGAATATGAATACTGGGAAGCTTTAGTCCAGTTATGGTAGCAATATTCAATTTTCAGATTGAAATAGTATGGCATGTCTAATATTTTTTCATGCCATGTAAGGGACAAGTCATTTTTCCCAGCTTCTTTATCATATATATATATATATATATATATATATAAGTTTCACTTGAGGTCTGGTGTGAGCTTGAATACCAATAGATTTTCAAATTGTCTTTAACCTTTAATAGTCCAAAATGTTTCCCGTTATAAAGTCAAGTTTAGTTTTGGAAAATACCAAAAGTCAGTGGGAGTTACATTTGGACTTGGGAGGTAGTGGGTGGTTGACAGATTTTGGTAAGGTGATGTTTTACCGAAACACACTGCATTTTTGTTTGATATAACTTTTGATCTAGATTAATGGGTTATTATTGCAGAAAGTGACAAATGGCATGTAAGTTATATGCTAACAGTTTATTTTATCACACCTCATGCTTATGAAACTCTCTTTCAGTTCTTGCTTTCCAGTCAACTTTGCTCTTCATAGATTTAAATGAAGTGGCAATCATTATCTTCTATTTTCTTAATACTTGTTCTTTTATTGTCCTCTCTCTTTAATAGTAGTTTTTCTCATATTCTTTAACACTCAGTAACTCCTTGTGTCATGGTGGTTTTATTGCCTTGGTTGAGGTAAAATGATTAAAAAAAATTTAATTCTTAAACTAAACTAAGTCTGGGACAAGGCCAAAAGTACAGGGCTCCCAATGAGGATAACATTTTAAATTAAATGGTTACTATCTTTTATGGTATATAAACTCATTTTTTGCTTCCCTGCTACACACCAAAAAAGATTAGTTTAAAAAAAATATTTTCCCAGGTTATATATTTGAAATTGAGATATCTGGTAGGCTAATGTGTTCATGGGATGAATATTAAGGATGCCATGGACAGAACAAGTGAGCAACGAGAAAGTCTTAAGGAAAATGTGGCAGTTGAAATTTCTGAGTTACATAATGAGTAAAATAGACAAGAAGAATTTAACAGTTACATGACATACTGAAGGCAAGAGAAAACAATGAGTCACCTAATTAATGATTTTGAGTAAATGGATGACAGTGAAATATTAAAGCAGGGTGATAAAATGTCAAAAATTACTTTGAATAGAAAAAGAACCATCTTCTGGAAAGACACGAAAAGCGCATTTCTTTTGTTTTTTGTTCTTTTACAGTTAGGTTCACCCTGTACATTTTTTTTTATAATCGTGTCACCCCAAGCAAGGCATTTTACTGCCACTGTTGTGCAGGGGGTTACATAGGAGGAATGTTATGAGGATCGAAAGGTTGAAGTGGGTGTCAGGAAGAGAGTAGGAGAGAGAAGAGATTACTGATGAGAGTGGAGTGGACGAGAAGGAATGTTATGATCAGTGAGAGGTTGCAGGGGGTGTCAGGAAGAGAGTAGGAGAGTGAAAAGAGTACTGATGAGAGTGGGGTGGATGAAGAAAAAGCATGAGAGAGAGGATGTAAGTTAGTGAGACAGAAAATGACTATTGACTTTACATTTAAATTCTTGGAGATTGTAACTGTCAGGAAAGCAAATATGCAGAAGACAATTCCACAGGTGGGAAGTGCAAGAAAAGAAGCTGCTGGAGTAGAATTTGCGTTTACAATTTATTGGTTTCACAGTAAAAGGGTGGAACCTAGTTGCTAATCTTGTGGCTCGAGGAAAGTCGTATATAGGGGGTACTAGTGTGCTCAGTTCATTGGAGCAGAAGCTGTGAAAGTATTTTTAAAAGAGACACAGGGAAGCCACACTGCCTTGGTGAGAAAGTGACTGTATCCTAGCTGCCAAGTCAGGATCGATCACATTACAGATTCTCCATTGGATTTGGTCAAGAACACCTAAGTGGATAGCAGGAGCACCGGACCAGATATAGCAGCAATACTCAATGCATGGGCGGATGGTAGACTTGTATATGTGCAGGATTGTTTGGGATGGGAAAAAGATCCTGGCCCTACACAGAGAACTGACCTGGAAGGG
Organism: Ascarosepion bandense; assembly: GCA_037127315.1. NCBI lineage: Eukaryota > Metazoa > Mollusca > Cephalopoda > Sepiida > Sepiidae > Ascarosepion > Ascarosepion bandense. The sequence goes on from JBBBDQ010000134.1 coordinate 1,150,112, forward strand.
GCACTTGTGATAGAGGATTATGTTAAGAGGTAATTTATTTATATGAATAGGATAGGGAGATAATGACTAACCCTACACTTAAAGAGGTTAAAATTATATTGATTTGGGAAGCACCCTCTTGGGATTTGGTTCTGATGAGCAATGGTTCACTAGAAGAAGCAACTTGAATACAACTGACTTCTCACCAATGGAATATGGAGTGAATGTAGCTGGTTTGCTACAATGTAAGTCCCATGGCTGGTCTCAACCATGAAGGTTAAGCCTGGCAGAACCAAAGAATAAACTATAGTATTCAATATAAAAGATGGGAATTTTCTAAACTATCAATTATACTATTTTATTTTATGCTTGAATGTCTGAGATTAAGAGTTATTATTATTATTAGCTAATTTATTCAAACTAGTATTTTGATCTATAGCAGACAAGATTATCACACCAGCTGGAATAAATCAGTGTTTCATAATGAAAATTTCTTATCTTTGGAATTATTTAGTTATTTCATTGTCCAAAGAAAGCTTTTGAATAAATTAATTGATAAAGAGTATGTCATTGCTCTCTTCTTTGCTACTTGAATCAACTCTAAATCAGATTTTTTTCAGGAAATCAATGTATAATTTCAATATTGACTAACCAATATTGATAAAATATTCAGGCTATAACTATTTTTGTTTGAGTAATTGAATGACATGTTGGAAAATGGATAACATTCTAGGTCACACATTTTGCCCTTCAAAAAGACTTAATCAGTCTCAACCAACCAAAGCCCACAGTCAGGATCATAGAGTTATTGTGAACTTTATGATCTTTTCATTAGCTGCATATAATATATGCTTTGTGAAGGTTAGATACAGTTTTTGAATTCAGAATTGTTTCTCTTACACTAATTACTAACCAAGACTGAAGATCTTAGCCTGCTCTACTATTTAACCTATAATAAGGCGGAGGGAGATTGGTATTTGCAATGTGAATGTAATGAACTTTGAAATTTGAACCATATGGGATGTGCAGGTGGTGTAATCAAACTAAAATAATGTTCTCATGATGAAAGTATATATGCATTGAGGAAGTGAGTAAAAATATATACAATAATGTTTCTAAGATTTTCCTAATATTACATAAACAAAAAAAAGGGCATGTTGATTAATTTATTTTCAATTTTTCTGCAAGCTTATATATTGCTTACACTGTATCAGATTTTATGAGTCAGTTTTCATCATAAAATTCATATTAAGTAGTTAGTAATGTTTTTGTGCAAGGATGACACACAAATTTGTGGAGTGTTCCATATTTTTAGCAGATATGCATTGTGGTGCAGCAGATATCAACTCGGAATGAGAAATTGGGAAGCTGAGTTTGAATTCCAGTTGAATTCATTGCATTCGTTTATGTGCAAAATACCCTTGGGAAAGCTATTAGTCCATCTCTTGTCTCCAGTTATGGGTTAAATAACAGAACAGATTGGGTTCTATAGACTTGGCTTGCAACCAGTCTACTGCAGAAAGTAATGGCAACCTATTGCAGGATAATCTTCTGCCCAGTCAGTTATGTCTCTTTTGAGACATGATCACCCAAGCGTGTGTCACGTATGGCATCTAACTGACTGAATGTTTTTGTGTGAATGTCTACTAATGATGTTAATTCCACAATTTTTGCCAAGGTTTGTATTTATAAATAAAAATCTATGTTGCACTAATGGTAGTTTTTCTACATCATAAAACCCATAACTCCAAAACAGTTTATCCAAATATTTTTAATTACTGATAGATATCATAAGCTGAAATTATCTTAATATATTGCATTTATGCTGAAAATATTACTGCCTTCAGTTATGGTTGGTTAATGCAAATTTTATGATGAAAACATTGATTTGCATAATAAATCCAGTGTTTTGTAATGAGTCATGATTGAATAGACAGGAAAAAATGGAACCATTAGACTCACTTAAAAACTGCTTTTGACTTACTCTTCTTAAAAAGGAGAGCAGAAAATATTGTTAATCTATGAAGACTTAGCTCTCAAAAAGTAAGCATAATTTGCAAAACAAACATTTAATGTGTCAATGAATAAAAAATATATGTCTGATTGATGAGCAAAATAGATGGAAACTGATGAATGAGAAAGAAATGAAGAAGTAGCAACTTTGATCTTATTTCACAGCCTAAAACGATGAAAAAATATTCACTGGTTTGGATTTGATTATGAAAGAAATGTAAAACGAAAGCTGTGGAATATTTCACAAAAATTCATATAAATCTCCTTCATAAAGCATTGTTTTGTCATAAATAGTTTTAAGAGCTATTTACACATTTCTAAACATGCCCGTCTGCTAGATTGGGTGACTAATCCCTGTTGCAGGCACCTGCTCAGAAACATATACGTTTGCTTCTATACCCAGGAGCAAAGCTTTAGTTTATACAGCAACTATGCTAAATGGACTTTTATTACAGCTTCTGAAAAGAAGTGCAGTCTGTCATGATAAACAGTTACACAAAGCAAGTACACTGAAACCATCACTCATGATAACTTAAGAATTCATTCTTGCACAACAATTGATGGCTTCTGAAAATTTTATTCTCATGCCAATATCATCTTTAAGTTACCTCACTAATAAACTAATTTCAGAGACATTCAAAACCAACTCTCACTAATGCTTTAACAACCCCCATATTTATATAAGTAATATGATAAAGAATATAATTTTAAGATATGCTATATTTATGGCGACAATGTGCATTGTCATGCTATGGATATCAGCTCGAAATGAGAAATTGTAGAGCCAAGTTTGAATTCCAATTTTAATTCATTGCATTCACTTACAAATACCCTAGGGAAAGAGATGAATCTATCTCTTTTTCCTCTAGCTATGGGTTGAATAGTAGGATAGATTGAGTTCTGTAGCCTTGGTTGGTAACCAGTCTACTACAAAAAGAAGTAAAAACCTACTGTGGAAAAACCTTCTCGCTAATCAGTCATGTCTCTTTTGAGACATGATTACTCAAGCATAAAAATGTTCAGTATCAGGAATAGAGCAAGTGGATATATAAAAGTGCTCACTGAGATTAACTCCAACTGGTGACAGTCTGTTTCATGTTTATATATATATATATATATATATATATATATATATATATATGTGTGTGTGTGTGTGTGTGTGTGTGTGTGTGTGTGTGTATGTGTGTATGTTTGGACAGCAACCTTTCTTTTAAGCATCTTTCATTTGATATGGCTGATAAGGTTGATTTAATCAATTTATTTTTATTTTTTCCAGCCTTTTAATGTGTTTCTGCTTTTCAGGAATTAAAAGATATAAAAATTGTTCATAATTTTCATTGTTCCAGGCACTTTTGGTTAGTGCTTTAGACATTTTCAGTAGTGAAGGTGGCGCATTATGGGTTTTCTAAAACTAGAAGGGACCCTCATGTCAACCCATCTTCACATGGCATGTGACTACTCCAAACAGTCAGTCTTCCACAAGAATGGTCACACAGCAAAATCTATTATGTAAGCAACATACAAAGAATGAATACCTCTAATACAACACTCTTGAAAAATAGCTAAAACACTAGCTGAAAGTGTTCGGAACAATAAAAATTATGAACTGTATCAATATTCTTTAACTCCTGAAAAACAGAAACATGTAAGAAAGCTAAAACCCAATAAAAAAAATTAATGAAATTTTCCTAGTTGGCTTTATTCAATGAAAGATAAACTTATATGTATTTATGGAGAATATATATACAGGGTGCGATGGATGAATTTGTCTAAATTATGTAAAAAATGAAAATAACACTGACATCTCATTTTAACAGATATATTTAACAAAATTACATGAAAATATCTTGAAATATTAAAGAATCAGTTTATTCATTAAAATTGCCATTGGTTTCAATCACAGCCTCAAGATGACTTCAGAATCTCCTGCATCTCTTCTGGATGGCCTCATTAAGTTGGTAAATGATACCATAATCCCTGCCTACAGTTCATCTTTAGTGTGTGCATAGTGTTTTGTTGGTTTCTCATGAAAGCCAAGCAATATAGCATGCCATTTCTAAATCTCTGGCAGTGTGGATTGCATTATAGCACTCTTTTTCTCACAGACAGTGCTCAAATGACCCTACTATACTTGTAGTTTACAAAATCAAAAACAAGCAACATGCTTGTACAATTTGAAAAATATAAAACAGCAACAATTTACCCATCCCACCCTCTGTGTGTATATATATATATATATATATATATATAAGTGGCTTAAACTAATAGATATATAATCCAGAGTTTAATATTTACTTTTTACAAAAAGTACTCAATACAGATATAGAGCATTTATAGATATATAGTTATTATTATAATATATGTTATAATAATAGCATACTGCAACTCAAAAGCTATCAAGTTTTTGTGCTTAATGCTTCATCATCAGGCAGTGATATATATATATATTAATCATATCACCCTAAGCAAGGTGGTAATGCCACTGATGTGCAGGGGGCTACATAAGAGTAAAAGCACTAAATAGAAGAGAGTAAAGAGAAGGACAAACCATTTAGAAAGGAGCAAGAGAAGGGAGGGAACACAGGTGTGATGACAGTTGCAGAGCTGGAGAGTAAGGAAAGGATATACAGTGTGGTGAGGAAAGAACTAGGGTCAAATGGTTAGGAGATGAGTATTGACCTTGCATTTGAATTCCTGCAGGCTGTCGCCGTCAGGAAAGCAAGAATAAAGAAGCGAGTTCCACAGGCGGGAAGTGCGAGAAAAGAAGCTGCAGGAGTAGAATTGTTGTCTGCATTTGGTTGATCATACTGTGAATGGGTGAGACCCAGTTGGCAGTCTGGTTGCATGAGTAAACACCTGTTGCAGAGGCACCAGTGACTTAAGTTCGTTGGAGCAGAATCCATGAAAATATTTATAGAACAGACAAAGGGAAGCTACATCCCATTGGTGGGAAAGTGGCTGTAGTTGAGCCGCGAAGTCAGTACCTATCACATTACTGATTCTCCTTTGGAGCCTGTCAAGAACACCGAGGTGAACAGTATGGGGCACCTTACCATACATGGCAGCAGTACTCCATGCACGGACAAATGGTTGATTTGTATATATGCAGGATGGTTTCAGGTGGGAAAAACATCCTGGCCCGACATATATATATATATATATATATACACACACACACACACATTTCTAAAAATAGATTAAATACAAAAATCATTTACATGTGTGTGTGTGTGTGTGTGTGTGTGTGTGTGTCATTTATTGCATGAGACCATGACATCAGTCAAATGCAGTTGTATTTACTGTTACAAAGAGTATGAAGTCAGGGTAGGTGCAAACACTAATAGTTTACAAAATTTTGGCATCAACATATACTTGATATATAAGTTTTAGTTTTGGTGAAGGAAAAAGTAGTGTCATATATCAGCATATATAGAACTTTCCTGGGAACATCCTTGCTTTCACATACCCTTAGACACATGTATATATCTCTTTGTAGAAAGATAGTGTATGGTGTAAGAGGGATAAGATGGTGGGTCAGTAATGTTGATTTCAATCCTTAGTATTATCCCTTCAGTAGAGTTATAATATGTATATATCACAGGAAATTAGTTTTGTTGCACTGTTCTAGTTTGGAACCTAATGCTTTTGTCAACATTTTAAAAGGTTATTTTTTTGGCCTTTAGATTTTTAGGGTTATAAATGTGAGCATTTCCCAAATAACAAGTTCTCACATACTTGGGATTCTTTTTTTTTTTTACATAGCAATATATCATAATCATGATATATTGCTATGTTTGTAATAATTTTAATTTGAAGAACATTTTATTTGAGTACAGTTGGTGCTTGGTTTCACTGGTATTCAGCCAGAAAGTCCAAGACCTTTACAGACGGTACCATTCATTAAATCATCAGTTCATATGACAAGTTTCTCTTATCTAAATCTTGCTTATTAACAAATTCATGCTTAATATATCAGGTTAATATAAGTCTCTACCTGAATCTTTTGTACAAGGTTAGGGAAATCTGAAAATTGTCTTTTTACTTATGCAGTTATTTATAGCTTTTGCAAACTGTTATTATATAGTCTACATGGTTTTAGAAGCTAAAATAAAAATTAATAGCAGCATTTATATACTTCTTATATAGCTTAGTGAAATTAATTTGATATATCTATTTCTGGGTGTATAGTAAAATGAATCCTTCTCATTGTATAGTGAAATATAATTGTCCTTTGCAATGGTTTTGATAAGCTGCAGTAATAGTAGCAATGGCGTGTTTGGAAAGAGACATTAACACTCTTGTTTATCTTCACTCTCCAGTACCCATATTAGGCATTAGATAATCCATGATATACTAACACTTAACTCAAGGGGAAAGAATGACCAGAATGGCTTGAAGAAATTAATGCTAAATATGCATTTTGCTTGAAAATAATTTATATACAGATACATCACATAAGAAATTATATATAAATATGTAAATACCTGCCACTGTTTGTCCTATGCAGAGAAAATATGACGTATATGAATTAAACATGCAGTGAGAAATGGTAAAAACCAACAGGATCTTACTTATAATATTTCTCCCTCCCTGGAAGTAACTGGACAGGCCAGTGGCATTGGAGGGACATTATTATTGATAAGTAAAAATATAAAATAATGATAATTATAAAAATATCATAAATAAAATAAAATAAATAACATTTAAATCCAAAATAATAAAATTCTTCCAGCATACAACAGAAAAGTTTTCCTGCCTGAAAACAAACTTGACACCAAAAAGACTTTGAACTCACTTTCTTCACTACTGACTCTTGGAGGGTCAAGACATCAATCTCCTCTCAGCACATTGCTTGTTATAAGATGAAGTGACTTTCTTCATTTTATCTCAGTCAGTCAGTTAAGTGCCATACATGATACACGCTTGGGCAATCATGTTTCGAAAGAGACATGACTGACTGGGTAGAAGATTATCCCACAGTAGGTTGCCATTGCTTTCTGTGGTAGACTGGTTGCCAACCAAGGCTATAGAACTCAATCTGTCCTGTTATTTAACCCATAGCTGGAGGGAAGAGATGAAGTAATACCTTTCCCATGGGTATTTGCGCGTATATGATTGCAACGAATTCAACTGGAATTCGAACTCGGCTCTCCGATTTCTCATTCCGAGTTGATATCCACTGAACCACAATGCACATATGCAACCTTAAAACACATATAACTAAAATACACACATACTAGTACACAAAATAAATAAAATTATGATTTTAATTTACAATTTAATATGCTTTTAATTCATTCCTTGAATGTTTTATTCTTGTGAAGAGGAGGCTATTCCTGCTGGTATGATGTGAGTGACCCCACAGTGCCATTTGTATTTCTTTGTTTGAACTACATTTGTTCTTATTATCATTTTGGGCTATCACACTACTGCTGTTTGTCTCCCCATGAGGTGTCATTACTCCCAGGCTGGTGTCATTCACTACCCATCACTCTCCATTGTTGTATGAAAAAGGAGATAAATGTTCTCTACAGTGTGTGTAGGGATATAACAATACTGAAATTTATAGCTGTAAATTGAGGCTTGTAAAACATATGCAGCTGTCTCTCTCTCTTCAACTAACATAGTGCTGCAGAATAATGAAATTGTTTTATAGCATGCTATTAAATATAGAAAGCATTTTTTCTAACTAAATGAATACTGGCAATGAAATATAAATTTATGATGAGAATCAAAGCTAAATAAAATCTGAGACAGTCTTCAGGATGTAAATTTAAATGAAATTTATAACCAAATAATGATCTCTAGTTTGGTGAGTTTATTTTTAATCAAGTTCATCCCAAGCATGAATCTCTAAGACATATTTGTATACTGGGTGTGGAACAGTTAGAAAAGAGTAATATCACTAAGGAGTGAGAACAATAGAAGAGTAATCCAGAGGATAGACGGTAGTAATTGATACTGCATTTAAATTTTTGAAGAATAAAGTTGACTGGAGCTGGAAGAGAGTTCCACAAGCAAGAAGTGTGAGAAAAGCAACTGTTGGCATAGAACTCATGGTTACATCTCGCCGACTCAAATGTAAATGGTAAGTGGAAAAACTGTTGCTGTTTTGTTTCAATAATGCACTGGGCAAAAAATATTTTTTCCTGGGCAAAGAAGTCAAAATATGATTTTACAGAATAACAATAGACATCTTTATGCTTCAAATGCAATGTAGTTAATGATTAAGAAGCATGAATTGGAAGGTTAATCACATTTGTCATATTCACCAGACTTTGTTATCTTCAAAATATTTCTTGCTTCACTCCATATTCTTCTTTGATGAAATTAACAATTTGTCTGAAGCATCATACAATTCTACATCTGAATAGCATATATGACACCACTATCTTGCCATGGTCATCATCAGCATCTATATATATTTCGGGGAAAAATGTTTTAGGTAAAAACTGCATCATATTTTTCACCTTAGATTTTCTTCTTCTTCACATATAAGAATTTATATATCATTTCCATATATATATATATATATATATATAGAGAGAGAGAGAGTGAGAGAGAATTTATATATATATATATATATATATATATATATATATATATAGGATGTGATGGTTAAATTATCACCATTTCATATTTTTAATTATATGCATGCTTGTTTGTTTTTCATTTTGTCAACTGCCCAGTATAGTAGGGTCAGTTGGGCACCATTGGTGAGAAAAAAGCCCATGTTGACACAATTCACTCTGCCAGAAATTTGGAAATGGTATGCTGTACTGCTTGGCCTTTGCACTGAAATCTCTAACATGAATATTTCTGAGTGATTGGGTATCGATCTGCAGACAGATTCAGAAAGAGTTGAATGAGTCTAATGGTGATTGTGAGACTATGACTCCATTCATTTTCTGACAGGTCCTCAGACTCAACACAGAGGCCTATAACAAGTGCCTTGTGGAGGTAGTGCTGTTCTTGGTAAAGAAGATGGCTGCTAGAAGACCTTGTGTCTGGTAACAAGACTCTGCCTCATGCCACCTAATTATGGCTCTCAGACAATTTATGCTACTATATCACACCTTACATCTAGCCACCTAACTCCTGATAATTCAACCACTAATGCAATTCCTAAGTAAATGGAAGCAGCCTCAACTAAAATTCTTCTCAGTCAACTATTTTGATATATTTATGCATCTGTTCATGCATGTGCATATACACGCTTAACATCACAACTAGTTTAAATATATCAAGATCTAGCAGAATTCCTACATTTCCAATGATTCCAAATCCTGTTTTCAGTTGGTGTAATCAATATGAATTTTAATCATTATTCCTGGTTATATTCTTGTAAAATATTTACAATACCATTTTAATATATCTGCATCATTCATTTAAGATGAAAGAAATGAACCCTGGCCAATATGGCAGTAGGAATAATGGTATAATTTATTAGAACTGTTTTGTTGGAATGGGAAGCTGTGTGTATGTGACCTGGCATCTGTAAATTTGGCAGCTAATTAAAACTGACAGACAAGAGAAAATACATCTGTGTTGGTTTTTTATATATACCATTGGGTATCAGAAACTTCTTGTATTTTCTTATTTTTAAATATCAGGGATAAAGCATATGTAAATATAAAAGTGAATGTTTAGGTCAATACCCAATGGTGACAGTCATTTTTATGCTTAAAGGCAATCTTCAGTCTGCTGGGTATTAACACACACACACACACATATATAGTCATCCGCAGACAGATCTGTTTTGCTGTATCTCAGCTCATCAGTATGGTTAGACATCCGACTGCTTTTTACTCAGGATTGAAACCCGACCAAATTGGCATCAGTCGGCGTTTCTACCTCTGAGCTGTGGGTGCTCGGTAAAAGGAGGCAAACTTTTTAGCATGTATATTATACACACCCAATAGCTGAGAGTGTTCTAATTCATTGCTGAATATGTGTGTATATATATATATATATATATATATATATATATATATATATATATATATATATATATGTGTGTGTGTGTGTGTGTGTGTGTAATTTAACAGAAACTCTCTACCTTGATTGGCTTTCACGCCTTGGGTTGAGTAAATTTTAGTATATATAAAAAAAGAAATAACAAGATGTGACTGATTTGGGGACTTTGACTTGCAATTTCACTTTACTATGGGGTATCAGTTTTGTATGCTGATTTTCAAAACAGGTTTCTGAAGTTGCTCCTATTTGTTTTGTTTTTATGTTAATTACTGATATTTTGTTTAGCCTAGTCTGACACAAGGCTGAAATTTATAGGATGACAGGTTTTTAAGAAAGAAATCTTCCTATAAACTGTAGGCCAGAAATATGGTTTTTATTCGAGATACTCGCACCAAAATGTGTTTTTCTTCATCACTTTAAAAATCCCGTTAGAAGCTGCTTCTTCTTCATGTGCTGTGTCCCTTCAGGACATATGCAATCATGAACTTTCACTAGGCTCTGTCGCTTGTCCCTCTCAAAATTTCTATAATTGGGTGACACTCCTGTATCGGATGTTCACCTTGGGCTTCTTCATTCTTTCTTACTACCAGATTGTTAATGTTTATTGATGATAGCACAAAGAAAAGAAGGAAATTTACATTTGAAGTTTAAATAAGTGAGGCAGTTTTAATCTATGAGTCACACAATACATACATATGCATATACATACACTTATTGAAGGTCACATGCAGGCACTTTTACTTCTACATTTGTGACTGTTTTTTGGTGATTTTTTTCCTTCAATGGATCATTAATGCTATATAATATTTGTTATTGATGGTTCTTCCTTTCTCAAGATAACCGATGAAGAAAATACCTTGCACATCCCAAAATGCAGAAGCCAAAACCTTGCCTGCTGATGTTTGCATCTCTGGTTGCTTTGGATGGCTTTCACCTGCTGCTGTCCACTCAGCTGACTACTGATTTGACTCCAGAGTGAAATGGTGGATCTATGTTTCATACATTGTCATATATTTATACAAAAACTCCTTCTTGCTGTACTGAAACAGTTGCAAACAACGTCTTGAATTGTCAATGTGTTGTAGTTTTTGATTGACTGTGAGAAAACACAGGACCCACTATGAACACAGCTTTTTGATTGACAAATATTCATGCAAAATGGTGAATACACTGCCTCCTGATATGTTCAATTTCTCTGCTATCTTATGCAACTTCAATTTACAATTGCCGAAAACGAGGTCATGGGGTTTTTTGGCTTTTTTCGGGACAATTGTTGATTTTGGGCAATCTGAGCATTCAACATTATTTGTGTCTGTATGGCCGCGTTTTAAGTCATCATACTACCTCTTAATCATTGTTTCTGATAGAGCAGTGTCTGAATAACATTTATCAAGCCATTGCTTTGCTTGAACAGTATTTTTTCCTATCAAAAAGCAATGCTTTTTCAAAAGACGAAATTCAGATTTTCCCATTGTTTTGAAAATTGGCAACAGTAGCTTCACTTAAATAACTGTAATTTGTAAACTAATAATCCAGTTGGGCCCAAATTTTGCCACATGCCATTTGAAGGTTAGCACCTCATAAAAATCATATGGAATTTTTATTAGTGGCTTGGGACTTATTAAGTGATGTGTTACACAGAGAAATATGAACATTTATTTGTATATGTATCTGTACATGTACATATATACTAGTATATATTTGTATGTCTATACTTGTCTATTTGTTCATATGAGAATATCTATATATATTTGTAAATGTGTGTCTATCTCTTTTCCTTGTTTCATGTTTGAATAACTTTACAACAATCTAAATCTAATGCTTTTGTTAAATGTAGAATTTAAAATTCATAGTCATTAACGTTAATTCGTAATAAATATTTTCATTTTTTTTCTAAATAAATTTTTATTGTAAAGTGAAATTAATAGTTGATTAATAATGCTGATTTCTATTTTAATCAAATATTAACATTAATGCCCCTATAAATTGTTTTTCGAGGTTGTTCTGATATTCTTCAAATTAGAAATAACCTGCATTTTGATTGGTCCCCACTGATTACGGAACAGTGTCTCCCTGATTGAGGGGGTTTGGCTAGTTTTGAACCTTTTAAAACTCTTCATCTTGAAATCAACATCCTCCCTTGATAAGACACAGGTCGAGTCAAAACAAAATAGCTACTTCTGTAGTGATATTATAACATATTTATGTTATACATTCTATATAAATATCATATACATATGTATATGTTTTTATGAATGTATATATATCTGAGCTCCAGAACCATGGATTAGTTTTAAAGCTTTCATTACACCTGAGCAATGCCGGCCTGGAGCTCAGACTCTTTGGATGTTGGCACAAAAGACTAAATAGCAATAGTTGTTTCTAGTTAAAGCGAAACCGTAGACTGAAAGAAAAATGAATGGATGTAAGTCAAATTTTGATTTCCTGGTATCGATATCAAATAAGCATTTTTCGTTGTAAACTGAATTTTGAAGGCAAAATAAGTCCTCTGAGTAAATGGTATCATGGCTGATACTAAGAACTACAATTATGCCTACTTAGAGCCAAACCCAAAGCAAAAACTAAAATAAAAGGGCAGAAAAAAATACAGATATACAGGCAGATAAACAGACACACACACACAAACATCTTGCCTTTTTTATATATATATTATCAATTTTCTACACTATTGTAAGAACTGCAACCTTGAAACTTCTGAATATCGTTTCTTATGTCTTTGTCTATGAGTGTATCAAATTTGATTAAAATCGGACCACTCCTTCTATAACCCGATTTTTTCGGTTATCGATTTTCGATATTTATCGGGGGTACCTCATCTCAAAACCTAGCTAAGAACACTCGCAGATGCTTATAGTACAACTGTGTGAATTTTCAAGAAAATTAGTTTAGTCGTTTCGAAGTCTATAGGTAACAGACACACACAGACAAAATTGCATTTATAAATAAGTTTAGATATATATGTGTGTATGTGCATGTGTATGTCTGTATATATATATATATTGAATATGTTTGTTATATTTGTACATATGTGTATATGTGTGTACATACATGCATACATACATATATATATATATATATATATATATATATATATATATGTATTCCTCAGAGGGTATGTGGATATATATATATATATATATATATACACACACACACACACACATAAATCACTTCTTTTTCTTTTTTGGCATTTACCCAGGATTGGCTGAGGTGGCTTTTTCAAATAAGTTTTCCACATCTCCAACAAAAGCTGACAAAGCTCAGCTGTTGGATACAGCTGAGTCAGTAAGAACTAAACATTCACAGTTACAACAGCAAGTTCCAATTACATGTGCACCCCAGAATGATTTGACATCATCAGCAACTATTTAAGCCCCATTTGTAGTTTCTATCAACCTTGTAAGGAGTCTGGAGGAATTGCTTCATGGGTGAATATGCTTGGTTGTGGACAAAGTGTATGGGTAAACCATTAAGGTCGTTTTACACACTGGCAACACTTTATCTTAAACACTACCATTTACAAAATTAGATAAAGTGTTGCCAGTGGACAGACATGGAGGTTTTAGTGCAGACAGAAGTGATTGAACCCTTTGAGCTTGTGAAGGCTCCAGCTCTCACTGGCCGTGTTTCATAGCCTTCAGAAAGGACACATATATCATAGTTGGTTTATTATACACTTTGTTATTTAAATATATTAACAAAGTTTTTCTCACTATGTCTTTTTTGAAAATTATTTCATGTTTCTATTGTTTTTAAATCCTTTCTATTTTGTTAGTATCTACCTGAACTCAATGTATTCCTTAAATATTAGCTCTTCATCCTCCGTTCATTTGAATGTCATATTATACAAGGTGTGAATTTGTGGAACGAGATAAAATATGTGTAATCTATAGTAATAAGAAACACATACATACTTGCTCACACACACACACAGTGCAATGGATAAATTATCATCTAAATTACACAGACATGAAAATGACACTGACATCTCATTTTAACAGATATATTTACCAAAGTTACACAAAAATACCTTGAAATACCAAAAGTAAATTTATTTAATAAAATCATCATTTGCTTTAAGATTTCCAGATGACTTTGCAATCACTTGCATTCTTCTGGACAGTCTCTTTGGGGAATGCTGCCATATTCTTTGTCATCAGTTCAACTTTGGTTTTGCAAGGAGTTTTCTTGGTTTCTCACTCACCTGTGCCCTATACATAATAATCCAGGGGTTTTCAGTCTGGGGAGTTGGGTGGCCAGTTGTAAGGTGTGATGTGGTCACAGAAATTGTCTGACTGGCTTCTCCTGCTTGTGTTTCTAGACATAGATCTTCCAGCAGCCACCCTCTTGACCCAGGGCAGCACTTGTATGTCTCCATGTTGTGTCTGAGACCTTATGGGAAGGTGAATGAAGGCATGATGTTGGCATACCAACTGATCACTCAAAACACCTTTGTAATCACCATTAGACTCATCCAACTCTTTCCAAATCCTCAGCACTGTCCTCAGATTGACACCTTATTTCATTTTATGACTCTGAAATGTTCATGTTGGAGCTTCTTGCACAAATGGCAAGCAGTACAATATGGCGTTTTCAAATTTTTCGTGGAATGAATTGTGTCATGGTGTTATTTTTCTCACAGTGATTAAATGAGCCTGGTATATACTGTGCAGTTGACAAAATAAAAAAAATTAAACAACGCCCGTGTGCAAAATTTAAAAAATATAATTTACTCATCGCACCCTGTATATGAATTTGCATGTATGTGTGTAATTTTTGTACAGGAATATACTCCTTCTCCACATACATGCCTTTATGTAAAATTTTTCTGTTTAAATGAATTACTGCTGCTTTAATATACATTACAGATATTTATTTAGAGTTTACAGATATTTATGTATTGAGAAGACACACATCTACACTGTATAGAAGCCTGTATAAATAGTACTCCTTTTGCATTAGATATTGACATTTTCTCTTTCTGATTAGAAAAAAAGGAACAATTTTTTTATTAAACAAATTTGGATTCTTGATATGGTTTAAGATGACAAGTTTTTCTAAAAGGCATAGATTACATGTCATCTTAAAACCATATCAAGAATCCAAATTTGCTTAAAAAAGTGATTTAATAATCACATGCTGTCATAGAAAAAAATGCTTACTTAAATTCTTAGACCCAGATTGATATATATTTCTCTTTATGTTTGCCTATTTCTTATTTCTTTCTTTCTTTCCCCCGCAATATTACTTTTAACAATTATGAATTAAATGATTTTATTTTTGCTACTTACATTTTTAATTCTTAATTCTAAATTTTATCTATTAATGTTTCTTTTCCTTTGTTTTACTTTATTTTTATTTACTTTTATCTTTTTTTATTTTTATTTAAAATTTTAAAATTTATGTACGTGTAATGTTTGAATATTTAAATTTTTAAGACACATGATTTATGCCGCTTAATTTCTTCTCCCTGTATTTTATTATTTTTTATTTTATTTTATTGTAATTTTTAATTTAAATTTTAAATTTTAACCCACATGTAACTGTAGAATATTTAAATTTTTAATCTTGTTATTAAAAAATCAGTAACTTAATTTTATAAGATTTAATTCCCATGAACATCAAGTGAATTTAAATTCAAATCTATTAAACTGTCAGTTTAAAATATGTACCTAATGATTGCATAACACATAAAGCTCCAAGTCATGACACAGACATAGGATAATATGTATATTTTTTAATATATATATAATACATCTCTGTTCATACATTGAGCATTGTTTTATTAACACCTGGGTAATAATACTATACATATTTCCACCCTCCTCATACATATATTTATTAATTTGCATCTCTATATATGCGCGCACACACACACATATATATGTAAACATGTTACGGAAATTAATTTATCATGAAATAATCAGGCCGGTAGATATAAATATAAAATACTGTTTAATTAAAAACAGAATATCTACTTAAATACGAGTATCGGTAAAAATAATGTTCAAAATAATTCATTACATATATATATATATATATATATATATATATATATATATATATATATTAGTCATCCACATACAAGCCTGTTTCGCTCTATCACAGCTCATCAGTGTGGCAAAACGCATCCACTTGCTTCTGGCCGGGATTGAAACTCGACCGATTTGGTGTCAGTCGGAATTGTTACTCCCTAAGTCATCAACGCACGGAATCAGAGAAGGGAAATTTTAACGTGTTGTATATAAGCAGTGTATACACACGCCAGTCACCGAAAGAACTCGATTCATTTCTGAAGAGTCACGCATATAGCAGAAGTGGAAAACTGTTTTCAAAATTTTCTTCTCCAGAGAGCTCAATCATAATGAGAGCATATATATATATATATATATATATATATATATATATATATATATGACTATTATTATTAATATTATTTAAAAAAGAATAATTATTTATCTGTGATTGTGCATACTGATCTTTCCACTGCCTTTGATGTTTTGTGGTAGTCAAGGGTATAGTGAATTATATATTTCCAATTTTTGTGAGTTCCACATTTTTTAAATTTTATATCTATGGCATAATTTTTATTATTTCTTTATTACTATTATTCTGCATTATATACTGATGAGCTGTGATACGGCAAAACAGATCTGTCTGTGGATGACAATATATATATATATATATATATATATATATATAGTTCTACATCAAAAACACAACTCAACGTTTCATGTGTTACACAAGTTCGATTCCTGCTGAAAGATAAATATTTTTCAAATGATTTCATAAACAATTAAAACCAGTGGAAATTATAATGTACTGTTTAATTTTATATAAATAAACACACTCAAATACAAGTATCCATTAAAAAATAGTAATGTTATACAAATAAAAATTCAAATATGTCAGCTAATGCCTGTTTTGAAAATTTCCATATAATTTCATAATATGTGTGTGTGTGTGTGTATATAAGTACAATATAATTTAACAAAAACACCCTGACAAGTGAGAACATCATAATGATATCCTCATGAAATTTTAAAAAATTAGCATGAATATGCTCAAATAAATAAATAAACACTTTGTAACTATATATATATATATATATAGTTTTATTGCAAAGAATTTGTCACTTTAACTGAGTAGGTTCATGCCAACTTTGAAGTTTGATATATATATACAAATGAATAATAACAAAGAAAATAATTGCAATGTTCAAACATTGGTTTAAAACACTGCTCAATATGAAAATAGAGCAATGAATATTTAATATTATTTATTACACTAGAACATGTACAAACTACTACAAAATTATACATTTTGTTTCAATATTGAAAGAACAATGTCTCATCAAGTAGTTAACAATGATATTAACTACATCATTGTTAACTACCTGATGACATATTGTTCTTTCAATGTTAAAACAAAATGTGCAATTTTCTCGTAGTTTGCAGTTTGCACATACTCGAATGTAATAACTAATAAGATACATATATATATATATATATATATATATATATATATATATATATAAACTTATTTATAAATGGAACTTTGTCTGTGTGTGTGTGTGTGTGTGTCCATTATTTATAAACTCCAAAATGGCTAAATCAATCTTCTTGAAAATTTACACAGTTGTACTATAAGCATCTGCGAGTGTGCTAGGTTTTGTTTTGAGGTATCCCTGATAAATATCGAAAATTAATAATTGAAAAATCAGGTTATAGAAGGAGTGGTTTGATTTTAATCAAATTTGATACACTCATAGACAAACACATATGAAACAATATTCAGAAGTTTCAAGATTGCAGTTCTTACAATAGTGTAGAAAATTGATAATATATATATATATATAAAAGGCAAGATGTTTGTGTGTGTGTGTCTGTTTATCTGCCTGTATATCTGTATTTTTTTCAGCCCTTTTATTTTAGTTTTTGGTTTAGGTTTGGCTCTAAGTAGGTATAATTGTAGTTCTTAATCTCAGCCATGATACCATTTACTCAGAGGACTTATTTTTCCTTCAAAATTCAGTTTACGATGAAAAAACTTACTTGATATCAATATAAGGAAATCAAAATTTGACTTACAGCCATTCATTTTTCTTTCAGTCTACGGTTCCACTTTAAGTGGAAACAGCTATTGCTTTTTAGTCTTTTGTGCCAACGTCCAAAGAGTCTGAGCTCCAGGGTCATGGATTGGTTTTAAAACTTTCATTACACCTGAGCAATGCCAGGCTATAATGCTAGTATATATATATATATAATGACGATCTACGTATACTGTCTTAATATGTATAGGAAAAACTACTAAAAAGTTGTAAGTTTAAAAATGTATTTTTTTGTTTCTGATGAAAGGCTGAGGCCGGTCTGAAATATCAAATGTATATATATAATAATAGAAATAAATACTGTCAAAAAAAAGTACATTTTTAAACTTACATCTTTTTAGTAGTTTTTCCTATATATATATATATATATATTATTTTTACAATAAGAAAATGATCTAAAGCATTATGTTAATATTTTTTAATGTTTCTCTAATGAGAGACATTTTCTATAAAATTTGGTATGATTGTGTCTTTATAGAAATGCATTTGATAATTTTGTCTATTCAACAAGGAATTCTTGGCTGCTAAATTTCAACAATTTATATTTGGCAAGAAGCATTCTGTTTTTTAAAAAAATGGATGAATCTTGTGATATTTTTGAAACTGAATAAAACATTCATCAATTAAACATCCTCATCCCTTTATGTACAGATTGTTTTGTTCTTAGAAATGTTCAGGCCTTTGCAAACATGTATGTCAGCTGTCCATTCCTTATGTCCATAAACTGTTCTAATCAATTATTAATCTTGGTAACCTTTCATGATGAATAATACCCATAAACATATGCTTAGATTTTGGCCCCTTTATTTGTTATACAAATTGTATGGTCATGGTCTGAACAGTGTAATACAGTATTTTACTGAACCAGAACACTATACTTTATATTGGTGGGTCTCAACTGATAGGAGCTAACATATGGAGTGGTGGTGGTTAGTGGTGACTGAACATTCAGTAGAAACAGGGATTAACAGATAGACAGATTCAAAAGCTTGTCATTACAAACACCTACAAAATTCAATTCTGCAAGGTACATTTGATTGAACATTCTTAGATGTGTGAAACAACAATCTAAAATATTTAAAAAAGGTGCATAGCCCAAAAATTTATTTATTTATTTTTGTTAATGTCATGTTCTTTCATATTATAGGAAATCATGGCTCTCAACGGATTATTTTTCTTTATCTTCTGTGAGTGGCTACATCTAGTTGGGAGAAATAATGAGTTGATTTTCCATTGACTTCTCTGCATTTTTTTAATTGAGTATTGTCCTTCTCTTAGACTGGCTGTCATCCAAAGCTAGAAAGCTAAGTCTACTTTGTTATTTAACCCATATTTGGCATGAAAAATACATGGATTCATGCCTTTTCTAAAGACATTGATATAAATAACACAACTCAAACATCCTGTTCATTGGCAAAGTCTTCTTCTATATGCCATGTCATTTCAGAATGTTGGCAATTATGGTTTTTCACAACTATTTGTCCTTTGTAAGATTTGTTTTTTTTTCAATACCTGTTCTGCAAACCATTTATACATATGTTCACTGCTTTCTTCTGTCTTTATTGCCTTCAGTATCTTCTGTGAATGTTAAATTCTCTAGACTCTCTTTCCTCACTATTTGTCTGCAAAAGAAACAGACCAAGATATAAACTACTAATTGGAGAAACCAAAATCAACCCAGTACAAAAATTTAAATACCTAAGAAATATTTTAACAGAGGATGGAAAAGACATTATTGAAATCTGAAATTGCATTGAATTGCAAAAGATGTTTACCAAAAGCTAAGCAGAATCTACTACATACAAAATTTTTTTTAGAAACAAAGAGTACTGGCCTCTTACATAATATTGGTCATTTTATATAGCAGTGACTGCTGCCCTATCTCTACACAGATGAAGAAAAGACTTGACAGGCAAAAAAATGTGATTATACAGAAGGATGCTGAGAATATCATGGACTAAGTATGTAATTAATAAGGGTGCTTTTAGGAAAATGAAAATAATAATAACAATTCTGCAAGAGATAGTTGAAATATCTGAAACACAAAATGCTGAAATAGGGCTTGGAGAATGTAACCATCACAGGACATACTGAAGGCAAGGACACTTATACTTAGAATTAGAGAGAAAGATTTGAAATTTCTAGGACACATAATGAGGAAAAAAGGATTGAAAAATGTCTCACTTACTATGGCATTGAATAGGGCACAGCAATGGTAAGAATACACATCTCAATCTTAAGACATTATTAGGATATTATTACAGGTTTTAGATGTTTTTATAACTTTACTAGCAGTATAGCCTGGCATTGCTCAGGTGTAATGAAAGCTTTAAAACTAATCCATGGTCCTGGAGCTCAGACTCTTTGGACATTGGCACGAAAGACTAAAAAGCAAGAGTTGTTTCCAGTTAAAGTGAAACCGTAGACTGAAAGAAAAATGAATGGCTGTAAGTCAAATTTTAATTTCCTGGTATCGATATAAAATTTTCTACACTATTGTAAGAACTGCAGCCTTGAAACTTCTGAATATTGTTTCTTATGTCTTTGTCTATGAGTGTATCAAATTTGATTAAAATTGGACCAGTCCTTCTATAACCCGATTTTTTCGATTATCGATTTTCAATATTTAACAGGGGTACCTTGACACAAAACCTAGCTAAGAACACTCACAGATGATTATAGTACAACTGTGTAAATTTTCAAGAAAATTGATTTAGCCATTTCAGAGTTTATAAATAACGGACACACACACACACACACACACACACACACACACACACAAAGTTCCATTTATAAATAAGTTTAGATGAATGAAACAGATGTATTAAATTCTTCTTTGTATTGTTATTGTGATCTTGATATATTTTTACTTTTATTGTTAAAACTGAACTCACTGAATGTAATGGTTTTAAGAAAAAAATAATTTTCTATCTTTCTTACACTTAAGATTCATTCTTAAGTTTTGGGTGGTTGGTTAGAAGAAATGTTCATTAGCCCTAAGCAAAAAGACCGGGAAGGGTCAATTTTTTCCTTCTCTAAATTCCCTTAATTCTTCAGTAGCCTATATATTAGTCAGGTAAGTGCCATATGTGATAAATGCTTGGGTGATAACAACAGACATGACTGACTGGGCAGATTATCTCACAAAAGGTTGCCATTACTTTCTGCAGTAGACTGGTTGCCAGCCAAGGCTATAGAACTCAATCTATTCTGTTATTTAATCCATAACTAGAGGTAAGAGATGGATTAATACCTTTCTTCATGGGTATTTGCACATAAATTAATGTAAGGAATTTAACTGGATATATATATATATATATATATATATATATATATATATATATGTATATATATATTAGTCAGTTTGAGTATCATTTCCATAAGAAAAGGTTAGATTGGGGAAAAAAACAGGGTGCAAATTGATATTTTGGTAGTAATCGATGGTGGAGCTCTCAAGAATTTTCCTTCTGAATAAATTGCTTACTCTTTTTATTAGTGTGGCACTTTTTAAATCAAAATTGTGGTCGAATTTATTTCTGTGAATCACTAATGCATTCGTTAGATTATTATTAGTGAGGTCTCTTTTGTGTTCATATATACGTTTTTTTTAGATCTCTACTTGTTTCTCCGATGTACATTGAGGAACAATTTTGGTAATTTATTTTGTATATACCTGCTTGTTCATTATTATGATTTCAGTTTTTTTAGATCTTACAATGTCTATAATAGTTTTCGAGGTAGTTGTTACTATATGTGCATTTTTTTAGATGGGATCAATTGTTTTGGATAGTAGATGCAATGGAGTTGGTGAGTAGTATAATGTATCTTAAAAAATATTATTGAAAATTCTCGAGTGTGCCACCATCCAGTACTAACAAAATATCAATTTGCTCCTTGGTTTTTTTTTCATTCTCGCCATTTCTTATGGAAATGATACTCAAACAGGCTAATATACATCATAAAAAGTCCATAGAAAACGGTTGAATTCCCTTCATTTTAACATCTTGTGACATTGCACTACACATGAAGGAGTTCTAAAACTAGAATTTTCTCTTAATCTTTATATATATATATATATATATATAAGGTCCTCTAAAGAAGTAGTGGTATGTGGTCTGAAGATCCCATTGGCTTTAAACTGATAGTCACTATACTGTATTCATTACTATATTCACACTACATGTATATTTATCTATTTCCACCTCTCTCTTGCTCTCTCTCTCTCTCTCTCTCTCTATATATATATATATATATATAAACACACACAAACATTTGTTTCAACTCCATTTCTGGCTAACACAAACACACACAATGCATATTGTACTTTATATCTGTGGATATATAATTAATATTTAAACCCTATATTTATGTTCATATTTTTTCAAATCTTTTTTTTTTAATATTTCATATGCTTTCTTAATATTTTTAAAAGCTCATTTGAATATCATTATTATTATTATTATTATGATGTTTGAAATAGTTTAAATGTTTAATTGGCCCTAACAATAATTATGAGGGAGCTCGTCATTGAAAATAAAATTAATAAATAATGAAGAAGTTAGAGTTAATGAAAAACAGGTAAAACGGGAATAATTCTGTTGACAATTGGTGATAATCTTATTATGATTTAAATTATTTGTTTATTTTGATTATTAATATAGAAACTCTGGTGGAGAAACTTGAAAATGTTTTTATCATTAAAGGATTTGTTGAAGGCAGATGAAATTTTTGAAGATTAGAATTTCTATTTTGAAAAAAATCAGCCTTCAGCATATTTTTATGTATCCACATTTGCTTTTAAGATTTCAAAAACATGAGTGACAATGTAATATGCAGGTGTATGACCTACAGGTATCTTTGATGTGCACGCAAATTATTATAAAATAAAAAGTGTTCATGCAGGCACTGCTTTTTATAATCAGGTTGACAGATGCAAAGAAAGTTAAAAGAATAAATCTTGAAAAATTGATTGATCTAAAACAAATATGTATATAATCAAACTATAAAAACATTAAAGACTCTTGTGGCCAATTGTTGCAAACATTTTTTACTAAAAAAATTTAGTTTAAATTTTATCAGTGAAATTGTCATGGCAGAATTTCCATTTTGAAATTTTTATTTCTAATAAATAGATAGGAATATAGATATATATATATATTTTCTTTTTAGAATGAGACACAGTGTCTCTCATAGTAGAAGGTTACAGAATAAGGAGCACAGTTTATGTGTTGAATATAACTGTTAACCCTAAACTTGAACAGATTATGATTGTAGTAATGTATGCAGTCGTTATCCACTCAATTATAAATATAAACATGTATTCACCTGGCCTATCTAGCTTGTGTTGCCACTGTCTTATCATGAGCTCTGTATGAGTATTAGAATCAGAAAGGCTTCTAAAAGCATGATTACACTACAGGATATTTATTTGTACTATTTTGTCATGTTTTATATGATATAACTTCAAATTCCTGGTGAGATCAGATATTTTTACATTTATATATGTACATATAATGTTTTCTTATATTCATCAGATACAAAGAAATTGCATGTGCAGTCTAAAATCTATATTAAAGAAAATTCATATCATGACAGTACTTTAAATCACACACACACACACACACACACACACACACACACACACACACACACACACACACACTTTGTAAATTCAAATTAAAGGAACTTGTATATGTAATGGAAAGAAAATGCTTTGTTCAGACTTTTCATTCTTCATGTGTGTGCCCTATCTCAAATGGCTGTTCAACCCCTTTTGGGTAAGCCATCTCTTTTCTAGTTGAAATGTTGCCCAGGGGATCAACTCATAAAGCTTAACAGTTCTCTTTTTTCTTTTTCAGCAACCAGGTGTGTTTGTATGAATATATATATATATATATATATATATACACATACACACACAATGTTTTATTTTCACTATATTCCCTCTATTTTCTGTATCACACTTTATTTCATCTGTATCTCATTTCTCTTTGTTTCCCCCTTTTTTTCAATTTCCTTTTTTTGTTTTCTCATCTTTTCTATCCTCTTTACCTTGTACAAAAAATTTTCCAAAAATAAAAGGGAAGTGAGATTTTTTAATTTTCTTTTTAAAAAATAACGTTTATTACCATCATTAACTACCTGATGAGACATTGTTTTTTTTATGTCAAAATAAAATATACACTTTTGTAGTAAATTATTGTGTACATGTTGTAAACTATAACTTTCAATGAATATTCATAGCTCTATTTCTACATTGAGCCATGTTTTAAATTAATGTTTTAAACATTGTTAATACTTTCTTCGTTCTTTATTCATTTGGATATATATATATATATATATATATATATATATATTAATAAGAGAATGTAAATTCATTAAACAGTGGATTTCTTAGGCTCTAATATGAATCTTAAATACTGGCACTCCTTTCTATGACAGCAAGTTTGCAGTTTGTGTTTCAGTTAGAATCCATAAAGTTTCAGTCATTTCGTTTTTATCTATTATTTCTCTAAAAAAAAAATATAGCCATTTCTATGCAAATCTTTTATCCAAAATTTATGTTGGTGAATGCACCATATCATCAAAATAGAAATTGTCAGTTTTACATATGATTTGGATATTTTCATTATTATCTTCAAGTTGCAATGGTATAAATAAAAATTTTCTATAAAAAATACATGCTTCTCCCAAGTCAACCATGGCTAATGTTTTGGCTGCTACAATACCTTTGACAACTCTTCTAATATGTTTTGACTGCCAAGCAATGGACACATATCTACATTTTTTAATACAGAATTTAATGCACTAACATCTTAACTTAGATTAGTCCTGGTCTGGGTAGCAAGCCAATTAAGTTGGCCATGTGTCTATTACTTCTGTTGTGGATACTGTGTTTTTAAATTTTTGCCTACTTATGCTGTGATATATTTTAACATTGTTATGTATTCATTGTCCTAGTTTGATATTATCTCCCTTTTTCTTTATATTTAATTCTATGTATTGAAATTTGGCAAATTGACTTCAAATATATGATGAATTTTGTCTATAACTCTGGTCTGAAAGATTTCTTTTCATGCAAAGCAGAAATTGGCAACACTTATACCCTGCAGTTTATTTCCAAAATGCCATGTAAATATTACCTGATCATATTTTCAAAATCTCACACCTAATTTAATTAATTCATTCTTGAGTATCAGGTACCAGGATCTTGAAGCATCAGTCAGACCATATACACACTTTTGAGAGCTTCCAAATATAACCTGGAGATAACTTAGCTCCTTTAGGAAGATCCAAATAAACCAATTGGTTGAATTGTTTACTCTGTAGAAACACATGTCCATAGATTTACACAACCAGTTGTTAGATGACATTATTCTCAATGGTAGGCATAATCTTCTTTAAAGCAGGTGGGAGTATTATTTCTTAAATTGCAAGCATCTTTGTTCTGGAAGCCTTGACCTACAATTCTAGCTTTACAAATCTGTTTATCATTAGAACTGTTATATGTATAAACCTATCTTGTGGATATTTTGCATTGACCTTGGTCAGGAATTTGTATGTAAAGATTATTTAAAACCCAATTTTGAAGTTCCTTCTTTTTTGTCTTTCCTAGATCATCATTTAAGGAGGAAATTCTTTCATTTTCATCATTGAAAGAAGTGCTTTTGTCTTCTCTTGTTTGCTTAATCTTGCTTGCTTTTCTGACACTCCATCCTCAAAATCCAGCCAAAAGGGGTTACGTTGTTCATAACTAAATTCATTAAATGTTTGTTTCTGATTGTTGTTTTGTCTGCCCTACATAAGAAATTAAATTTTCTTCATTCTGAGTTATCATCATTGGCAAGCTTGCATTTAATAGTTTGTCCTGATTTTTTGGAGCTCATTTTTCTTAAGAATAAAGTTTTGCATGGGTGATATGCTTCTTGCTGTCGGTCTGATGTTATTCAATATTTTCATTTGGGCTTTCTTCATCTTCATCTACATCATTCTCTCACAGATGGTGGCCAACTGACCCAACCATAGTGTACAGTCAATGAAATTAAAAGCAAACAACATGCATACTCAAAATTAAAACTATAAAGTGGTTTCAATTTACACATCACACTCTGTATATTCCTAAATCTTTGTTTTTAGAGTAATAATATGTCTTCTGTGAGTGTGTGTGTGTATATAATGCATAATTTAAATGTAAACATATGCAACTCAGTGAGTGGATTTACCTGCAATTCTAAGTTACAGTACCCTAATACCAATGCAGTAAGACATAATCTTGCTTGAAAAATCTGCAGCTTAAAATGTAAGTCACTCACTGGACTGATGAGTCACCAGAGACATCATCTGCTGCAAGAAAATCAACAATGACATCACAAAAGTTTTTTACTCAGACATGAGTTAACATTCAATCAAAATGTATATTTAGGCTGCAAAAGTTCGATCAAACAGGTTTTATTAAAGACAGCTATTAAATTTTTTATTATACTTTTCAAATTTACCAGTGTTGTCACTGTCATAGAAAAATTTATTTATTGTCCACAATTTATTTATTAAAGCCACTCCAGTTAGAGGTTACTGAGGGAGATTGTAAAGATTGGGGAAGGGAGAAGTAAGAGTGTTATGGGGCCGAGTAGGATAGATATCGCTTGATTCAGGTGTGCAACTATTTACAGAATTATTACCACCTCATTCCATAATTATTGCCCCCTCCAATTCCATAATCATTAGCAAAGCTGCAACTCTTCAAATTTTAATGGAAATTTCATGTGCATTTTTTACAAATGATGAAATAATGGATTTGGGACAGGACTTTGTGCAGATTATGCCAATACCTTAATTTTGCTTGTTGAAGTGATAAGAAAATGATGTGAAACCTTTAGAAGATGTTAATAAACTAACAAAATGACTACATTTTCTATTGAAGTGTCAACAACTATTAAAAGTGCATCAAAAGGGAGATTATTAGGAAAAGACCTGTTCCTGAAAGGAGACAGGCATGTGTTCAGAATACCACATTCTCCCCTTCATCAAAGACTTAGAGTTCTGAACAGGCTTACAGTATTCTCTTACAGATCATCTTTGTGGTTCTGATGTGACAGAAGCAGGAGTGGAAGGTTCAGTTGGTGATTGGAATTTGGAGTGATTATTAGATTCCTTGAGAGGAGAACCACTAATGCTTGGTACATGAATTTCATCTGTAATTTTCTGTTGTTCAGGAACGTTCAAGTTTTTGAAGTCAATAAATGAAATCACAGTTTCCATCAAACCCGTCTCTTCATGAATGTTAGATGGTTTCCTGTCTCATGCCATATCACCAGTTAAGGCTAAAGCATGTCTTGAGACTGTCAATTTGCATCAATCTGCATATTGCACTTGGGTATATTATAGATTCACTTCTAACAAATTCCACTTCACCAACCAGAGTATCGTATTTACTGACATGAAGTTAATGGTGTACTAAGACAGGTCCTGGTACAGAGAGCCAGCTAGGTAAAGAGTGGTCACTGAGTGAACAGCACTAGTATAAAATTTTATTTAATAGCATGTAACACTTTGGATAATACTCACTGTCATTGTGATTCACTAAGTTTCTTGGATGCTAGAGTCAATATAATTTGTCTCCAGATAAAGCCATTGTAATACTCACAATGTCCATTCCCTTGTAGATTATAAGACCTTGTTCTGCTAGTTGCAATTCCTAATTTTTTCAGGTACCCTTGCAGCGCCCTTGAAAGAAATTAAAGTCCTTAGTCAGATTGAATGTATGCAAACATTCCAAACACAGAGAATATCTGATTCAGACATTGGATAACAGTTTTTGTTTTTCATGTTTGGGCATGTTGATGCAAAGGAAAAAAAAATACTTATCTACTACATCTTAGGCAGATGGTAGGGTCCCTTTAAAATTCATGCTGATTTGTTCCATGGGTTGTGTGGCCTTGATAAGATGAGATGTCCTTGAATGTAAAATTGTGGTTCTAGCTGAGCACATACAGGGCACAGTGCATACCCTTTTTACTCCCTCAATATATAAAGGAAGGTTTTTTTATCCTAATAAAATGAAATAGTTTCATTATTTTGGAATGACAAAGACAAATGTGTAGGCCCAATAATTTTTCTTTGTTGATGGCTGCCTCACAATATACTCTTGAGAGTGTGTCTGCTGGGATATTATCTTTGACCAGGTTTTAAATCATACTTGTAGCATCCCGATTCTATCCTTCATCACTGAATTTTGTTGTTTTTGTTAATTTTTGCCATTCTTTTTTAGTAGATCATGAAGTTTACAGGTTGATCAGTGGTTATTGTAAACCTTCATTCTGACAAGTAGTGAGACCATTTCTTTTACAGCCTTTATGATGGCACAGGTCTCCTTTTCAACAGAGAAATGTTGACATTCCATGTGGGTGAGTATACAGGAAAAGAAAGCAATCAGATGACCAGCATAGTTCAGAGTAGCATCTATGGCACTATAAGAAGCATTATATTCTACTGTGATTGGCAGTCTCATCAATGGAATGCAACAACACATTCCAATCTCTTCTTTAAGATCATTAAAGGTCTTTATTTACCTCTTGATTGAAAGGAAATGTTTTGGCAGCAACCACTGTTTTAATCTTAGGGAAAAAACTTTGAAATCCACTGAGAAGAATTGGAGAAAAGGCCAATAACACAGCATAAAGTTTTGTTTTTTTTTAATCATTTCACCCCGAGCAAGGCAGAAACGCCACTGATGTGCAGGGGGTTACATAAATGTAGAAAGATTAATTAGAAAAGAGTGAGGAGTACAAGCTAGTTAGAAAGGAACAATAGAAAGCTGAGAAAGCAGGTGCAATGACAGGTACATGGGCGGAGAGAAAGGGAAGGTTATACAGGGGAGGGGAGAGAGCTAGAGGCCAGTGGTTAGTAGGTGAGTATTAACTTTGCTTTTAAATTTCTGGAGGTCGTAGCCGTCAGGAAAGCAAGAATACGGGAGTGAGTTCCACAGGCGGGAAGTGCGAGAGAGGAAGCTGCAGGAGTAGAATTGTTGTCTGCGTTTGGCTAACCTGACTGTGAATGGGTGGGACCCAGTTGCCAGTCTGGTTGAACGGGTAAACACCTGTTGAGGAGGCATCAGTGACTTAAGCTCATCCGAGCAGAAGCCATGAAAGTATTTATAGAAGAGACAGAGGGAGGCCACATTTTGACGATGGGAAAGTGGCTGCAGACGAGTCGCCAGATCAGTACCTATCACATTACAGACTCTCCTTTGGAGCTTGTCAAGAACACTGAGGAGAACGGCAGGGGCACCTGACCATAAATGGCAGCAGTACTCCATGCACGGACGGATGGTTGACTTGTATATATGCAGGATGGATTCAGGTGGAAAAAACATCCTGGATCGACATAGTGACCCAATCTTCTTAGCAGTAGATTTTGCTATGGATTCTGGTCATGTTCTTAGAGATTGGTATTTTTTAAGGGATCTCTGCATCTCTCTGGATCAAATCTTACTGAGCTATGGGTTATGGCATATCAAAGAAAGTCAATTGGTTCAGCAGATATAACCAAATTGTTTTCATTAAAGGTAAAATTGTGAGGCTGGGAAGTTTCATGGAACATCTCTTGCTGACTAACTTCCAGTAATGATGATATTATCTACTTAATCTAAGGCTCCAAAAATGATGTTGCCTTCTCACTTTTGAGGAGTCATTCCTTTTTTGTCACAGGATTTCCAACAATTGCTTGTAATTTCAGCATTGACTGGAGAAGAATTGGTTACTGAAACAAACACCATGTTTATTTCATTACTTTCTATATGATGTCCTGAGTCTCTATACTGATTCAGTGAAGTTGGTTGCCTAGAATAATTTGTGGCACCAAGAATGACTCTGTTATATATTTTTGATGGTTGATAATTCTATGCATTAAGGTTATCTTTTTAGAGGCTCCTTTCATAGCACTACTTTGTTGTATTAGCAAAAGGCTAGCTTGCAAAAATAGTGTAGGGTTTTGGTCAACATATGGCTTGTCTAATATGACTGTTTTTTACAGCTATGTTTCATGAAAGGCATTTGAAGAAACTAAAAAGAAAAAAACACCATCAAAGACCAAATATAATATACATTTAAAGGAATCAAAATAATATGCTCAAAATCTGGTGTATGAGGACACAGCCTTAGCACGCAAGGTATAGAATGGTTACCAACAAAGGCTAAATAGTACAGTCTACTCTACTATTTAACCCATTGCTGGGTGGGGAGAAGCAGTAGATTCATAATTCTATTTGCATGTAATTGAATGTAATCAACTCAACTGGAATTCAAATACAGCTTGTCAATTCCTTGTACTGTGCTGGTAATTGTTACCCCACCTGAAAAAATATATGAAAGAATAGAAACATTTCTTCTAAAACATTCAAGAAATAATTTCTTGTCTGTATTGGAGAGGCATTCAGTGCATGGAATGTGCCTCAATGTCTTGTTCTTTATTCTTCACTGAGAAAATAATTCTGCTATAATTATATGAACCATCCCAGCTCAAAAATTAAAAATATGAAATTAAAGAAAAAAATGTAACAGTAAAAGATTTATTTTATTTTGGTGACAATTATTAAATCACAGTGGAAAAAAATTGCAAAATTATGCTTGACTCAAAAAATAATTTACTGTTCATAGACAACTAAGATCTCCAAGGCTCTTAGCATTTTCAACCAACTTTAACATTATTGAATTTTCATTAAAATGAATATCACCAAACTATTTAGTCATAATAGCGAGTACTAATCATGAAAAGGTAACAATTACCATCAATGATCATCACAATTCTCATTTTGCTACCATAAATAATAAAAGTAAATACTTTTGTTCTTACAAAGCTATTGAATATAAGGACAGATAATGTTATAAATTGGTTATTATGATCAAAATTAATTGGTCTTAAATGCTTAAAAATCTGTATCAGACAAATATACTATAATTTTATGTCAGTACATTTTGTATTATTTTTTTTTTATAATATAATTTTGTTTATAACAATGAATATAAATTGCTGCAATTGTTAGCTTCTTTTAATGTTATCAGCTACTTATTGTTGTCTAAAAGATACTACAGAAAAGTGGTTACTTATTTATATCTAAATTTGGGCCAAAGAAGCATTCCTTTATTGAAAATATTTTTCAAAATTTCAAATTTAGCAAAATCTGAATAATTTGGGGTTTAACTTCATATGGAATGAATAATTTATGAGAAGAAAATTAAC
Source organism: Ascarosepion bandense (assembly GCA_037127315.1). Classification (NCBI taxonomy): domain Eukaryota; kingdom Metazoa; phylum Mollusca; class Cephalopoda; order Sepiida; family Sepiidae; genus Ascarosepion; species Ascarosepion bandense. The sequence continues at coordinate 1,181,448 of JBBBDQ010000134.1, forward strand.
ATAACAATTTTTTCTCTCAAAATATATATTTTCAGGTTAGCCATTTTAAAGAAGAACCATTTTTAGATGAACCACTATATCTATTTGTTTCATTGTTGATACAAGTTAGCAAAATTACCATGTTTTCACATTTATTATTTGAAACCTCCATTTTGACTTTTAATTCTGATATAAAATTCCTTCAGCTTCTACACACATAAATATCATAATCAGTTCAGATAATGTTGATTTATTGCAAATTATAGTTTTATAGAGCTGGTGGGAGGGGCTTCAGTTACCTCACTTTTTGATGGAACTGAAAACTAAACAGAATCTTTTTGAAGTTTTGTAAACATTAGCTTTTAAAACTTCTTAACTCTGAGTCTGTAGGTCTCATTTCAGAAAATAAGTACAAACGAACAGCAAAAAAATTGTGTTTAAAATCAAAATAAAATCTTTGTCTATTTTATAAGAGGATCAGATAAAAATATATATAGAATCAGAAATCTTCAATACTTAACATCTGATTTAGTCTCAGGGATGAATTATGATCTTTTGGGTTCTATAGGCTAGTGAAATTATGCCCTCCCCAACAACAAAGCCATCCTTTAACTTACCTTTACCTGTCTTGAATAGTTTTACATGTGATATATTTTAATGAAATTTATATAGGCTGAAGTAAACTTGTTGCAAATTCTTTAAATAACCATAAATAGCTATCCTTTGTTTGTCAATGGAAATATTCTTTAAGAAATATCACTATTTTACTATTAATTGCAAACCAAATTAGCACATATTTCAACACAATCATAGTAAAAAAAATCATTTTTATTACCAGCATTGTAACAATAAAACAATCAAAATAAATCTGAATTTATCATACTGATATCATTTAATTTTATGAAACTATTTAGAAGTTAACAAGAAAATTAGAGTAATTGCTTTATAAAAGCTTAAGGGGCCTTCAGCTGTAGCCTATATTACCCTATTTAGGCTCCTACTACTTTTAACATCTGATTTATCTCCCACAATTTTTTTTTTGTAATGCCCAAAACCCTAAAAAGCCAAATGGGTAAAGCTTTTAGAATCTTGAACCTGAAATTCAAGAATTTCTTTCCCTTGTTATAACTATAAATGAATGCTAAAAAATTCCAGGCACTTCCCGAAATCTAAACAAATGACCAAATACCAGTTTTTTTAAAAATTTATTCTTTCTTGGTCAGACTAAAAATATTTCAGCACTCATCTCATAATGGGGATGCAAAGAGCTTTCTATACTTAATTGTAACAACTATAAACTGAATGCACAGTTAAAAATTAACATCTGATGGTTGGGTAGACAAACTACTCCCTGCAGGCCAAATATAGATCAATATATTTCTTCTGGTTGAAGACCATAGTGAACTTGCTGTTAATCTGAAACAATATTATTACACTGTTTAGACTGTTATCTCCATCTTTATTGCCATGTTTATGATGCTTTTGCCGTTGTACACTCCAGCTTTCTTCAGGTCCTAGGAATTTTGAAATGAACTCTTTATTTCAATCACTGGGGTATATTATTTTCATTCCATGTGCAATGCCACTTCCAGATACCTTTTAGTTATCTCCCTGTAACTTATCTCAGAAGTATAGACAAATATTGATCTGAAATATTTTTCTTTTATTATTATTATTGAATATAAAACTTTAAAAAATGTTTTTTGTTTGTTTATCATTGGAGATCTTCTATTAGAAAATATAAAGTATATTTCCACATCCCCACAATGATAATGTGTGGCACAAATTAATTTTTAACATGGCCAGTAAAAAGATAACCACTTGTGTCAGCATTCCACCAAACCTCTTCCTTTTAATGCAGTAAGGATGGGTCAAAATCTCTTGAATCAAGCCCCAAACATTAATGAGTGGAGCGGATAATACCCAGTGAAGAACAAATTACACAGTCATAATTGATTAAGCAAACAAGCTAGTTGGCCATTAAGTCATGTCAAAGTGCCCCAATTAGAAGTGATAAGCCTAATGACAAGCAGAAAGACATATGCAAAATGGAAGAGTTAACTGATTTTTTACAAATCCCTCTGAGTTGAAGAATATTCGCTTTAAAATCTTGTTTTTTTTTTTACAATTCCAGCTTTTAACACAACACATGAGAAGGCATTTTCAAAGATGAAGAATGCTAAATCTACAAATATGTTGATCATATGTGTAAATATCTAAATAAGCAAACACAAACAATCAGTATAGACTAATAAATATATTAACTTGTCCAGCGTGTAGGGCTTCCTTCTCCATCTTGTTTTGTCTCATCTCCCTGAAGAGCATTCAAGGGGTTCAACTTGTGACTTAACAACATGGATTCATATTTACAGTTGCTTTATATGAAAAAATTCACAAGTTTTTAACTATAATTTTATTACCCAAGGTTAACTTGTTATATGCCCTTAGTTTTGTGAATATCCGACTAGGTGAGGGTGCTGCATATGATCACAATGCAAATACTCCATGTTTCTAGAAGAGAAGGTACCTCTTTTACCAAAGTGTTTTCAGATGAAAAAATATTTTGCTTCTGAGGCACAGTGATACTGCTTTTCTTACCTCAAAAAGGAGAGAAATTTTCAACTCAAACAACACTGTCTCAGCAGTCAGGAACAACAGTAGCAGTAGTTTGATTTGGAGACATATTTTTAATTTTATATCTAATATTAAAAAAAAATCTGGTAGTGTAGAGGGAGAGAAAGAGAGAGAGAGCACATGTGTATGTGTAGTCAGATCTGTCATCAGTGTTTTTTGAGAAAGAGTACTGCCTTTAGGTCAAGAGGATCACAGGTATGAATTTTCACACTGAAATTAGTTCCTGTCATTTTCGCAAAGGTGGGAGATGATAATTTTCTTAAAACCAAGCACCCTCGGCAACCTAATTGGCAACACAATAAAAAACAAATTTTGCTTCCTTTCTCTTCACATTTTTTTCCCTATTTTTTTTTACAGACAGAAAAAAACAAACACTTAAGCTTGAAGTTTTAGTCAGTGCAGTTTAACTACTGCTCATTAGTGAGGTTTGACTGTAAAAGAATTGATTGAACCTCACTTATGGGCAGTAGTTGAATTGCATTGAATAAAGCTTCAGAGATTGTTAACAACAAACAAAAATAGAAATAGGAACATGGAATATCAGAATGTTATACCAATATGACCAACATGAAAATATCAAGCAGGAATTGAATAGACTAAATATTAGCAATCTATGAGTATGTAATGAGTATGTGGGCAAATAATAGGGATTTTGTCAGAAAAACACACAGGATCATGTATGCAGCGAGAGAAAAATGAAAGAGAAGTAGGATTAATACTAAACAATGACAGAAAAAATGTGTTCTGAGATACTGTCAACTGTCTCAGAGAATACTTTTCACTAAACAGAAAGAGAAGTCTTTAACATAGCAATTGTATTTGCATATTCATGTACTGCATGCACAACACTGACACAGGGGACGCAGTATGAAACAGAAACCTACATTTACTTAAATTTTGCATTGATCCCTGACCTAGAACATTTCAGATGTTATAAATCAGAAAAAATAAACAAATGTGATTATTATCACATCACACAATAAGTCCTGGACCTGACATATATATATAGATATAGACATATATATATAGATGGCACAACTAATAAAAATCCATATTATTTTTACGAAATACTAATCTTCAAATGGCATGTGACAAAATTTGGGCTCAATAGAAATATTAGTTTACAAATTATTTAAGTGAAGCTATTGTTGCAAATCTTTTCAAATAATGCACAAATCTGAACTTTGTGTGTTGATAAAACATTGCTTTCAGATAGGAAAAATACTGTTCAAGCGAAGCAGGTCACTCAAAATCAGCAGTTGTCCCAAAAAACACGAAAAAAATCATTTTGGCTAATCATAAATTGAAATTGCATGAGATATCAGAGGAGTTGAACATATCAGAAAGCAGTGTATTTGCTACTTTGCATGAACATTTGTCAATGAGAAAGCTGGGTTCAAAGTGGGTGCTGCATTTGCTCACAGTTGATCACAAACTACAACATATCAATGATTCAGAGCATTGTTTGCAGTTGTCTCAATGCTCAAGGAGGAGTTTTTGCACAAATATGTGACAATGGATGAAACATGAATCCACCACTTCACTCTGGAGTCAAATCGGCAGTCAGCTGAGTGGACAGTAGAAGGTGAAAGCCATCCAGAATGGTTAAATACACAAACATTAGCAGGCCAGATTTTGGCTTCTGTATTTTGTGATGCACAAGGGATTTTGTTCATTTGTGAAAGAAAGAAACATCAATAGTGAATATTATATAGCATTATTGATGAGTTTGATGGAAGAAATTGCCAAAAATGGCCACAAATGAAGAAAAAAGTGGTCTTTCACCAAGACAACACACCGTGTCACAAGTTGATCACAAAAATGGCAAAACTACATGAAATGCACATCAAATTGCTTCTGCATTCACCTTATTCTCCAGTTCTGGCCTTCAGTGATTAATGGCCGTTTACAGACCTCAAAAGAATGCTTCAGGGACAGAAATTTTGTTCCAATGAAGAAGTGGTATCGGAAACTGAGACATATTTTGAGACCAAAGACAAATGGTTTTACAAAAAAAGGCATCGAATTATTAGAGAAGTGTTTGAATCAGTGTATCACCTCAGAAGGAGACTATGTTGATAAATAAAGTAAAAAATCTTGCCTAAATATTGTTGTTTTATTTTTAGTTAGGTCTTAGATTTATTAAGTGATCTGTTAGTAGTAGATATAATATTTTAAGTAGTAGTTTCAATTGATCAGCTGGGCTGAGTGGGTGGGGGTGACTGAAATGGTTAAGAGGAGAACATACCATTTGACAATTTGTTTGTAATATTCTAGTATTCTTCTGTGATTTCATTCTAATTTCTAGCTCATGTTTACCCTGACATATTGGCAGAAATGTGAGGTGGTCTGGTTAGATTGTGCTTGGCAGTTTGGTGGCAGAAGGTCAATATGATGCCATTTGTAATAGAACAGCTGGTCAGCTTCAGGTCTGAAGCAGTGTGAGACTGGCAGATATTGAATAAGACATATTTAGTTTACATAATAATAAAGATAAGCACTTTATTCTGGAGCTAGGCCTGTCTGTCTCAAATTCTTAATATCTGAAGACCATCGTTATTGCTTATTTAATCATATTACTCTGATATTACACAATGTTTGTATGGTGAATATTTTGTAAAGATATTATAAACTCTATTTATGCTTTTGGTATAATTATTTGTCAATGTTTAAAGTTTTATTTTTTCTTTCTGATTATTCAAGAAAGACTTTAAAGATAGATAGGTAAATTATACTTGATACATTTTGGTAAATTAGTTTTAACAAAAATAAAATTCTTGGACTATTTATATTTGTATGAAGTAGTAAAGTGATTTAGTTGTAGGATTATAATTAACAAACTTGGTTAGTAACTGAAAACTGATCCCCCTACTCTCTCTCTTTTATTTTTCTCATTTAACAGTAATTTAATTTTTTTTATATTTTTGTCTTGAAAGTAAATATACATTTTTGTTGAAAGTAAATTCAAAGCATCCAAAAAGGTAGGAGGTGGGAATAGAGAGGGAGAGAGAGAGAGAGAGAGAGAGAGAGAATAGAGGTGTCATTTAAATCTGTTTTTTTTCTCATGCTTTCCTTTCTTTTCCCCTTTTCTTTTTTCTTCTTAATCCATCTCTCTTTGTTTTCTTCTCATGCTTTCCTTTCTTTTCCCCTTTTCTTTTTTCTTCTTAATCCATCTCTCTTTGTTTTCTTCTCTATGCTTTCCTTTCTTTTCCCCTTTTCTTTTTTCTCCTTAATCCATCTCTCTTTGTTTTCTTCTCATGCTTTCCTTTCTTTTCCCCTTTTCTTTTTTCTTCTTAATCCATCTCTCTTTGTTTTCTTCTCATGCTTTCCTTTCTTTTCCCCTTTTCTTTTTTCTCCTTAATCCATCTCTCTTTGTTTTCTTCTCATGCTTTCCTTTCTTTTCCCCTTTTCTTTTTTCTTCTTAATCCATCTCTCTTTGTTTTCTTCTCATGCTTTCCTTTCTTTTCCCCTTTTCTTTTTTCTCCTTAATCCATCTCTCTTTGTTTTCTTCTCATGCTTTCCTTTCTTTTCCCCTTTTCTTTTTTCTCCTTAATCCATCTCTCTTTGTTTTCTTCTCATGCTTTCCTTTCTTTTCCCCTTTTCTTTATTCTTCTTAATCCATCTCTCTTTGTTTTCTTCTCATGCTTTCCTTTCTTTTCCCCTTTTCTTTTTTCTCCTTAATCCATCTCTCTTTGTTTTCTTCTCATGCTTTCCTTTCTTTTCCCCTTTTCTTTTTTCTCCTTAATCCATCTCACTTTGTTTTCTTCTCATGCTTTCCTTTCTTTTCCCCTTTTCTTTTTTCTTCTTAATCCATCTCTCTGTGTTTTCTTCTCATGCTTTCCTTTCTTTTCCCCTTTTCTTTTTTCTTCTTAATCCATCTCTCTTTGTTTTCTTCTCATGCTTTCCTTTCTTTTCCCCTTTTCTTTTTTCTCCTTAATCCATCTCTCTTTGTTTTCTTCTCATGCTTTCCTTTCTTTTCCCCTTTTCTTTATTCTTCTTAATCCAATCCTCTCTTTGTTTTCTTCTCATGCTTTCCTTTCTTTTCCCCTTTTCTTGTTTCTTCTTAATCCATCTCTCTTTGTTTTCTTCTCATGCTTTCCTTTCTTTTCCCCTTTTCTTTTTTCTTCTTAATCCATCTCTCTGTGTTTTCTTCTCATGCTTTCCTTTCTTTTCCCCTTTTCTTTTTTCTTCTTAATCCATCTCTCTTTGTTTTCTTCTCATGCTTTCCTTTCTTTTCCCCTTTTCTTTTTTCTTCTTAATCCATCTCTCTTTGTTTTCTTCTCATGCTTTCCTTTCTTTTCCCCTTTTCTTTTTTCTCCTTAATCAATCTCTCTTTGTTTTCTTCTCATGCTTTCCTTTCTTTTCCCCTTTTCTTTTTTCTCCTTAATCCATCTCTCTTTGTTTTCTTCTCATGCTTTCCTTTCTTTTCCCCTTTTCTTTTTTCTCCTTAATCCATCTCTCTTTGTTTTCTTCTCATGCTTTCCTTTCTTTTCCCCTTTTCTTTTTTCTCCTTAATCCATCTCTCTTTGTTTTCTTCTCATGCTTTCCTTTCTTTTCCCCTTTTCTTTTTTCTCCTTAATCCATCTCACTTTGTTTTCTTCTCATGCTTTCCTTTCTTTTCCCCTTTTCTTTTTTCTTCTTAATCCATCTCTCTGTGTTTTCTTCTCATGCTTTCCTTTCTTTTCCCCTTTTCTTTTTTCTTCTTAATCCATCTCTCTTTGTTTTCTTCTCATGCTTTCCTTTCTTTTCCCCTTTTCTTTTTTCTTCTTAATCCATCTCTCTTTGTTTTCTTCTCATGCTTTCCTTTCTTTTCCCCTTTTCTTTTTTCTTCTTAATCCATCTCTCTTTGTTTTCTTCTCATGCTTTCGTTTTTTTTCCCCTTTTCTTTTTTCTCCTCAATCCATCTCTCTTTGTTTTCTTCTCATGCTTTCCTTTCTTTTCCCCTTTTCTCTTTTCTCCTTAATCCATCTCTCTGTGTTTTCTTCTCATGCTTTCCTTTCTTTTCCCCTTTTCTTTTTTCTTCTTAATCCATCTCTCTTTGTTTTCTTCTCATGCTTTCCTTTCTTTTCCCCTTTTCTTTTTTCTCCTTAATCCATCTCTCTTTGTTTTCTTCTCATGCTTTCCTTTCTTTTCCCCTTTTCTTTTTTCTTCTTAATCCATCTCTCTTTGTTTTCTTCTCATGCTTTCCTTTCTTTTCCCCTTTTCTTTTTTCTCCTTAATCCATCTCTCTTTGTTTTCTTCTCATGCTTTCCTTTCTTTTCCCCTTTTCTTTTTTCTTCTTAATCCATCTCTCTTTGTTTTCTTCTCATGCTTTCCTTTCTTTTCCCCTTTTCTTTTTTCTCCTTAATCCATCTCTCTTTGTTTTCTTCTCATGCTTTCCTTTCTTTTCCCCTTTTCTTTATTCTTCTTAATCCATCTCTCTTTGTTTTCTTCTCATGCTTTCCTTTCTTTTCCCCTTTTCTTGTTTCTTCTTAATCCATCTCTCTTTGTTTTCTTCTCATGCTTTCCTTTCTTTTCCCCTTTTCTTGTTTCTTCTTAATCCATCTCTCTGTGTTTTCTTCTCATGCTTTCCTTTCTTTTCCCCTTTTCTTTTTTCTTCTTAATCCATCTCTCTTTGTTTTCTTCTCATGCTTTCCTTTCTTTTCCCCTTTTCTTTTTTCTTCTTAATCCATCTCTCTTTGTTTTCTTCTCATGCTTTCCTTTCTTTTCCCCTTTTCTTTTTTCTTCTTAATCCATCTCTCTTTGTTTTCTTCTCATGCTTTCCTTTCTTTTCCCCTTTTCTTTTTTCTCCTTAATCAATCTCTCTTTGTTTTCTTCTCATGCTTTCCTTTCTTTTCCCCTTTTCTTTTTTCTCCTTAATCCATCTCTCTTTGTTTTCTTCTCATGCTTTCCTTTCTTTTCCCCTTTTCTTTTTTCTCCTTAATCTATCTCTCTTTGTTTTCTTCTCATGCTTTCCTTTCTTTTCCCCTTTTCTTTTTTCTCCTTAATCCATCTCACTTTGTTTTCTTCTCATGCTTTCCTTTCTTTTCCCCTTTTCTTTTTTCTCCTTAATCCATCTCTCTTTGTTTTCTTCTCATGCTTTCCTTTCTTTTCCCCTTTTCTTTTTTCTTCTTAATTCATCTCTCTTTGTTTTCTTCTCATGCTTTCCTTTCTTTTCCCCTTTTCTTTTTTCTCCTTAATCCATCTCTCTTTGTTTTCTTCTCATGCTTTCCTTTCTTTTTTTCTTTTATTCTTCTTTTTGCCTTTTTTATTTGTGTTTTCTTCTCATTATTTACCTATTTTTTTCTCTGTATATTTTTAAATGATTATTTGTCATGGTTGTTTTTTCTTTCTTTTTGGCTGACTTCAAGACAATATAGCTGATGCATTATAGTTAATATGCAATAACAAAAATCAAGTCTTTAGATTATTTTGATTTATATAAAATAGTAACAACTTCTTGAAAAGTGTTTTCTTTATGAAATTATGATTAACAAACTTTTTTACAATAATGTTCACCCCATATGAGGCCTAAGAGCCACTTGAAGTAGTGAGTTACTGGTAAGAGGCACATTTTGTGGGGAAGATAATGGCTAACAATAGACTTGAACTGGTTAAGAATGTAGTGATTGGAGAAGCGTCCTCTTGCTACAAAGGTTTTATAGGAAAAAGCTGCTTGAGTAGAACTTACATCAGTGGAATATGAAGGGAGTGAGGTTGGTTCACTGCAATACATGTGGCATGGTGGGTCCTAGCTGTGAAGGTTAGAACTAGTGAAATTAAGGAAATTAAATTTTGCGTGCCCAATTCATTTTTAAAAAAATATTATTTCTTTATTCACCCCTTCGTCATTTCTCTTCTTTAGTACAAATTTTCTTTCTCTCTTATTCTATCCTCAGACTATACTTTGTGATCCTTGTTTCTTCTCTACTTTCTATCACTTACTTTTTTCTCAACTTCTATCTATTTACTCTTTCTTTCTCTTCTACAATCTTTTTCTTTCAATAAATCCTTTCACTTCTCCCACACTTTTCTAAAATCTATTTATCACTTTTCCTCTCCATTTTGTCATGATATTTATATAAAAACACCTAACTTTTAATTTATTCTATTGAAGGGAGATAATCTATGTTATATGTGAAGTTTCTTTTTCTTTTCCACTTATTTTTTATCTCTGTATCTTCTTCTGTTTTCATTCATTCTCTTTCACTATTAATTTATTGTCTTTTGTTAACTATTCAGATGAATGCATTGACATGAATCTGTCATGACTGACAAAGAATATAGCTGCTGTAATCCCAAATAATTGATGGTCACTCTCTTGACTTCTTTATTATTTGTTATCATAATAGCTGAGACAACAAGACATGGCAACAAAAAAATGAAGATATTTTTAAAGTGATTAACAAATGCAGGAAGTGTGAGACAGCATAATAATTATCACTTCAAAAGGAATTAGTGAACTGAATTGAAATTCTGTCTGAAGTTTGAGTAGATTGACAATTCATAGAATAATTCATATGAGGTGGTATCAGAAAGTTCCTGTGATTGTAGAGTTCAATGGAAATTTGCATGCAGCTAACACTCTGTGGTATCCAATATAAGGAATGGTTTTCCAATTGTCTTTTTGTTATAACTTATTACACAACATTTTCTAATTCTGTATTGGAACAGAAATCTTTACAATAGGTAATTTTATGTGAAGCTTGAAAAATCTGCTCCTAAGACCCTAAAAAAGTCTTGTGAATCTTTTGGTAAATATTCTTTGAGTCAAATACAGGTTTTTAAGTGGCATCTGTGTCTCAAGGTTGGTCAAGTATTAGTTCAATATGATGAGCATTCTTGGTAACAAATCACCAGTAAATAAAAATAAATGTTGAAAAATATTCATGAACTGATTGCTGACCAATCCATTAGCTCTCATATGACTTGAATCAATGACAGAGCTTGCCAGAAAATACTAATCTAGTCAAGGAATTTTCCAAGATGAATGTATACAATTCTCCAAGAACTGTATTTACCATTGTTATTTAATTTTAGAACACAAGAACATGACAACAGAAGGAATAACATAAAATCAAATGTTGCAATGAAAATATTTAAAGAAGAAAAACTTTTCTGCTGATCAACTGGTAGAGTAGGTACTGCTTGTCAAGTTTTGAGAACACAGTGATTGGTTGGAATGGACTTTTGCTTGCAGGGCATAAAAACTGTTGAAATTGTTGTTGTTCCGAGAAGCCAAGGCCAGAATTATTCTGCTTGTTTCTTGTTGTTGTCTTCATATGGTAAACTTGTTTCAAATAAACCCTTCAATGTTTTATGTTATCATAAAAATAATGAAATAACTTTTACTGATCAGAACTATTCCAATCATTTTTCTAATGTCATTTCTTTTCAGGACACAGATTCTTTTTCTTTATTATTTGAAAATTACCACTTCTTGAGAAAAATTGTGAAGTGCTTTCTGTTGCTTTCTATATCATTTTAAATTCACTGTTATCTTTCTCCGAGACTGGTTGTCACTCAAGCCTAAAGAAGCCACTCTACTCTGCTATTTAATCTTTAGTTTGAGAGAGAATAGATGGATGCATATCTTTCTTAAGAGCATTATTACATAAGTGAACATGGTACACTGGACAATAATTTGAATTCAGCTTGTCAATTCTTCTTTCTGTCCCAATAACTGTTATATTACCTGCACAAGATGGGGGATTAATATAGATACATCTTTACTTTATTGATTATATTTTTACTATCCATACACATATAAAATCCCACTACTAACTTTTGTATTTATGGTAGTTTATGACAGCTTGGTAAATATTAGCCTATCATCTTTTCTTCTATGAACCATTTTCTTTCAGGACGTGGGTGCTTATAGCTCTTCACGACTTCTTATCCTTTGAAGCTCTTAGTAATATTTACCTTTTCAACTTTCCTAGCAGCAGACCTAACAACTGATTCAATTTTCCCTGTCATTGGAAAATGTTAACTTATGAATTCATAATGAGTACATAAATTAAGATCATTAGCTTTTTGCAGGTTGAATTACTTCTTCTATGTCCCTTCAGGATGTGGGAGTTTATGGCTCTCCACAACGTCATGTTCTTTATAGTTCTTAGTAATTTTTTATATTGTGAAACCAACTTCCATAATTATTACAATTTTAACTTGTTCAAGTCTAGGTTTAACTGTTATCTTCCACATGTAAGCAGGGACTCTTATTCTGTAACCCTCTACTTTGAGTAGCTTCCAGGCCTTATGCAGTTTGGATACCATTGTTAAAGCAAAAAAAAAAAAGAATCTCACCTAATACTTGTTCTGCCATCCATTTACACAAGCTTATTAGGTAAGTTATCCATTATTTTTTACTATGCCACTTGTTTTTAATATCTCCTGTCAGTGTCAGATTCTCTAAGCCCACTTTCCTCATTATATGTTCTAAAAATTTCAACCCTCACTTTCTCATTTTAAGTATAATTGTACTTTTAATTTCCTTTCTCCTTAAAACTTTGTCATTACTGACATCAGTTTATGGTATTTTCAGCATCCTTCTGCAGAAATCCATTTCTATTGCCTCAAGTTTCCTCTACATGTATGAGGAGATTATCCAGCACTCACTGCCATATAGGAAGATTGATATTATATAATTTTAACACACATTCCTTTATTTTTTTACTAAATTATCCTGTTTCTTAATACTTTGCTTAGCTTTTAGAAGGTTTCTTTTGCTATTCCAATGCAACTTCTGATTTTATTGTCACAATTTCTATTCTACTTGTAAAACTAACATTAACCAACTAGATACCTCAGTTCCACATATAAAACTTAGTTAAAATGTGCCATTTGGGAAGAAACAAGCAGGTTTTATAATTGATCAGGTGAGATGACTGTGATGAGTTTTTTTTTTTAATTATATCACCCCGAGCAAAGCCACTGATGTGCAGGGGGGCTACATAAGAGTAAAAAGATTAGGTAGAAGAGAGTGAAGAGAAAGATGAACCAGTTAGAAAGGAGCAAGAGAAGGATGAGAACACAGGTGTGATGACAGTTGCAAAGGTGGAGAGAAAGGAAAGGATATACAGAGTGGTGAAGAAAAAACTAGAATCAAGTGGTTAAGAGATGAGTATTGACATTGCATTTAAATTCTTGGAGGTTGTAGCCATCAGAAAAGCAAGAATATGGAAGCAATTTCCACATGCAGGAAGTGCAAGAAAAGAAGCTGCAGGAGTAGAATAGTCGTCTGCATTTGATTGATCTAACTGTGAATGCATGACACGATGCGAATCTGGTTTCACGAGTAAACACCTGTTGCAGAGGCACCAGTGACTTAAGTTCATTGGAGCAGAAGCCATGAAAGTATTTATAGAACAGACAAAGGGAAGCCTCAGTGATCTGTAAGTGATAATTCTTTATATCAGGATTTGTTACCTGAGTATCAAAGTGATCACAAAAAAAAATTATGATAAGTGCAGTTTGTAAGAAATCCTTTATCTGTTTTACTAACATCTTTTCAATAATTATTGCTATTAATTTGTTACAATGGTTGATAAAGAAAATGTTTTATGATTCCTAATTAAACCATCCTAATTCCCATCAGAACACTTCAATGTGGTTCCTGATCAGTTTATATACCTGTACTTAATACATATCTTAACAAGTTCTCATCACTAATACCTCATAATGGTTAATAAAGATTTAATTAAACCAGTTTAGGTTGATGCATCTAAACACTTTAATATATATTCTGATCTCTATTTATATTTTTCAGACTATTGTTATAATCTTGGTTGGTAACCAAGATGGAGACAATAGTCCGAATAATGTAAATGTTGAAAATACAATCTCAGAAATATAGACAAATCTTCTGACTTTTTATCCAAGTGTATTCTGTTCTATTGTCAGATACCCTTTAAAAGGTCTTGTCACTAATATGTCACAATGGATGATGAAAAAGAAGATGTATAACTTCTAATCAAACCAGTTTAGGTTGGCACATCTAAACAATTTTTTTTATAATTATTTCACCCCAAGTAAAGCAGTGCTGCCACGGGTGTGTAAGAGGTTACTGTGAGAGAAAAAAAAAACAAGGTACAGGAGATGTTGAAAAAAGATAAGAGATGGATGGAATTAATTTAGATAGAAGATAGCAATTGACATTACATTTAAACTTTTAGAGATTTTAGCTATCAGGTAAGCAAGCAAATGGAATGGAGTTCCACAAATGGGAAGTGGAAGAAAAGAAGCTGTTAGAGTAAAAGAGGCAATTATAGTTTTTCTCTTTTCCAATCTTTTCACTCTTTTTTTTTTTATTTTTTATTTTTTTTCACTTGGAGTAGATCGACTAAACTATCGCCCTGTTCACACTCCACCCAAGTCTGTTGAACAGGTGAAGAGGCTCATCCCTTGTTTCCTGTTTAGGATGTGGTTTCCGGTTTTTCTCTTTTCCAATCTTTTCACTCTTTTTTTTTTTTATTTTTATTTTTTTTTCAATTGGAGTAGATCGACTAAACTATCGCCCTGTTCACACTCCACCCACGTCTGTTGAACAGGTGAAGAGGCTCATCCCTTGTTTCCTGTTTAGGATGTGGTTTCCGGTTTTTCTCTTTTCCAATCTTTTCACTCTTTTTTTTATTTATTTATTTTTTTTTTCAATTGGAATAGATAGACTAAACTATCGTCCGGTTCACACTCCACCCACGTCTGTTGAACAGGTGAAGAGGCTCATCCCTTATTTCCTGTTTAGGATGTGGTTTCCGGTTTTTCTCTTTTCCAATCTTTTCACTCTTTTTTTTATTTTATTTTATTTTTTTTCAATTGGAGTAGATAGACTAAATTATCGCCCTGTTCACACTCCACCCACGTCTATTGAACAGGTGAAGAGGCTCATCCCTTGTTTCCTGTTTAGGATGTGGTTTCCGGTTTTTCTCTTTTCCAATCTTTTCACTCTTTTTTTTTTAATTTTTTTTTTTTTCAATTGGAGTAGATCGACTAAACTATCGCCCTGTTCACACTCCACCCACGTCTGTTGAACAGGTGAAGAGGCTCATCCCTTGTTTCCTGTTTAGGATGTGGTTTCCGGTTTTTCTCTTTTCCAATCTTTTCACTCTTTTTTTTATTTATTTATTTTTTTTTCAATTGGAATAGATAGACTAAACTATCGTCCGGTTCACACTCCACCCACGTCTGTTGAACAGGTGAAGAGGCTCATCCCTTATTTCCTGTTTAGGATGTGGTTTCCGGTTTTTCTCTTTTCCAATCTTTTCACTCTTACGTAGCCCCCTGCGCATCAGTGGCGTTTTCGCCTTGCTTGGGGTGATATGATTAAAAAAATAAAAAATATTTAACTATTTTGATGCTTAAAGAGTAAGACTTAGCATGTATAAATACATGTGGTTGAGAAACCAGTAAAAAATGTATCTGCCTGTTTATCCAGGATAAATGGATCAATGGATGATGAAAAAGGTCCTGACACTTGTATCATGAAACCAAGTTGTGCACTGCCAAGTTAATCTCATTCAGGAGACATTGTAATGATATACAGGACCACTGGTTTAATTAAATAGCAACAGTAATAACTGAAAAATTGATTTTATTATAAATGCAACTAATCTTTGCACTTTATCCATATGCAGCTTATAGTTTAAAGCTGTTTTAACAAAACTGGTATTAAATTCAGATTCAGTAATTTACAAAACAGGTTGTTAACCATATTTATAATAAGAAAATTTTTTCACTAACTCATCTCTGATACAAACAGATGAGGTGTTAAAAACCTTTCTCTTTAACTTTCTATGAATTTTCACTAACAAACTTTTATCCTTTTTTTGCATCTACAGCTTCAGCTGAGCAAACATAAATAAACTTAGCATTTTTTTACTTTAATTTGCCCTACATACAATGCAAGAAATCTATCCAGAATGCTATAGAAAGATTACTTCTTTTGTATTAACTTTGCTTAATTTATTAATAATCAGCAAAGTGAATGTAGAAGATGGTATGCTTCTATTAAAGATATTAATATTTTAGTAGTCTGTAAGAGGGAAAATAAAAGAAGCAATATTTACCAAATAGATATGCATAAATGCTTTAATATCTTTCTTGGCAAAAGTGAAGTATATTTGTTCATTTATAATTGCTTATGTTAGTTTCTAAGTGGAAGATTAATGAATGAATTGAATTGGAGATTGCTTTCCTATTGATCATGAAAATAATTTCTCTCAGACAAGATTAAATGGCTGTTACTAATGGTTTACTAAGTGACAAGGTTACTAAGCAAACCATTTTCTTTGACTCCTATTCTTTAAATTTGTTTCAAGAAGTTTCGAATTCCAGGCAACAGAAAATGTGTTTACCTGTTGGAATCAATCATTCTGTAGCTCTTGAGTATTAGATTTATAGTGGGTTGCTTATTCTTTTCCATTAGTAGTGGGAGTATCTGTTGCAGGTTAACGGAATTTGGTTTTGTGGTATATAGCCCACTATAAGTCATAAAATGATTATAAAATCAAGAAAAGCAATTTGAGTAGAAAATATCATTTTATATATACACATATCAATTAATGTTTTTACAATTGAAGTAATAACTTGAATATAGATCCAACAGAGGTTGAAATATTCATGGCAAATAAAATGCTGAAAGAGATTTGAGGCTTAGGAATGTGGGTAGCGTGTAAGTGAGGAAAGTCTTTGATGTAGTCGCTCCTTAGGTCAGTAAGTAGGTTTGAGACAGGGGAGAAGGAAAGCGGTAAGCGTAATAGCCACTTGACTTAGGTTAAGGGGATATTGATTACACTCTTCACCTCAAGTTCTGCCTTCTGGGGTCTGTCTGAATCTGCTTTTTATATCTTCTTTTTGGATCACAGCAGCTCCTTTGGGATTTCACACTTGTATTTGATTCTGGGCTTCCCATTGGCTGATAAATAAAATTCACATAGGCTCGTGAAATGGAAATTTAATATTTGATTAATTATTATTTTTCAACCGGAACATCTGCGCGAACCTGGATGCGCACGGACGATTTTTGGTCATTTGCTTTTTGTCGTGAGAGTGCAAACATCCGGTCAATCGCTATGCTCGGTCAGTATCACCACAGATTCATTGGCTATCTTTTTCCAGCTAGAATGAGCAATACTAAAATAAAAAGAATATAAAACCTTCTGATTAAACACAAAATCAAGAATTTTGTGTGTAATAAAAGAAACACAATTCCAAGTGTTGTTCTGAGTGTTAAACACATTTCTTTGTCTTGCTAATTTTTTGCATTATTTACATTCATACTAATGTCTTCATTTGTATTTTTACCATATAGACTGGCAGCACAATATCACAAATATATTTACCAACTAACACGAACCACATCACTCGAATCTTTCCAACAGAAACAACAAAATTTGTAGCACATGTGACTTTAAAAGAAAATAATGAAAAAATCAAGATGTTGATATTCCTCACTAACTGAAACAAATGGTTGGGAAGGAAATTCCATCAATTCTAGAAAAAACAAATAACACATCTAATTTCCTGAAAAAAATGTTTTAAGGTAAAAGATTTTTTTTCTGTCTGAATTTCTTGGATGAGGAGCCAACATCATTCAAACTGTTTACATGCAGATTATTATCCTCATCTTTGGCTGTTGTGACTATCCCTCCCCAGCATTCATTAGGTGCATCCCAATGCAGATAATTTATTGGGAATTTTAAACTGAATCCTTTATTTACTCTACTAGGCTGTTCTTGTTCTACTGCTTATATCTTGGGATATTTTATTTAATTCTTGTTCTTAGTACTTAGTTATTGCTCATCATGTTTCACTGAGTCTGGGGCAATAGCCAAATGGATAAAAAATTTTAGTTTGTAAAGCTGATGATATAGTAACTGTGAGTTCAATCCCTAGTCTGGATAGTTTCATTTTGTATGGAAATGGCTTTTCTCCCTATTACCATTACCATTACAACATTTCAGCCATTGTGCTCTCCAAGCTTTTTTAGGTCTAGGGATCTGGGTAACCCTCACAAAATTTCAAACAGTACTCTTTGCTTAATTTTTTTCACCCCAGGCAAGGTATTAAACTCACTAAGGCACAAAGGAGGTACTGGGTGTGAAAAAATTAGAAACAGAACCATTACTAAAGAGTGAAAACAAAATAAGAGTAATCAGGAGGACAATAGATAGCAATTGACATTGCATTTAAATTTTTGAAGATTAAAGTTGACTGGAAAGCATGAAGCCAGAAAAAAGTTCCACAAGAGAGAAGGGTGAGAGAAGAAACTGTTAACATATAATTAATGATTACATTTAGTCAACTCATCTGTAAATTAATGAGATCTCAATAAAACTCTATTACTGCACTTAAATTCAAAAAGTCTCAGTACCATAGTGAAAAGCTCATCCAAATAGTTAGCAAGAAAATATTTATAGAGAAGGAACAGGGAAGAAACTTTGCAGTACTGGGAAATAACTTAAGCTGAGACACTAGATCAGGACCAATAATAGAACAGATACTTCAGATTTTACCAAGGAGCTCTAGATAAATACATTGTTCTCATTCAACTGTTCATGTCTAGTGGGTTTATTGTCATGATCCTTTTAGTACTTCTCAGTTATTGTCCACCTCATTTCCTCTGAGTTAGTACTACTCTGTCCAATAATGGCTAAATCCACTAGGATATTGTCAACAAACTAGTATTTGGTTATGAATTTGGTGACATGATAAAGTTAAAGTGGAAATAATATGTTGAATTCAAATTCTTGTCAAGTTTATTGCAGGCACTTTCCAATAAATGCTCTTCAAAAGATATGAATCCATCTCTTATCTCTCCAGCTATGGGTTATATATATATATATATATGGGTTATATATGGACAGGCTGAGCTCTCTAGTATTGACTGGCAACTAATCTAGAAAGAGAAGAAATCTGAATTTAAAACCAGCTGGGTGTGAGGTTAACAACTCCACCTTTATTTGCTAAGGAAACTGCAGCCATAGCATGGTAAATGGATGACCGTTTTCCCCAGGAGGGGAAGGAGGAGGAGGAGGAGGATTAACTGAAACTTTGGCCTCACTGTCTGCAAGTGAGCTTTCCTACCACTGAGATGTTTCTGCAAAGTTTCAGTCTTGATATGAAGTTGGAATTTTATAGTGAAAACAAAAACACATGTTTTTTAAAGAAATTCCTTTAAATGAACAAATTAGCTTAGATTTCTCCATAGTCCTATATTTTACACAACAGTCAACATATTAAATGCACAAAACAAAAAAATCTAATTCTTAAGAGAAAAGAGAGGTAATATTATATTTTGAAAAGATATATAAGATCTATTGATAGTATGGAATGAACTAGAAACATATAATAAGCTTTTGCTCTTAAATAAATCAAGATAAAACCTTATCTTATTTGATTTACCTTCAAAGAGTAATTTTTATTATATTTCTACAGAAGAGCTATTGTAAAACTCATCATAATTTAATATCTACTATAAGTTATTAAAGAGAAATTGCAAACACTTTTTTTAAACTATATTTCCAGGATGAATTTTTTAAAATACTTTTCCTAGTGTATCATATATTTGTTATATGTTCTCTTCCTCAGTTCAGAAGTTAAGCAATGTAATATATGGTTACTGATGAATAAGTAACTATATGAAAAAAACTAATATTTGAGAGCACTAAAAAAGAATTAGAGTGCTGTTATTTCCATTCTGAGAATTTCTTGAAGTATTAAAAAACACAATTCTTTTATAATACACTCTAATTTTGAGAAGAGTCCTTATTGTTTTATGAGATGTTCAGAGATGTTCATAGCGTGCTTGACATTGTTACTGCATTTTAGCAAATTTATGCTACAGCTGCCTTCAAAAACTTTGAGAAGTGTCATTATATTAGGTATGTGAAAAAGTTCCCAATACTCTTTTTCTTTTAAAAGCTAGAGACTGAATACAAAATTTTTTGCTGGAAACTATTGCACACATCTAATAGTTAAAGTTGTTTGGATGATTGACTTCATTCTTTGTGTTGCTTTTGTCATTTTCATGATATCCTACAAGTATACAATCAATAAAGAAAGAGACGAGTGTGACTACACACTGCTTTCAAGAAATAAGGTCCATGCTTCATAGTGATATTATTTTTTTATTTAGGAAACTAGAATGTGGTTGCTTTCTTACCTCTAATGGATCATCTAGTAGCAGACTTGATAGAAATTTCAGTTAAATGTGTTGATCTATATATTTGTATGGAAGCATAATGGAGTAATATATAGCAGCTAAGATTGTGTTGAGTTTTAATCCTATAAGAAAAGTTTGAATCCATCTCTTCTCCCTCAGCTATAGGTAAAATAGCAGGACAAACTGGGTTCTATAGCCTAGTCTTTGAAAAGTAAAACACTGAATTCAAACCAGTCTAGAGACAGTTGGGCTTCCTCAGGCTAGCTTTTCCAGGAAAAACCTGCAATGGCTGCAGTATATGTGGTACCCCTATGACCCTAATGGGTTACAGGACTCATGATCATAATGTATATATATATATATATATATATAAGGGATAAATATCTATTTCTTATTTTATGGAACATTAAAAATTACACCTATAATAATAAGTATTACTGCTGCTACTAGTTAAAACTAAATAACAAAACCTCTAAGCCTGGTGGTGTTATATACCTGGCCATTTGGCAACTATTACAATGGGTGGAGAGTTTTTACAGAAAAAGTTAGCAAACAAAAGAAATAAAAGCTAACTTAGTTACTGATCAAGAAGAAAAGATTTGTGTGGATCACACTGCTGGGAATAAGTCAAACTAGTCAGTTTATTAGCCACTATTCTTTTTGTTTTGCAAACATTTTCTAGACACTTTTTACTTTTTTCCTATTTATTACCTGAAGAAGGCTAAAAAAGGTATCAGTTGTCAGATTTTAAAAACAACAAATGTAACAGTGTAATGAAGTGAGCTTACCAATTTAATGATAAGACAAGATTGAACCTACATTACTTAATACTTTGTCAGTACTTAGATGGGTGACCGCTTGGGAATACCAGGTGCTGTAAGTGTTTAGTGACGGATGTGTGTTGTGGTGCAGTGGATATCGGCTCAGAAAGAGAAATCAGCTGAGTTCGAATTCCAGTTGAATAGCCTGCATTCACTTAAGCACTGGTACCCTTGGGAAAGGTATTAATCCATTCCTTCCCTCGAGTTATGGGTTAAATAACAGGGTAGGACTTGGGGACCCAGCCCTTAAAAACAAATCCCAATGAATCTTGATACTCGAAAAGAAAAAAGTATTACTATACACAAAACTTATATAAAAACAACAATAAATTGTTGAAAGAAAAAGGTATTACCAGCAATAAATAGATAAAATTTAGTTGGCAATAAATGACCCACCAAGGTTGATATGCCATAAAAACAAAACAACCAACCAACCAACTTAATACTTCAATTTATCCAATCCAATATTCATATAGTTACTCTCAGTTAGTATATGGTGTGAGTGCCATTGTCCCCAGTACTTTACATTCTATCTGCAATGTATGAGAATCTGCTCTGAGGTGGTTGTTTATATAACTACATATATCACAAACCTTTGTCACAACTGCAAACCAGATGTTTCCTATTTTGTGACAGGAAATGAGCCCAGATTAAACACTGGGCACCCTACTTTTTTGAAATTTTAGTGAAATGTCTATTCTTGCATCCTACAGGAAGAATAAGTTCAATAGTCTAAGCATGATTTAGAAATCTGTTAACTCCTAACTGAGGCAAGGACTAGCTTGTTAATTTAAATACCTCCAAAATGGAACTGCTTTCTATTAATTATCTGAGAAATCCCTTCCTGCCTTCCATCAGCTTGGCTAATGTTAACCTCCAATTAAAAAAATATTTAAAAAATCCGCAATAGTCCTGACTGGCTTCTTAGCTTCAGTCACTTTCTCTCCACTGCAATGTATCTTCCCTGTGCCTTTTCTGTAAATACTTCCATGCTAATTGTTCTGATGAGCTTTCCTCTATGGAACTTAGATTTTATGAATTTAAGTGTAGTACTAGATTGACCGAGTTCAAATTCCAGCTGAATCCATTGTATTCACTTACGCGCAAATACCCTTGGGAAAGGTATTAATCCGTCTCTTCCTTCCAGTTATGGGTTAAATAGCAGGACAGATTGGGTTCTATAGCCTTGGTCGGCAACCAGTCTACCGCAGAAAGCAATGGCAACCTACTGCGGGATAATCTTCTGCCCAATCAGTCATGTCTCTTTCGAGACATGATCGCCCAAGCGTGTATCACGTATGGCACCTAAACTGACTAGATTGACAGTAAGGTTATACCGTTCGACAGTTGAAATATCTAGATGTAACTGCAAGTTCTATGCTAAAAGTTTCTTTTCCCACACTACTCACTTGTGGAACTTTTCTGGTTTCTTGTTTTTCAGCCAGCTTTGATCTTAAAAAATTTAAATGCTACGTCAATCATTATCTACTGTTTTTGCAGTTACTTTTTTTTTTGTTTTTTTTTCTCACTCTTTAATAATGTTTTTCCTTTTGCTTTTCTTTCACACTCAATAACCTATTGTGTCTTCATGACTTTATTTCCTTGCTTAAGGTGAAGTTATTAAAAAAAGTATCTCTTTGAAGATATTTTAAGAATATAAAGAATTTATTATTATTTAACAAGTATTTATTACGACGTACATGTCCAGAGTGCAGTTCCTTCTTTTGCAAGCCAGCAGTGTCGTGCAAAGCACATTCTGTGTTCATGAAAGATTGTTGAAATATCAGGAATTTTTGTGTTTATGAGAGGCTTTCCAGTTCCCTTTAAAGTTTTATTATTCTCTTTCACTCTCAGTAGCCCCTTGTGTCTTAGTGACATTATCACCTTGATAATGTCACTAAGACACATTGGTAAATTTATTAAAAAAAGGATTAAAGAAAAATTGTATTTTGAAATTAATAAAATCTACAGTATATATAAATCTGTACATCACGTGACTTTTATTATAGCATATCCTTGGAATTATTCTGTTTTATTATTATTACTAGGAAGATCTATAGTAAGAATTAATTCTTTATCCATCCCATAATGCTTATTAAAGTATATTGTTATGATTGCTCTATTTTATTATTAGTTATTGTTTTTTATCTCTTATTGTGCATAATTTATAACTTAAAATTTATCTTAAATATCTATGTTTAGGAAAAAACCTAGCATATTTAGCTCAAGTAATATCCTTAGTTCAACTTATCATCTGTGAATAATTGGAAAGTGTTTATGAATGTCTCCTCAGTAATTCATGGCTCTCCACAGATCCCATTTTCTGTATTATTCATGAAGAGCAATGTCTTGGAAAATATGTATTTTTCAATAACCTTTTCTATTGCTTTTGTTCTTCTTCTAAACTAATTACCAGCCAAGGCCACAAAGCATAGACTATCCTACTATTTGACCCTTAAATAAGAAATGGATTCATGCCTTTCCCAAAAGTAATAGTACAGAGTAAATGCAATAGACTAGCTTGAATTTGAACTCAGCTTGTAGATTCTACATCTATAATCCTTACATTTTATAAACATTCGAAGTAGAGATTACTGTTTGATTTTACCCCCTTGTGCAAATTAATTGAAACAACTGCTTTAGTTTCCTTTCTTTCATCATACAATCAATTTTAGACCCACTGGAGTTACAGGGTGTAATCAATTTTTTTTTTTTCTCAGATTAAGTAATTTGTAGTGGTGTGCAGTATTATGAATCTATTTTCGGGGTGTATGATGAAATTTGTTTGTCCTTGAAAAATATTACGTCATCCATAATTGCATCAGATTTTTATCAAACCCAGATACTATTGTCTCGACTGTCAATTATTGATCCTACAGCCATTGTCTGCGATGGCTATTACTCCAAGAAAGCGTATGAAAATTGTAAAATTGCACAAACACACTGGCAAACCTTACAGAGAGATCACAGATATTGTTGGAGTCAGCCTTTCAACTGTCAGTCGTGTCATCAAACTAGATCCAAAACATAAATGAAGATGCGGTCAGAACAAAAAAACAATGCCAAGAAATGACACGTACATGATCAGGGAAAGTGTGAAAGATCCTAAGACATTAGTTTTGTTTCAGTTACTTTGTAAAAGGGAGTATGTATAAGTTGATAAAGTATTTTTATCAAGTTGGGATTACTGTACATAATTAAAATTTTGTCACATTTTTAACATGCAGATTTCACCATGTATTTAAGTGTTCCATTTGGCTGTAAAACACATAAAGGTTTTAATTTTTGGTAACAATTGTTAACATAAAAATATATTTAATATTTTTACAAATGGAAACACACAATGCTAGTAATGAGTCATTCTAAATTATCTAAAAATTATGAGAAATCAGAAATTATATCATTTTTAACCTACATCTAAGACTGGTCAAGAATACTTATAGTCATCTATGTATGTGTGTGTGTGTGTGTGTATATATATATATATATAAAACATGAGCAATATTTTGATATATGGAGACACAAAAATGCTAATAATGATTTTTCCTCCTATTTCCATCATTTTTTTTCTTATGGCTTTAGTATTTTGTTTACTAATTGGTCACTGATTTGGATTGCTTAATGTCTTTGATGTGAATTGATTGGTATTGATGACTTCACAATAAGCTTAACATATTAAAAAACAGAAAGAACAGGCAGGCTACACAGTTCCACTTTCTCTTCTCTTTCCTTCTTTTCCTGCTCATTTCATTTCTATTTTTCTCATTTTACATAGGTCTTTTTTTCAAGCTGCAAGAATCTTTTATATTTTCATAGCAAGTAAAATTACTCTTCTATTCACTCTTTTTGCATTTACTTTCTCTCTTTTCCCATTCTATTTTGTTTTCTCACTTTCAATTTTGCTTCCTTTGTTTCTTCCCTTTCTTGTCTCTGTGTCATTCTATTTTTGTATTTCTCTCTCTTTCTCCATTCTTTGTTGTTCTCTCTCTTCCCATATTTATTCTTTTTCTCTCCATTTTGTTTTATCTCTACCTACTCCCATTCTCTTTTGCTCTTTCACTCTATTCTTAATTCCTTTTGTTCTTGTCTTTCTCATTTTATTTGTTTTTTCTTTGTTTCCATTCTCTTATATTCACTCTCTCTTTCCATTCTCTTGTATTCACTCTCTTTCCATTCTCTTGTATTCACTCTCTTTCCATTCTCTTGTATTCACTCTTTCCATTCTCTTGTATTCACTCTCTCTTTCCATTCTCTTGTATTCACTCTTTCCATTCTCTTGTATTCACTCTCTCTTTCCATTCTCTTGTATTCACTCTCTCTTTCCATTCTCTTGTATTCACTCTCTATTTCCATTCTCTTGTATTCACTCTCTATTTCCATTCTCTTGTATTCACTCTCTATTTCCATTCTCTTGTATTCACTCTCTCTTTCCATTCTCTTGTATTCACTCTCTATTTCCATTCTCTTGTATTCACTCTCTATTTCCATTCTCTTGTATTCACTCTCTATTTCCATTCTCTTTCATTCTCTCTCTTTTCATTCTCTTTCATTCTCTCTCTTTTCAATCTCTTTCATTCTCTCTCTCTCTTTTCAATCTCTTTCATTCTGTCTCTCTTTCCATTCTATTTCATTCTCTCCCTTTCTTTCCATTCTATTTCATTCTCTCTCTCTTTCCATTCTATTTCATTCTCTCTCTCTTTCCATTCTATTTCATTCTCTTTCTCTCTTTCCATTCTATTTCATTCTCTCTCTCTCTTTCCATTCTATTTCATTCTCTCTTTCCATTCTATTTCTTCTCTCTCTTTCCATTCTATTTCATTCTCTCTCTCTTTTCTTTCATTCTTTCTCTTTCCATTCTTTTGTTATATCTCTCTTCTCACTCTATTTTGTATTTTCTCTTTCTCATCCTATTCTATTTTGCTCTATTTTTCTTTTAATCTACTACATTGCTTTCTATTCAATTTTTTTTTTTTTTGCTTTCTCTTTTTTGCCAATTAAATTTTTGGTTTATTTGTTTGCTCAGTTACTCAATTTTCTTTCTTTGTTTCCACCCTCTCTGACTTCTACTTGTGCTCTAATTTTTTTCTTTCTCCTATGCTTTGCCTAATTTCCTGGTCATCTCATCTTTCCTTCTAGCTTCATTTCTCTTTTTCCACTCAATCATTCTGTCACACTTTCAAAAATTTCTACTTTCATCGATACATTTCTCACAATCTTTGCCTCTCGATTCCCTGTCATTCAATGAAACACTCTCCTTTTATCAAAATTAACTCTTTTTTTTTCTCACTGACTTTCCAGGAGCATCATATAAAAAGATTACATTCAATGTTGTTTTCAATTCCAGTTATTTTATTAAAGGGAGATAATCTACACTGTGTATGAAGTTTCTGCATTTTTATCACATCAAAGATGAAAATGAATTTAGATAGTGAAAACAGATATATATATATATATATATATATATATATATATATATATAGTGCTACACACGCACACATCCATATTCTTGCTTTCCTGACGGCTACAACCTCCAGAAATTTAAATGCAATGTCAATACTCATCTATTAACCACTGGACTCTAGCTCTCACCCCACCCCCGTATATCCTTCCCTTTCTCTCCACCTATGTATTTGTCATCGCACCTGCATTCTCAGCTTTCTATTGCTCCTTTCTAACTAGTTTGTACTCCTCACTCTTTTCTAATTAATCTTTTTACAGTTATGTAGCCCCCCCTGCTCATCAGTGGGTGAAATGATTAAAAAAAAAAATTAAAAACATATATATATATAAATATGTGTGTGCACGTATAAATATATATATATATGTACACACACACATTTATATGTATATATATATCAAATGGATGTGTGTGTGTCACACTATATATATATATATATATATATATTCTGTCTGTGTACACATATATATTTATATATATATATATATATACTGAAGAGCCGTGATACAGCAAAACATTTGTCTGCGGATGACTATAGTGTATATATATATATATATATATATATAGAGAGAGAGAGAGAGAGAGAGACTATATAGGTATTATTATCATTAAACATTTTGCAGGATAATTTATTTTTTTTTTTTTTTTTTTTAATCATATCACCCCGAGCAAGGCAGTAACGCCACTGATGCGCAGGGGGCTACGTAAGGGTAAAAAGAATGGAAAAGAGAAAGCCGAAAACCGCATCCTAAACAGGAAACAAGGGATGAGCCTCTTCACCTGTTCAATAGATGTGGGTGGAGTGTGAACCGGGCGATAGTTTAGTCTATCTACTCCAATTGAAAAAAAAAATAAAATAATAAAGGAAAAGAGTGAAAAGATTGGAAAAGAAAAGAAAACCGGAAACCGCATCCTAAACAGGAAACAAGGGATGAGCCTCTTCACCTGTTCAATAGATGTGGGTGGAGTGTGAACCGGGCGATAGTTTAGTCTATCTACTCCAATTGAAAAAAAAAATAAAATAATAAAGGAAAAGAGTGAAAAGATTGGAAAAGAGAAAACCGAAGCCGCATCCTAAACAGGAAACAAGGGATGAGCCTCTTCACCTGTTCAATAGATGTGGGTGGAGTGTGAACCGGACGATAGTTTAGTCTATCTACTCCAATTGAAAAAAAAAATAAAATAATAAAGGAAAAGAGTGAAAAGATTGGAAAAGAGAAAACCGGAAACCGCATCCTAAACAGGAAACAAGGGATGAGCCTCTTCACCTGTTCAATAGATGTGGGTGGAGTGTGAACCGGGCGATAGTTTAGTCTATCTACTCCAATTGAAAAAAAAAATAAAATAATAAAGGAAAAGAGTGAAAAGATTGGAAAAGAGAAAACCGAAACCGCATCCTAAACAGGAAACAAGGGATGAGCCTCTTCACCTGTTCAATAGATGTGGGTGGAGTGTGAACCGGGCGATAGTTTAGTCTATCTACTCCAATTGAAAAAAAAAAATAAAATAATAAAGGAAAAGAGTGAAAAGATTGGAAAAGAGAAAACCGGAAACCGCATCCTAAACAGTAAACAAGGGATGAGCCTCTTCACCTGTTCAATAGATGTGGGTGGAGTGTGAACCGGGCGATAGTTTAGTCTATCTACTCCAATTGAAAAAAAAAAAATAAAATAATAAAGGAAAAGAGTGAAAAGATTGGAAAAGAGAAAACCGGAAACCGCATCCTAAACAGGAAACAAGGGATGAGCCTCTTCACCTGTTCAATAGATGTGGGTGGAGTGTGAACCGGGCGATAGTTTAGTCTATCTACTCCAATTGAAAAAAAAAAATAAAATAATAAAGGAAAAGAGTGAAAAGATTGGAAAAGAGAAAACCGGAAACCGCATCCTAAACAGGAAACAAGGGATGAGCCTCTTCACCTGTTCAATAGATGTGGGTGGAGTGTGAACCGGGCGATAGTTTAGTCTATCTACTCCAATTGAAAAAAAAAAAATAAAATAATAAAGGAAAAGAGTGAAAAGATTGGAAAAGAGAAAACCGGAAACCGCATCCTAAACAGGAAACAAGGGATGAGCCTCTTCACCTGTTCAATAGACTGCATATGAAGTTTCTGCATTTTTATCACGTCAAAGATGAAAATTAATTTAAATAGTGAAAACAGCATATGTATATATATAAATAAATGTGTGTGTGTGTGTGTGTACATATATACATATATATATATATATATATATATAGGATTTTATTATCATTAAACATTTTGTTATTGCAGGGTAATTTATTTATCTTAGTGTTAACTGTTGTGGGGAAGGTTGGAACTAACATTAATATATATAGAAAGCTTACTATTTTTATGACTTAAATTATATAGATGCCTAAACTTCTGTATCTAAATATACGTGTGTATAAATACAGAGAGTTTTTGATTGAAAAGCATATATATATATATATAAAAAATGCATTTGTCTATTTTGATCTATATATATATATATATATATATAGATTGTCTAATTACTTAGTTTTTGGTTATAATAAGATTAGACCAGTGGATATTTGTATTAAAATGTGTTCAATACAATTATATTGTAGTAGAACTTTTGAATATTTTCCATTTGTAAACGAGTTAATAACTCGTTTACAAATGGAAAATATATGTGTGTGTGTGTATATATATATATATATATATATCATACAGGTACATATTTCTATATCTAAATATTATATATATATATATATAGAGAGAGAGAGATTTAGATAGACTATTAAATAGATATAGATATATAACAAAGTATTTGATATCTATAGCATGTAGATATGACTTGAAGATCATGTTTAAGCATGAAAGAGTGTTGTTTTGGATATCAGTGTCCTCTTTTATATTTATATGTTCCGTCCCTGATGTTGCACACTTTAACCCATAAACATACCATACCTTACAGCTAATATATATATATATATATATATATATATATATATATGTGTTTGTGTGTGCAGGTGTTTGGTTTCTTTTCAAAAACAAGCCAAACACCTGCACAATAAAAAGAAAATCAAGCAACTCTAAATAAGACCAATCCCACAGAAATATCAAATTACACCAAGCACCATATAAATAAGAAAAAAACTGAGACAGAACAGCAGATAAAAAAAAAACAACTCTGATGAGTGGCAACATCATAATGGTGTCCTCACAAAACTTCAAAGTTGGCATGGGCCTGCTCAGTTAAAGTGACAAATACTTTGCATTAGACCTATCAACACTTTATCTCCACCCTGATATTGAGCACTTTAAAATAAAAATCTTGCTTGCCAAAATATCTTTTATGAGAAAAACTACTGAAAGAATAACAATTTTAGTGCTAAACATTATAACAACTCAGTACATTGTCATGTATGATCATCATAAGATAATATTCATAGTATAAAGTTTATCTTATGATATCAAGCACTGTCTGTGTATGAAATTATCAAAATGTAGGAAAGCATTGCAACAGATCAATCCAACTCTCTAAGCAAGACAGACATACACCCAAAAAGAAGAACTGGTAAACATTATTGGCTGCTGTCTAGTTGCTGATTTTACATCAAAGTTTTCCTTCTAGTTAGATACCTTAATGATTGGCAATGAGTCCAGCAGTGTGCTTATTTCACACCTGTACACTAACATCTCTGTGATTTTATATATGCATTATATATAGATGGTCTGTTTTTATTTCTATAATCAGTGTGAATTGTATCTACCAGCCTGCATATTCACTAGATAAAATAAAGAAAATGCACTGTCAGTGTGCATTATTTTATTAAGTCTAATAAAGTGGTAGATGGAATGACCCAAACAACTCTGTCAACACTAAAAATTAATGTTTATGAAAATGAATATTGTTAAAGTCAAATTGAAAATAAAATTCATTAATTTCTTATATATATATATTAGTCATCCACATACAAGCCTGTTTTGCTGTATCATAGCTCATCAGTGTGGCTAGACATCCACTTACTTCCAGCCAGGATATATATATATATATATATATATATATATATATATATAATCATCAGACCACATTCATTGTGTTTTTGTTTTACTATGTATACAGGTCAGTGATGCATTGCGAATAGTCTGTTGTATCGTGTAATGTTTATGTTTCAAATTATTCTTGGGGCTATTGAGTGGAAACAATTGCGGATCTGGATTAAGTTTTTGGCTATTTATTGTATTGCTTGTTAACTTTTCTATTTATTAGTGATTATTTTATTGTTGTTATTTACGTTTACTTGTATTTCTGTGTGCAATCATGGTTTATTAACTTGTTTATTATTTACTTTATTTATTTATTGGTTTGTATTAATTTATTTTACTTATTTTTGTTCAATTATATTTGTTATGGTGCCCTATCTACATTGGAATGAACTCTTCCTCCTTCAAAAATACTAACTTGCAAGACTTCCTAAAGGAGGCAGTCAATACGCAGAGTAACTTGACAGTTCAGATGAACACTTCTATCTGCTAACTAACAACACACTAATTTTGTATATATGTTCTGTTGTGCCAATACACTGGTTCAACCTATCTTCTTCTTTTTCTATCTTTCTTCCTGGGCCTAACAGGCCACAACAATATTATTTTTCAATTTTTTTTTTATATTTTTATATGTACATATGCTCTATCACTGATATTCAACACTTTAACCTATAAACATAGCATACCTTAGAACTAATATATATATATATATATCAGTCAGTCAGTTAAGTGCCATATGTGAAACACACTTGGGTGATCATGTCTCGAAAGAGACATGACTGACTGGGCAGAAGATTATCCCGCAGTAGGTTGCCATTGCTTTCTGTGGTAGACTGGTTGCCAGCCAAGGCTATAGAACCCAATCTGTCCTGTTATTTAACCCATAACTGGAAGGAAGAAATGGATTAATACCTTTTTCAAGGGTATTTGCACGTAAGTGAATGCAATGAATTCAACTGGAAGTTCCATTAAAAATAACATTTACAACATTCAAGAAAAAACTTGTTTTATATAATTTATGTTCTGAAAAGAAAAAAATGATAAGATCACATGAAAAATTATATAAAATAACTTAACTATAGCACTTTGTCTGTCACTTTTAATGAAACTTGCATAAAAAAGGGGTTGCTGTCTAAATACATGCTACATACTTACCATCTATTTGTATTTCATAGAGTTGCATGCACAATTAGTTAATGTTGTATCTCTTTACTTTTCAGGTGTACATATACACCTTATACCCTTAAAGGCATCATATAAATAAAAGGAATATATTTTTTAGTTTTCTAAAAAAGTATTTTCAACCCATTTAGAGAACAATTTTACGTATAGAAACTATTAAATTGTGTTTTCCAGAATCAACCTGTATAATCTGTACTTTTTCCAGTTTTTTTTTCACTTTAATTGTATTTAAGTGAGTGTGTGTGTAAATATTTAGCTTTAATATATTTGGCACATTTCTCATGATAGTTTTTATTGTAACATTAACATTTGTTTTTATGAGGTTTAAAATGGATTTTGAAAGAATCATTTCAGTTTTGCAGTATCTGACAAGTGAAATACTTCTTTTTTTTTACATTTCCAAGCAATGAGCCACTTACTCTATTCATGGTTATAAAACATTTTTATTTTGTTTTTATACAACTTTTAACATTTCTTAAACAAATAGGCTGATAGGTAATGTGGTTTAAAGAATATAGATGTCTTGTAAATTTTTTTAGAGTTGAAACTGACAAGGAATACTTCTAAGATATAATGAAACTGTAGATTCCATTTGTTTATGTGTTAAAGGGTTGAAGTTCCCCCAAAAAATGGAAGAGGATGTGGCCTGGTTGGGATGAAGAACATGGACTGGAGATGTAGCGGGTGAAGAAAATAGAATATCTAGTTGTGTTAGAAAGACAAATGACTGATAAAAAGAAAAATGAGAGGTGTGTTTGTAATGGATAATAATATAAATAAAGCCCTGTCAGAAAATGAACAGTTTGCAAAATATCAAGTTGGAGTGAAAAAATGGTATGAGCAGTTAAAAGAGAAACAGAAAAGTTGAAATTCAGAGGAAAGTCTGAAATATCATGAAAATCTTACAATGTGAAAAGCATTGAACAATAAGAAAACATTTTTTTAATAAAAAGTAAAAAAAAAACTTAAGAATATTATAAGAAAGTAAAAAAAATTAATCACTATCAAACTATTTCAAACATTTAAAAACATCAGCAATTAGCACTAAACTAAAAATAAGCAAGGCTGAAAAATGAAGATATAAAAATTTTCAACAAAAGCCATTAAAAGCATCAAAATATAAATGACAAAGCTAACAGCAAAACAAAAAGTATAAGAAAACTATAGAAAAGATTTATATTTCATACCATGACATAGAAAATGAAAATATAACAACCCATTAAAAGCAAATAGAAAGAAAAAATTGTTAAAAACAACACTAAAAAAACTGAAACCATAAAACTGTAAAACATTTAGACATGAAACAATTTATAAAAATATTAATTATTTTAACTGTTGATAATAATATTGGATTGCCCAGAAAGTTCATGACAATTTTTAAGGAAAATTAAAACACAAAACAAAATGATACCATTAAATATTTATTCAACTAAATATGAACCAATTTGTTGCACAAACTTTCTTCATTTATTGTTCAACATAAAGATTCCATCTTCCTAGTATTTTAGTGATTTCTCAGCAAAAAACTCATTCAGATGTTTTTTTTGTGAGATCCAAATGAATAAAATTTTTAACATTAAGATTATTTTGTAATGACCTGAATAGATGAAAATTTAAAGGAGCAATGCCTGGTGAATATGGCAGGTGAGGTAACACATTCCACAAAGCTGCAACAATTTTTGCCAAATCACCAAAAGAAAAACGTAAGTTCTGGGATTTTTTTTGATGGAAAACAAATTTCCTGGTTGCATATTCTGGGCATTTTTCTTGAATTGTTACTTTTAATTTTTGCAGTGGTGAGCAGTCTTTTCACAATCAGCTGACTGGTTAGTTGGCAGAAACTCATAGTACAGGATTCCTTTGCAATCTCACCAAATGTGCAGCATGAATTTTTCTTCAGATGAAAACCTGTTTTGGGGATGACTAAAGTTGGCTCATGTTGCTTACCCCAGAATCTTTTTTGCTGAACATAGTTGTAAACAATACATTTTTTATTACCTGTAACAATTTGCTTTAAAAAAGGGTGTATTATCATTGGTTTATACAACAAATCAGAGATAGAAATGCAATCCAAATGATAATTTTTTTGCTCAGATCATGTAGTACCCAAACATTGTAGCAATTTCAATACCCAAGCTTTACTAAGTGATCATGGATGGTGGATTTAGTGTTTCTACCAATTCCCGCATTGTGTGATATGAGTTATTCTTAATCAATGTCTTGATTTGGTTGTCCTCTGTAGTGGGTGGTCTGCTAGAGCACTCTTCATTAATAAGACTACAATCACCAGCTCTAAACTTAGTGAACCACTTTTGCATATTTCTGTTAATTAAAGCATCTTCAATATACACAGCACATATCTTTCTGTTGCTTGCTAGGCATTTTTGCCCTTAAAAAAAATAAAAAGCATTCAGTCAGTCAGTTAAGTGCCATACGTGATACATGCTTGGGCGATCATGTCTTGAAAGAGACATGACTGACTGGGCAGAAGATTATCCTGCAGTAGATTGCCATTGCTTTCTGCGGTAGACTGGCTGCCGACCAAGGCTATAGAACCCAATCTGTCCTGTTATTTAACCCATAACTGGAAGGAAGAGACGGATTAATACCTTTCCCAAGGGTATTTGCGCGTAAGTGAATACAATGGATTCAGCTGGAATTGAACTCGGCTCCCCGATTTCTCGTTCCGAGCCAATATCTACTGTACCACAACGCAGTGTCTAAAATACGCTTTATAATCTTTCATTTTTGTAGGGATGCAAAATTGAAACAAATTATTTATTTTTAAATGTTCTCTCTCAAGCAAAGGTTTAAAGTATGCCTTAATAAAAATTTTGATGTGTAATAACATGTTGAAACATGAATGATTGAAAATTGGCATGAACTTTGGATGACCAAGTATCATTATAATATATAATATAATTTGATATATTGAAATATAACTTCTACTTTGTGTGCCATGTTTTTTCTGTACATAGGTGATCATAAACCTCCACTTACCCCTATTCCTTGTCACACTTAACGCTTTTCCTCTTGGTGTCTCTCCATGGCTGTATCTGACTACTGGGCACACCGGGCACAGGTCCAGGCCGGTCCGGGCCGATCCGTGCAATCATAGTGAAAATCCAGGCAAGGAAAAATGTCTTCGTCAGAAATCAAACTAAACAATTCACAAAGACAGAAAGAAAGAAAAAAAATGAAGAAAACATCCAAATGAACGCAGTAAAATTCTGTTTGTTTATTTATTAATTTTGGGACAAAAGTCTGGTTATACTCAGAAAGTCCAAACCCAATTTCCTGCTTTCGTTCATGTTCTGTGCCTAATTTCCATTGGAATAGCCAAAAAAATCCACAAAAATCATAGTTTCTGGAAACGGATGATACTGATAACGTCATCACATTGTCAACTAATAAATCCGGGCAATTTTCTCTGTGCCCAGTGATTTTTTAGCATCAGCTACGGCCCTGCATCTCTCCATAACCCTACTGTGCCATCTACTTACTCAAGCTCATCAAGTATATTTCACATTTCCCCTGTCTCTATTTTCCTCAGTCTGTCCTATGAGTATTAGATTCTTCAAGCCATCTTTCATTATTTTGTGTCCCAGAAACTTCAAATTTCTCTTCATGATATTAAGTATAAGTTTCCTTTTTGTTTGCATCCTCTCCAAAACCTTATTGTTGCTCACATGTTCAACCCATGGTATTCTCAGCATCCTTCTGTAGAACCTTATTTCAGTTGCTTTGAGTCTCTCCTTCATCTTTGAGGAGATTGTTCAGAATTTGCTGTCATATAGGGCAGATATCACGTAACAGTCTAGTACTCTTTGTCTTCAACAAAATTTCTTGTCTCAATACTCTGCTTAGCTTTTGAAATGTGTCCTTGGCCATCCCAATGCACCTTCAAATCTCAGTGTTGCACTTTCTGTCTTCTGTCAGAACACTTCACAGGTAATGAAATTTCTTTCAGTTGGCTTTCTTGAAGAAAGAAAAAAGTAATGTTGATTCATTAAGCCATCCATTGTAACATAATTGATGTTTGCAAGAAAAATTGAATTTGTGTTTGACAAGTTGTTACCAGGTCAAAAAAGAATAAAAACAGATAAGAAAAAGGACACAGAAGACAAATGAACTAGACAAGATGCTTTAGATAAAGAACATGCACAGGGTTAAGAAACAGAGTTCTGAGAGGGCTAACAATTGTCAAGCACTCTGTCTTTAGGCAGAGTATGACTCAATTGGTCCTCTGTATACAGACGGAGACTCACCTGAGAAAATAGAATGTGCCTGATCCTGCAGTTGTTGGGACTGGGTTAGTTTTGACCCTTGGCTTGGGTGTATATGCTCAGGTTCCCCAAGTTAAACCTGACCTTGTGTCATCCCCCCTCATCATACATCACAGTGGGTAGACTTTGGTTAAGTATCCAAAGTTCTGAAAGAGTTCTGATAGAGTTTTCATTAGAGTATTGTTGGAGTCAGTCAAGGCAATATTATAACCATTAGTAGCAAGTTTACATCAAGTATCTATCTATCTATCTTTATATATATATATA
Source organism: Ascarosepion bandense (assembly GCA_037127315.1). NCBI lineage: Eukaryota > Metazoa > Mollusca > Cephalopoda > Sepiida > Sepiidae > Ascarosepion > Ascarosepion bandense. The sequence goes on from JBBBDQ010000134.1 coordinate 1,217,233, forward strand.
TATATATCAGCATGCGGTGTAGATATAGAAGAATCCAAAGGAGTATCCTGTGCATATAGTGGTAGGATAACTCTCTAAAAGAGCTCTAAATATATGTGTATATAAATACATATAGACCAAATATAAGAAAAATTAAGGCAGACATGTTATTTCATGGTAAATTGGAAGTATGGGCCTATTTCAGGTGAACCATCATCAGCTTCCATCTTTATTGTAAAGAAGATTTCATGTAAAATCTTCTGTACAATAAAGATGGAAGCTGATGATGGTTTGCCTGAAATAGGCCTATACTTCCAATTTACTATGAAATAACGTGTCTGCTTTAATTTTTTCTTATATATACTTTGAAAAAGAAATTTTCTGTTTTCTTGTTTCATTTAAGTGTCTTGCTGTTGGTTATTGGTTATCAAACTTGTCCAATCACTACTATAGATAGTTTGATCCTCCTGCTTTCCTATTATTTCTAGATATGTGTCAGTTTAGTAAGCAGCTTCTTGCTTGTACAGATGCATAAAATATTCACATGCATATATTGTAGAAATTATGAGACATGTATATAGTAATATAGTGTAGTTTGTTCTCCTGTGGAAATGATGAGAGACTGATACACTCTAGTAAAGTAGAGGGTGATGGTTTTATCAATTTTCTGCTGTGAAGGCTGTATGCTACATTTGTAACTCGACATCACTGAAAAACAGATATACATCTTCATAGGAACAGTCTTCAAAAATAGTTGTGACACCTTTCAGACAGACAATGTGCACTGCTCATCACTTGGCTGAAAAGAAAGTGGCAGAGACAATAGTGGAAAGTCTTTTCTGCCAAGCCAACGTAATTTCAAATAAATAGGACACAAACTAGGGCCAAATTTTGGGGGCATGTTAAAGTTATCCAACTTCTGTTCAGTTGTGTGCTCAATAATATTAATCGGAAAACCATCACTAACAAGAATACAATGAATTCCATTCAACTCCTGTTAGAGTGTACATATATCTAAACTTATTTATAAATGGAACTTTGTCTGTGTGTGTGTGTGTGTGTGTGTGTGTATCCATTACCTATAGACTCCGAAACGGCTGAACTGATTTTCTTGAAAATTTACACAGTTGTATGATAAGTGTCTGCAAGTGTTCTTAGCTAGGTTTTGTGTCGAGGTACCCCCGATAAATATCGAAAATCGATAATTGCAAAAATCGGGTTATAGAAGGAGTGGTCTGATTTTAATCAAATTTGATACACTCATAGAAAAACACATAAGAAACGATATTCAGAAGTTTCAAGGTTGCAGTTCTTACAATAGTGCAGGAAATCGATAATATATATATATATATATATATATATATATATATATATATATAAAAGGCAAGATGTTTGTGTGTGTGTCTGTTTATCTGCCTGTATGTCTGTATTTTTTTCAGCCCTTTTATTTTAGTTTTTGCTTTGGGTTTGGCTCTAAGTAGGCATAATTGTAGTTCTTAGTCTCAGCCATGATACCATTTACTCAGAAGACTTATTTAAGCCTTCAAAATTCAATTTATGATGAAAAAAACTTATTTGATATCGATACCAGGAAATCAAAATTTGACTTACATCTATTCATTTTTCTTTCAGTCTATGGTTTTGCTTTAACTGGAAACAACTATTGCTTTTTAGTCTTTTGTGCCAACGTCCAAAGTGTCTGAGCTCCAGAATCATGGATTAGTTTTAAAGCTTTCATTACACACGAGCAATGCCGGGCTATATTGCTAGTATATATATATATATATATATATATATATATATATATATATAAATTAAGACAGAGATGTTCCATGGTTAAGTTGAAATATAGGCCTATTTCAGGCAAACCATCATAAGCTTCCGTCTTAGTGGTTGATGATTTTCCTACCTCAGATCACTGCAGATAGGTACTACTCATAACTGAACAGGAGCATCACACAAGCATTAACATTTTGAAAACTAGTTTATAGATTATAAGAATTTAACCTTTATCACAGTCTTTCAAATCTTTTTCCTTCTCCATAAATGTAACATTCAATTTTTTGAATGATGGCTTAACAACCAATGCTTTTATTCAATAATCTGTTCAGGTTCAGAATAGAACAAATAAATTTGAAAAAATCAGCAAGATGTTTCACTTTAAAAGTTTTTGATATAATTAATTTGAAGGAGGTTTAAATTAAATAATGATATTATTATTATAATTAAAAGTTGAAGTTACCATAAAAATCCTTATATTTGTATTCAGAATTATTTCATGATGAGAGGAGAAAGAGGAATGGATTTCAAAAAAAGTGAAGTTGTTTGATTGGAAGTGTTGGCGAGAAGGAGCAGGTTTTACATGACAGCCATGCTGTTTAATTTGTCAGATTATTCTCATTGACATCCATTCAAAAACTTTTCTTCCACTGTGCAAATCTTTGGAGACACAAGAGAATAAATAAGTTAATTTTACCATTGTTTTTTCTGTCTTTCTTTCTGTGCATCTTTACTTTGCAAGAGCTTCAAGTTAGATACAAGTTTTATATTTTATCTTCCACTTCCAGCCATAAATATAAGTAAATTATTATATTTTCTTCATCAAAATATTTTTCTTAATATTATTTTGAGTTGAATTTTAAAATTGAAATGAGTAATAGAAATGATATTGTATAGAATTGTTAAAGACAATTTGTATTTGCTTAAATTTAGGCTTTAATGAACTCTGAATACAAGAGCAGTTCTTCTAAATATATTTATAAAGAAAACAGATTATACCAGATTCTCACCTGCCTTATTGCTACAAAGGAAAGAAATATTTGGAATGAGCAGGCATTCTTTGCTGTTTGTGAGGTGGTGATAGATTATCAGAAGCATGATGAGGTTCTTCCTCATTCTTGCTCAAACTGGATTTAATCCTGTTGCATTTTTATAGTCTATGGTTGACTCCTTTTTATAGTCTCTGAGGTATCAGTAGGTGGGTGTACTCTGTTCTGAGAAATCCATTAAGCACCACTCAAGGGACCAGAAATAAAGAGTTCCTCATAATATTTAGAAAGAAACCATCTCTCTCTCTCTCTCTCTCTCTCTCTCTCTCTCTCTCTCTCTCTCTCTCTCTCTCTTTTTTCAAAATTCATTCAAGTGTCTTGAGGGCAGCCCTATGCCTGCAGGTCCAATTCATCCTTTGCTGGAGCCAAGTCTTTTAGTAAGACTGTGTTCCTGTTCATCCAGGTAACAAACATGTGCATACTTGGGGTTGGCATCTACTTCCACTTGATGTATCGGTAGTTCATTTTTATTCAGTCATCTCTGTCTTTTTAGAAATATCACTCCCAGTTTTGAGAGCCTAGAAAGTCGTGACACTCCAGTAAAAGTTCTTCTTGGAAATGGGAGGAATCATTCATAGGGTGTTGCATTAGTTAGTGGGCATAGCAGCATTTTAATAGCATGCATGGTCTCAAGGAGTAATTGTTGCCAATTTTAGCGCAGCTACCATTATATTCCATTGTACATCCTGCACTAACCATTGCCTTGAGGGTTACATGGTGTTTGTTTTTTACTTATGGCTACTCCTTGCTCTTGTAAGAATTGCTGTACACATTTGAACATTTGAAATTCTGTTTGAATGAAAAGTTGCAGGTAGCTCGAAAAGAGCAAAAACTGAGTAAAGTGCTTGTATGAAACTTGTAGAGGAGGATACATTTGGGCAGCGTACCATGAAAGGAAACTGCAAATATTCATTAATTATTGTCAATATGTATTTGTTGCAAGTTTTTGTTGAAAGAGGACCTTTAAAATCCAATCCAATGTTTTCATCATAGAGCTGCATGGCTTTTATGACCTTGCTGGTGCTAGGATGGTAGAATCTGGGTTTGTTTTCTGCACAAGTCTCACAAGAGACACATAGCCCAGTGGATATAGATTGGTTACAGTGACTTGACCCAAAGACTTGTAATTTCAATACCAGACTAACTTAGAAGAGTTAAGTTAAAGGGAGATAACTACATGGATACCAGAAGTGGTATCACACATGGAATGAGAATGATATACCCTAGTAATTGTAATAAAGGGTTTGATTTGAAATTCCTAGCACCTGAAGAAAGGCAGTGCCTACAACGACCAAAATGTTATAAACAGCAACAAAATGAGGAAAATAGTCTGAATAATGTAAATAGTGGTATTCTGTGAAATTGGTAGAGTTTATCACGAGCCTCAAAGGCCATTTAAGGTTTACTGCTGGGCCTTATAGCTAAATGATGATAGGCACTTTCGAGGTGCAGAGTACTAAATAGACTGTTTTTGCCGATCTATTTTTGGCAGATTGTAGGACTCCAGCAAAGTAAACCAGTTTATTGATTAGGAATAGTCAATTACCATTCACTTTTTCTTGTTTTCAGAAGAGACTATGAAGGCTTGAGCTCTCTATGTTGAATGATTTGGTTTGATTATACCTTCTTTCAACATATAAATAACTCCGGTGTGGATAAATAATTCATCTAATTTTATATTTTACTTAGATTTAGTAGCTACCAATTTACAATCAATTGTTGAAAAGTGCTGGATATGGCATTCTCATGGCTGCTAGCCACATACTTTAAAGAGTGGATTAGAGCCTCCAAAGGGTATTTTTACTGATGAAAGATGATGCAAGAAGTTGTTCGGTTGCAACATAAATCCTTTATTAGTAGAAATCTTACTCTTTGGTATAAAGTACTCTTTATTTTTCAGTCAACCAAACAGTATCCCTGTACTTGGAAAGAGATGAGTAAGCTATTTCCACTTTTCCAGGTACAGTAGGTTCTCCATGTATTTTTCACAATGCTTAGATTAATGAAGTTTTCAATGCTTCCTGTGCCAGACAATTCTTTTAGTGGCTGTTCATTAGCCGTGATCTCTCTTGTTATCGTTGATAGACAACCAAGTGTATCCATTGATGCTGAACAAGATACCATTTCACTTCCCTATGTACTTCTACAAGCTTTAGTTCAATGTCCATGATTTCTTTGTGTATGGCATTTATTTATTCTAGCCGGGTATAATGATCTTTGCATGTCTATTTTTTCTTCAGAATAAATATATGCATATAATTAAGGATGTTTTTTTTGAGGTCTCTGTCTTACTGCATTTGTATCATACTTTTTGGCATTTTATTTTGTTATATCTAGTACTATCACCTGGTTATAAGCTTGCTGTAACATTAAGATGCTATTTTTGAGTATTTTTTGTTGGATATCCAAGGACCAAAGCTTGTTCATAAAGGTCTCTTATATCAATTTGGCTCAATATTGTTCTGCTGATACCAAAGAAAATGAAGAGTTTTCCTAAGGCTTGATAATTGAATCTGAGGGCAGATGTCTTGTAGCCAGTAATGATCTAGAAACCATTTCATTTCTCTTTTTTATGTAGATCCTGTCCAGTTTCTTTGCAGGAAGATGTGTCTGCAGAATACTAAAAAATTTGTGCTGAGACATATTTTCTGAGGTCAGTCAGTTAAGTGCCATGCGTGATACACGCTTGGGTGATCATGTCTCGAAAGAGACATGACTGACTGGGCAGAAGATTATCCCGCAGTAGGTTGCCATTGCTTTCTGCGGTAGACTGGTTGCTGACCGAGGCTGTAGAACCCAATCTGTCCTGCTATTTAACCCATAACTGGAAGGAAGAGACGGATTAATACCTTTCCCAAGGGTATTTGCGCGTAAGTGAATACAATGGATTCAACTGGAATTCGAACTCGGCTACCCGGTTTCTCGGTCCGAGCTGATATCCACTGTACCACAACGCACATCCGCTCTGAGGTAGTGCAGCTTATTAGAACTTTTGTCACAGTATGTACTTAAGAAGTTTATGAAAGTTCTCCTATCGTGATATTCTTGTTTGGCATCAGATGCATTGGGGTTAATAATAAATTTCTCTGGACAAAATAGATTAGACAGTATCAAAACGGTTAACAAGAAGAGTTCATTAAATTGTAGAATTGTAAGAGACAATTTATACTGGCTTAAATATAAACTTTAATTAACGTAATGCAAGCAGATTTCTAAGAATATATGTATTCAGGATAGATCCTTTAATGAGGGAAATGTATTATAGTTATCAAGAAAAATTTAAAATAGGATGAACTTAAATATTATACAATTCTTCATAAAAATAATTTGCCTCCTCTTTTCCTTCAATAAGCTTTCTCGAACATTAAATGAAAATAAATATACTGTTTAATAAATAAATGAGACACATATTCATATACAAGTATCCACTAAAAATGACATTTAAAGTAATAAAAACCCTGTCAGATTGATAAAAAGTCCATTTGAAAATTCTCTTTTACTATTTTCTATACATTTTTTTAATTGAATCTTACTAGTAAAACAATTTGTTTCAATTTTACCTCTTTCCTTTCAATGTACTTCTCTTCTGTTTTCTCTCTTTTTCCCTTTTGTCACTGCCCTTACCTCTGTTTTTAAGACTACTTTTACAGTTATTATTTTTTCCCCTCCTCTTATTTCCTTTTCCCCTCCTCTCTATTTCCTTCCTCTGCTTCTCCTTTTTCTTCTTTATATTTACCCATCTTTTTTATTCTTGTTTCTAGACTTCTCTTCTGTTCTTTTTTGTCTTTTCTTCTCTATCACATCTCTTCTCTCTTCTATTCTTATTTTGTTTCATTCTCCTCCTTTTTCCCTATCATATTCTTACCTTCTACTCTTTATCCTTTCCTTCTTCCTTTTCTACTTTCTTCTATTCCTCATCATTTTGCTCTTCATCTTCTCTATACATCTGCTAAATCATTCTTTCTTTTCCTCTACCTCATTCTCCTCCTTACTTTTGCCTCCTCTCCCATCTTCATATCTTTTCCCCACTTCCTTCATTGTCTGACATGACAGTCTTCTTTCCTTCCACTATTTTACTAGTTTTACTACTTCTTCTCATACCACATACTCAATATTCCAAATGTAACCTGCACATTTTACGGTGTTGGCATGGTGGCCACATGTGAAGACACTCCTGAGTCGGATAGAAGATGATGGATATGAAGATGATTTAATTTGATTGACGGCAACACTATGTTCAGGACAAATGCAAGTGAAAGTAAAAACCAATTTTTCATCAGATAAAGTAGGATGCCTATTACTTTGATAACGGCATCTATCTGCTAGAAAGATTAATAAGATGTTCTCAAGGGAAGAAATTGTGACTTTCGCTTATGCACACACATGCACTCATCAGTACATATCATGAACATATGTGCACTCATTGGCAAAAAATATGCATATGCAGATAGATTTTCTGAAATTTACTTCTATTTATCTACAATATGATAGATAAACATAAACAAAATTATATATATATATATATATATATATATATATATATATATAAATCAATATAAGAAGATTGAGATAGATAGTTATGAAAAGACTGACATAGATAGATAGATAGTTATGAAAAGACTGACATAGATAGATAGATAGATAGATAATGATTACCTCAAATAAAGAAATAGATGAACAGATATTCATGATGTATTTTTTTTTTTTAATCTTTTTTTTAATCATTTTGTGCCTTCCTGACCCAATCTTTTTATTTGTAAAAATTCATGGGTATTTCTTGTCTTTTTTTTTTTTTTTTGCCTTTTGGTTTAGCACTTCATCCCTTTAAATATATAGATATACACATGGGATTAAAAAAAAGACATTCCTTAAATTTCTCATGGCCAGCTGTTCCCATATTTCATAAGATACTTTAAATAAGAATGCAATAATTCCTTTTTAAGTTGACTATACCACATCTCTCTCTTTTTTTCTCTCTAAATCTGTTTATATATATATATATAGCCCATAGTTTGTGTATATCTGCTGAAAAACTCTAAAAATGAATTAGATAATAAAGTTATTTTCTGCCTGTGTGTGCAAATATTACATATAGCCCTTAGTATATACTAAACATAGTTTTATCATTTATAGCTACAAGCATGTGTCTTGTATCTTGCCCATATTAATGATTTTAACTAAATCTAATTGATTGATCTTTATATTCAGTTTGATAAATCAGATGTTTCAAAATCACTTTTTATTTTTCCCAAGTTTGTTTTTTGTGACCTCTGCAAATGTGCATATTTTTTTAGTTAATGGGTTTTATAATTGCATTGCATTTTTATTCAAATAAAGTTATTTTTTCTCTTGAAACTACCTTGACATTTAGATAACAGCTTGGTAGTAAAAGGGAAGTAAACTATGTATAAAAGAGCATAGGCAATGCAGATATATTTCAATAATTTATATGGGGAAACCTAACAAACTTTATAATTTATGAAATTATAAAATGCTGTATATGGAATAAAGGATTGACAAATTAACAAATGTAAATTTGCTTTTAAATCAAGAGATGTGCATTTATTAAATATGATAGTCGAACTTTGCTTGCCTGTGTAACTCTTTAGCATTCGCATTAAACATGTATATATATTGAAGACATCTATAAATATCCAGCTAAATACAAAATCATTGCAACATCTTGCTATATTTCAATGATCTACTTGGAAATGACATCTGAAGACTTTCTTCACACACATACACATATGCACTTACATTAACTAATGCTATCATTCAACATATACCTAGACAGACAAGCATTTCTACATAAACACACATACACTATTACACACTTTATCATTCAGTATATTCCTCACACATATATAAAAAGATTATCCATTACTTTAATACACATGACATGTGTATTAAAACGCAGCACACATATACACATATATTAACTAACATATCAGTATACTGTTTCTTTGTTTTTTAATTTTCTCTCAGTTGCTGAAGAAGCTTTAATAAAAGTGAAACATGGGAAATACATTTCCTGTCGGTTATTTTTTCTTTATTCAATCATCTTGTCTGATCCATTTATTCAACTCACATTTATATATATATATATATATATATATATATATAGTCCCATGAATTCACATAAATTGAGTAAATTACAGTAAAGAGAAAATCTATTATAACCAAAGACAAATAGCCAACTTGCTAGCATTCTTTGAAAATGAATGTATAAGTCTTTTAGGTTTAAAAATTTCTGTTAGATTGACATCATCATTTGTCCACTCTAGATTTGACATGTATGTGTCAATATCATTATCCTTATCAGAATAGGTCAGTTTGTCACCTTTAATGTCAGAAATGTCAATGTCCAATTCATCGTGCATTTCTTCTAGTTTATTTTTCTTTTTCTTCGGATTTTTCATAGAATAACTGGGTCATATATCCCTCAAATGAGTGCTCTAAAATACTAGACTCCATTTTGCTGTGCTGATTGATTTTTTGTCAAAAAAATGAAAAATGATCGTAAAATTTGTATTTTCTTCACTAATCAAAGAAGAGATGGCAGGAGTGCATGGTCAAGGTTTCACTGTTTGTATGACTTTCTTAATTATTTGCATCGTTATGGCAGAGTATATATGGGGCAGATTATGGCTTGTTCAACATTGGGAGTTGATGTTTGTGCAAGTTGAATGCTAACAGGTTAATGGTGGTTTATCCTACAAGGGAGATGTAGGTTTAAACCCATGCCAGGAGTCATATTTTATAAGTAAGGTTATCTGAATCTGAGCCTACCAATAGATTATGAGAATATGTAGGATAGGTAATGATTGACCCAAGATTTGAAGAGGTTAAGGATTTGGAGAAATATAGTCTCATGAGACTTTTCTAGAAAATAACAAATTTAGGAAGAATCTTCAGTGAAACTTCCTTCTTACCAATGAAATATGAGGAGAATAAGGATGATTTGATCCCTGTATAAAAGACATGACAGATTTTAGATGCTAAGGCCTAAACTGGTAGAACCAAGGAATGTCATTTTCCATGGAAATAGCAACAAAGTAGGGATAAGTTTGCAATGATTCATTTGTGAAACTCTATGAAGGCTTGAAATTAAGGATTAGGAAGCTTCAACCTAGATGTGGCATAAATACTCCATTTTTGGTGTGATCTGACTTTTGTAAATATGCAGGAGTCAGATAATTTCAAAAGCAGTACAATGATTTTTCCAGAATCTTCAATGATGATATGAAAAAAAGTGAAAAAAAAACACTATTAATGTATATTTTTTGTGGGTTCGGTTAAAACATTGGGCCACATGGAAATCAAGCAACAACAAGGTGCACCATAATAAATGATGTGTTACTCAGTGAGATAAAAAAACCAAAAGAATTTTATTAAAATAAATAAAAGAAAATTTTTCTAAATATTAGGGATGCACAAAAGGGTGGTTTGTACACTCAGAAAATGGGGTAATAAATTCATGGACAAAATTTTCTAAGAAATGAAAAAAAAAAGAAAAAGATCAATTTTACAATCAAATAAGTAGAAAAAGCCAGCATACTGCAAATTAGGAAGAAAATACATTAAAAGGGTTTCAGAGAGGTCAAACTCAGTTAAAAGGATGTATTTACTTTGAATGTATAAAATGTGAATGTTCTTAATAGTTCTTGTAATTTAATTTAATTTATCAAAATTGTGACAGTATTCATTCATGCCTTATGTGTCTTCAATGTAGATCATTGTTTTTAAAACAGTAATTGTTCTTTGTCATGGAAATGTCTACTTTGTTTTGATTGTCAGGATGAAAATAAGACTAATTTTGTCGGGAAAACAACAGTTTGGTTGTCCAGACTTTGTTGAGATCAGGCTTTGCAGCTGCTTCTTTGAGTTGATGCTTGAATAGTTTTTCAGATGTTTTGGAATTCCACTCCCACTCCCAGGTTGACATCTCTTACTTCTTTGATGGTCATATTACAGGGATTTTTATAGACAAAATTTGGTTTTGATTTATCAAAAAACTTTGGCAGTCAACACAAGCATTTCAGATTTCAACCAACTCAAGTAGCTGTTGGTTAAAAAATTATGTTTATCAAAAGAATTTGTTGTAATAGAAAAAAATTCTGTTTTTATTTTCCTTACTTTCACATTCAATTAATCTCCCTCTGTTCCTTGGTCAATAATCTTTGCACCTCGGGTGGCAAAGTTCAGATTTCAGTAATTATTTTATTACCTGAATCATTTCTCACAAAGGGAAATAAAAATTTAAAAAATGTATTGTTTATACAAGTTGCACTTAAGTCAGGGATGAACTTTAGTATCTGATGAGGATAATGATATTAACATATACATGTCAGATCTAAGGTGGACAAATGATGATGTCAATCTAACAGAATTTTTTAAACCTAATAGACTTACACATTCATTGTCAAAGAACGCTAGCAAGTTGGCTATTTGTCTTTGGTTATAATAGATTTTCTCTTTAATGTAATTTACTCATTTTATGTGAATTCAAAGGAAAGAGCCTCATTGAGAGTATAACCATTTATCAGGACTTTGATCATGATCATGGTGATGAATTTAGTTTGGTCACTTTGCATATCTGCTTCAAATCCAACAACTGGAAGCTGTAATCACTTAATTAAGAAAAAGCTTTTTATCAAGGATATACGGAAGAGTAAAGCTGTTCGAAAAAGCAGTGAATTAAACAGTCTAACTTTAGGAAAGTTGGTAGCATCAAATCAAGTTCATTAAGTTTATTAAATTAAACAAAATAGTTACCTGCTGACTTTGAATAAACTTTCCATTAATTGTTTCTCCAAGGAATTTTATCATGTTTTTATCTTAAAGGAATTTCACTCTAAAAGCTTCTTCCTAAGAATTGTTTGTGGAATAAACACTTGCTTGGATATTTTCCCAAGAACTACAATCTTAATTTTGACTGGTTAAGGGTCAATCTTTATCTATCCTCATTATCTCTTTATTTTCATCCTATTCTTACTCCTATATCATACATATTCAGTAATACTTTATCTTGAGTGGCTCTTGGAAAAAAATTTAACAAGTTGAACAAGCCTTCTTAGAGGCAAATTAATAAAAAAGAAAACAAAGAAAAGAGCACTGAACTTTTATGTAATATCAGTCCTTTTGTATGGCAGGAAATGGTAAGCAAGCTTCTCAGGTGAAGAACAGATTTGAAGCAAAAGAAATGTGATTTGACAGAAGGATGCTGCTGATACCCTGGACTAAGCATTTGAGCAAGAACAAAGTTTTACGATAAATGAAAACAAAAGGGACACTTTTATTTCAAATCAGAAAGAAAGAGTTGAAATATCTGGGACACGAAATGAGGAAAAGAGTAACAGAGATTGAGTAATTTGATACTCGCAGAACATATTGAAGGCAAGAGAGACAAGGAAAACAGTAAGAAACCTACTTAATAAGTTTGTGTAAATGGTTGGCCAAATCAGGAGAGATACCAATGAGACAAAACTTATTATGCACTACAAATGATGGGAAGTTATGGAGAGCCAGGATCTTTAACATCCTCAACGGACATAGAAGAAGAAGAAAGCTAAAGTTCTTAATAATCTATGTACTCATTGGGCCTTCTTGGGTAAACGCTGTCCACTGACATAAAATGGAATGATCATATTCAGTTAATTGCTAGTTCTGCTAGAAAATTTGATTCTGTGTATATGTCAGAATTTATCTTATGCATTTATAAATCTACCGTTCATCCATGCATTGAATATTGCTGTCACCTCTGGAGCTTCTTCTCTGCATTTAGAGATTCTGAATAAAATCTAAACACTATTACCCAATGGCATTACCTGGAATCTTATCTTCCATCATTTTCCCGCCACCATATGTAGCTTTCAAGTGTCTTTTTTAAAAATATTTTCATGGTAATTGTTCTGATGAGCTTTCCTCTGTGGTACTTCAAATTTACAAATTTAAGTACAGTGCTAAATTGGCAGTCACTCTCAGCTTGGAATAAGAAATTAGAAAGCCCAGTTCACATTCCAGTCAAATTTATTTCATTCACTTACGCACAAATACCCTTGGGAAAGCTATTAGTCCATCACTTCTCCCTCCAGCAGTGGGCTAAATAGCAGGATAAATTGGTTTCTATAACCTTGGGATACTGTAGAATGTAATTGCAACCTACTGTGAAAAAAGCTTTTGTCTAGTCTGTCATGTCTTGAAAGAAACATGATTGTCCAAGCATGCATCACATATGGCAACTGATTAACTAGATTGGCAGCTTGATCTCATCCTTTTAATGTTAAAATTGCTAGATGTAACCATATGTTCTATGTTAACAGTTTCTTCTATTGCACTTCTCACTTGTGGAACTCTCTTCTGGCTTCTTACTTTCTAGTTGACTTAGAGATAAAGAAATTGAAATGCAATGTAACTTATCATTTTCTATCTCCTTAATTCCTGTTCTTTCCTTGATATTTTTTTCTCAGATTATTTCTATACTCAGTAACCCTTTACATGTTAGTAGCTATATTGTCACTTTAATGTAGTTTTTCTAAGAACTATTTTTTCATCTTGTTTCATTACAGAAAACATATAATACATCACTCAATAAATCCCAGGCCTAACTAATAAAACAACAACTTTGAGGCAAAATTAAACTTTATTCATCAACATAGTCTCCTTCTAGAGTGGTACACTGATTCCAATGCTACTCTAACAATTTGATTTCTTTTTTGTTGAACAATTTGTCTTTGGCCTCAAAATATGCCTCAGTTTCAGTACTTTATTGGAGTCAAATCTATTTCCTTGGAGCATTCTTTTGAGGTCTGCAAACAGCCAGTAGTCACTGGGGGCCAGATCTAGAGAATAGGGTGGATGCAGAAGCAATCTGAAGTGCAATTCATGTAGTTTTGCCATTGTTGTGATCAACTTGTGACAGTGCATTTTCTTGGTGAAAGATCACTTTTCTTCTACATTTGTAGCTGTTTTTTTGGTGATTTCTTCTTTCAAATGCACCAATAATGTTATATAATATTCACTATTGATAGTTCTTTCTTTCTCAAGGTAATCAATAAATAAAATACTTTGCACATCCAAAAATACGGAGGCCAGAACCTAACCTGCTGATGTTTGCATCTTTGGCCGTTTTGGATGGCTTTCATCTTCTGTTTCTTCAGGTGACTGCTGATTTGACTCCAGCATGAGTTGGTGGATCCATGTTTTATTTATTGTCACATATTTACACAAACACTTCTTCTTGTTGTGCTAAAACAATTGCAAACAATGCTCTGAATCGTCAATGCATTGTTGATTTTGATCGACTGTGAACACAGGTTTCTCATTGACAAATGTTCATGTAAGATGATGAATACACAGTTTTCTGATATGTTCAACTCCTCTGCTGTCTCATACAACTTCAATTTATGATTGGCCAAAATGAGTTTGTGGATTCTTTGGTGTTTTCTGGGACAACTGCCAATTTTGAGTGACCTGAGTACTTATCATCATTTGTGTCCGTATGACCACATTTAAAGTCAACATACCACCTTTTAAATATGGTTTTTGATGGAGCATAGTTTGAATAACACTTATCAAGCCATTGCTTTGATTGAACAGATTTTTTTCTCATCAGAAAGCAATGCTTTATCAACACACAAAATTCAAATTTTTCCATTATTTTGAAAATTTGCAAAAGTAGCTTCACTTAAATAACTGTAATTTGTAGACTAATAAGGTGATTGGGCCCAAATTTTGTCATTTGAAGGTAAGTACTTCATAAAAATCATATGGATTTTTTATTAGTGGTGTCATCTATATGTCAGGCTCGGGACTTATTGAGTGATGTGTTAAATATCCGTATCACTTTGACTTGCCAATTCTTGTTAAGCAACTTGATGATAACACATTTTTAGATGGATGACTGAAGCTGATTGTCTTTAGGCTGTATTGTCCTCAAAAGAGAAAAATCTACTCTTATACCAGCATTGTGATCATTTGAGATAGTTTCTGTTAGAAAGTAATTGATAGGTAGCAATTTGATAGTGTGGGTTGCATCTGTTGCCAGTTATACCTGAAGGAATAATATTTGATTACAAAATGTATAAAAACAGTGAATAAAAAATAATACAATAATTGAAACAGTATAAGATCTTGTCTCTTTGACATAATGTAAAGACCACATCATCTGCCCAGAAGTGGTTAGTTGAAGTAAAGCTACTATATAAAATTGAATATATATCTGTGTATTAATATATATTCATGTACCCTGACTATTAGTAGACATACTAAATTTTGTTTATTAAGGCTCAGTCTCACAAATAGAGATCACCTAGTGAGGATCAAGTAAGTGGAGTTACCTCTGTATCTATTTTCATATCTTGACTTCATGAATTAACAATCACAAGTGAATTTCATGAATTTTGTTAAACTGTCAATGGCTGAAGTTATTTACATGCATTTGACAAGTTTTTCACAGTAGTTGCAGCAGTGAATCTGACAACTGGAGGAAACTCTTGCTTTAAAATCTTGGTTTCCCCCTGTTTCTCTTTCAACAGCATTTAAGAACAGCTACCATATGAAACAGATTCTTGTATGTATGCTTCCCCCAATCTTAATTTCTTCAAGTCTAGAGTCAATCATTATGTTGCCTACATATCCTGATAATATACAAATCCTAGTTCTTCCTCTTATGTTTATCTCTTACGCTTCATTCAGTTACCTTCTACAATGAATGGCTCTTGGGCATTGTATTGGGTGAACATTTCTTTTTTGATCATTTCATCCCAAGCATGACAACAAAAACACTAACATGCAAGGGGTTACTGAATGTGAAAGAATGAGGAAAAAGAAACATTATTAAAGAGAGAAAACAAACGAACAAGAATTAAGACAAGATAAAAATGGACATTGTATATAAATCATTGAAAATCTAAGTTGACTGGAATGCAAAAAACTGAATAAGAGTTTCACAAGTGAGAAATGTGGGAGAAGAAACTGTTAGTATAAAACTTATGGTTACATCTATCCATTTCAGTTGTTATATGATGAGACCTTTCCACCTATCTAATTCTTTTTTTATGTGCCATGTCCCTTCAGGATGTAAGCAATCATGAACCTCGACATATTCCTGACCCTTGTAACTATTTATAAGTTTTGACTTTTTGTTATTCCTCCCAAATCCTGTTCTGCCATCCATTTTTTTCCAAATTCTTAAGTATGTCACACATTGCTTTCTCTGTCTTTCTATCTATCCTGTGAGTATTGGACTTTTGAAACCCTCCTTTTTCATTACATGTCCCAGAAATTTCAACTTACTCTTCTTGATGTTAAATATGTTTCCTTTTTGTTTTCATTCTCTCCTAAATCTCATCATTGCTCACATGTTAAACCCAAAGTATCCTCAGCAGCCTTCTGTAGATCCCCATTTCTGTTGCTTTGAGTCTTATTTGCTGCTATAAAGGAGAACACATATCACATAACAGTTCAATAATCTTTCCTTTATTTACAACAAAATTTTCCCGTCTCTTAATACTCTGCTTAGCTTTTAGAATTCATTTTTGATCATTTCAATATATCTTCGAATCTCAGTGTTGCACTTTTTGTGCTTCATTCACAAGCTTCAAAGATACTTCAATTTTTTTACCTGCTTGATTTTAGTATCCCCAACCTGTAATTAGCATTTTTGGCTCATTGTTTTCTGATGACCATGCCTTCTGTTTTAGTTTATGCATGGTTCTTTCTTGCTTTCCTTTATTACATTGCTTAGGAGGTTTTGTAGTTTTCTTTCCATGTCTGCTATTAGTACTGGGTTACCAGCATGTGTTCTATTTGCAACATTGTGGTTGCCAGTGATGAATCTTGAAAGGATCTTTAGTTTTTTCAGAATTGCTTTGTTGTATAGGTTGAATAAATTAGGTGAGAAGACACATCCTCATCTTATACACCTTCTTATTTTTGTATATCTATGAAAATCATTGTATGTCCATATGCAGGTAGTTTACTGCCAGTATAGATTCTTGATTATTATATTGTCTTTCCTAAATATCTCAAGGTTGTTGATCAGCTCTAACTTTGTGGTATACTTTGTCAAATGCCTTTATATCATCTATAAATCACAGGTAAACATCCTTCTGCATTTGTATTTCTCTTTCTGATAACATTCTGTGCATAAATGTTGCATTCCTTGTTCCATTGTCTTTAACTAATCTGCACTGTTCCTGTCCTATCTCTGACCTGAACCTGCTCTGCACTTTAATCATCAGATGTTGGATGATGGGTTTCATTATGTGGCTCATTAGACTGATTGTTTGATAGAGTTCACATCTGTTTGCAACTGGTTTCTTAAGAATTTCTATGTAATAGATCTACTTGAGTCTTCCAGTATATCACCATTGTTGTAGATTTCAGTTATTATTTCTGTAATCTTGTCTATGCTGAAATCATCAAAGACAAGTTCTAGTCTATCCAATTTTGGATAAGTGATTTCTTTTTTAGACATAGTGTGTAAAACTATCCATAAGTTCTATATATGTCAGTGTTTTTGAAGGATGTTTTGTATTTTAATTTTAACTGCATGCCTAGATTGTTTTTATATGTATCTGGAGTGATAGAATTTTTTTCCAAACATAGTCAGCACATTGTTCTATGTTCATAGTTACTGGCTTTTTCATTTTTATTATTAATGCTTCTATTATTTGTAGCCTTTATATTTTTAATTTCTATGTTCATGTTGTGCATGAGGTTTGGTAGATTTCTATCTGTGTTTAAATGAGTCCTACTTAGAGATATGTAATGCGAATCTTCTTGATAAGGCATTTAGTGGTATGTCCGATATAATTATTCTTGAAATTGGTTTGATCAAGAAGACTGTTCCTTAAAGAACATGTGAGTTCATAAATAATATTGGTTTTCTATGCTTTGGATTTGGCAGGTGAGTTGTTGACTATAAGGTTAGCTGTTTTAATTTTTTTATAATAGATAATTTACTTGTTCTGGTCGACTGTCATTGTGTATTTCTTTAAAATGATCCTAAAGGAAAATTCACCCTGCTTATAGTTTAAGTGCTTTTGATTTTTATTGAAAATGTTAATGTTTTAGTTTTTATCTGTATGTTTAGTGTTGTTTTTGTTACTTTAGAAAGCAATAGGCTAATTTGTTGATCAATGAGTTAGGTATCAACCATTATTATTAAGCATCTGTTTCCCAGTGTTGAGTTCTTTAAAGAAAAGTGGAGAAGAGTATAAAATCTTATGCTCTTATTTGAGAAAATTTTTTATACCACCTATTTTTTATCTAAGTGGACATTCACGTATAAAATTGAGGAGGAAAGAAGTTTTAGTTGTGGGCTTTTGTATAACAAAGTTATGAATGTGTTTTTTTCTAAATTCTACAAGAATATCTGGGAATGGGAGTTTATATTTTTAAGTTTATAGGTAAAGATAAGTAGAGAGTTTTTTTTTTTTCAAATGTAGTCTTGAAATATCAATTTCTTTTTGTCTTCTGCTGAAATAAAGATATCATCTATATAGCAGATATATATTTGGGGCTGAGTAACATTTTTAAATACCTTGTTTTCAACATGAGATATGTAGTAGCTAAAGAAGCATAATTCAAATGGGTTTCCTATACTAACACCATTAGCTTGAGTATAGATATTGCTATTATGGTTGTAGAAGGGAACTTCTGTTGTCCATGCATGGAGCAATTTTATAAGAATATTACGTTTGGTGGAAGAAGGTGAAATAAAGCTATGTTTGTACACAGAATTGCAGATTTTATTGATGATTTTATCAGCAGGGACATTTATAGATAAATTTTCTACATCAAGTAATGCTAAGATGTCTTGGTTTGATTCCATGAGTTAAAGGATTTGGAGAAATTCATTAGTGGAAATTATACTATAATTAGTATTTATAGGGAAATAATCTACATATTGAATTAATTTTTTTAATGCAAAAACATCCTTGAAACTGGCTAATCAAATAGCTGAAAGCGCTCAGATATATAGAACTTTTGTACAATTTTTGCACACTCTTTGTTCAGAAAAGAAATCATATGAACACAAGAAAAATTGAATAAAAACTTAATTGCAGTATTTTGTGAATCATTTTTAATGAAAATTTATATATATATATATATATATATATATATATATATAAATTTTCAAAATCAGCATAACTCTGCTTAGTTAAGTGACAAACTTGTCCACATTAATCCTATTAATACTCT
Source organism: Ascarosepion bandense (assembly GCA_037127315.1). Taxonomy (NCBI): domain Eukaryota; kingdom Metazoa; phylum Mollusca; class Cephalopoda; order Sepiida; family Sepiidae; genus Ascarosepion; species Ascarosepion bandense. Next base: position 1,236,249 of record JBBBDQ010000134.1, read on the forward strand.
ATCTTTATCTTGATATCGAGCACTTTATGACAAAAACCTGCTTGCCAAAATATTCTTTTATCAGTAAACCACTGAAACAACAGGAATCTTGGCACTAAGCATTATAACAATTCAACACTATACATACATACATATATATATATGTGTGTGTGTGTGTCATTTTAAAGGTGTTTCATTTTGCTCAAGGTTGATATACTTTCATCTAGGAAGTGTATTTCTTCTTTTGATACAATTTACAAGCCCAATGCTTTCTCTATTACAATATGAAACACTTCTTGTGTCCTGGTAATCTCTTTAAAAGCCAGCTACTTTCATCTTATAACCAAGGAGCTGCCATAGGATTAGTCTTCAAAGAAAATATACCAGAAAGAGATTCAATTATGGAGTATGCAGTCTTGTTAACAGTGGATATCTATCAGATAAGCAAGGTGTAATAGCAAATGATGCATAGTATCTTATCATTTTCATGATTCAGTATTCTCTCTCAGTGTAGTTCAACATGGTGGAATGGTTGTCTTGAGTCTAATTATTAAACCATAAAATCAAAAATATGCTGCCAATAAAAATTATGTTCTGTTTATGTTGATAGACAGATTAAGCATAATGTGGTCATCCTACATTGTACCATGCTGGGTGTCAGCTATAGTTGATAGGTAGCTGCAAAGACAGTGTTAATTTTATTAATTTTTGTGAGCAGATGCAATTGGTTCTACGAAATTTTTCATGTTCGAAGCAATTTATTTTTGGTCATCTTCAGGTTGTTGTTTAGTTCAAAAAGATTCTAAGCTTAATGTTAGGGAATTTAATTATTTAGTGAAACATTTTAATGACAAAATGTAAAAAATTGACTGATTGTAGCATATGGGTATGAGATTTTGAAATATATTGAGAGATTCATATTGAAGGAAGAGAGTTTGATGTCATGTTTATAAAAGAAATTACTTTGAAATAGAAAGAAAGATTGAAAGAAAGAACATGAGTAAATGGAAAAAATAAGGCATTGGAAAGAAAGAAAGAACAAAAGAAAGAAAGAACAAATGGAATAATATTATGAAAATAAGGGGAATATATAACAAAGATTAAAAAGAAAAAAATAACTAGCATGTAAAGGAAAACATTCTGAAAAGACAGGAAAACTTGTTAATTAAAAGAAATAAAGAAAAAGCATGTAAAGGAAAATTGAAAAGGCATTGAAAAGAATGAATTAAAAAAAATAGTAGAAAGTAAAGAAGAAATTCACATAACAGAAATGAATGAATAAAAAAGAAAAAAAGACATGTCAAGAAATATGCACTGAAAAGAAAGAAATATTTGTCATCATAGAAAGAAATCATAGAAATAATAAAAGATAGTTAAAAAAGTAAAAATATGTGATTGAAAAAAAGATAGGTGGTGAAAAGAATGAAAAAAGAAAGAAAGATGAGAAAGAAAAAAAGAATGAATTAAAAAAATAGTAGAAAGTAAAGAAGAAATTCACATAACAGAAATGAATGAATAAAAAAGAAAAAAAGACATGTCAAGAAATATGCACTGAAAAGAAAGAAATATTTGTTATCATAGAAAGAAATCATAGAAATAATAAGAGATAGTTAAAAAAGTAAAAATATGTGATTGAAAAAAAGATAGGTGGTGAAAAGAATGAAAAAAGAAAGAAAGATGAGAAAGAAAAAAAGAGAGAGAAAAAGAGTAAGGATGGGAAAAAGATTAATTGCAATGAGAGAAAGAAATATGACATTGGAAGGCAAAAAGAAAGATGGGGTTACAAATAAAAAGAATAAAATTTAGATTGAAAGGAAGGATAGAAGGAAGGAAGGAATACAAATTTGTTAAGAAAAGAAAGTTATAGAAAGAAAGAAAAACATGTAAAGAAAAAGAGGGAAGGAATTTCAAAAGAAGGGAAGAAAATGTAAAAAAGACAAATATGTAAAAGAAAAGACAGACACTATAAAGGAAGAGAAATGAACATGTAAAGGAAAATGAACAAAAATAAAAACTTGTCAAGAAAAACATCAGAAGGAAAGAAAAATATTGAAAGAGAAAAGAAAATCTGATGGCTTCCTATTTCTACAAATATTCATAAAAATATTAAATATACTTCATTTGTTGTGTTGTTTCAATGACATATTCTTTTATAAATTTTGTAATTAAAATTTTCCTTCACCTCACCTTTGCTGCAACTCTCTGTGATTTTTGCAACCATATTAGGCATTGCTTTTTGTAAAGTTTGAAGATTAAATTGAATTTCTTTTCAGTAATAATTAATTTTTTTATATATAATAATTAATCTAGACAAATCATTGATTCATTTCCGTACTTAGATATTATCAAGTACTTTATTTTGATTAAAGTCAAGTTCAAAGTAAAAAAACACAAAAAATCAAATTCATAATAAATATACAATTATTTTTTTAAAGAATATTCTTAAAAATACATCCTATGCTTGAACATATTAATATTCTTTGCTTGACATTAATTTTTTTTTTACTTTTAATCTTTGAAGTTTGCCACACCATAAAAACTAAAATTAACAGTGAATTGGTTGGAAAGTCTCTTCTGTTTTTGTCATTAATGGCATGAAGTGTCTTCAGTTTTGATCAAATTCATTCAAAATATTATATTAGTGACCACTGTCACTATCTGAGTATTTTGAAAAAACTATCCTCAAAATTGACAGTTTTGTCTATTGAGTCTAACATTGCATCAAGAAAAAACAAACATTTTCTGCAAAATTCTGTGTTCTTGAATGCATATAAAATATATTTAGATATTACATACCATTGCATATTGTTATATATTGCTGATATAACTTTCTGTACTTTAATATATTGGATTCTCTTTGTCTTTTATATAAATATGCTCATGGTAATTGTTCTGATGAGCTTTTTGCCTTGGTACATCAAGCGTATAAATTTATGTATACTATTAGATTGTTAATTAAAATCTCAGTGATTTACTGTTGATCTAGGCAGTTGTAATTGTCAATTCTATTATAATAGTTTCTTTTCTCACCTGTGGAAGTCATCTGAATTCTTGCTTCTCTGCCACCTAAAATCTTTTCTTCTCACTAAAATCTTCTCATTTTTTCTCCACCTCAGTAACTCTTTGTATCTTAGTGGCATTATTGCTTTTGCTTGGGATGAAATGATTAAATAAAATGTCTATTCTTTTAAATAAGACTTGTTTGCAATAACAATTGCTGCAACAAACTACATTTTTTAATTTTTAAGAAAAGTAAAAATATAACAAAAACATGACAAAAAAAAAAGAAAGAAATTATGAGATGAAGCCTCATGAATAGCCCAGAGTGTCAAAAGTAATTTGCAAAGATTTATGCTGAAAATTTCATACTAAACAATTCTTCATAGCCAGATTGATCAGTTGATGTTCATGACAACTAGCTGAAGATATTATATTAGAAAAATCAATGTTATAAATGCAAAAACAACAACAACAAAAAACAGTAGCATACTGAAAATATCAAAATTTATGCAATGTATATCTAAATGAGAAGTCACTTTCATGTGCAGTCTCTGCATAAGAAAAACAATACTTAACAAATTGTGAACTTTTTCATTCACTACAAATAAACTTTAAGAAAACTGAATGTATGGTCATCAGCAAAAGGTGCAACCCAAAATGCCAAATACAGGTAGGGGATACCAGAATCAAGCAAGTACAAAAATTTAAATACCTAGGAAGTGTTCTAACAGGAGATGGAAAGTGTGACACGGAGATCCGAAGGCGAATTGGCATGGCAAAAGACACATTCCAGAAGCTGAGTAAAGTACTAACACACAGGAAAATTTCACTAGAAACAAAGAAAAGAGTGCTGGATTGCTATGTGATGTCAGTTCTTCAATACGGCAGTGAGTGCTAGACAATATCATCGAAAATGAGGACAAAACTGGAAGCAGTGGAAATGTGATTCTACAGAAGGATGCTACGGATATCGTGGACTGAGCATGCAAGCAACGATGAGGTGTTGGAAAGAATGGCAACCAAAAGGAAATTAATACTGAGCATCAGGAAGAGACAACTGAAGTTCCTGAGAAACACAATGAGGAAGGAGAGCCTGGAGAACCTGATACTGACTGGCCAGATAGAGGGAAAGAGAGACAGAGAAAGGCAGCGGATAACATATTTGCAGGGCCTGATCAGGTGGTTGCCAGGAGTAACAGGAACAAAATACTAAGGGCCACAAGGGATAGGGAGACATGGAGAGCCATGATTGCCTATGTCCTGAAGAGACAGGGCACATAGAAGAAGAAGAATATTTTTCTTCACTTTGTTAATCATCAAGAATTGTTTATGCTATTGAATTCATTATTTCTACTGCTGATTATCTTTCAAAATATTCTGATTGATTCATTCTACAGCCTTCTTAAGGTGCACAATTGTTGAAGAAATAGACAAATCTCTTCTTGCTTCACAGAAAGAGATAACACAGAGATGGATAGAAAATGATGGTTTATTAGACCTGTTGATTTTCAGCAAAGCTTTACAGGTGATTCTATTCTCTTCAAACTGTAATGCAAGAGATATTAATTTATTAATATGACTTCTGCACAAAGAATTAGTTCATTAGTCCAAGTAACTGATGATATGATAAGTACTTCTTTCAAAATGATGAAAAATGTCTTGCTTCCAGATGATAAACTGCAGTCTGTCAGTACTATAGAATACTTACAAATAATATTTGTTATTATCCCAACAGTTTAGGTTATTATCTCTTAAAGTAAATACATGAAACTTTCAGTCAGATTTTACATATTATAGTAAATAGGCAATAATAATCAAACCAGATAATAATTATTAGTGTGTATTTATTCATATATTTCCTGTCCCATCTTTAGTGGAAAGAGAGGTAAATCAACTTAAGTTGGTAAATTTATGAGTGACTACTTCCTTTAGTTGTTTTAATAATTTATACAAATAAAATAATTATCTTCATTTAGACAAAATTAGTTCTTGAGCAAAATAAACCGTTTAATTAATCAATTCCTTTTCTCCTATGTTTATTATATTGCAGTCTTATTTGTTCAAGCCTTTCATATGAGGCCCTCATATATTTTTGTCTATTTAGTGATCTTCTTGCTTCAACTTAGTTTTCAAATAGTCTATGGGGTCACAGTTTTTACTATTTTGTTACTAAACTTTTTCTTCCAAGAGATATTTCTGTTTCATATTTAACACATAAAATTTTTAGCATGAAAAAATATTGAGCAAAAAGTGATCTATATAATACCAGAAGTAATCAAGGAATCAATGTCTAAAAAATATAAACTTAATGGATAAATTTAGTTGTTCATAAGCCTCTATTTTAGCTGTGAGGTCTTTATCTCAACTTCATTGAATCCAATACATTGTTTCAAAACTTTTATTTCATTCCATCTCACTATTAAAACTTTGTCACAATTTCTATCATTTATGATGGTGTGTGTACACTAACTAGTACATGCATAATGTAACAAATACACAATAAAATCATATTGATTATAACAATGATAGTAATAAATACATAAGACAATATATGTAAAAATTGACTTATAAGAAGGTTTCATTAGTATAATAAATATATTTCATTATAATAAATAAATATTATTTTAGTAATATAATGCATATTAATACATATTATTATCATCTTTATCACCTTTAATGATAAAGATGATAATAATAATAAATACATGAGGGCTTATAACTGAAACATATACAAAGCAATTTCTAAAGAATTAATGGATTCAGTCCAATATTTTATTACTTCAAACATTATTTGTAGTGGATACTCATGTTTGAAATAGATGTCCCATTTTGTAAGCAGTGTTTATTTCATCTACCAGTCTGTGTACTCTATAAAACTTAAAGAAAATCTTTTAAAATAAAAATTAATGGATTAATTTACATTTAGATAGAAAATTGAGCAGATATGAGCCTTTAAGGAAATCTGAATGATGGAATGTGAATTGTTTAAAAGTGTAAAAAGTACCTTGCTGGGCTGTGATGCTTTCTGTCGCTGAGTGGTCTAAGATCAAACAGTGAGTTCTCCTACAAAAAAAAGGATGGAAATTCATACTCTGTTAGCAGATTTTCTTTAAATTTTATCAAGGGCAAAGGCCTGGCAAAGCAGAAGCCATACTGTCTGTTTGAGAATAGTTTATGGGTGGTGAGATGTTCAACTATTTCAGCATTGATGATAGCCTAAAACACTTTGCTGAAAATTGGTAGGAAACCCTCTCATATGTCACTTTTATATAAAATCTCATTTTAATTATTTCAACTGTACAACATATTGGAAGCTGAAAGCTCAAAAACAAAGAAATATTTCAAAATTTGATTGAAAACATAAAATGAGGTGAAGAGATCAAAGAAAAAAGGAAAATGAGAGAAAATGGAAAACACACACAAAAAAAATCACAAGGAAAGAAAACTGGTTTAAAGAGATGAGAAGAACAAAATGTATAAAACAGTTAGGCAAGTGAATAATAATAATAAAGATACAAGACTGAGAAAAAAAATGAATAAAGAGAAAAGAGTAATGATGAAAAAAGTTGCTGGAGATAAAGAAAAAGTAAGAAAAAACAAGATTGGGTTACAGAAAGAAAGAAAGAAAAAGAAAGAAAGGTGAGAAAATAAAGGATAGGAAAAAAGTGAAAAAAAAAAGAAAGACAATGAAACAAAAGAAGAAGGATGAAGGAAGAGGGGAAACAATATTAAAAATGAAAAAATAAAAGAGAAACAGAAGAAGAAGGAAAAATGAAAAAGTGAAAGAAGAAAAGGATTAAACTAAGAATAAAGGCTAAAAAAAGAAAAGATGAAGAAAAACCACAATTGAATGAGAACAACAAGAAAGAAACAGAAAAAGAGAAGTAGGCGTAAGAAAGAAGTAAGGAGGATAGAAGAAGACTGAATGATTTAAAGAAAAAGAAGGAAAAGCTAAAAGAAGAGTCTAGAAGAAAAAACAAAAGAAAAAGAAGAAACAGGTGAAGATTAAGATGGAGGCATATCTCAAGAGCACTCAGTTTACCATAGAATAACAAATGGTTTCCTCTTTACTTTTGCATTTGTGAAAATTACTTAGATCTATTTTTATTACCTGACTAAATATGATGACACTTCTCAATCAGGGGGGTGTAGACAAAGACAAAAGTGGGACAGATATGTTAGCTGAAAAGCAAAATGAAAGAATGGCTGAGATGGGGGGAGTTCAGGTGAATAGGTAAAGAAAATATTGGTAATGACCTAAAATTTAGTGAAACTGTTACTGAAATTTCTTTACAAAGAACCACATTAGCAGACAAGAAAAATCATCATTTTTGGTCTTTCCTTTTAAGTTGTCCTTTTTATTTAGTTGGCATTTGTTTGTTTTTTTTTGTTTTTTTTTTTAAAGAATTTTTGTAGAAATATACTTGTTTGATGTTTTTGTTTTTTTTTTTTTGGTGGGGAGGTATTTTTCATTTTTGGATTTCATTTTATTATTTTCTTTATAAGTAGAACTCTGCAAAAGCCATGGAACACAAGTTATTCATTGAATAATTACTGAAAGATACTTTTTCTGCTTCTTTGTATATTTGGATGTGTTTATATTAACATTCTTATACACACAGACATACGCATTAACATGCATGCAGATGCAAAAACACACACACATATATATATATATATATATATATATATATATATATATATATATATAGTAATATTTTTATTATAAGTTTATAATAAAAATATAGTTTACTGCAACACAAGAGCTGTGGTGTTTTGGTACTATCTTATTAGCACCTCACCAGGCAGTGAAATAGTTCTTTTGTTAGGAATCATTATAAATAGAAGTTTAAAAAGCAACATAATTTTTAACATATCCAGACAATAAAGTGGGGGGATTTCAGAGTGTTTTTCTTAATAAACCAACAGAAAGCCAGGTCATGATGGATAAAAGAATTTTGATTGTAAGGGTAAAGGGGAGTAGAGACTTGAAATGACTTGAAACCCAGGTATTTTCTAAATTAGTGATGAAATACATTGAATGATACATATATAGCATTTAGCAAATCTGAAAAGTTATCACATGTCCTTGTGAAACAGTTACAGGATTTTCTTAAAGTTATTTTTCACTTAAAATAATAAACATATGACAAAAACGGGAACATTTTTTTAAAAGTATACTGCACATCAAATGTATGTAGTTGACTTAGTGATCTATCTACAAATTGAAATAAATTAACAATCAGTAACTGAGAGAATCAATCAGTTTATGCTAGGGGATAGATTGTAGATTATCTAGTTGTATTAGGAAAAATTAACTGTACTTTAGGGTATATTTTAGACAATCATGACAGATGGAAGTTACTTTGTTATGTTTATTTAGAAAGTTTAGTTTTTAGGAATTTGATAATTTCTATTTTTTTTTTATATATATATAATCATATCGCCCCCAAGCAAGGTATTTTACTGCCACTGTTTTGCAGAGGGTTACATAGGAGGAAAGTTATGAGAAAGAGTTACAGGTCATAGCAGGTGTCAGGAAGTGGATAAGAGAAGGATGAGAATACTGATGAGAGTGGAGTGGACGGAGGAAGCATGAGAGAGAGGATGCAGGTTAGTGAGATAGGATTTTTCTTGTAAACATAAAGAACATGGCTCATGCAAAGATTTACAAAATCTATTTTATTTTTATTATTTTTTATTTTATGGTAGAGGTTTTATTGGCATCTTTTAATTGCCAATAATAAGGAGAAAGTGATGCGCTATTGCAGTAAGTCTTATTATTAAAAGATGAGATGTGCAAATAATGGTAGTTTTTAAAAGAATTTTTCATACAACTGACATAACATTTTGTTACTGTATGATTTTCTCTGGTAGAAATAGAGCATAGGTAGACAATAGAGTTAGTTAAACATTTATTTTGTAATAGACACTCAATAAGTTTTTGGCAATTGCAATTATTGTTGTTGTAATCATTAATTTTTTAGGATGTTGTTGATTGTTTAGGTTGTTATATCTGTTTAAAATTTTATTATTATTTTTTTTATGATCTTTTCAAGGTTATCTATACAGCTATAGCTCAATTTAAAGTATTTTGGTTCAAATTTTGCTAAGAGGGTTATTTTTAGGGATGTGTTTTTCAACTAATTTGAGGAGTTTATGCCCTAAATAGTAAATATCATCTGGTTAAATGAGTGTGTATACCAAATGAATTTTCTTTTTCTGTTATTATTGTTGTTGTCATTATTGTGTTTTTTTTCTTATATTTAAGGTCAGGGCATTGTCAGGGTAGTGTCATAAAATTTGCTATCTTTATAAAAGATATCTTTATTAGAAGAGTTGTTACTGATTCTGTTTTCAATAGAGAAGGGTATATGATTTATTATTGATTGATACTGGTTAGATTTAGGGTAGATGTATATAGGATTATTGTTATGTTTTAAGTAGGAACAGTAAATGTTATCAACTAAATCAAGTGTTACATCTAGGAAGTCTACTTTTTAAGATTAGTTTTTATAGTAACCTTAAGATTTAGACTATTCAATTCCATATGTATTAATTTTTAATTCTGTTGGCTTTAACATGAGTGGAATGGTTTTAGAATGATTGCACATTTAACCAAGAACAACTTTTCTCGTAATTTATATATTTGTCCTTTTCTAAACTTGTTTAATTCAATTAGACAAATATTTTTTAATGCATTTAATAAGACTCTTTATTTATTAATTTATTTGTACCTGGACTTCTTCTACCTCAGATAATTGGTTTCATCATAATTACATTTGCATTCTTTGATCAACCCTTTTAAAGATTATTATAGATGCACAAACTTTTACTCTACCACTTGCACTATTTGTTTTCAGATAAAATCTCACTGAATCTATCTTTTCTATTAATCACAGCTAATTCTGCTAGATTTACTTGTACTCTGCATGGAATCATAAAAGTGTGATAATATCTTCAGCTTTTTATAAACTGACTGTTATGAATCGGATTTCTTAATAATCAACAGTTCTGAGTTTGAAACAAAAGTAACAGCTTTTCTCTTTTCATCTTGTTATAAACTCACCTTTTTATTGCCCTTGGGAAATCTCAAACAAGCAAACATTAACTTCACTCCATTTGGGTATCTATAATGTGTAACACTGCAATGTTGATTCTAATGTTCACACAATCTATATCATTAAATGGTCCTTGAATACTGAGAACTCATCTATAAATATAGAAACTTTGAAACAATATAGATGACTGCCACCTCATTGTTGAGTATCACCATTACAAGATACTGATGCAAGTGTCAGTTATGACTTATGATATCAAACCATTTCTGTATGTGAAACTTTAAAGTAAGAAAATGTTGTTGCACTGGGTCAATCTTGCTCTCTAAGAAAGAAGAACTAGTTAAAATGACTGAATCAGTCTTGCTGCAAGTGTTACATCAGAGTTTTTCTTCTCTCATTTGGATAACATAATCAGGAATAATGTAATACACATGCACAAAATTAAACATACAAAATGAAGACAATTTACACATCACATCCTGTATATATACATCACATAGGTTCTATCACTGACAATGGATTTTGCAGCAATTTTTGGCCATAGATATCATTCCCCAGGTCTAACAATTACCATATTCCCCAGATCTCATCTTTTGCAACTTTTTCTCTTTCAAAATAAAATCACACTTGAAAGGAACAAGATATTGAGAAAATCTAATGAGGTAGCTGCAGATCAAAAAGTCATGTTGTAGTCTTCTTTGTTTAGCATAAGATATGATATTTTTTTTATCAGACCATATATATGCCCTTTATCTAACAAGTGTTTAACAAAAGTTATTGTGTATATGTGTTCTATCACATCAGCAAAATATCCAAGGGTTACTAAAATTTATATCAGTAGTACAATGAACCAATTTATGAAATGGTTTTATGATCATCATCTCCTTCACTAATATGAACAAATGAAATATGACTTTGCTTTCTAAATAATTTTGGAAGTTTAAAGAGAATAAAACACCCAAAGTTAAATGAAAAATCCCAAACAAGCTAGAATCTCTAGATCAATGAACAAACCATGCTTCTTCTATCTGCAAGAGAAAAAGCAAATTATTAAGTTTCTTAATAGTGACTTATTATTAAATCAAAGATATGAAACTACAGTAAATTGAAAACATATTAAATTATAAACTTTGTATTCCTCCTAAAATACTTCAATTTATAATCTTTCTTCTTTATGTTATATTATTATTTACATTATATAACCATGTGTGATCTATTTTAATTTTAGGTATTATGTTCAGTATTTAGTGATAATATGTTTAACCATGTATTAGCTTTTTATATTTAATACTTTTCTCTTAATGTACTGATATTAGTTCTAATTTAATACTTATATATATATATATATATATATATATATATATATATATATATATATATATTTAAACTAAATCTAAAAGTGAGCCAAACGTCGACCGTGGTTTCATTCTACGGATCGTCAGGACAAGGCTATCAAATTAGACAAAATTAAATAGCACTGATCAGAAGATACCAAACCAAAAATAAAGAGTAAAACAATCTTTATTGACAACCACAAAAAAAAAAAAATTAAAGTTAGTGATTTTTTAAATGAATGCACTTATTAAGAATTTCAGTTCGGCTTATGCTTTGTTTGTTTCTTTTTTTTATTCCCCTTTACCCATTTGGTAGTACCTTTTGGGTTTGATAACTTATGTTACTGATTTGTTAGCAGTAGGTTTTTCTGATTTTGGTTGTGATTAGTGCTACTGTTTTGTTGGTACATTTTGTAAAATATATATATATATATATATATATATATTTTAATTTTATTTTTATTATAATTTATATTTAGTTGGTTTAATTTAGTCTTTATATTACCTATCTTTCATTTTACATTCTATAAAAATGCTTTCTTATTTGAGATAGAGATTTCACTAAAAAATACCATAAGATTTGAAATACAATCTTGCAACTTACTATTACACTTTATTTCCATTCAAATTTGAAATTTAGTCTTTAGCATCATTTTTATTGGTTTAAACTTTTTCTAACATCTTCTCATTTGTTTTTCTTTACTTTCTACTTTTTTATCTCATAAATTGTTCTCATACTTCTCTCTTTTAGCCTTTTTCTCTTTGTTTTCTTTATAGTATTTCTTGAGCTTTCTTTTTTTAACTTTTTCTTTCCTCTTTCAATTTTTTTTCTTGATTTCTTATTTTCTTTTCTTTTTTCTTTATTAAATCTTTTACCCTGTACAAAAACTTTCCAAAAATGGAAAGTGAAGTGATGCTTCATAAAATAAATTTTAAATAAAACGTTTATTACCATCATTACTCATTACCTGATGACTTTGCTTTCTAAATAATTTTGGAGGTTAAAAGAGGAGAATAAAACACCCAAAGTTAAATGAAAAATCCCAAACAAGCTAGAATCTCTAGATTGATGAACAAACCATGCTTCTTCTATCTGCAAGAGAAAAGGCAAATTATTAAGTTTCTTAATAGTGACTTATTACTAAATCAAAGATGACACTACATATTGTTTTTTCAATGTCAAAACAACATGTACAATTTGTAGTAGTTATTTACATGTTCTGATATAAATGTTAAATAATCTACATATATATATATATATATATATATATATATATATATATATATATATATAAGTTAGTTGATTACACAACTTTGGTTTCAACCTTTTGGTTGAAACCAAAGTTGTATAATCAACTAACTTGATTACATAAGTTTTATATCAACTGATTCTTTACCTTTTTTTTAACCTTGTAACTGGGATTTTCAGAACACATGACTAGAAATTTAAAATAACTAAAATTTCAAAATAAGAGAAGAGTTTTTCAAGAATTGTAAACACTTTAAATGTTGTATATCAATAAACAGACAAACACGCATATATATAAAAATATGAGTTATATTTTTATTGATGAACGATGGACCGTGTAGCCTAGTGAACAGAGAGTGAGAGCGCGCTTCTAAGGGTTGACGGGGGGGGTCGTCTGTTGCTCCTCTGGTCTGGTCTGGCTCTCTCGTCTGCCTCTGTCTCTCTGTGTCTGAAATCCGTGCACCGAGGTCTTTTATAATCTCCAAACCGGTACTTCCGGATTTTGCCTCGCCCACGCACGCCCACGTAATTCTCAGAGACACCTGTTCTGTCTGCCTCTTGTAGCCATTTCCGCTACTGCCGGAAATAAGGTCAAACAAACATCTGTTCCTTTCAACGACCGGAAAACACCCCCGCTTGCATCAGCCTTTCCTCGGGTGGGGCGAGATTGTTATATTACATAAAGTCTGAAATTATTCATTCTGTTTGTTAAAAAGTACAAGGTACAAGCTAATGCATAAACAAGACAAATGTTATTTTAAGTGTAAAAATATAAAACTACTTGGATATATATTCAGTTAAAATTATATAAAACTTGATCCAGAATGTCTGAATCCATTGCTCAGCTGACTGATCTCAAAAAATTTTCCAACTCTAGGGTGTGCATTAGGAATGTTCACTGATTATACTCATTGGATATGGTCATATTCAGAAAAAAATTTACCCTTTAACAACTGTATCAAAATTCCCATTATCTCCTATAGCAGAGAAAGTGCTTAACATTATAAAGAGGAGCATAGCAAAAGCCTGATCGTACCCTACTTCTGGTATTCAAGAAAGGTGTCTCAGAATGCACCATAGCTGCCTTTTTAAGATTGCCAGGGAAGTCCACAGTTTTTTTTTCTAGAACCATGTCTAAATCAATAGAGAAAGAAGCCTATGCTATTGTTGAATAAATGAGAAAATGGAGACATTATTTGATTGGGTAACACTTTAAATTAATTACAAATCAAAAGTCAGTCGCATTCATATTTAATGCAAAACTAACCAGCAAAATCCAAACTGAGAAGTATTGTAGAGTAGCTAGCACCTCTTCAGTGCTCTAACCGATAGACTGGCTCAAAGACTGAAAGAGTCTATGATTATGTATTTAAAGGGTCGTTTTTAATAAGTTGTGACAAGCAGATTAATATTCGAACTGATTTATTTCATCAGCTATTCACCATTTAGACCCTCCTCTCTTTTTCTTGCATGTTTTGTCGTGTTAATTGTTTGTAACTTATTGTTCTGTATATTTTATATATCTGTTAGATACTGTGCTGGATAAATATATCAACCACTCATTCTTCTCTGTGTATCATTCACCTCAAAGATACAAGAAGAAAATAGCCAGGTGGAGGATAGACCCCTCATATTATTTGTTTGTTATAACATACTGCCTCTTGTCTATGTAGGGTGGCTGCTAACAAAAAAGAATTACAAAGATTGTATAGACTGCTGTGTTCTCCAGGTATTACACACATGGTTCACATGATAAAAATCAGAAAACTTCCCTATGCAGTAGAGGAGATGAAAGGGATTACCAACTCATGTAAAACTTGCACTGAAAATAAACCCAGATTTTACTGTCCTAACATTAACAATGTCATAAACCCTGTGAAAGAATCACATTGAGTTTGAATGGTCTGTTTTCATCAAAAACTTGCAAGAAATACGTATTTACATTAATAGATGAAAATTCATGAATGTCAATGAATATTCAGTTTCCTTTTTGCCCAGAGGTATTCTCTACAATGGTCATACTAACTCTTTACTCTGTTTTTGCTATCTTCAGGCTATCTGTATATACTCATTTGAACAGAGAGGTTTCATTTATGTTTAAACATATATGGCAATTCCTACAAAAGCAGCTGTAAGTAGATCAACACCATATAACTCTCAAGGCAATGGCCAGTGCAAGGGGTATAAAAGAGTAATCTGGAAAACTTTTGAATTAGCAGCTGCTGATAAAACGGTAGCTTTAGAGAAGTGAGAACGAGTGCTCCCAGAGGCTCTGCATGTTATTAAAATGCTGATATGCACAGCCACTAGTGCAATACCCCAGAAACAATTCCTCTTGTTTCCAAAAAGAATTTTGACTGAAGCATTACTACCTTCTTGGTTCTCAAACCTGGGAATGATATTACTAAAAAGATAAATGTAACTGAATAAAAACAAACGACTGGTGGCTCAAGTAGAATTACTAGAAGTGTAGGTGCCATCATTGCTTTTATTTTAATGATGGATCTTATTTTCTGTTTTGGAAAGGTTTATATTTCTTGTAAAACTTAGGAGAGGATGTTGATTTTTTGGTTCAAGATCATTCTTATTCCAAATATGAATACCTATGTCATCAGCATAGCTTCCCTTCTCCTCTATAGTGGTCTCTTAAGAAGAATCAGAATCACTGATAAGTAGATAAATTTGCAATATGATATGAAATATTTAAGGGATCAGTACCCATCTCTTCACATCTTGGCTTGTACATGTGCAGAGCATAATCTAAGAAGAGATTAAATAAACTCTTTTCATACAATCTTGTGCAAATTAATTGAAACAACTGCTTTAGTTTTCTTTCTTTTTACCATACGGTCAGTTTTAGATCCACTGAAGCTACAGGTTGTAATCAATATCTATTTTTTCTCAGATTAGGTCTTTTGCAGTGGTGAGCAGTAATATGAATCTATTTTCGGGGTGTATAATGAAATTAGTTTGGCCTTGAAAAATAATGCATCATTCATGATTGCATCAGATTTTTATCACATCCAGACACTATTTTCTTAACTGTTGATTTGTTGTCCTACATTCACTGTCTGTAATGGATATTACTCCACGGAAGGGTACAAAAATTGTAACACTACATGAACATACTGGCAAGTCTTACAGAGAGATTGTGGATATTGTTGGCATCAGCTTTTCAACTGTCAGTTGTGTCATCAAGACAAAGAAATAAACTAGATCAACTGATTCAGAACGTAAAGGAAAATGCAGTCAGAAGAGAGAAAAAACACCAAGACAATATATACGTGATCAGCAAAAGTGTGAAAGATCCTAGAAAGACATTATTCATTTTGTTTCATTTGCACAATGGTGTACTCTCGATGAAATTTGGAATGCTTCAGTATTGGGGACTTCATCTGACATGTACAACTTTGTAGACTGATATAGTTCTATCAGATCTAGACATTCTGTTGATTCAAAACTTGGGAAGCAGTTTCTAATGGTTAAAAGGAAATCTCTATTAATGTAGTCATATATTACTGTGAGGTCTATATACCAGGTATACAATTCTTTATAAGAAAGGCAAACAATTTTCTGAAGTTGTTTGATAATATATACAGGGTGTGAGGGATAAATTGTCCTCTAAATTACACAAAAATGAAAATAAAACTAACACTTCATTTTAACAAATATATTTACCAAAATTACAAAAAATATATCGAATACTAAAGAGTAAAATTCATTCACTATAATCACCATTGAATTCAATCCCAATATCCAGACAACTTTAAAATCTCCTGCATCTTTTCTGAACAGCCTTCTTGTTTAAGTTGTTGAATTCTACCATAATCCTTGTCTTCAGTTCATCTTTGGTATTACAAAAAGTTTTATCTTTTGTTCAATTGTGGCCCACATATAATAATCATGGGGGTTGCAGTCTGGGGAGTTCCAAATTTATGGCTAAGTGAATTGCATAATATTGCTCTTTTTCTTTTTCTTGCTCAACTGACCCAACTATACTGTGCAGGTGACAAAATCAGAAACAAACAACAGTCATGCATGAACTCAAAAATATAAAATATCAATAGTTTATCCTTTGCACCTTGTATATGTTGTCATTGCAGCCTTCCCCAGAACAAATGCTAAATTAGTTGCATAAAACAGTGAGAGCTTAGTTAATACAATGTAATTTAGTACTGCCACCATAATGAACCCAATTGACATACCTCTGGTTTGAGGATCTTAAGAACTAGCTTTTTCACTGTTGGAATTGCTAGATAACATTGACATTTTTGGGAAGGATATTAGAATAATCCTGAACCTATACTGGCAGAAAATCACCTGCATATGGATAGAAAATGAATTCAGTAAATACACAAAAATAAAAAGGGGCGTCTTATTCAACCAATACTCTTACACTGCGGTATTTCTAGGAGAATTATTAACTGACACAATCTTAACAAAGTAAGATATGCAGATGAGGTAGTATTCATTTCTTCATTCATATTGTTATTTTGCTCTCATAGATTAGATTTATGACTATATTACATTGAAACACCAGTTCCAATCCAGTCACTGAAGTTAAAAAAAAAACACTGAGCCTTGTCAGTACCAATATGGGTAACCACTTGAGAATACAATGTGCTGTAAGCTTGGATGTGCTGGTGGTACAATAGATAAAGACATGGAATGAGAACTTTGAGAAACAAATTTGAATTCTAGTCAAGTTTGCTACATTCATTTACCTGCTAAAAACCTTAGTAAAGTTATGGATTCATTTTTTCACCTTCAATTATGGGTTAATTGACATGACATACTGGATCCTATAGTTTTAGTTAGCCACCAGTCTACTACAGAAAGTGATAGCAGCCTAATGTGGAAATTCTTCTACCAGTAAATTTAAAAAGACATGATCACCTAAGAGTTTATCATGCATGACATCTAAGAATGGAAGAAGAATTTGCCATGATCTTAACTACTGAATGCATCTTAGAGGACTTGGCAAAATTGCTTCCTTCTCTTGTTCTGTGTATGTTTCCATTTTGATTTTCATAGGGAGTTTTATGTCTTTATTTTAGAGAAGTATATCAGCATAGATATGGAAAGATAAATATGAAAAAATTTATTCCACAAAATAAATGTGACGAAGTAAATTAACAACATTAATAACAGCGTCAACATAACACAATAAGTAGATATATCTCTCCATTTGAAGGACATCCTTTTCCTGAGCAGAAGAATTTCATTTATCCATGGAAAAGTTTACTTGAAAATAGAAAGCCGTTTTCATTTCTATATTTCTTTGATTGTTTTTCTAATGTTCTTCAATTTTTTCTTTTGATTTTCTTATGCTTTTATTGGATCTTATCTATTTATGTATTTTTGTTTTTATTGTGTCAAATTAATGACATTATATCTTCATATACAATATTTTTTTTTATCCTTGGTTTTATTAGTCTACTATTATTTATTAAGCCAAGCTTAGATAGAACAGTATATGGAATATACATTGAATTTATATATACATGTAAATATACATTTAATATTGGCTTTAAAGATACTATAAATCTACAGGCATGCTTAAAAATTTTCATTTATCATATATATATATATATATATATATATATATATATATATATATATATATATGTGTGTTTCTATTATTGTACAAAAGAACAAAAAATACCAACATTAATAAAATATATTTTGCTACAGGTAATTACCTTTCAAAATATGTGTAACATACTTAAAATCCTTATAAAATAATTATAATGACTATAAAATATTGGATATACCCATTTCTGGTGATGTCAAGTTCTACAAAATAGTTCTGTACATGGTCTTACTTATACAATGCAGTTATCATTTAATTTGAAATGTAACACCACCTTAGTGCCAGGATGTAGCTAATAAATCTTGTCTATGATAGTGATAAACTTTAGTTCTTGATGAGGATTGAGATGAAACTGACAGTCACCAAGTAATGTTGATTCCTATGTCTACACTATCTATATAAAAAACACTGTATGTTTAAGATTGAATACTTAAGATTGAAAGGAATATGATGTAATTCTACAGAAGAATACTAAGGTTATTATGGAAGGGCATATGAGCAATGAGGAAGTCTTGAGGAAAAGGGTAACACAAAGGGACACTTACACTTAGAATCAGAAAGAGGCAGTCAAAATTACTAGAATGCGTAATGAGCAAAGAGGGCTAAAAGAATTTGACACTCACAGGTCATGCAGAGGTTAAGTGAGACAAAGGAAGAAAAACTGATAACCTAACTATTGGTTGATCAGTTATAACTGCTTTTTGGGTTATTTCAATTCAAAACAAATTCTGGATTGTAAGAATAATTCTTTTTGGAGTGAATATGACATTGACCAATTTTTGAGAAATTTTCCAGAAACAATTTCTACTAGTTAGGAGTAAAAGATGGATTCCAAACTTTCCCCAAGGTATTTGTCCATGTGATTGTAACAAAACCAAACTTGGCTCTCCGATTTCTTGTTCTGAACTGCTATTCATTATATTACCTGCATATTTAATAATCTATGTAACAAGGTTATTTAAAAAAAAGTCAGAACTAGGATAAAAATAATAAAAAAAAACAAACAAACATGTAGCCTTGTTGGTGCATCTCCAGTTAACCCACTTTATACCAATCTTGCATCCCTACATTGCCTTTTGGTGTCCACAGGAATATTGGTGAAGAACTGTTGAAGATCAAACACGACTCCTCTCTGTCCTGGCTATTTTTGTGAAAGATTAAAGTCATTAGTGTTGTCAGTAAACTTAATTAACTTCAACAGCGCTCATTAACAAGTGTGAAAATAATTTTTTTTTTGTAATATGATTAAGATCATAAATATATAAACAAAATGGATTTGAAGAAGTTTCCCTCACATAAGGAATTCTTAAGCTGGAAGGAAAAGATTGACAGGCAGTTGCAGTTAAACAGCCTAGAGATGTTCAACTACTTAAGTGAAGGCAGCTGATCAAGGGTGTTCAAAAAGCAGCATAGAGAAAAGATCTTTAGCTGATTCACCAGGGTCATCTGCAAGATTGTTCTACTAGTGGTAGACCACTTAGATCTGTTTTTGCTTTATTAACAACTGCTTTTATGGGGTTAAAAGCCCAACTGTACTGCTCTGATTGGCTAGCCAATAATAATGCTTAGCCAATGATCTTGTGACATATGCCTCAAAGGGGATGAAAAAAAGCCACCAAGAACCAATATGATTGGTTGTCTAATCAAAATAATGACCTTGTGTTCTAAGTATTGAAGCAGAAGACAAGAAGCTTCATCACAGCTTTTCTCTAACTGGTGAGCCATTCAAAATTGTGGCCTTGTATCACTCATATCCACCTTGAGTGAAACATTTTCCATGTTCTTGAACCTCACCCACATTTAACATGATTATCACAGGTTTCATCATCACCTCCATCTGACAGTGTGTCATATCACTGATCAAAACAAACCTGACATATAAAGATTTACTCATTTCAATCAATAATTCCTTTATCAAATGAAACTACACTCAACAAGTTCAACAGATCTAAAACCTAAGACCATACCTAATAACTAATCCCACCCAAACATGCAATTTCACCTCTCACACTATAATCCATATAATCCATAAGTGACACAAACCACACACTATAATCCATAAGTGACACAAACCAGAAAATTCATGGTGTTACATTGTTTTAACATAAATTTTTTTATTTCTTTACAAATAAATATTAGATCACCAATCAGCCTTTGACACTAGTTATAACTAAGAGTTAAAAAGTATAGGACATTTGTGGAGAGTCATGAACATCCACTTCCTGAAGGGAGATGGTGCATAAATAATTGCAAGTGAATTGAGCCAAGAACCTTTCAGTACCCTTAGACTATGTATGTGTGCATGCTTTTGGTATATATAAATACATGCACCACCTACACACACATACACTCACACATGCATATGTGTGTGTGTGTGTGTGTGTGCGAACATTTGGAGGAAAAAAATGGACCAATCCTAAAATAGCAAACAAAATATTAAGCTTTTAATGGTCTTAACAACAAATCATTTGGCAGAAATAAACAAGGATTAAAGAAACATATAAAGTCACTTTGTATGGCATAGCATTTCTCTTTGATTTTTTGAAATGTTTAAGCCTTGTGAACAAACTTTCTGACAGATTTTTATAGAATGAAGAGTCAATGTTCTTCCATTCAGTGTTTATGGCTTCAAACAGCTGATGAGTTGTTGAGAAATGTTTTCCAGCTTAGTTTGTACTTAATGTGAGTTTAAATATTATCTTGACCAGGCTAAAATAACAGGTTGATAAAATTTTTCTCAACTACATTTTGGTGGACTTTTGAATGTAGCAAGGAGCATTTTTGTATTTAAAAAAAATTCCCTCTGCTTGTTCTTATTTAGAAACATTTCCATTTAAAGGAATTCTCCATTATTTCAATATATTGACTTTTCCTATTCTGGGTTTGGTCGCCACATTTTTTTCAGAAGTTTTTCTGTTTCTTGTGTATATCTGAAAAATAAATAATTCATAAATAATTATGATAATTATTATTTGAATTTGAGAAATATTTTGTAAAAATTTATTTTGCATGCATAATTTTCAAAGCTGTTGATATTTTTCAAAGAATAAAACTGTTAATTGTCCTTTTCTTCATATGAAATCATGGGACATTATTGCAGTCTAAGTATTAAAACTTAGTATAAAAAAAAGTTATGCAGATAATATAATAGATATTAGTATGGAAAGTGGAATCAGCAATCTGAGTTCAAATTTCAGGCTAGTCTGTTGCATTCACTTTCATAGTGAAAGGAATATATCTGTCTTTTCTTTTTCCATCTCTGGATTAAATAGCAGTGCAGACTAAGTTCTTTAGACTTGGTAGGTAACAAGTTTAGAAGAAAGACAATGAATTCAAGACCAGTCTGAGGAGGGATGGGCTTTGCGAGTCTCTCTTGCCTGAGATATACACTGTTATACACCCATTGTTGTTACAGCAGCAGTACATCTGCTGCATCTACAACCCTAATAATTGTACAAAAATATCATATCTATGAAAAACTTAAATGTAAAATCTATCCAAACATCTGAAGGAATGTTTTAAAATATGTATCCCAACTTTTTGGATCCACCTTAATAATTAGGAAGAAAATACTTTTCATTATGTGGAACAATCTTGCTGAATTTGACTAGTTATGAAAGCATTAACCTCTACTGGAAGGTTTCTGAGACAACTAGCAAACTGGTAAACATAAAAAAGATTTTTCAATTTTGCCTTCTAGTCAATGAGAAAATATTAACAAAAGAAATAAGGAAAGAGAATGTAATGAAATTTTCTCCCAAATGGTTATCAATTACAACAAAGTCAGACCAGATGAAAAGCACAAGAAACTGAATGTAATTTAATATAGGAATATTGAGCTGAACCAAGACAGAATGGGGAAAAAACAAAGGATGAGAAAATGATTCAAAGATGGTTTCAAAAAGAGACCAACTCCTTTGTAGACTGTCTGCTTAGTGAAATAATAGCAGACATTTTGACTCTTGAGTTAAAATAGGGAAAATAGAAAGAAAAGAAAATAGGAGATTTTTTAATTGCTTTTCTATCTTTTCTTAAAAGTCAATTTTTAAAATTTACATTAAAAAATATGCAGACACATTTTTTTTTTCAATTAAAAAAAATAAAGTGGTTGTTCAAAAAATTATTAAAACTTCAACAATAATCAAAAAAAATTTTTTCTTGGCTTTCTATTTTTTTTTATTTATTTCCCATAAAACTGTATTCATGGGAAATCATTTCTTTTGCTGCTAAGCAAGCAGAAGAAATAGCAGAAAAAAAAAAGGGAAAAGAAAAAAAATTGTTAAAAATGAAACAGGAAACTTTATTCTGTGGAAAAACAGACCCAAATTAGAGTATAAATTGAGAGCAAAAGAAAGATAACTTCCTTTGAATTGTCTGGACGCAGTTGCTGCAAATACATCCCTTTCGTTAGAGGCAGGCAGACGAAAGAGATATTTTTATGCAAGAAGAATTTCCTATTCATTTTAAAACTTTTGGTAAGCGAGCTTCCTGGATTTGTTACTGAGTCACTAACATATTAATTTTAATTCCTTCCTGTATTAAGACAACTCAATGAAGA
Source organism: Ascarosepion bandense (assembly GCA_037127315.1). Taxonomy (NCBI): domain Eukaryota; kingdom Metazoa; phylum Mollusca; class Cephalopoda; order Sepiida; family Sepiidae; genus Ascarosepion; species Ascarosepion bandense. Next base: position 1,259,023 of record JBBBDQ010000134.1, read on the forward strand.
ATTAACATTACTGTTGTGTTAGAATCATGCTGTTGCTGATTAAAATTATATCTGTTTAAAGAATTAGTAATAATAATAATCATAGCATTTGTCATTCATCAATCTCTTTTTTAACATAATATCATTGTTATTAATTCCCCTCTTTCTTTACTTTTCCTTTTTTATCTTTTAATTCATTTATTGATTCACCTTAGAACTTCTGATAGGTTAGTAAGCTCAGCATTCCATGATAACCAATCTTTCTTTTCTTCTTATTTCCCTACAGTTCTCATTTTGTTTTTCTTTCTTTCTATTCTTAGAATGTTCTACATCTTTCTTTCTTTCCCTGCAATTTCATTTTCTCTTTCTTTCATTCTTTCGATTCACAAATCTGTTAATCTTTGTTTCTTTCTTTCTATTCCCAATTCTGAATCTTTCTTTTTGTTTTCTTTCCTTTTAGTCATGATTCTCATTATATTTTTTCTTTCTTTCTATCCCCAATTCTTTTGATCATTCTTTCTTCCTTTTCTTAATTCTTTTGATCTTTCTTTCTTATCATAATTATTGTAAATAATTCTAAAATCATACTTGTAAGCCTCTGGTCTATTTACATTAGATTCTATTGTTTATGCCTCAGACCCTTTCAGAGTTTTAAAACCTCCTTCCATTCATAAGATTATACCTTTAAAACATAGACAATTTTGGACTAGCTGGAAGTTTTTTATCAATACTTACAACATCAAAAGCAAGAAGAAGAATCAAATATCTATGAATAAACCAGAATCTGTTTTAGAGAAGAAAAAAATAAAATTCTTTGGAATTTTCAAATTCAAATTGATCCCTTAATCCAGGTTAGAAGAGAAGATTTAGTCATTATATATTTGCCAGTGAATTTTTGCAGTTTAAGCCAACCACAGAGTGGAATAGAAAAAAGAAAACAAAATGAAAAGTTAAAGAAATATCTAGATCTTGTGCGTGAAATGAAGAATTTCAAGGAACATGAAAGGTACCAGCTAATATTATTGATGAATTTGGAAGAAGCTCAAAGAAATTTGCAAAGAGGTTGAAAGATTTGAAGCTATCCTGACAACAGCATTACTTTAAACAGGTAGAATATCAAAGAATATGTTGAAATATTAAGCAACCTTGCTGTCACTTGATCTCAAGTAAAAGCCACCTTCTCATTGATGTGTCATGCTCTATAAGAAAGTAGATGATCATGACTCTCCACTTCTTTCTATCCTTTAACTGGTTTAGTAATATTTGTTTTTTAATACCCCTTGTAATTGCCATTGCCACATGAAACATGCGTGAGAGAACTGACAACTGCAGGTATATATTGTAAAAGGCTTTATTTCCTTTACAGTACTTGTGCAGCTGTGAAAACTGCAATTAAGACAAATAACATGAGCACATTGAGGAAGAATGTACACAAGGATAGATAATTACAAAATTAAAAAAAAATAAGAAAATAAACACTGAAATTTACATAAATAGTTGTAACAAAACAGGGAAACTTATAGCAAGTGTTTAAATCAGCAAGAATCGTTTGAATCGCAAAAGCAATACATTTTTACAAATTAAGGAAGGGTCTAAAAGCAATATAAACTTTAAAAGAATTAAATGCCATTAACTATAAAAATTGTCTAGGGTTTGCTGAAAATTGAATGGAAAAAATGTTAATTACCTCGTTGGCACCTCGTGTGGTCTATGGCAATTGAGTTACTCCCTAACAGTACCAAACGAATGTGTTGCCACTGAAGATAACAAACTTATGTCTGACTTCTTAGAAGGTCTCAATCCAAAAGACTGTTAAGGGGGTTTCTATTTCTTATGCAGAGACCAAAAATCCTATATTTTAGAAAAGGTTGCCGTAAGACAGCTTATTTGTTATATTTTTATTTACTTATTCTAACTTTACTGTTTTGTCTCATCCTTCTCATTTAGACATCATTATTGTTTTACGTTATCCTAAAATATAAGGAACTATATTTTCTGGTCACATTGTCCCGAGGGGTGACAAGGCCGCCGGTCAAGAATACAGCGAGAAAACAAACCTGCTGATTTTTACATTGGGTTTGGTAGCAAATGGTGCCTGGAGCAGCTACACCCCTTCAACTCCCTGTTCAGACATCCATTTACACAAATGTGTTAGGTATGTTAGTTTTGATGCTTATCTCTGCCTATCTTGCTTTAAATATGTTCTCTGTGTTTCAAACTCTCCAAGACCTCTTTCCTCATTATGTCCCAGAAATTTTAACTGTCACTTTCTGATTCCAAATAAAAGAGCTTTTTTTGTTTCTGTTTTTCATTAGAAGTATCTTATTTCTATGTCCCTATGTGACATTGAGTGTGACCAGCCAGTATTCCCCACACTGATCTAGGCCAGATGAGAAATCAACTGCTAGGCTCTTGTCATCTAGAATTTTATAGGAATCTAGATTTATTATTGACAATGGTAATTGGAGTTATCTAATCTAAATCTAAATCTATCTATCTAAATCTAATCTAAACTTATTTATAAATGGAACTTTGTCTGTGTGTGTGTCCATTACCTATAGACTCTGAAACGGCTGAACTGATTTTTTAAAAAATTTACACAGTTGTACTATAAGCATCTGCGAGTGTTCTTAGCTAGGTTTTGTGTCGAGGTACCCCAATAAATATCGAAAATCGATAATCGAAAAAATCGGGTTATAGAAGGAGTGGTCTGATTTTAATCAAATTTCATACACTCATAGACAAAGACATAAGAAATGATATTCAGAAGTTTCAAGGTTGCAGTTCTTACAATAGTGCAGAAAATTGATAATATATATATAAAAGGTAAGATGTTTGTGTGTGTGTCTGTTTATTTGTATGTCCTTTATACAAATCCACAATTTTTATCCGATTCTCACCAAACTTCACACAAATATTCTTTAGGCTGAGTCTGAGCTCCTGGACCATGGATTAGTTTTAAAGCTTTCATTACACCTGAGCAACACCGAGCTATATTGCTAGTTTCTTTATAAGGAAACATTCAGCATTCATTAAGCTGAGAAGTCTGTACTACGTTCTGTTGAAATTTATAAAATCTTTTTACCAAATCAATTTTTCAGGAAAATAGCTTTCTGAAGTCCAGTTACTGTTATTGCTTTATTCAATAATAGGAAGGTGCAAGAATTTTATTTTTATCTGAATTTTAAAATTTTTTGGAAAACTAAAGTGTCCTTAACCTCATTTGTGTATGGTAGATGCAGAGTTGAAGAATCAGGGAGGAGGTGGACAGCATTTCAGTATGGGAATAAAAAGATTTAAATAAAGCTGAATGCAGTCTCATTTATGTTTCATTTGAATTTTTATATCCCTGGCTTGGATTGAGAAATCCATTTGAATTTCAAAGTAAGGAAAGCTGAAAAATGCATCATTCTAAAGGCATGAGAACATTAGTTCAAACAATTTCTGCAATAATGATAATGACTCATATATTTGTTTCTATAAATGCATACGTATAGATATATAGTCCACTGTATCAGAAACATGATAGTGAAGCATGTGATCTTAATTCCGTTCTTTCATGATTTCTATATAATTACTGATCTAATATGGTTCACTTTTTCTTTTTCATTTCATGCATAAAAAAAATGAAAACAAAACAAAAAATAGATATATATACATATAGCATGTGTGGGGATATAGAAAGTGATTTTTATCAGTGCATTTTCTCTGCTGAATTTGCCTGAAGGTGACTACATTAGTGAAAAGTCAATAAACTTGCACAATGATCATTAAAATGAAATGCATGTTCCTGTTCTTTGCTTGGTGTTTTTTTACTTTCTCAATGTTATGACAGTTCACCTCTGAGATGTGATGTTTTATTTTGCTATATCATTTATTTTGTAATGTCCAGCAGGATAATACTGCGTCAAATATCTTATATCTTCCAGGTACAATTTTTGTAGTAAGACAAACAACTATTAGGTATCTATTAACCACATATGACGAAGTTTGCTTTGTTTAAAGCAGAAAAACAAAGGAAGTAAGTTCAATCTCCAGTGGACTCTTTTTCAGTTTAATTTTATAACTTATTAAAAAAATTTAAAAATCAATAGTAAAAAATTAAAAATATTCCAATAATGGTTGAAGAATACAAATTAATAATAATTTAATAAAAATATATTCATTTTTTTTTATGTACCATATTCATTCATGGGCAATCAATGCTCTTTTCAGCTGCCTGTCTTTCTGGCTCAAAACAACTTTTAATCTCTCCTGATCTCTCATGGTGTTTGTTTTTTTATTTACTCCCACAAACTTGTGAGGTAGGTTATATATAGTGTCACCTCACTTTTTCTGACTTCCCTGTCCTATATGTTAATATCCTCTCGAAAACTGTGTTTGAACTAATATTGACTAGGTAGAGTTTATAGGTTGTCATTTGGATAACAGAAGCATTTATGCAATTAGCCAATCATATTTTATGCAATTAGCCAATCATATTTTATGCAATTAGCCAATCATATTTTACCACCTTGTTACATGTGCATCATGGTAGGAGACTTACAGGGAGATAAACTAAATTTGCTGAAGAAGTAGACATTTAACTCTATATGTTTTACATTCACCTGATCCACTTTCTATATGAGGTATTCCAGACATTTCAGTTATGCTTTTAGTTCCTATTTTCCTTAAGACATCCTCATTGCTCACATGTTCTGTCTGTGATATTCTTAGCATTTATCGGTAAAACTACATCTCTGTTGCTTCAAGTATCTTCTTCACCTGTGAAAATACTATCTAGCATTTTTTAAGTTGATGGCAGAACAAAGACCAAGAGAGATGGAAAAGGGCCAGCAATTATATAAAGTAGCAAAAGAAAGAAAATTGTGGAGAGCAATGATTTTAAAATTATGAAATGGAACATAAAAAAAGAATTTAATTGAGTTAATATCCTCTCCAAAACTACAGGTTTTAAGAAATGGCTACTGGGTGGAGCTTGTGTGCTGTAATTTCCATAAGTGAAGTATTTATGCAATTAGCCAATCATATTTTACCACGTTGTTACATAAGTATCCTTTTAGTTTTGATTTTCCTTAAAACTTTCTCATTGCTCATATATTCTGTCTGTGGTATTCTTAGCATTTGTCAGTAAAACACACCTCTGCCGCTTCAAGTGTCTTCTTCATCTGTGAAGAGACTGTCCAGCATTTGCTGCTATGTAGGCAATGATATATTTATCATAAAATGATAATTCTTTCTCCTATAATAAAGAGCATTGTGTATTTGTGTGTGTGTATATATATATATATATTTCCGTCATGTCACACTCATGGAGAGAGAGATAATAGTGAGGCAGCATCAGCTACATCCATTAAAGGGACAATAGAAAGGCAGCGTCAGCTCAGTTCATTCTCTTTACTACCAGTTATTAAACTTTGCCACCAGTTATGAATGCTCTTGCTGGGTGTTTGCTCTTTAGCGGTGTCTTAGTATCTTTTCTTTTTTTTTTTTTTGCAATAACTATGTTGTTGAGCAGTGCGGTCGGATTTCAATCCTGGGTTAAAAGCAATTGGAGTCTAACCGTACTGACGAGCTATATATATATATATATATATATATATATATATATATATATATCCTCTCAGTTATAATAAGGACTGTTGTGCATTTATTTTTATGCAATATACACACACACACACACAGACACACACACACACACACACACACACACACATATATATATATATATATATATATATATATATATTCTCTTGTCACACTCAAGTGTTTGAATTATTATTTTACTTTTTTTTTCCTTATGTCTTAAAGTGAGCTACGCAATAGTAGGTACATCAATATATATGTTGCTGTCATTTTAGATGGCATATTGATATAAATATTTTCCTGTCATTTTTTATGGCTTGAGCCCACTTGTAATAATAATATAAAGTTAAAAATTAGAAATAGAAATTCATTGATATTGTAATACTGATGATAATAAATTACTATAAAATAAATAGCCTGAAAACAATAAGGTATAATGCAATAAAATAATGTATTAATAGTGTGATAATAACAAAGGCCAAAAAATTAATAATGATAAAGTAATATTTTAATAAAAATTTTATCAGTCAAGGTTATTTATGACTTAATTACCTCCCATTTTATTCTACTATCTATATATGAGTGTAAAATAGAGGCTAGCTTTACTTGTTTTTATTCTTGAAATCATGGAGGACTAAATAGATAGCAGAAGAAACTAAAGTGAGAATTAACACTGGTAGCAGAGCATATAACAATTTACAGGGAAGTTCTACTGTTTGCTTTCTCTATTTTTTACCATTTGATAGCTTCACGACTGGAAAACATTATTTTTTTTTTGTTTTTTTTTAATACTTAAAAATAATTTTGTCTCACCATAATGGCAACAAAAAGGAAATTAATACTGAGCATCAGGAAGAGACAACTGAAGTTCCTGGGACATGCAATAAGGAAGGAGAGCTTGGAGAACCTGATACTGACTGGCCAGATAGAAGGAAAAAGAGACAGAGGAAGGCAGCAGATAACATATTTGCAGGGCCTGATCAGGTGGATGACAGAACGAGGTTTGCAAGGTGTAACAGGAGCAAATATACTAAGAGCCACAAGGGATAGGGAGACGTGGAGAACCATAGAAGAAGAATTTGTTTGTGTTGTTAAATAACTAGATGTATTTTCACATCAGTATTTCTAAAGAACTAAAAAAAAAACACTGTTTTTGGAATTCATTTAAATAATAACTTACAGTCTACCAAATCATTAATTCCTGTGTAATAAGTGAAAATATTTAAAAAAAAAAATATATATATATATATATATATATATATATAAATATATAGGATACAAATCCTATATAATCCAACAATTAACTAAAACACAAAAAGTAAAATTGCACACTTGTAAAAATGGATTAGAACAACTGAAAACATTTTGGAAAAACCCAGACAAAAGCAAACTTCACAAGTCATTATGAAAATTAAATTCTGGATTCTGAGTGGATAGGAAATAGCAAATTGATCTATGACCCTGGTCAATTTTTCTTGACATTTAGAAAATGGGACTGCTGTTGGATCCAGTCACATAATTAGATTTCACTATTTAACCACGTCCCTTTACTGGTCAAATCAGTCAGTCAAATGGGAGCACACAGAGATGACATGCAAAATGTGACTAAAAAAATTTCATTTGTTAACCCAACCCCAGACGTAAGTGCGCATCACATATTCGTTTTTTCTTTCCTTCCAATTTTTCTTTCCTTCCAATTTTTCTTTCCTTCCAATTTTTCTTTCCTTCCAATTTTTCTTTCTTCATCTTTACTTACATGTCGTCAAAGAACAAACAACAACAACATACTTCAACTGGCTCCTAGAAACTAAAGCTAGGTACAATTTCCTTTATTGCTTTACCTTCCTTTTTACTTTTTCTCCAGCCATAAAAAGGAAAAGAACACAGACTTTATTAGTAACCTTTTTAATCTTTCAATATATACATTTTTTGTTATTATCAACTATAAGCTCTAATTTTCTGTAGAACATTTAACTACTTACATTTTCTCTTTGAACATTTAACTCATACAAATTAATTAACTACATGCATTTTCTATTTGAATATTTTCTTTTTACAAATTTGTTTAGTTAATAAAATTTTACTTTAACATACAAAACGAAATATTTTATTCTTCCTCTTCCAACATCCAACCTTCAACCTTCCGATATTTTAAATTGTGGAGACTTTGGTTGTGTTTGGCACAAGGCCAATTTGATAAACATAGCCAAGGCCCCTACATATATATGTAGAATGTTATGCAAATGAGGTACATGCATAAATAAAGCAAACCTCAGCTACCATATGGAGGAGAAATCACATAACTTTCTATAAGATTTACACATCACAACTATGGTATCACTGACAGGATGTCTGACAACTCTCAATGATCTGGAGCATGTTTTGACATAGAGTAGATGCTCTGCAGTGCTGACCAGAGTAAAGAAACTGAGAGACAGACAAAAGGAGAACAAAAGAAGATTATAGATATGTTCCTTGCAACAGTAGGATGTGTAGCAATAAAGAAAGTTTTAACAATGAAAAACTTAGATCAAGCCTTCAAAGAAATCATCAAAATAATGAGAAAGAATATTAGACCAAAGAAGAAGTTAGTCATCGCTGAAAGAACAGATTTTTTTGAAATCAAACAACAACCAAATAAGTCTATTATACAATTTTTGCACCAATCTAAAGAAAAGGTGAGGGCTTCATACATACTATCAGCACTTTATTTGAAATTATTGACATTGCTGAGCTGCTGATTAAACTAGCAAAAAGGATGCATGTTTTCAATGGGAAGACACTTACCTGGCCACTTTCGATAGTCTAAAACAAAGCTCGTGGATATGGTAATACCCAAATAAGGACTATAGGCTACATATTGATGCCTTCAATCAATCAATCAATCAATCAATCAATCAACTGACACATGTTTATCCCAATTGGATTATGATTAAAAAATAAGAAAGAGGCAGAAAAAAACAATCTATTTACTATTCTACAAGTTAAGTTACACACAAACAAGATGGTCAATTATAGAGAAGGAGGTTTATATAATACACTATGCTCTTCAAAGACTAAATCACTACCTGCATAGTGCAGCATTTACAATCTACACAGGTCATAGACCTCATTTACTGAATTCACTTGTACAAAATAAAAAATACAGACTTGGGCCCTGAGCATGGCTGACTACAGTTGCAGCATATAGTATCTCAAAGGTAAAGATGATGTTTGCTCAGATTTCATATCACATGCCACTGATGCAAATGAGAACAATGTTGCTTCTCCAGTAGATAGAGAGGATAGGAATTTCTTAATTAGTCTGATTAATTCAAATCTAATTGAACCGAAGGAATTTGCACCTTATGAAAATGTTGATGATTCATCAGTAATGCCTGAACATCTCATATTGCAGACATAATTAGATAGATATAATTATGGAACCTGAGTTGGACAAAAGCCATTCTAGACCTGAATAATAGATTAAAAATGGTAGGGCTACAAAAGCAGAACAGAAAAGACATATAACAATGGCTGATATAGTGTATTATTATATCTCAGCTTGACAATGAACCTCTCATTAGGCTATATGTTCTGTCTCGTCTTAGAAAAAGTGTGCTGGTTCAATACCATGACGACAGTGGCCATATGGGCATGGATAAAACATTCTATTCAATAAAACAAGTATTTCTAGCCTTATTTGCTAAGAGAGATTAATGATTTTGTAGGTAAATATATTTCATGCTAGACAACACCATATCCAAGAGTGTGATTTGCCCTCTTTCCCTTTGCAAAGCTTGTTTTGAATATCTCTGGATTCTACCCAAAGACTCATTTGGGTAATCAATACATATTTACATTCATAGATGTGTACAGTGATTGGCTTGAGACTTTTGCAGTTCCTAACAAGAAGGCAGAAAATGGTGCATCTTTTAGTCAATGAAATTTTTCACAGATTTGAGTCACCACTTCAGCTTTTAACCAATAATGGGCCAAAGAATGTCAGCAAAATGATGAAAAAGACATTAGAAGACTTAAATGTACACCATGGGACAACTTCATTTTATCACCCTCAGAGCAACAGTGACATTGAGAGATTTCATAGAACAATACATGATGTTCTAGACAAAAAAATTGGCAACAATGAACAGTCATGAGATATTTACTTCCAACAAATGTTAGCAGACCACAAAATTTTCACCATATTACTTGCTCTATAACAGGGATGTTATTTTGCCTTTGGGTATATTGTCATGAACACCATGAAATTGCCCTACAAGAAATGCATTGTAGTTTCACTTTAGCTAAGAATACCATAAAAAAGTGAGGAAAGCAATGCAAGATAAATTTCATAGTAAGACTAATATTGTAGAGTTTAAGGTTGGTGAATTGGTTTCCTATAAGAAAGAGAAGTTGGACATACACTGACAGCTATATTATGTGGTATTTGGAAAGACTAGCCTCGTCTCTTAGAGAATTAGAGATCAGTTAACCAGCTCAGTCACCTAGACATACTGAGCATCTTCAAGTGACATCTATTTAAGAATGTAAAATTCTTAATACAGAGAGGCTGTTATGCAGTAGAATTCAGAAATTCTGACAGCAGGAGTAGAATAGGTCAATTTTCCAGTATGCAAATGTTGACACCAACAAGAGAAATCAGATGTTGAGTCTGATGCCCCATTAATGGAGTGCTGTATCAGGATAAAATGTAAAGCAGCAGATAAATATGTGTCAGCTGTTGATAAAGAGGTTGAAATGGGAGGCATCCCCAGTTATTTATCCACTCTCAAGGATGATTGCCTAAAGGCTGGAACATCAGATACTTAGATGGATGAGAAAGTTTTTGATGGATCACCTGACAGTGAGGTAAATTTGTCAAAATTGTAAGTACATTGAACAAAAAGCAGAGTAAGGTGAATCAATTCCACAAATCACAGTTTCTCTAACACAGTTAAGCCACTCTCTTTCTAAAGCCAAAAAACACCTCTGAATGAGCGTACTGTGCTTTTATACACCCAACCATCTATTGCTTAGCTAATGAACATCCAGAACCAGGCAATAAAAATGATTGCAATCAATACTGCCATTTTTGCTCACATGAAGTGCTGTTTTTTTCACCTTCAGTCCAATTCACCATCTCCATACTCCATTGCAAAATATACACATGACTCTAGCCCTTTTTGGACGCTGAGGTAAGTCTTTGTTACAATAAGTGATGTTGTCCAAGTGAGACAAATGTCCATTGGGGTAAAAAGAACTGATGTACCTTTACATTTCATAGATGAATGCATAACTAAAAAGGAATAGTTAAAGTCTTGTAGACTTACTTGAGATACTCTGTAAGATTGTTGGGAGTTAGCAACTGTAGGTGATACAACTAATCTTCCAAGCAAACCACATATCCATCATCAACAGGTAGAATCATGCCCTTAGGTAATTTTCTTCAGTTTTGTTTTTGTTGTTTTCTTGGTCAGACTGCAGATAATAGCAGATTTTTGTGATCAAACATAATATGGTTTAAATTTAGAAATTACTTGTGGGATGTTGAACTTGAGCAGAGGCATGCATGGTGTTAATTGAAGGTCATTTACCTAATGTCCATTTGTAAATTGGGGTGTGATTACTGCCTATGATCATATGGTTGTACATCAAGATGTCTTCTGGCATGATACAATATGGAGAAAAATGAACTTTTGAAACATTACAGAACTTTTTTTCAGATGTGTGTTCTTAAAAAAAATAAAACAAAAAAAGAATTTTTTTTTCATGCATATCAGGTTCTGGCCCTGATTCATAATTATGCCTAATTTAAGAGACTAACTTAGAGTTTACATTGGGGAAAATGTTTCTTTGCATGAAATTAATAAGGAAAAACAAGCGAGCAATTGCAGGAAGTAGAGAGTTGGGGAGGGAGAGTGTCATCTTTGATCTTGATAATTTTGTATTACTTTTGTTTGCATGTATTGTTCTGTATTATTGATTGATTTTATGTGCTCATGCAGTGTATTAGCCAGAAAAAGAGAAAGATGAAATTAACATATTTTTCAAAATTTAAAAATAAATTTTTTTGCATGTTGTTATATGTATGTTTTTGTACAGTTGCCTCAGTTGTGTGAAGTGATGAGGGAGGAGAAGAGATGTATTTAAAATGTTCATATGTGAACATTTTGAAAAATAGATGGTAAGGAATGTAATATATTGCCTTGAACAGTAAGAGTGTGATTGACAAAAATATATTCTGGCAATGGATGGTAGGGACAGCTATCAGCACTGTATCATATGTGTATCTTATATTCTTCAGATTCTGGCTGCTGCTAATGAATCCTGGCATGACTTCTATTAAAAAAAAATTGACTAGAAAGAAAAAATAAAAATATGATTAGAAAAGGGGATGTAAGAGAAAAAAAGAAAAGATGGGATAGAATTGTGAATAGAAATCAATAAAGAAAAAAGACTGGTTATTGGCTCAAGAGGAGAGAGTGTAATATTTTCTGCTATTTAAATTTAGCCCATAGTTGAAGAACAGTAGTCATACCTTTTCCAAGTGCATTAGTACAAAGTAAAAAAAAATGATTTGGTCAGAAGTTGAGCTCAATATACTGAGTCTGCTTTCAAGTTTGGTAGCCATTATGTCTCCATTGATAATACAATGCAAATATAATTTAACCTGAATTTAATGATAATACAGGGTATGATGGGTAAATTATTATCATTTCATATTATTATTTTTGTGCATGCACATTTTTTTTATTTTGTTAACTGCACAGTATTTTAGGGTCAGTTGAGCACCATCTGTACAAAAAGTCAACTATGATAAAATTCACTCTGCCAAAAATTTGGAAACAGTATGCTGTACTGCTTGGCACTTGCACCAGAAGCTTCAATACAAATATTTCAGATCGTTTGAGTGTCAATCTAATGACAGTGCTGAAAATTTTGAAAGAGTTGGATGATTACAAACATATTTAGAGTGATCACTATTGATGCCTTCATTCATCTTCTCCCTGGGCCTCAGGCTCAACACAGAAACCTACATCAAGTACCTTCAGGTTCCTTGAAGAGTACCTGGGTCAGGAGAGATATGCTAGAAGACTATGTTTGGCAACAGGACTCTGCAACATGACACACAAGCAGGAGAACCTGGCTGTCAGACAATTTCTGTAACCTGATCACCCCTTATATCTGGCCACCTGAGTTGCTAGATTGCAACCACTTGCAATGTGTGGAGCACAGTTGAGCAAGAGACTAACAAAATCTTTGTAGTACTAAAGACAAACTGAAAGCAGAAGTATGGCAGTATTTACCAACTTATGCAAGGAGACCATCCAGAAGAGATGCAGGAGATTCTGAAGTTATTTGGAAGCAGTGATTGAAGCTAATGGTGATTTTATTGAATAAATTTACTCTTTAGTATTTCAAGATATTTTTGTGCGATTTTGGTAAATATATCTGTTAAAATAAGACGTCAGTGTTATTTTCATTTTTCATAATTTTCACAATTTATTCATTGCACCCTGTACATAATAATTTTCTCATCCATGCTTCTTTTTTCTTCTTTTATGTACAATGTCTTTTAAGAAGGTGAGCGATCATGGTTCCCCACAACTTCTTATCCTTTGTATCTCTTACCAATGCTTCCCCTCTTAATTACCTCCCCACTGTTCTGCAATCTATATACATTAGCTTGTTAGGTAGATTATTCTCTGTTTCCCTCTTTCTTTCTTGCTTTTAATATCTCCTGCGAGTGTCAATTTCCTCAAACCATCTTTCCTCATTGTGTTCGAGAAATTTTAACTTTCTATTTCTGTTTTAAGTACAATTTTCCTTTTTGTTCCTATTTTCCTCAAAACACTATTTTTGCTTATATGAATCATCCATGGTATTCTCAGCATTCTTTTGTAGAACTATGTTTCTTTTGTCTTAAATTTCCTCTTTTTCTGTTAAGAAACTTGTTCAGCATTTACTGCCATATACTGTATATTCAAAAGTCATGTGATACATGAGTATATACACTAGCTAGATAGCAGTTCAGCCCTCTGTTCTTTGTTTTTAATGAAATTTTCTTGTTTCTTTATATTTTGTTTAGCCTTTTAAAGGCATCTTTCACTATTCCAAGTCACCTTCAAATTTCAATGTCACATTTTCTGTTATCTAAGCTTAAATGTACAAAACAATTGAGATGTAACAATAAAAACAACAAAAAAGAATTAAAGATAGGCTAATGAGAAAATAATATGTCATTCATGTTTAATAATATGGTTTATAATTATTAAGTAATAAAAGTTTGATCATAATAAATTAACTTTTATATTATGAATCATATATAATAATCATATCTAGCTTATTTGATTCTACTTTGTTTATTGACAGAAAGCAAAGTTTTTTGTGCTTACCTCTGGTAGACAGAGATGCCAGCTGTTATTTTGGGAAAAGATTTCAGTAAAATAATGTTAAGTGGTCATTAAAACAACAAAACACAACAAGAAGATTGAAAGTCATCTCAGTCCAGACATGTTTCTCACAATTCGTCAACAGAAATATTGATTTTAATTGGAAATAAAACATTAAAGACCATGTTATATAGAATTTTGTTAAATACTTTGCAGCCAGGAATTTACAAAACTTTAAATGTAATAATTTTTAAACTAAATTTCTCTCAATACAAGCTTTGAAAGCTGCTCAGGATAAATGGTTACAGTTAAAATTGTAATGATAAATGGGATATGAGTCAAAGAGAAGCTCATAGGTAGTGGAGATTGTGAGGACAAGGAGGATTTTCATTTGTATGCTATGTCTCTTTAGTATATGGACAAATATAACTTGCTACTAACAGTTATAATATTTGTCTGAACTAGTACTCTAAGGAAAACTCTATCAGAACTCTCTTGGAACAATGGATATTTTCCCAAAGTCTCCTCAGTGAGATGGGATGTGATACAAGGTCAAATGTAATGAGGAAAAGCTGAACATGTAGACTTGAGCTAAGAGTCAAAATTTACCCAGCTCCAACAACCACAAGTAAGGACAATTTGCATTGTCTAAGCCAAGGGTGAAAATTAACCCTGCCTCCACAACAGATTTCCTCTGAACTTGGTAAAGGATGATTTTAATGTGATTTTTAAACATTTGTTTAACCTGATAAAAAAATCACAAAAAATACAATTTTTTTATTATTTTTTTTTTACATTCACTGCTGATAGTGCCCATTTCAAGTGGTCAGTTTTTTAGTTATATCTAATTCTTCATTGACTTGGTTCATGGCTGCTAATGGTTCCCTACATTTCAGTTTAAATATTGGCGCCAACCCTTTTTTCACTTCAAATTTTGTTTTGACTTTGAAACATCAACCCAACTCACCTGACAGATTCCATCCACATTAATAATTTTTACATGAAAAAATTTGCTTTGGTTTTCTGTAATCAATTTTTCCTTTCTTAAGGATAGAAAATTATCAGAGGAGTTAAGAAATAGGCTAGTTATTGCTATTATAACAGATGTTATGTATCAAACAAGACTTAGATGTTTTGGGCATGTTGAGACAATGGACATAGGAAACTGGGTCAGCAATTGCAGGTATATTGAGGTTGATGGCCAAAGAGGGATAGGTAGACCATGGAAAACATGGACCCAGCTTATTAAAGACAATTTAAAGAAAGTGAGATTACAGCCAGGCCTTACACAAAATTGGGCAACCTGGAAAAGGGTCATCAAAAAAACCTTGTCCAGTCCATGTTAGCATGAAAACATCTGTTAAACAATGATGATGATGAAAATATTTCAATGTTCTGTATAAAATTTTTTCTGTGACAACTTTTCCTTGCTTTAGTTTTACAGGGTAACTTTCCATGTTTTACTTTTCTACACTTGTAGCACTTTAGATTCCTAAAAAGACCATCTTCACAGAGATATAACCTTCCACATCTGAAACATTGATTATTATTTTTTTTCTACTTTTCTCTTTGGTTTGTATACATGCACATTCTTTTTCTTCAATTTCCTCCATATTGCCTCTCAGATTTAGGATTCTCTGACATTCATCTAATATTTCTTTTGTTAATTTTTTATTCTGATCCAGTTTTGTTAGGATTCTAGCATTTATTTCTACATCTTTTTTTCACTATTAGCCATGAAAGGAAAATTGATAAAGCATATCTAGAGTCAGCTTGTTTAATTTGAATCTTTCACACTCCTTGTTAACAATTCCAGCCTGCGTGACAAAATATTTGTCTCATTTTTTCATCAGATTCATACACTTCCAATAAGTATTGAATAACAAATTTCTCTCACTAAAAGATTTAGTCGGAATATTTACTGTTTCTTCAAAGCAAATTTTTCCTGGTCTTCTTGGGAGCACAAAATTATAGCATTTTTTATGTTTTGCTGGTACTTTCTCAACAAAAATTTTGTTCTTTTTTATTTTCTCAGTTGCTGCATTCTTCTCTGTAAATTTTCTTGTATCTTCTAAAATAAGTAGAAAAGGTAATTTCATCTTCTGAATTGTATGAGACTTCAGCTATGTTTTTGCCACTTAGTCAAGAGTGAAAGATATTGGTGAATTTTTTGTTTTCTTCTGAATTATTTCAATTAACTTTTATTATTGTTTATGGAGTTCCAACAAGTGTTGTCGTTGTTGCTGTAGTTTTACCACATGGGCAAACAATTCTTCCATATTTAAGAATATCTGTTGTTTTTTCTTTATGGACAGCAAAGAAAAAGACTACACCAACACAGTTCTAATTTCTCCTTGTCACTGTTATTATGTGTGTCACAGCAAAAAGATATTTTTTCCTACTCTGTATAAGTTTCGATTCCTTGTTGCCCTGTTATAACTCACTACTAACAGTTATGTTTCAACTGACTCCAACAGTACTCTAACAAGCAGTTTTGAGTTCTTTATTTAAGGCATCTTGACTACTTCATTTACATTAGCAGAGATGTCTTATTTCAACCACTACAGCAATCATGGCTCTCCACAACTTCTTATCCTTTGTAGCTCTTAGCCATATTTGCTCTCTTAGTAACCACCTTCATTCTGCCATCCACTTTCATAGGGTTGTCATGTGGGGTTACAAACCATTTCCTTCTGTTTTTCTTGCCTACATTATGTCCTATAAGCAAGTTTTTCAAACCCTCTTTCCTCATTAAATGTCCTAGAAATTTCAGTTGTTACTTTCTGATTCTTAGTGGCTTATAACAATCCTTGATTTCAAGTGTTTGGAGAAGCACACAATTAGAAATTTGTTCTTCAGCATGATAGTTCACTGGAAAAATCTTTCTGAATGGATGTTCCTCCTTACATATGGAACATGAATCAATAAATTATAAATTTCTTACATGCTGTGCCCTTTAATTAACAAAGAAACTGAATTTTTTATAGAATGAAGTTAAACGTTGATATAAACTCATAATATTAAAAATACAAAATGTTTGTACAAAACTGATAAAAATGTTAAATTATATCTACCATGTGCATTAACATGCATGAATCTCTCTATCTATCTCTCTCTCTCTCTCTCTCTCTATATATATATATATGACAAAGTGGAAAAAGTTGTAATGGTTTTCTTTTTTTAGGACTTTAATGGACTAAGTTTAAATTTATATTTACATTGATCTATGGCAGATCTTCTATTATCACATAATAAAAACAAAATGATCGAAATAAAAAGAAAAAATCTAAATCAAATTGGCTAAATTATATAACCAAAATAAATATTTAAAAAAAATTATCAGTGTCTCTCATGTGCATGTGTAGTTACATCTGCATTAACATAAACTTAATTCAATGAAGTCTGAAAGAACAAAACCTGTCGCATGAAAACTTTTCCACTTTGCCATACTTCTTTCCCAATAAAATTATTCCTTATGCATAAAAAATTTATGTATATATATATATATTTCTATATATTGAGAGAGAGAGAGAGAGAATTGGATAAATTATAAAAATATAGTTTTACGGTACACTATTTTCATAGGTCAGTTGGATGTGCATTATGGTGCAATGAATATTGGCTTGGAATGAGAAACTGGCAGAGCTGAGTTCAAATTCCAGTTGAATTCATTGCATTCACTTACCTTGGGAATGGTATAAATTGATCTCTTCTTACTATGAATTGAATAGCAAGACAACTTAGGTTCTTATAGCCTTGGTTGGCAACCAGTTTACTACAGAAAGACATGGCAACCTATTGTTGGAAAATCTTTTGCCTAGTCGGTCATGAATCAAAAGAGCCATGATTGCCCAAGCATGTATCACACATGGCACTTAATTTATAGGTAAAAGTAATCAATTTTATTGATAGAGTGGATGTAAATATTTAAATGGACACTGAGGTTAACACTGAGAAGAGACAATCTTTTTCTTCCTTGAGCATAATCTTCATCCTAATGAGATATATATATCTATTTCTTCTATAATATGCTGAACCCTTTACTTAACAAAGAAACAAAATTTATCACAGCATAAAGTTAACCATTTCCATGTTTATTTCAATTTCACAGCCTCAAATTTTAAAAACTAAAACAAATAAAATAGTCCCCAATTCACAGCTATATTAAGAAGTCTGGATTATTATAGTTCGCATATTTTTTGGAGGTCAGCCACATAAAATACGTAGCACTTTGAAAAGTCATATTTCTTAGAATCAGACTCTAAAGTCTTGCGATTTTTCGTGATGTCTGGAAATTCTTTGTTCTTCAGTTTCCAAAAATAAGCACAGCATTTACTGACATGTAGCTTGATGGCTGTCCAAAGCTAATATTTTCTCCAATAATTAATTCCACTATATCTTTTCCTATAGTGATGTGTAGACAATAGTTACAGACAGTGTCATGATTGACACGTGCAGGAATTGACAGATGATTGACTTGGCTGGAAAGGAATTTGAGTAATATTACAGCAAAAAAGTGGCCCAGAAGAGAATCAACTATATGTTATATATTTAGCTGAGAGACACTGACGGTCAGGGAATAGGATGATTTTGATAGCAAGATCAAAATCTATTAGCAACCATTGAACTACACTTCATTCTTCAGTTTGGATCAAATAAGAACTTGGTGAAAAGCAAAATATTTGATCCACATTTTTTTTAGATTTTAAAACTATTTCCAGTTCTCATAATCTGAATGGAGAGGGCATCAAGAGACACAACATGAATCAAAAGATTTTTACTTATTTCTTTCTTTTCATCCTAACTGGAAAAATTTAATTATTTTTTTATATGGGACATGGTGATAATGGCTCTCCTCATCTTTCTATCTTTTGCTTCTATTTTTACCCCATACCATTTCTCTTTGTTTTTCTTTTGCCACCCATTCATACACACACATCAAGTATACTACTCACTGTTTTCTCCCTGCCTCTCTTGTTTTTGATATGCTCTGTGAGTATTAACTTCTCTAAACCATTTTTTCTCTTATGTCTCAAAGAAATTTCAGCTGTCTCTTTCTGATTGGAAATATCAAATTTGTTTTAGTTCATCTTTTGTTGTGTAATGGCACTTTTGTCAGATAAATAGCACACGAATCTATATGAAAGAGTGGGTTTTGCATAACTTACATAAGGCATTGTGTTTTTATTTACAGAGATACACTATCTGACTAGGTAAATTAATTCCAAAACATGATTAGTTTTATCTAGGTGATTGCTGTGCAGAGAGAAATTGTTTTAATATTATTATCTTCTTCTTCCATGTGCTGTGTCTTTTCAGGACATTGGTGATTATGACTCCACAATTTACTGTCATTTGTTGCTCTTAGTAAATTTCGCCTTTTTGCTGTCTCTCCTAAACCCTGTCTTGCCATCTGTTTACACAAGTTTGTTAGATAAGTTATGCAATGTTATGATAAGTTTTCCTCTATCCCTTGTACCTTTTACATGTTATGTGAATATCAAATTTTCTAAGCCATCTCCTCATTATGATTATGTGCTCTAGAAATTTCAACTCTCTTTCTGTTGCTAAGTATAAGTGTCATTTTGTTCCCATTTTTTCTGAAACTTTATTGTTGTTCACTTGTTCAGTCCTTAGTATTGTGAGCATCCTTTCGTAGAACCCCATTTATTCTGCTTGAAGTCTCTTTTTCATCTGTGAGGAGTTTGTCCAACATTCACTTCCATATAGGAGAGTTAACATGATATAGCAGTTTGGTACTCTTTTCTTTATTTCTAACAAAATTTCCTTTTTTATGTCACTGGGTTTAAATTTTTTAGAAGGAAATGTTTGTTTTTACCAATGGGTTTGATAAATGTAAGGATTGTTTTTTATTGCAATTTTGTTATTTTTGTGCTTATTGAGTACTTGATTTAGGTAAAGTATGTTGATGGATGTATTGAATGCCAGAATTATTGACTCTCATTCAGGTATTCATAGCATGACAATCCAAAAGGTGAAAGTAGACCAGCCAATGAGTTGCTTTAATTTTAATTAGATCTTGCTACATTATTATATGAATGATTTATATATAAAGCATAATATTTTTTTTGTATGTTCATTAGTATATAAAAATTAGATGCTATATACAACTACTTATATATTCTACCTTTTTTATCCAGTATGCCAGCTACCAAATATAATTTTAAAACTTAGTTGTGCTTTGAATTGAAAATAGCTCTTCAGACCAGACAAACTTGCAATAATTGCGTTTTTTGGCTACAACCAGCTATTCAGCATGCAAAAGAAATCTTAGGATAAAATGCAATGCCTGTGCATGAAGGATTTAAAATAGAGAAAGATGTTGCATTGGTTCAAACCCTTACTTTCATTCTCTCCACACATACAAATAAGTTAAATTTAATCTCTACTTTGCAAATTTATATATTTGACATGTTTGTATATATATATATATATATATATATATATATATAAACAAGTTCTATTAGCTTGACTACTCAACCAGTATGTGTGTGTGTGTATATATATATATATATATATATATATACACGCACATGAAAAGTAATATTCTTAAGATTATATTAAACCTGGAAAAGAACAGGACAAGTTATTAAACCTGGAAAAGTAAAGAACAAGATATTCTAGTGAAGTAAAATATAAAAAAAATTCTTAAAATATTGCATTCTTTTTTTTTTTTTTAACTGCAATGTTTTAAGTAAAGAATTTCTTATTTTTTACTTCAATAGAAGATCTTGTCCTGTTCTTTTCCAGGTTTAATGTAATCTTAAGAATATTACTTTTCATGCACACATTTTTCCATGTAATCCATGATTTTTCCAGACATTGCTATTAATTTAATATACATTTAGTGCCAAAAACTACACTCAAAAATATTATAAAGGAAAAATTTATATGCAATTGATTAAAAAAAATTAAAAAATGATAAATGATTATTTCTAACTAATTCTGATAATCAATTCTGATAAAATGATAAGTGATAAGCAGAGTTTGATTGACAAAAATGATAAAAGGTATCATCAGAATTTCAATGTTGAAAACCACATGTAAAAATATTAAAACTAAGAAAGTTATAACAAATAAGATTTACTATTAGAAGCGTTAGTCACTCACTTAGGCACTTATATAGTTAGTCCTCCTTTTCAGACTTCACATATTTTGATGTAACTTCTTTTTATTGAACCAGAATTTACAAATCTTTTTTCAAAATGTAGCTAAGGAGGTGTCCTATCTAACTCTGTAAACTTTGGAAATTTGGTTGAGAACTGAATTAGTGGTGAAGCTTGAAAACTACCTAGATTCACTGAATGTTTGACTTAAGAATATATTCAACCACTGCCATGGTTGAATGATATATATATATATATATATATATATATATATATCACACTCATTTTATATATACAATCTTTTAAACTGTCAGTTTAAAATATGCACTTGATGATTGCATAACAAATGAAATTCTGTTGTGCCACTAATATAGGATAATATATATATTTATTAATATATATAATTAATGACTCTGTTTATATTACCTTGAGCACTGTTTTATAACCACTTGAATAATAGTATTATACATATGTGTATTCCCATATGTATATTTATTAATTCACACACACACACACACACACACACACACATATATATATATATATATTCTATCTATCTATCTATCTATATGTATATAAATATAATTTTATTTATCTATCTGTCTATATATATATATATATATTCTATTTATCTATTTCTCAGTATATATATATATATATATTCTATTTATCTATCTATCTATATATATATATATATATATATATATATAGTGTGTGTGTATCTGTTTCATTAAAAATGACAGATAAGATATTATCATTAAGGTAATACCCTTGATAATGGTTAAAAGTATATCCAGAAGTGCTTGGAAAAAACATTTGGACAATTTCTATATAATTTAATTTCTGTTAAGGAAAATCATAAGAACATGAGAAATTATATACAAAACTTGACAATAATACAATTTTTCTCATTTTCAATATAACTTCCATATAAAACAGATTGCTACACAAATACACTATGTATATATATATATATATATATATATATTCACATAAATTAATAAATATACATATGAGGGTGCACATATGTACAGTATTATTATTCAGGTATTCAGAGCTGTATTAATCGCATCTACCTCCCATTAGCATGGGACAGGCTAGCCTCCCAGAGAGTAAAATACTATGCCTCCTTGGCCTTACACTTTCGGCGGACCTCAAATGGAATGACTATATTGAATCCATTGCCAAATCTGCTGCTATGAAAGTCGGCTCCCTGTGCAGGGCCCGGAAGTTTTTCCCACCTGAATCTATTCTGCACATATACAAATCTACCATCCGCCCGTGTATTGAATATTGCTGCCATATCTGGTCGGGTGCCCCTGCTGCTCTCCTTGGGCTTCTTGACAAAATGCAAAGGAAGATCTGTAACGTGGTTGATACTGACTTGGCAGACCGGCTGCAGCCGCTCTCTCACCGGCATGATGTGGCTTCCCTGTGCCTCTTCTACAAGCACTTTCATGGCTTCTGCTCTGATGAGCTTAGATCACTGGTGCCGCCTAAGCACGAATTTACACGAGATACTAGATTAGCAACTAGGTCCCACCCTTTTACAGTTAAACAAATAAGATGTAACCGTAAATTCTACTCCAACAGCTTCTTTTCTCGCGCTTCCCGCCTGTGGAACTCCCTTCCACAAGTCTGCTTTCCCGACAGTTACAATCTCCAGGTGTTTAAATGTAGGATCAATAGACACCTCCTATCACACTAACTCCCAACTATTCTCAGAACACTCTCATCTACCCAACCCTCATTCTCGGTATCCTTACCCGCCTATCACCCACCCTCTGACATTTCCTATATTTAATCATCCTTTCTCCACTCTACGTAGCCCCCTGCACAGTAGTGGCAGTGACATGCCTTGCTTGGGGTGAAACGCTTATAAATATATATATATATATATATATATATATTTTATCCTACTTTTATGGCACAACTTGGAGTTTCATGTGTTATGCAATTATCAGGTGCATATTTTAAACTGACAGCTTAATAGATTTGAATTTAAGTTCACTCAATGTTCATGGAAATGAAATCTTACGAAGTTAAGTTACTGCATTTTTAATAACAAGATTAAAAATTTAAATGTACTAAGTTTGCATGTTGATGAAAATTTAAAATTAAAACATATAATATTTGAATATTTAAATTTTTACATTTCATGATTTACACTCCTTTGATTTTTTCTCCCTGCATTTTATTATTTTTAATGTTTTTTTTTTAATTTTAAATTAAAATTTTTATTCACATGTAACATTAGAATATTTAAATATTTTTCATTACTGTCATCCATAGGCCAGGTATAAGATTTTCTGGTTGCAGTGATCTGTCTCTTTCTTCTCCCCTTCCCTTACTTACATATTTTAACACACACAAACAAATAAGTTAAATTTATTTTCTCATAATGTTTTGGTCTCACTGACAAGATGAGTGTTTAAAAATACCTGTCAAAATAGTCATCCTAAATATGAAATATTGAATTTTTATAAATATATATATATATATATATATATATATATATATATATATGAAATGAATTGTTTGAAGATTATTTTTTTTATTTTTTTATCGATACTCATATTTAAGTAGATATTCTGTTTTTAGGAGATAGGGGCAAGCTACCATCTGATCTGGCAAATGTATGTAGATAGGGGTTGCAGGTTCAAATCCTGCCAAATGGCACACATTTTCGTAATAACAATTTATCATAAATAATCAGGCCAGTAGATATAAATATATAATACTGTTTAATTAAAAACAGAATATCTACTTAAATATGAGTATCGATAAAAAATTAAAAAAATAATGTTCAAACAATTCATTTCAAATTGTTGGTTGTTTATAACCAAGTTTCATTAAAATATATATATATATAAGAAATTATTTGTTTGAACGTTATTTTTTATTAATACTTGTGATCAAGTAGATATTCTGTTTATAATCAAACAGTATTATACATTTATTTCTACCAGATCAATTGGTGGCTTCCCCTATATGGATAGGGGTCACAGGTTCGAATCCTGCTAAATGACACGCATTTTTGTAACAAAAATTTATCGTGAATAATCAGGCTGGTAGAAATATATAATACTGTTTGATGATAAACAGAATATCTACTTAAATACGAGTATCAATCACAAATAATGTTCAAACAAATAATTTTAAATTGTCGGTTTGTTTATAATAATTTCGTTAATCTTTGTTATATATATATATATCTTTCTGGAGCTGGAATGCTTAAGGTAACATCAAACTCTTTCTTTTGTTAATTATCATTATGTGTGAATGTAGGTGCAGAAAGAAAGAAATCTCTTTTACTGCGATAGATACCTACATTTCTCATTACATATACACCAAAAACAGACATACTGATCAATATTGTTGTTTAAGAATTCATTTAGATGTAGCAACCTGAACCATACATGAATCACACATATTGCCATGTACATGTTTGTTGGACAATTATTACAATATTTTCATCTTTCAAACAATTGGTTTTTGTGAAAATTTTTCTTCCAAAGACAGAAAGACATTCTTCAAAGGTCTCTGAGTTTAGAAAAATGTCAAAATAATTTAATTTTTACTTTTCTTCATATTTTTGGGCATATTTTCCTTAACATTTTCTTTTTTTTTCCCTCTGCTTCTTTCTCTTACTTTTTATACTTCATTCTCTACTTTTCTGTGACATTCCATTTCTGCAATTTCTCTGTTTTTGTCTCTCATTCTTTCTCAGTCACACTGTTTCTTACTATATGTCTTACTTTTCTTATTTCTACTTCTTTTAATTTAACATGCCTATAAATCTGTCTGAAGGAAATCAGATATCAGGCTTTACCTAATTGTAATTAGTTGGTAAATGTGTCAGGAGTATAATGTGATTGTTCCTAGTGTATGTCATTATATGGCTTGAGCTTGATTAAGAGAATGTCTATATTTTACAGATCTGTATCTCAAGTCAGTTTCCTGGGTGTTTTTGGATTCATTGTGAAAACCACAACCTGAGTTCTGGTCTTTGACTTATTTCAATGATATAACCATTTTCTGTCCAGCAAGCTGTAAAATTTGGTACAAAACCCTTTTTAATGTGGAGACCTACACACATTCCCATGATAGATGTGCCCAGGAACTGTTCAATTCTATTATCTTTTCCTGCAGACATCAAAGCATGTCCCAGTGCTTAGGCCTTTTAGTGTCATGGGAAGTGCCTGGAATATAGTTCTCTGGGAATCAAGCACCTCAAAGAAATATCATGCTTGTATAATCTCATATATACATAATTTTACACTTAAAATTGGTGTGTTGATTCCAGCCGAAATAGTTTTGTTTATTATGTTCTAATACCCTTGAAAAAGATATGGACCCATATTTTCCACAAGGTAGAAATTAAATAACAAAGTAGAATAGTTTTTTTTTAACTTTGGCAAGCAGTAGTAGGCCTCCATTGGTCAGGGTTGCATCCTAGTTGTCTGCTTGGCTGGAGCATTTACGTCTGTGACTGTAGAAACCAATGAGGGAGTGACAGTCTTTGTTACAGAGGCTGCATTTATGTTTTGTTTCTGGTCTGTCAAAGCTGTCATTTTGCTTCCTGTAAACCTGGATCTTCATGAAGGTTTGTGTTAGTTGCTCCTCCATGGATTTAAGTTGTTGAGCCAGGGTTCCTCTCATTTGAACTGGTTGACTGCTATGCTATCCCATGACTCCATGTTGATGCCCACAGCTTTTATATCGTGTTTTATGATGCCCAGTTTGTCTTCTTCCAGAAGCCAGCTCTCCATACAGGAGGTCTTTTGGAATGTGATCGTCTGGTATGTGGTGGATATGGCGTAGCCAGCAGAGTCTCCACTGTTTCATAGTAAGCAGACTGGTTCGAGAGAGGACCTCAGTGTTGGGCACCTTGTCTTGCCATGAGATTCCAATATACATTGGATACTTCTCATGAGGAAGGTGTTCAGACACCTCTCTTGCCTGGCATACATGGTCTCACTGCCATATAGCAGTGTACTGATGACACAGGCATTGTACACTGCCATTTTTGTCTTCACTATCAGCTTGAAGTTCATCCAAACACGTGTTTTGAGGCGTGCAAGGGTTGTAGATGCCTCCCCAATTCTCTTGTTGAGCTCTATGTCCAGGGAGAGGATGACAGTGATGGTAGAGTCAGGGTAGGTAAACTGATGGACCACATCCAGCTCATAGTCATTGATGGAGATGACCAATGGTGCTGCGATACCTTGATCCAGGATGCTTGTTTT
This sequence comes from Ascarosepion bandense, assembly GCA_037127315.1. Lineage (NCBI taxonomy): Eukaryota > Metazoa > Mollusca > Cephalopoda > Sepiida > Sepiidae > Ascarosepion > Ascarosepion bandense. Next base: position 1,285,339 of record JBBBDQ010000134.1, read on the forward strand.
TTTCAAGCTAATGGTTAGCCCAAAGTCTCTGCATGCCTGAGAAAAATGATCTATCAGTGTTTGAAGTTCATGCTGAGTGTGGGATGCTAATGGCATATCATCAGCAAACAACATGTCTCTGATTTAGTCTTGGCTCTGAGACGGGCAAGATTGAAAAACCTGCCATCTGATTTCATATGCAGGTAAATCCCCTCCCATGATGTGCCGAATGCATGCTTCAAAACTAGCACATAGAAGATTCCAAAGAGAGTGGGAGTGAAAGCACAACCCTGTTTGACCCCACTGCAGATGTTGAATGGCTTCGAGGTGTTGCCATTGAACTGCACAGTATCCTTCATATTGTTATGGAAGGACTCAATCAAGCTTTGCAGCTTAGGTGGGAAGCCAATTTTGGACAGGATTCTGAAGAGGCCTCTCTACTAACGAGGTCGAATGCTTTGGTCAGATCAATGAAAGCGATGTTCAGGGGCATCTGCTGTTCTCTGCACTTCTCCTGAAGTTGACGGAGTGAGAAGATCATGTCTACTGTTGATCATTCTGATCAAAAGCCGCACTGTGACTCTGAGTAAACATGTTCAGCAAGTTTCTGCAGATGGAACAAGATCACCCAAGCAAAGACTTTGCCCAGAATGCAGAGTAGAGAGATGCCTATGTAACTGTTGCAGTCACTTTGCTCACCTTTGTTCATGTAAAGAGTGATAATCGTAGTGTCCCTCATGTCCTGTGGTACAACTATTTCTTTCCAGCACTGGCAGAGGACTTCATGCAGAGGAAGCAGTAGTACAGTCTTGCAGTGCTTGATGAGACAATGTGAAATTCTATCACTACCTGGAGATTTCCCTGTGGTCAAGCTGTCAATGGCCTTGCTGAGTTCCTCTATCATCAGCTAAGTGTCAAGCTCTTCCACTACAGGTAGGCACTCAATGGCATCAAGGGCTGCAGTTGTCACAACATTCTATTGAGAGTAGAGGTTGGAATAGTCTCCCACCCATCTCTCTATCTGTTCATAGACACGTATTCTAGGATAAGAACATTTTTTAAAATTAAAAACTGTGGACAATACAACAAAATTCACTCCAAACATAGCACTGCAAAGTTTACAAATATTAAAAGAAAAGAGCAATATGTGGATAGATATGATCACTTGTGTTCTGAAGGGTCATAGCTAGTTAAAAGATATAATGTAAATAAACACAATAAATAAATAAAATAGGAATAAGAAATAAAAATAAACAACATTTATATAATGAAAATAAGAAAGAAAAATAAAAAAACATGAATAAAAATTAAAATTATACTAAATAAATGAAATGAACATGGCAAAATAGATAAAATAAACATAATTAAAAATAAGCAACAAATAAAATAAAATAGATACAAATAAATATAAGAATTAAGAATAAATGAAACTAAGAAATAAAAATACTCGTAAACAAATAAAAATATATAACAAATAAAATAAAAAATAAATAACATATAGGAAATGATGATAAATAAAATAAACATGAAAATAAACAAACAAAAAATAAATTTAAAGAAATATAAGAAATAAAAATAAAAGTATTATTTACATAATACTTTTATTTCATCTGTTTTCATCTTTATTGCCATGTTTATGACATTTTTTGCCATTTTACACTCCAGCCTTTTTCAGACAAAAATAAAAACAGTCTAATTTCTATAATGAAAGAATTATTGTAAAAACAATGCTTCAGATGCTGAAGATGAATCACATTTATTTCATTAATATAGACTGTTTGTGCAAATAGAATTATTTTTCTTATGATACCAGTTCATCAGTAAAACATGTCAAAATAGAAATTTTCAAGACTCATCTTCTTAATTATTCTCTGATTTACATCCAACATCAGAATCTGGCATCTCACTTCCTACAATATCTGTATGTAATAATCTTAGCAACACTTGATTTTACTCACTATTTAAACAACAAATATAATACACATATATTATTACAAGTGAAGTGGCAGGTACCAAAGCATTATTTATTTGTACAAACACTTAAGCTACAACTTGCACGATCCAATAAAAGACACAAAACAGTACATACAATCACAGAAAAGTGTAAAAATAAACCACTTAGCACACTCTTTTATTATTCCATTAATCTAAATATTTTTCAGTAGCCATCCATATATCCAAAAAATCTTCTATTAAATTCAACTGACAAGTGTAGTCTGTTTAGTATTTTATTGTATTTTTCACTTTGCAAATAAGATGTATCTTATGATCAAAATTGTAGAGAAACTATCCAAAGTTCCTGTTTGTATGGTCAATTTTGTTCAACTACTTTTGACTGTCTGTCATTTTTAAAAACTTTGTTATTACTGTGGTAGACAAGATTTCATTGGTTATATCCTATTATTTTATAGAATACTGAAAAGTTTTGAACATTCCATAGTGACATCATGTATAGCAGTTAATGGGAGCAAGACTGCACAAAAAAGAATGCATCAAATATGACACAATTTTTTAGTCATATATATAAAATTTGAATGAATTTGCTGTACATAGCCAAATGATTTAATGTAAAGTTTTCAAATTTTTTGAATATACTTGTTGAACTCAGCAGAAGGTTTTAACAAAAAAATAACATTTCTCATCTTTCTCTTTTCTGTTATATGGTTAAAACACTGTTTAATGTCAACCACATGAATTTAAGCATGCTACTAGGTTTGGATCTATGTTCTACCCTTTTTACACTGAAATAGTTAAATGTAACTTCTACTTTTATTTATTCCTACACCAAAAATATTCACAACACTACTGACTCAAACAACAGCCAGTTACTAAAAAAACATTCATGTTAACAAAACACAAGAATACAAACCTTTTTGTAACTGTAAAGTCAAAACCAACTACTTACTTGAAAGCAAATGCAATTTAAAAAAAAATATATGAAGCTACCATTTTTCTGAAAGATAATTCAAATTGGAAAAAGATATACATAGAGATATTTGTAGGAAGTTGGAAAGAAAGGCTCTACAATCAGAAACATTTCTTCTCGAATGCTTCCTTGAAACATCAAACTACTCTTTTCTTTTTTTTTTTTTAAATTATATCACCCCGAGCAAGGTGGTAATGCCACTGATGAGCTGGGGGCTACGTAATAGTGAAAAGATTGGAAAAGAGAAAGCCGGAAACCACATCCTAAATAGGAAACAAGGGATGAGCCTCTACACCTGTTCAATAGATATGGGTGGAGTGTAAACCGGGCGATAGTTTAGTCTATCTGCTCCAATTGAAAAAAAAAAAAGAAAAGAGTGAAAAGATTGGAAAAGAGAATGCTGGAAACCACATCCTAAACAGGAAACAAGGGATGAGCCTCTTCACCTGCTCCATAGACACGGGTGGAGTGTAAACCGGGCAATAGTTTAGTCTATCTACTCCAATTGAGAAAAAAAAAAGAGTGAAAAGATTGGAAAAGAGAAAGATCCAAACGTTATTGGAAACTCAAAGATAGAGGATTCATCCCATGGATTAAATGGAGGATCATTGGTTATGCACAAATTCCCAACAACTTCAGGGACAGATGCAATCTATGCTTAACAGAAAAAAGTTACAATAATTAAATATAAAAATCTCAGTGAACTATTTAACCAAAGGAATGAATTCATCTTCAAATGCAGACATAAAAACAAATTTTAAATTCCCTAACAAAATGAAATTTACACCTGACATGTTAATTTGGTTGAAGACTGACATACGTTATTTACTAACATTCACAATTTTTTTTACCTACTCCAATTATTAATTTTAATTAAGATGTAGTCTTACTAATTTCATGATTATTATTATTATTATTTGAAATGCATATATATGTGTGTGTGTGTGGGTAAATGTATGTATATATCTATATATATAGGTGGAAGTGTGTGCATGTATACATATATATATATATATATATATATATGCATACATGATATATGTATGTATACATATATACTCATGTATATGTGTAGGTATGTGCATGTAAGGGGTTAAATATGCAAATAATTATATAATTTATGGCCCTTAAGTTGACCCTACAATGTTATTTTTTAAATATTAGTTTATTTTCCTCACTAAAGGTTTTATGCATTTTAAATTTTGGTAGTTTTAGAGACTCTTATTTTAATTTTTTTTATAAAAAAAATTTTATCAATATTCTTTAAATTTTTTATCTTTTATATTTTTTATATTTTTATTATTTATAATTTTTTTTAAATATTTCATAGTAATTTAATTAAAGTCTGATGACATTATTATCATTATTATATTATTATTATTCTATTATTAATATTTTATTATCATCATCAATATTATTATCACTATATTACTATCAAAGAAAGATTAATATTGATATTATTATTATGAAATCAATATGGTTATAATTGTATGATGAAGATGTTAATTTTTCCGTTGAAATTAACATAATCTAACAATTCAGATTATCTATTTAAAATACTGTCTCAAAATTTACTAAACTTTCTTCCTTCTATCTTTCTTCCCTTTTTTTGTACTTATTCATCACTTCTTCATTTGTCTCTTATTTGACTTCTATAAGTTTGTTTATTCTTTTCTCTTCCTGCAACTCTCTTCTCCCCCTACAACTCACTCTCTGTCTGTCTATTCTATTCTTTTCATTTACCTTCTAATCATACATTGGTTTCTCTTTCTTGTCCTCGTTCTTCTAAAATTGTTTTATCTTATCTTTCTTTTTTCAATAAACAGCTTTTTTAACTTACTTTTTCTATTTGAGTGTTTTTATTCTCTTTCTTTTTCATTCTTTCTTTTTCTTCATATGCATACTTTTCTTTCTCTTCATTCCCTTCTTCCACCCACTATATCTGTTCACTGTTTCATCCTTATTTTCCTTCTATATTAATCCTTTTGCTCTCCTTTTTCTCTGTCTTTTCCTCAATGGAAAATAACCAATCCTGTGCATGCCAAGCTTTTTGCACCAATCTTTAATATCATAACATAGTCCTTAATTGAATTTCAGCACTTGATGCCTAATGGAAGATAAAGACTCTTTAAAGAAACGAATGAACTAGACACTCATTCTAGAATTTTCCTAATTCCATTCTTTCTCTCTTCTATACATACTAGCAGACTTTTGACATGATTGCAATATTATGTTTTTACTCTGATGGAAATTTCTGAGAGATATATTGATATAAACTCTTCCTGAAATATTACAAAAATGGAAATAAGATGAAATGATTAAATTTATTGAGAAAATATGTAACAAAAGAATCGTACTGTCAGTTTAAGATTCCATTCTGTTCTCCGAGGAAACATACAAATAGATCCTCATTTCAATTTGTATTTTCATACAAACAAGTTTCACTTGGTTATAGTTTTAAAATAAAATGTTTTCTTGGTATACTCATAGAAACAATTCAAACAAATGGTATGAATCTTTGCAGAATTAGAAATATATATGTACTTGTACTAGTTTTGAATAATATAATAATTTGCAGTTACCTTATAAAAAATAATTATCACTATCTTATTGTTTTGTTATACTTAGGTCACCACTGAGCAACAACAATCAGTTTCATGCTTGAACACAATCTTCATTATATTTTTATCATATATATACATACATATATATATATATATATATATAGAGAGAGAGAGAGAGATCCTTATTGATAGTGCAGAGATAATTAGAACATCTCATGGTAAAAACATTTGAAGATATTAGAAGCACTTTTTATAAAAACAGAATGCCTTTCCTTAATAGAATCATGTAAAAACATGGCCAGAATCGTCTGACTATATTCAGAAACTAAGCAAAATGCCACTAAGAAAGAATTTCTTACTACAATCATGTAATACAGTAAAGAAAGTAATACAAAAATATTATAATAGTAGTCATTACCCCTAAAAATTACATGCTCCCCTTAAAAATGGCTAAAGTATTTACAAGAAGTGTTCAAGGGAAAATCAACAATATCAAGAATTTCTTCACACAATAAAACTTTAAAAAGTTATAAGTATATATAAATAATTAAATAAGAAACTCAGAAGATAATCTTTAATATTTGCTTATTATATATATATATATATATATATATATCCAAATGAATAAGAACAAAGAAAATAATTTCAACATTCAATATGAAAATAGAGCAATGAATATGTATTATTAATTATTATGTTATAATATGTAGAAACTACAAACTACTATATATATAATGTTTTATTGAAAATGATCAACAAGGAAGTTTTATTTAGTTTTTTATTTTGTTTTTCCAGTTTTCGAACATGTTTCTTTTTTTGCTGGTGATAAGGCATGTAAAAATGTTTTGTTATGATTTTTCCAAGTGCTTTCAGCCACTTCTCTGGCCGTTCACAAGGATGTTATGTTTCCACTGTTGTAAATTATTTTTACAAAAAATATATGACACCAGTATTAAAAATAACACACAAAACATCAGTATCTTTTACTGTAACCCGATGCACAATAGTTATAAGCAGGAGAAATTTGCTCTACAGAAAAAAGTATTAAACAACATATTTCTGCCAGAATTCCTAAAAAAAATGTAAAATTTATAATATCTTACAGAAAATAAAAGACTGCAAGCCTTGTTGTTTCTAATCAACATAACCCCATCTAATCTAAACCAGCGGTGACTAATATAGTGTATGAATTTCAATGCTCAGTACAAGACTGTGTTTCTTGTCACAAATCATTACTGATATTGGACATACTACCATCTCTTCAAGTAGATACTTTACATATCACTTATCAAAACAAAGTGTCATAAAAAACATGTATTAACCCATAATTTATGAGAACTCTTAAGAAAAATTCTGATAAAAAATACAAGAATACCTTGCTATTAGAGGGACTGTATATATCAAACAATTCTCTCCTATTTTACATTCTTCAATAGTTGAAATGGTTTATTGACAAGTTTTTTTTTTAAAACAGAAAGATGTTCACACAATTTTAAGTTGTGCATGGCACATGAGAGCTTTAAAAGAATGCTGCTTTTACAAAACAACACAAAATAAATAATGTTACAGTCAAAACATGAAGAAAAAATAACAAAAGTGGAAACTTAACCCCCTTGAGAATGGCCAGAAAAGTGGCTGAAAGCACTAAGAAAAATCATTATAAAACATTTTTACATTCCAAATCATTAGCAAAAAAGAAAAATGTTTGAATACTGAAAAGACAGAATAAAATTTAATAAAACCTCTCTTGTTGATTGTTTTCCACAAAACATGCTTAAAAGAAAGGTTGCTGTCCAAATATATATATATATATATATATATATGCTCACACATCCACACACACACATATATATATTTAAAATGTGTGTGTGTGTGGGTGGATGGGTGATAAATATATGAGAAAATTAGGAAACTTTCTGCTTTGACATGCTTTGTAGATAAACCAGTGTCATCAGAAAAAACAGTTTTCCTAAGAACAAAAGAAAGGCCACAAAAAGAGGCCAAACATTATTCTGTTGAAGGCTTGGTTTTTACTTTAACTGTATTGTTATGAAAAGTAAATTTTAACTAATTAAAATTTTGGTTATTATTAGATTTAAATTTTATTTCTTTTAATTTAATGGTGGAGTGATCACAAGAATATTTGAATGATCAAGGAAGTTAAAGAAAATGTAAAGGAACTGGACTCAACCATTGTTCAAATTAAATTTATATATTTTGGGTAGAAACTAAACACATGCACACACATATGAACACATATTTATATAAATTTTCTCTTCTTGAAAGAGATAATAAATTCAACATTTAATAAGAAAACAATTAAATATGTTTACTAATTAAACATTAATTAGTTCAATTTTGTCTCCATTACATCCATTCTTCATCTTTCAGAATTTTTTAAAAATTAGCAAATGACATTTAATTTCATGAAAAGATTCTCAAATCTAGACTTGTAAATTTTCCCTCTCTTTCTTAATATCAATGAAATTGATGAAGAGATAAATAGGAAGATATGTGTGTGTGTGTATATATATATATATATATATATATATATATATATATATATATATATATATAAGGTCACAACAAAATGTTGTTGCAATTTTTAAGTGAATGCCAATGATAATGTTTAGATACTTGTACACTTATTCAATGACTTACATGCCATTACCTGTACTGTTGCCATCTTTGAAACTGCTTCATGGTTCCATTCTCTTTTAAACTTGGCATTTTTCTGGGGAATAAATTGATCTAAGTAGTTCCCATCAAGACAATTTGTAGTGATCACTTTTATATTTATATACACTCTATTCCATGGTGTGGTTTCCAGGTGCTTTTCAAAAGTGCTACATGCTGTGATCACCCAAGCTGATAACATGAAGAAGTCTCTTTTTTGAATAACTGTAAAAGCATTATTTGAATTTGAATTGCTGTGTAATTGAGTTTGTGAAATACATAGAATTAAAGATAGAAAACTTTAATTAGTTCTGCTGTAGCAATTTAAAAAGAAATAGGCAATAGTAAACTCCCAGAAATAACATAAACTGATAGTTTCACTTTGATAAACACTGTTATTAGTTACTGAGATTGCTCTCAGAGTAAACTACTTCAGCATCAAAAAACCCAAATTTTCTTCATAATATTTAATCTCTTAATAAACTCAACATTGGTCCAGATACCATCAAGAATAGCATCTAGTTGTAAATTACCTGAATAATTGGTTCAGCTTTCTTTCAACAAGTTTTAAAAATTTGAGATGACAAAAAGAAAATGGCATCAAATTGTAGTTAAAAGAAATTGTAAATTTCCTTTTAGTTAGAATGTTCGAAAAGAAAAATGCAGATAGCAATAAGTTGACAAAAACTGGAACACTGTGTAAGCTTTGAACACAGAACAACAGTGAATATGCAGTAATACTTGTAAAAGCTAGAACAGTTTTCATATTGAGTCCACACACATGTGATGTCATAATGAAGGCAGATTACTGCTACTGTAAAATGGTGAAGAAACATAGATATGCAAGTTAGAATAAGAATTTTCAATGCCAAGGACAAAAATCCAAGTTTCATAGCATGGTTATTTCTTTTCAGCTTTTGGAAAGAGACAAGGAAGACATGGTCGTGGCTGGTGAAATATTGTTGCATTATGTTATTCTAGAGACAAATGTCAATTCCATGGAAACATCTGCCATCACCAACTCAATAACAGCTGTAGTCTGGGATGAAAAAGTTCTTCTCATGGATATCATAATAGTCAGAAAATGTAGTTAGGAACTGAGACACACTGGACTGATTTAAAGAAGCTATTTATTGAAAGGAATCAGGATGTAAATGTAAGGGAATCACTTAGCTGTATAATAACACCACCCAACACATAACAAACGTGATACGAGAGTGCCTCCAATGGTATGATTGGGCTACTTTAACATGTCAATAATCCTAATTTGGCTCATTCAGATTATATTTTGCTTGGGATCCTTAAATAATATTTAGGACTTTGAATAAGTTCTCACTATTTTTCAACAGATGGAATTCCCAGAACTTTGTGCATGTAGTTTCAGATGGTAACACATCTATAAGGAAGCACTATAAGCAAGCCTGAAATTCAGTGTATGTCATTTCTTTTAGAATAAACTGCAAATTAATGAGTTAAGTTAATTTTCAGAATAGAAAAAATAAATTAGTTAAGTCAGTTTTAGAATAAACCAGAAATCAAAGTTTTTTTTAAATTACTTACAGATTAATTAGTGAAGTCACTTTTAAAATAGATAAGGAATTAATTAGTTAAGTCTCTTTTAGAATAAACTACAAATGAATGAATTAAAACTCTTTTAGAATAGACCACAATATATTTAAATCCTCTTTAGAATAAACTGCAAATTAATTTAAGTGCCATTACTATTTACAAATTTGTTTCTAATCTTACATCTAGGAATCTGCAATAGATTTCATGTTTTGTCAAATCAGTGCTTGTCATATTATGAGTTTCATAGGACTTGAGTGTTATGGGGGCACCATGTGTATTATAGCCATAGTAGCAATGGTGTCTCTATAGCATGATAGCTTGACAGAACACAGGCTGGTTTTGTATTCAGTGTTTTCCTAATCTTTGACTTGTTGTCACTCAAGGAACTAAGATTTCTATTTTATAGGATGTAGGCAGTCACGGCTCTCTACAATTTTCTTGTTCTTTGTAGCTCTTAATAAATTTTATCTTTTTGTTATTTCTCCTAAACCCTTTTTGGTCAACAGTTTACTCATTCTCACTAAGTATGTTATACATTGCTTTCCTCTGTCCATCTTGCCATCAGTCTGTTCTGTGAGTGTAAACTTTTCCAAGCCTTCTTTCCTCATGATGTGCCCTAGAAATTTTAACTGTAGCTTACCGATGTTAAGTATAAGTGTCCTTTTTGTTGCCATTTTTTTCTAAAATTTAATTGTTGCTCACATAATCAGTCCATGGTATTTTCAGCATTCTTCTGTAGAATCATATTTCTGTTGCTTCAAGTTTTTTCTACATCTCTGAGGAAAATGTCCAGCACTCATAGCCATACAGGAGAACAGATATCACATAACAGTTTAGTAATCTTTTCCTTGTTTCTAGGAAGGTTTTTCTGTTTCTTAATACTTTGCTCAGCTTTGGAAAGCATCTTTGTCTTACTCAGTGTGCCTTCAGATTTAGTGTCACACTTTCTTCCCCCTGTTAAAACATTCTAGATATTTAAATTTTGTACTGTTTGATTTTGGTATCTCTGATTTGCAATTCACACTTTGGGCTCATCTTTTTTTCTAACAACTCTGCATTTTATCTTCTTGCAATTAATGTTTAATCCTTTCTTCTTGCTTTCCTTCATTACCTTCTGTAGAAGTGCTTGTAGCTTTCTTTACATGTCTGCTTTCAACATTGTCATCTGCATATATTATGTTTTTTAAGATCATGGCCACCAATAATGAATTCTGGTAAGATTTCTACTTCTCTCAGAATTACCTCACTGTATAGGTTGAACGATTTCAGTGAGAAAACACATCTTTGTCTTACACCCCTTTCTATTTTTGTGCATCTGCTGAACTTATTTTATACATGTATGCAGGTGATTTGTTGCCAGTAAAGGTTCTTGATTATTTAACTCATTGTTAGGGTAGTAGAGACGGATTCGTGTGTTTTCCCAAGGGTACTTGTGCAAATGTGAATGTAACAAACTCAGGTGGAAAATCAAAGTGAAGGAAATAGAATCAACCAGACTTTGAACACAGTTCAGCAATTTTTCTTTCCACACTGATAGTGATTACACTATTCATGCACCAAATCAATGTTAAATTATTTGAAGAAAAAAGAACAATATGCGGTTACAATTTACTCTTCTTGGTACAGCTAAGAGGAGGGCTATGTGGTTTCGACACCACATGGCCTTTACATACCACAGCCCATAGAATAGAATTTTTGGCAAACAAGGTGCTACTATTATCTCATGAGATAAGCAAATGTCTACTACTATAATTTGCTTACAAGGGAGTGCTGAAAATTTCTCAACCTGACCATAAACTTTAATGTTTGGTCATCTGTTTAGATCAAGTTGATCAGGCCATTAACTTCTCGACATCTTTATAATTTGAAAAACTGTATACGATCCAAAACAAAAATCAAATTTTTGTATTATACCAACTTGTGATACTTTAGAATTTTGTTTATCAATATATAGTGGTCTCACTTTAAAATGGTTCCTTTTCTGAGAGGCTAACTAGTGTGTATGATTACTTTTGCCTGGTTAGAATGACTTACAAATAGTTAGTGTGTATATATGATTGGTATAGTTTGTTTTTTTTATTTGATAGAATCACACATTCTTGTCTTAAGTGAGCAAAGATCTCCAATTCTAGAATATATACTAGCTTTTAAAATCTTTTATATCACTCTTGATAAATTCCAGTTGGAAAATGTTTTATTATGAAACTAATCACATTAGAAAAGGACTGATTTAATCCAGGTAAATTCCCAAAAGAAAATCAAAAATATAACTAAACCAAACACAGAATTAATAAGAATAACAACAAAGTATTTATGCTTTATTTTTTCCAGAATATTTTCATTCTTAACCATTAGTCTTCCCATAATTCTCTTTCAATAAAATATTTGTTTCTTTCATGTTTCTGTCCACTTACCAAATTTTATCCCTTTTCCAATTTTGTTTTCTCCAAATTCTGATTTAAATGCCTCTGGCCATTTTATATTCTACATGCTCAATTTCCATGTCTCTTAGTTTTATTATATTCTCATCCATAATTCATTTAGATAATCCTATTCTTTTATTTCCTTTCATTTCTTTGGAAAGTTTTACTTTGTTACTTGCTTCATGAGCAATTACTGCTTTCATTTTGGACAAATAAATGAATCTAATATTTTCCTTTTGATTATAAGCAAGCAAAAACAGAAACAATTTAACAAAACAGTTGGCAATGTATTTAGAGTGGTTCTTCATTGTAATTGGCCTAGGGCAGTCACATGACAAAACTACAGAGTTTTTAACAAGTTAAGCATCTACATGTTTAGTAAAGCAGTCTGTCTCTAGCCTAATCTCTCTTAGTAGTCTATATGGAAGGGCAAATAGTATAATCAGAATACAGATTTATATAAGGCTACACTTTCAGAATATAAGCACATCATGACATATGTATTTATTTTAGTGTATATACCTGTGTATTTCAGCTTACACTTATATACACACACACACACACACACACACAGGTGTGTATATAAAGATAAATAATTATACATAAATTATAATTATATTGAAATATTTACATGTAAAATTATGTGTGGGTGTTAACTAAGATTGCCTATGATTTTGAATAAACAGAAACATGTATATATGTTTATACATGTGTGTATACATTTGTATTCATGTGTGTGTGCATATATATATATATATATATATATATATATATATATTAAGTTGTTTTTGTGTGTGTGTCTGCATAAATATATATATATACTAGCATAATCAAACATGTCCCTAAGGGAATAGAACACAGAGTATCAAAAAATTCCTCTCGCAAAATAATCTTTAATGAAAGTGGCCATAAAAACAAATTAGAATACAAGCCTCAGCTAAACAAATAAATGAAGCATAATACTAGAAATTGAAACATTATTTATTTCAACCAGCCATTTAACTTAAAAGTACAACCCAAAATAGGGCAAATATTTTTTATTAATTAATAAGCACTTCCCAAAACACACAGAATTGAAATAAAATATTTCAATAGAAATTCACTTAAATTAGGTTATATCTGTTCTAGAAATTCAGAAAATTACATAAAAAACAAATGCCAGAAACTTAAAAAATAATGTGCAACATAACTAATAAAGAATTTAACTGTAGGGACAAAAATAAATGCCCATTTGATGGACTTTGTAAAACAAAAGGATTTGTTTACAAAACAGAAGTACATGATAAAGATGGCTAAAGAAAAACATATTTGGGATCTACAAAAGGGATTTTTAAAAACAGATGGAATAATCACAATTCTCTATTCATGCTGGAAAACCTTAAAAATTGTACAAAATCAGCTACCCACACATAGAAATTAAAATGGAAAATTGGAATGACCCTGATATAACATGGAGTATAATAGAAAAAGCCAAACCTTACAATGGCAGTGATGTATGCAGATTGTGTTAAGAAGAAAAGTTAGCCATTATATTGTTTCCAGAAGAAAAAAAATTTACTAACTGAAAGATCAGAAATAATGTTCAGATGTAATCACACCATAAAATACATTTTAGGATCATACAAACCTGGATAAAAGTGTTTAAGATCCTTAAGTAACTCTTCCTTAGTTTTGAAAATTTTCAATTGTTTAAAAATTCCAGTCGTGCATTCAGAAAATACCTGTTCTATGTTTGAAAATGGAAAATCAGTTATTACTAAAGATGCTGAAAGGTAGAAACCTAGATTGGGGAAATAACTCATTTCCAAATGAAAAAAAATGGTCTAATTTATTTGTGACCAAAAACGGATTAACAATATATATATATATATATATATATATATATATATATATATAATTATTGTTAATCCGTTTATATATATATATATATATATATATATATATATATATATATAAATTATGTGTATGAGAAGGATCATGAGTGGTTTAATGTATGGAAAGGTGTTTATATGTCAGTAACATTAGCATGTGTCTGAATGACAAAGCAAAATACATTTCTTTTCAAAATTGTAGCAAAATGCAGTATATAAGTATCAAATGATAAACAATATTCTTTTTCAAAATAAAATATATGTATGAGAGAATCATGGGCAAATATATAAATGTGTGCGTTTATAAGTCAATAACTTTAGTATGTGCATGAATGATAAAATATATTTCCATTAAAACTTGTAATGAAATAATGGATACAAGTATCAATAACTCATTTCCTAATGAAAAATATTTGAAAGTTCTACAATATATATATATATATATATAGCATTTTTTAATATGTACCGCTCTAATTCACTTATGATCAAACACTGATGATTAACAATTATTATACATGTGCTTGTGTGTGTGTGTGTGTGTGTGTATATATATATATATATATATATATATATATATATATATATGTTATGGTGCCCTTCTCCTAGGAATGGACTCTTCCTCTTACTATATATAATGACCTAAATGACTTCTGGATAGGCAGTTAAGTCAGCAGTTGATGACAGCTAGTACTCAGTTAAAGCCAGCTACAATTCAGGCAATAAGCACCATAACTGTGCTGTTCAGACTTACTTATTTTTATTTACTTAACACTTATTAACATTTACTTATTATTAACACTTACATATGTTCTTGTTAAACGACTACACTGTACATATGTTCTTGTTAAACGACTACACTGTACATATGTTCTTGTTAAACGACTACACTGTACATATGTTCTTGTTATTAACATTTGTACATATGTTTTTGTTAAAGGAATACACTGTTTTGAACCTACCTTCTGTGTTCTATGTCTTACTTCCGGCCAAACTAATCACTATAAAGTTT
Source organism: Ascarosepion bandense (assembly GCA_037127315.1). Taxonomy (NCBI): domain Eukaryota; kingdom Metazoa; phylum Mollusca; class Cephalopoda; order Sepiida; family Sepiidae; genus Ascarosepion; species Ascarosepion bandense. The sequence goes on from JBBBDQ010000134.1 coordinate 1,300,356, forward strand.
TGCCATAACAACACCACAACAGTTTGGCAACAAAGATTCGCATTAAGATTTGTTACAACTAATTGGCAACAATGTGTATGAAAAAAATCATAGGTGGTTTAATGTATAGAAGTGTGTTTATATGTCAGTAATGTTAGTATTTGTGAATGACAAAGTGATTTTCTAACATGACAATGTTAGGCCACATGTTGCAAAATGTATGAAAACCTACTTGGAAATGCTTAAATGGAAAGTCCTCACCCTCCTGCCATATTCACTAGAATTGTGCCATCTGATTATCACTTGTTTTGATCAATGGCACATGGCATTTCAGAGTAGGATTTCATTCTTATGAAGATTCCATAAAATTGGTTGACTTGTGGTTAGCCTTAAAAACATTAATTTTTGTAAATAAAACTTTACGGTTCATGAAAAATCAGCAAGTACTTATTCAGGGTTCTAATATATATATATATATACACACACACACACACACATACACACACTGATTCATATATATGTATATATATATATGTGATTGTGTATTTAGACAGAAAATTTTCTTTTAGGCATGTCAGATTAAATAAACTGCACACATTGTGTCTGTTTATTTTTAATCAAATTTGTTCATACTCGCGGATAATCTTTTGCATATTATAATTGAAAGATGTAAGAAATGAACAGTAACTTTGAGAGATGATTCTATTTTTACTTTCTTCATGTTCCCAAGTACTTTCAATCTCCTTCCAAGATCATCTTCAGGGGTGTGAGTTGTGGTAACAGAAAATAGCCGCAAAACTGTGTTGCTAAAAATTACTGCAAATTTTCTTCTTGCTTCAAATGTATTGATTGACAAATTGCTTAGCATTAATTAGAATGTAAAAATTATCCAAAATGGAACTTTTTTATGCTGTAATGTCAGGGTCATATTCTGTTTGATGTTTGTTGAGGTTTTTGAAATATTGCCTTATTTGTACATTTACAATGTGGTTTGAGAATTCATTATTAACTCACATCAAACAGAATATGGTACTTCCACGAAAGACCCTAAACATATCAAACTCTTTTATTGCAACCAGATGCACGAAAACTACAAACAGGATGAAAAAAATCATAAAAAAATCTAATTTGTACAAATATATATCTTTTCCTTTCAAAGAAACTTTTTTTTTCAATGCAGAATCAGCCATATCTAATTTTAATGTTTTCTCCATTGAATACAATTCTCGACAGTTCTTCAAGTCTCATATAAACAGTGAAAGCAGCAAAGATGGGGAAGTTAGTCTGAATTAAACAAAATTCAGTGATTACAAGTTTAGAAATTTTAAAATAAGTTTTCCTGTTGAATAATATATGGAAGAACTTTTTCGTAAATAATCTTTGGAAGTTATTATCATGGAATCAAAGGTTTTGCAGTCCCTAAGCACACACACACACACACACACACACACATCTGATTGTGAAAATAGAAGTGAATTTGAGTTTGTTATGCCATGGCTCATTAGCTTGTAGGCAATCATGGCTCTCCACAGATTCTTTTTCTTTTATGTAACTACAACTTCTATTCTATCAGCTTCTTTCTTTGCACTTCCCACCTGTGGAACTCATTTTCATATACTTGCTTCCCTGATAGCTGCAATTGGCAATAGTTTAAATGCAATGTCAATTACCATCTCTTATCTTCTTGTCTCCCATCTTTTCCCTGACACACCATGTATCTTGTTCTTCTCCTTTTCCACTCTACTCTCCTGCAGCTCTCTTCACACCGATGTTTCCATCCTTCTTTTACCCATTCTACAACACCCTCTGTGACCTGTTCCGCTTTTTTTCATTCACCTCTTATGTAACCCCCTGCACACTAGTGGCAGTAATGCCTTGCTTGTGGTGAAATGATTATAAAAATAATCTATGAATTTCCATGGAAAATATAATGGAGTAGATTCCTTTTGCTTTCTCCCCTGTTTTGAAGTGAGAGTTTTCTTTTCTCCAAGATCTGCTACCACCCAAGACTAGAGAGCACAGTTTACCCTAATATTTACCCTAAAGCTAGGGTAAAATTATCTACACTTTTTTTAAGGGTATTAGTGTAAAAGTAAATGCATCAGACTTAACCAGAATTTTACCCATGCTGGTAACCTTTATACTACCACAAAGCCATTTTCTTTGAACCTTTGTTAGAAAACTTTGGCATCAAAAAACAATTCCTGCTTCAGCTTAGTTTGGATTTTACAGTAGATACCTATGTGCTGCCAATGTCTTTTACATGTTAGCACTGACTTCATTAAAATATTGCATTTCCTGGAATTCAGTCTTGGTATAATATAAGAAATTCATACAAACAATTTATCTTGAATATAACTTTTAGCCATGAGAGATATTCATCTGAAAAACTTTTCTTCATTTTTTATTATTATAATAGTAATAAAGAAACAGAAACTGATTTAAAATAATCATATCACTTGTTTTGCAAGTCCAACTTTTTTTTGGAACCCAGCACATTTGGGACCAGGTCATTGCCAGACCAGACTAAATGTCAGATCATACCTAATAAAAAAAAAACATCTATGTAAAAATAGTCTTGCCAGATAATTCCGCATATCAGTCAGTTAAGTGCCATCTCTGATATACATCTGGGCGATTATCTCTCTTTCAAGACATGACTGACTCGGCAGACTTTTCCACAGTAGGTTGCCATTTCTTTCTGCAGTAAACTGGTTGCCAAACAAGACTTTAGAACCTGTTCGGCTATTCAACCCATAGATGGAAGAAGAGATGGATTCCTATCTTTTCCAAGGTTATTTGTGTGTAAGTGAATACAAATTTCATATAAATAAAGCCATCATTAATGCTTTCAAGGTTTTTATTGTTTCATGCAATACAAAGACTAAAAATATACCAAAACCCAAAAATAATGTATACCTACTATTTTGAATTACTAAATATGAAGCCTTATATAAGATATGAGCAAGACTATATCACCAAAAAACTCTGCTGTTGTCAGCTGCTGCAGAAAGTTGTAACCAATGTGTGACACTGTCCTCATAGCCACTCAATGAACTAATGGCAGCTGATTAAAAAAGTACAGGACTATAAAAGTTGCTAGGCCACTGAATGCTGGATTAAGATGATTGAACTTTGGAATTATTTTCATTTTATTTTAATTTTCTTGTGTGAGACTATGATTGGGATGTCCATATAGAAGAGGAAAGTGTGATTTTTACTAAATCTCAAGTGTTTCTGTTTTTAGCCAATGGATGGGGGTCATTGCTTTATAGCCAATGGATGAAGTCTTTGAAGTAAAGTCTTAAGTGGCACCTGCTAAAGTGAAGAGGAATGAAAGAACAAATAATTGAAGAAAGCATCAAGTAACAACTAAATCAGACATTGATGATTATTAGTTACTAGTCATTGTTGGTTAACAATAATGCTTAGGGTTGAGGAGGTTAGTTCTGGTTCACCTATAGCAGTGTCGGGGTTTAAAAAGTGACCTACAATTAGTTTGTTATTGCCAGCCACATATTGTAATGGGTAGAGAGATGGTAGGAGAGAAGAGTTGAGACATGGCAGATGCTGTTTCAAATTTTTCTTACTTACCCATCCATATTAAAACAACAAAGCCTCTACTCCCCTGACCTGTTTTGTAATATAGGAAACAAGGTTGAGTTCTCATTTTTCAATGTGGCATTTGTTTTCATCTGTTTATTTCTTGTGGACATGCAGTTGGCCTTAGCCAGTTTTTGGTGAATAATGACATGAATAAGAATGGAAACAGAACATGTAGGTCAGTCATTGGCAGGTCAGTGAAAAGCTGGTTGTGGGTCCCATTATATATTTACACCACTAATAATCTTATTTTGTTTTTAAATTAAGTATTGTCAATAATAATTCATTGTTGAAATTATTTGTCTTATTACTGTTGTTTTTACACCTGATAATGTCTTATTACTGTCTTATTACTGTTGTCTTATTACTGTCTTATTACTGTCTTATTACTGTTGTTTTTACACCTGATAATGTCTTATTACTGTCTTATTACTGTTGTTATTACTGTCTTATTACTGTCTTATTACTGTTGTCTTATTACTGTCTTATTACTGTCTTATTACTGTTGTCTTATTACTGTCTTATTACTGTTGTTTTTACACCTGATAATGTCTTATTACTGTTGTTATTACTGTCTTATTACTGTCTTATTACTGTTGTTTTTACACCTGATAATGTCTTATTACTGTTGTCTTATTACTGTCTTATTACTGTTGTTTTTAGACCTGATAATGTCTTATTACTGTTGTTATTACTGTCTTATTACTGTCTTATTACTGTTGTTTTTACACCTGATAATGTCTTATTACTGTTGTCTTATTACTGTCTTATTACTGTTGTTTTTAGACCTGATAATGTCTTATTACTGTTGTTATTACTGTCTTATTACTGTCTTATTACTGTTGTTTTTACACCTGATAATGTCTTATTACTGTTGTCTTATTACTGTCTTATTACTGTTGTTTTTAGACCTGATAATGTCTTATTACTGTTGTTATTACTGTCTTATTACTGTTGTCTTATTACTGTCTTATTACTGTTGTTTTTACACCTGATAATTTAATGTCAGTTAAATTTCTTGGATGAAATATGCTCAATTATTATTCCTTTGTGTGTAGTATATCGTTCTTTTTGACACTTAACACCAAGTAGCAAGTTTTATTTTGTTTGAATTTCTTAAATGTAGTATTGTCAGTAACTCTTAATTTCTTTTAGTATTTCTTTCATCTTATTTTTATTCTCAGCTCTAAAATCACCTTTTGATAATTGTAATGGAATAGTTAGTATGGATCAACAACAGGAAAACATTAGTCAGCTCATCATGATGTAATGGTCATCAATCTGATTATACTGATCGTTAGTAGTGATTTTGATTCTATCTAGGTGCCTCGTACTTTGTACCAAAACTAAGTTACACTTAGTAAAGAATAATGAGATGGAATGATATTAAAAAGTGAAATTAACAAGAGATTTATTTTGCCTAATATCCTGTCAATGAAATGTTCAGTTTGTTCCTAGTTAAGTGTAGTTGACTACTGAGAAAGTTCTTTGTTGAATTTCAATATTTCTTCTATAAATAAAGATAATAAGCTGTCATATTATGTGACATTCATATATTTGGGAAGCAGCATCAATTTGAGTCGATGAGTACGTCTGAGATAAGAGTTTCCTCTGTTAATTCAATTATTACAGTGTTGGCATGTTCCATTATGGGTAGAATGTTGTGAGTAGTTCTGGTGACATTGTGTCGTGTTCTTAAATAGCCTTGTCAGATTGAGACATCATGCCTGGTGTCAAACTCATTCAGGAATATCTATATCATCAGTTGTGTACAACCACTTTCTCAGATCAATGATTAAAAATGGCTTTAAATGAACGAAGCCTGTAAGTTTTAGTGAGAACCACCCTTCTTTGAACTTTGTGAACTGGTGCAACAGAATCAGAAAACAAAGAACTATACCAATTAATAGAAACCACATCACTTGAGAACGATCTCCAGCAGAAACTAAAAAGGAAAGCACGTGTAATTCAAAGAGAAAATAATACCCAACTGCAAATAAAACATTAGTAAGGAAGCCCCTATCAATGCTAGAAATGGCAACAACAGTTACTAGACATGAGAAACCTATTTGCCTGTAAGTTTTTACTATAAAGATTTTATAAATATCTACTGAGGTTTTCACTGGCTGCTCAGTCAATAAATGCTGAATTTTTCTTTATCAGGAAATGACTGATATTATCATTAGTGGAAATAGTGATTTACCTATTTGTATGTCTGCTTATATGGACAGGGGCAAAATCTATGGTAAGAGTTCAAAAATTTCAGTCTTTATTTGGGTGTGTTTGATTGGTTGAAAAAATATTTTATTATTTGTCCATTAAATTTTGCATACTGCTTGAAACTGTTCTTTGGATACAAAAGTGAAAATTATCATTATTCCTTAAAATTTAATAGATGCATATGTTTGTTACAAATATTTCTGGAACTCTATTGAATGACAAGTGTATAGAAGTTAAAAATAGGCTTAGTTGGTATTAAAAAAATTTTGCACGAATAGAGAATCCTGGCAAAAAGCTCAAACAAAATTTATAGATGGGGAACATCAGTTCAAAATAATAAATTTAAAAATTATTTCAGGCACAGAAAAAGTAAAGAAAATAACATACAATTACAAAAATTACTTTTTAACTAATCAAAAGTGACATGAACAGTATTTACATCAAACATTTTTAATCGCCCAAACTGAGAAGACAAATTCAACCTGCTACAAAATCGAAGATGACACTACCATAACTAATAAAAGCCTTATTTAAAAATTGAAAATCTTTTCACAAGTGCTCTAAATTGTTTTTCAACCCAGAATGAAAATATTGTCATTTTTTATAATGTGCCTGCAGACATGTTTGTTTGAATAGCTTTGCTTATAAGTTAGATAAAATATTAACTTTAATATTTTTGAGGAATTAATTAAAGTTGAATAGCTCGCAAAGAAAGAGTGTTCAATAATGCATTTTAATTCATCAGAAAAAAAAATTCAATAAACTGCAATGAAAGGATTCAGAAACTGAGTCTTCTGCAGTGACTTTTGATTGGTTAGAAAATGTATTTTATAATTTTACTCCCAATTGTTGTTTGCTTTTTTGCTCTTTATCATTGAACAAAAGTGAAATTATTTTTTTTATTGGATCTTACAATCTTTCAGCCTACATAACTGTAAGGTTATCAGTGTATACCATTGAACCTTGGAAATAGAATGAACACCATTATTTAGACAATGCACTAAGTAAATCAAACACATTGAAGTCACCAAAGTTTTACCTTATCTGTAATCCTGTTAAATGGTAATCAATATAATGGGTAAATTCATTTCCATTCCTACAGCTGCTTTTTTAACTCCTACTTCTTCCTTTTACCAGAAACATACTGCTGCCATCAGTTCTGTCATTATGATTCATTTCTACCTGGTACTGCTGCCTTGTATTCTGTATCTTTTTCTATACCTTAACATGAAAACTAAACAGACAGCAAGCAGCTTATCTCTGTAGGAAGTCTCTTCAGAGATTTGACACTTTCTATGAGAGCTCTCCTGACCAATGGATGATGTGGGAATCATAGCAAGCTTCATCTTTGTCCCTTTATGGATGATTTTAAAACCAGTGTTTAGATTTTTTACTTAGTTTTTTTGAAGGTTTAGTCAATTGTTAAAGGCTTGTGAAGAGAAACAAAGTAATTAAAACATTTACCTTGTACATATATTCTTCAGGTTTCAGTTGATACCATCATAACTCTCTGCAAGAAAAGATACTTATTAGATTGTCAAATAAATAAAACATACCAGAAACCACAGAAAATATTTTCCTCTACAAACCAGCAAGGTTACTGAGAGCTACTGCTGGTGTATTGATACTCAAGATGCCTAATGTAATCAAGCATAGGTAGGTTTCCCTGCACATATTTTCAACTAGAAAACCTGAGGCCACATGCACTGACAAGTTTGTATTGCTTTTGATGGTAGCAATAATTATGGTGGCCCTTTCTCTCTCTCTCTCTCTCTCTCTTCAACATAAATCTCATAAAAAACACAACAGAAATACAAGTGAACCAGGAAACTAAAAACCACCTACCATCTCAACCTTTTTTTTCCAATATTTGTATCCAACTTCTGAAATATAGAATCTTTTGTCTGTGACTGGTTGCCAAATATCTTTGCCAATTTTCCCTTGCTACCAATGAATTCTTTGTTCCAGGCCAACTTACCCTTTGCCAAAAAGTTCAGTATTCATATGCATGGTCTTGGTGTTTACATCAAGAATAATCATCTGATTGCCAGAGAATTGTCTCTTGAGGCTGAGACATGATCCATGGCAGAATAAAACTACAGATCAAGGAAGACTGATATCCACACATATGCCTGATCAGGAAGAGCGCATTCTACAGGTTGTCTGAGATGATCCAGCTATCCGCAACATTAAATAACCCTAGCTTGTCATACATCTCATAGTACTGCAGGGAGAGTACTTAATGACCAACCCCTGCATATGTATCATTTACAGTATGTGCAGTGTCTTTTGCCCTATGATCATTCACTACAAGAGAACTTTTGCCAATGGTTTATTGCGCGAACTGTCAGTCTGTTGTTTGTCTCTCCAGTCTTGTTTACAGATGAGGCAACATTTGGAAGAAATGGCATAACAAATTTACACAACTAAACTTTGTGAGCATCTTGGAATCCTCATGGTAAAATGCAAACTAAAAACCAGAATCAGAATATGATTAATGTGTCAGTGGGCTGTAATTGTAGGTTACTGCCTAGTAGATTCATGTTTTCCTAGCATGTCTTACAGAAACTGTCTACAGGGAATTTATTTCAAACACACTTCTAGACTAGCTAGAGAATGTATTCCTGCTAATACTGTTATGTCGGGTAACAGAATTATGTGAAATAATACAAAACAACGTAATAGTATAAAAGTAGGTGTATTGACAAGAAAGAGAAGTATTTACAATAGGTGAGGATTAATAGAATACAGAACAAGGTAATTAGTATACAGTATCATCGTAGAGACATGATAGATTGACTAGTAGAACACTTCCGGTGTAATACCGGAAATACCCGACTGACTCACTCACTCAACTTCCTTACTCAACTTCCTTGAGGTATAATCACTACTATTTTATATAGTGATTTGAATAGTAAATTTCCATGGAAAGGTGGAAAGCGCCCCAACAAATATGAATGCACATGTGGTTCATGCATGATGGGGCTTCAGCACATTTTAGTTACACTGTTCACTATGCACTGGCTGATGTTTACCATGAAAGATGGAAAGCTAATGGAGAGCCATGGCCTGCATATTCCTTCAACCTCAGTTCTTTAGATTTTTATCTTTGTGGCCACCTAAAACAATTGGTTTATATCGCAAACATTAATAATGCAGTGACGTTTCATCAACCTGTCATGTGGGTCTGCAAAATTACACTGGGTGGGAGTATTTGGAAGTGTCTGCTAGTCAATGATCCAACTTTGAAAATTATTTAAAAGTTTTTAACACTATTAAAGCTAAAACTGATGTGGTATTTTTAGAAACATGTATGCATATATAAAATCACTGAAGAAAAATCTTCTTCTTTATTCAAAGCCAATCATCTTTTGGCAAATTTTGACACCTAACATGTCAAGGTGTCACATTTCAGTAATTTCTCATGTCCAAGTGTCTACTGAAGCCTTCATTTTACTTGTTTTAATACACTATACATAAAACACTAAGGACAATGGCATGTAAATACATTTTAAAATACCTATTCCAGGATCATAAGTATTTTTATTAATTGCTAGTTGTTTTAACTTAACATGAATAGCTTCTAAAATTTATATCTATTTATAAATTGTACAATATTGTTATTAATCACAAATAGCTATTTACACTATTTACATTGTTCAGACTGTTGTCCTCATCTTTGTTGCATATTCACGATATTTCAGTCATTGTACACTCACCTTCTTCTTCTGGGGATTTGAAGTTTGAACTTAACCCTTTATTTCATTGACTGAGGTAGTTTCTTCTAGTTCCATGAGTTATGCCTTATCCAGGTGTCTCAGTTTTCTCCATTTAAGTAAACTCTATAAATTTTTGTTCACCTCTTCTGTAGCCAGATATTGAATTTAAAACTCTTTAGGTCAAGTCACTGGATCTAACCAATGCTTTTTATCCACTAGGCCATATGTCCTTGAGTGTATGAATTTTGGGGACTTATAAATCTAATGTATCAGTAACCATTTGTTACTAGAGCTCATATTACAATTGTGTTGTCTTTGTAATTATTTTTTTCAGCACTCTATATTTTCACATTTTGAATTCATGTTTGTGATTGGCCAAGCATAAAAATGAATACAATATGGGAACAAAACGTTGTAAATATGACAACAAAGATGAGAACAATATTTCAACCAATGTAAATACAATACTTCAGAAATATAGACAAATATTACTAATAACTGTTTTGTATTTTAGTAAATTTTGTTTCCAAATCATGTGTTTGCATATAGTTGTTCTGAATTATAACACAGAGTTTACAAGTGGGGGTTGTGGTTACATATTCTATATATTCTACTAATATCTTTCATGTGTTTTGGAGTTTTGGTAATTTTGGTACAAAAGTACCTGTTAATGTCCTTGGCTTATAATTCAACTGCTTGCTCTTGAATTATTCTGGTAACTTTTGTGAGTTTCTGTTATATACATACCTATGAACATTAATGGGTGTGTCCAAATCCTCATAAATACATTGAATACAGTTGTGAGACCGGTTATATTGCTGCCTAGCAAGTATTATATTTTGCTGCTGGCAAGTATTATATTTTGTTGTTAGAAAGATTACTATTTCATTTTCCAACCTCCGTTTTGGTTATTTCTCATTCTGTAACTTTTTTAGGTTACAACAATTTCATAATCTTTTGGTCTCTATTCATATTTTATTAGTTTAGAAGTGATAGTCAGAATTATGGTGGTGACAAATTGTCCAGTTAAGATGGCTATTTTAAAAAAAAATGTTTGTGTAACTCAAAGCTGCTTGTAAAAACTCGGATAAATTATTATTATATTTATTATTATTAAATTATTATAAATTATTATTATACTATTCACTCATATATATATATATATATATATATATATATACAGAATAAATCTAAGTTAGAGCCAACAAACCTACCTAGGTTTCACCCTACAGCTCGTCAGGGTAAAATGTCTAAGCCGTAGGGTGAAACCTAGGTAGGTTTGTTGGCTCTTACTTAGATTTATTCTGTCTTTGTTGCTATACTATCATATTGAGTGCTTTAATATTAGGGTTTCATCTTGGGGTTTTTTCTTTCCTACGAGTATTTGATGTATACTCATGTACTTCGTTTGTTTCTTTTTTTACTTCCCCTTCTTTTCTCTCCGAGTTTGTCCTTGGTGGGTTTTTCAAGACAAACTAAAATATAGTATAACAATTACTAGTATTAACATTATTATTTTTGTTACTATTACTATTGTTATTATATATATATATATATATATATATATATATATATATATATATAGTAATGTTGTTATTACAATGGTTTCTAAAAACATTTTACCACTAAACAAAAAATTTCATGTTTCAGAACATTGCTGTTCTACTTTGGGTGATATTTTAAAAACAAAACTGTTCTTTCACTTTCTTATATCTATATCTATATCTATATATATATATATATATATATATATATATATAAGAAAATCAGAGCAGAAAAAATACTTTCTTTGTTTTTTTTTTTCACTCTGGTGCAGGGTCTTTTTAAGGTAGATGTAGATAGGAGGGAAAGATAACGGTTGACCCTAGACTTGAACAGGTTAAGATTACTGTGATCAGAGCAACATCCACTTGATAGTTTGTTCCATATGATCATGGTTTGTGAGAAGGACCTGTTTGAGTGGAACTTACTTCTCACCAATGGAACATGAAGGGGTGTGAATGGTTTGCTGCTATGAAAGTCAGACCTGGTGGAATCAGGTGATGCAGTTTATCCAGGCACTTTCCATGATAGTAGCAATAGAGTAGTGAGAAACATACTAGAGTGTGAAAAATAATTCTTCTCGCACAAGGACTTGCAGACACTTTTGAACCCTATCAAAACTGGAAAGGGAGGTATGGGGAGCTTTTGCTCAGATATGACAACAATACTTCATTTTCAAACTGATTTGGCTCTTAGCATAACATGAAGAATCAGGTACTTCCTGGGACGGTATAGGGAGCTAATCATTTTACCTGCATTTTTAGCAATGGATCATATATAAGAAATCCACTTTAGGCCGTGTGTAAGTCTGAGACTCAATTATAGTTCAGGTTCTGATCGGTAGTGATGGAATGGAACCAGTTTGGTTTTAGCAGCATTAAATGCAACCAACCAGTTTTTTCTTTACTGGTAAGTTAGTGTTAGATCAGAAGAGTGATCAGCTGCCAATCTCTGATTGTCAAGACTTTTGGAGATGTGTCTATATATCAATGTATCAACAGCATAAATGTTTATAAATGAGCAGAATATGTTCTCAGGTAGATCATTTATGTAAATCAGAAAGACAGTTGGTCTGGCAAATGAACCTCCGTGCCTGCATTTACCGCCAGAGCCTCAGAGGATAGGTCATAAATAACTATCCTCGGGGATCTACCTGTTAGAAGGATTTTATAATAGAGAAAACTCTACCAGTGATTCCATAGCAAGAGAGCTTGTAGTAAACCTTTGTGACACACCTTATCAAAGTCCTTTGAGATAGATATTGATTTAATTAGATATTGATTTAATTAGATATTGATCTAATTCTATGTTTCTGCTGGTATGTGTGCTTCACTAATTCCGTATGTAATAGTATCTAGGATATCAACAGTAGATCAGGCTGATAGAAACTTGTACTGCTCGTTGCACAAATTGTTGTTCCTATCCAGGTGAAAAATGTTTACTGAGGCTACTAATGGGTCTGTATTTGTGTTATAATGGAACATCCTATAACCCTGACAGTTGACTCACTGAAGATATTAAGAAGTAAGGAAGTATGAGACGATTTGACTTCTGCTCCCATTCCGTCTTGACTTATCATTTTGTGGAACACTCTGTTAATTGTACTTTTCCATACAATAAACTCTGTTATTTGTTTACCCTTTACGTGGTGTGTAAATCTATTCATTTGGAATTTACCTTGTTATTTATATTGTTCCTGCAATATAACAATTTGGAAGGAGAGAATTAGTTGCCTGTGTTCTTCAAGACCAGACGTATGCTTACCACCTTTTACGTGCTTAGGAAAGATTTCTTCTTCAAGCAGCAGTTAATAATTTTGCTAGAATCAGAGAATCAGAAATAATTCTGGATTGATATTCTTAAGGATGCCCATTGGGAGTTTATCTGGGGTAGTAGCTTTTTTTGGCATTAAAGATTTTTGGTAAGGCTAGAAACCTTTTTTTACTAAAACATACTGAGATTGTCCTCAGTGAGACATGGAAAGTTTGGGAGAGTATAGCCTTTTTAATCTAACATTAAGTTGATGAAAAGATTAAGGCAAAAAGCTTTGCTTTGTCTGTCAAAGGGGATATGACTTTGGGGTCATTTATAATAGTGGGCACAGCCACTTTGCTTCTGTTCATAATTTGTTGGGTGATCTTCCAGAATTTATGAGAGCCAGTTTTTTTTTTTTTTTTCAACCTCGGCCTGGACATCTCATGTGTAGCGGCACTTTGCATTTTTTTAAAGATGAATAAGTTGTGTTGACCCTATGCACACTCCTTTAGTCTCTGGGCAAGGTAGACTGGTTACCAACCAAAGCCAACCTAAAATGTCATGCTATTTAACTTATAGTTGGAGGGAGAAGAGATGCATTAATATCTTTCTCAAGGGTATTTGCACGTAAGTAAATGCAATGAATCTAACTGGAATTCAAATTCGGCTCTCCAAATTCTGAGCTGATATCCACTGCACCACAGCACATATCCTCTGTTGCATTTACCTTCGTACAAATGTCTTTGGAAAAGACAAGAATCCATCTCTTCTCTCCAGTTATACATTAAATAGCAGAGTAAAATATTCTGAATTTGAAACTATAGAAAAGCAACAGGAAATGTCTTTAATAACGTTCCCAAGAATTTATAATAATTCACAGATGATGAAGAAATAGAATGTATGGAAAGCCAGGATTGCCTTTGACCTGAAGGGACATAGCATTAAAAATAAAATAAAATAAAACATCTCCTGTGAATGTTTGCTGAACTTTCTCCTTCTAAAAACAGAAATTCTATGACAACTCATTTATTTTTATGTATATCCAGAGGTGTAGCAATTTTGAAAGATGATAAGGGCAGAAAAAGATAATGTAACTATTTTTTGTTTCTTAGGTTTATAATTTTTCTCAAATACTTTTATAATTAAATTAGATTAGGCATTATTTTTTACACTATACAGCATTGATTCCTATATCCATATTATCTCTCATTCTCTATTCATCAATCTATATATTTCTTGCTCTGTCTGTCTCTCTCTTATATATGTGCACGTATGTAAGATCTAGGCATATGTATGATTTTGTGTGTACATTTATATGTGTTATAGCAATTTACTCATGCACACAATGAACTCTTCAAAACTATAAATAAGCAGCAGTTTCTGCTTTGTACAGAGAGAGGTTGATTCCAGCAGACAGCTCTGACAGCCAGACCAATAGATTTATGCTGGGGATCTTCTGATGTTATATCTATTTGTACTACTATTCTTTGTTAATATATTTGTTTAACTGTATTCCATCTTTGTGTTTTTATTTCTGGCCCCTAACCAGGCCACAACAATATGAAAATGTGCTTGTGTGTGTGTATATATATATATATATATATAGTAAAATTTTATAATTTGCATGAAGCATTGTGTATATTAGGTATATGGTTAGGTCTTGAAGGCTGTCACAAAGCATTTAAATGCATTGTGACAGCCTTCAAGATCTAACCATATATATATACACACATACAAGTATAATTTTATCTACATGTGTGTGAATGCATATAAGAAGGAATATTTTCTATGTATATACGAATATATATTTGAAATTTTATGCACAAGCATATATATATATATATATATACATACACTTGAGTATATATATATATATATATATATATAAGAAAACATTTAATCATTTTAATATATGTAAGTAATCATTAAATTTGCATGAATTTTTTAAAAGTTTATCATGTATAGATAGGTAGGCATGTATGTAAATGTAAATATATCTGGATATATGAGCATCTACAGGTTACAATGAACGAATTGCTGTCGAAATTATGCAAAAATGAAAATAACACTGATATCTCATTTCAACAGATATATTTACCAAAATTACTCAAAAATATCTTGAAATACTAAAGCAGTAATTTGCTTTATAAAATGGCTATTGGCTTCCACTATAGCCTCCAGATGATTTTGAAATGGATAGCATATTGCCTTTGTTTGCAAACTTTTGGAACTCTTCTCTTGCTAACTTAGAGTGAACTTACAGTTAACTATAAGAATTTTGCCAGCATTTTGACTGATCATATTTTTAAAACCTTGAATTTATTGCAATTCATATTTCATACTATACCTGACTTGTTGATGGATTCATTTGTCCATAGATACATTCATAATCATTTATCTGCCTTATTCTGTAATGGTAATGGTTGAATTAGTAATTTTAATGCAGGAAACATTCAGCTTTTACTGACCAAACATCAGCATTGGACAAGTTTTTTTTTCTTTCCTTTAATCAGTTTAACCCAAGCAAGGCAGTAATGCTACTAGTATACAGGGGATGAATAGAATGAAAGTAGAAAAAGAAAACTAAGAATAGGGAGAATTCAAGATAAAGGACAAGACATGAATGGAATTCAAGAAAACTGAAGATGGCAATTGATTTTGCATGTAAATTTTGAATATCACTTGGAACTTAATTGGTAGAGCCAAGTTTGAATTCCAGTAGAATTCGTTGAATTCACTTATGCACAAATACCCTTGGAAAAGGTATTGACCCATCCCTTCCCTCGAGCTATGGGTCAAATAACAGGACAGACTGAATTCTATAGCCAGGTGTATATCATATATGGCACTTAACTGACTGAATTATCAAGGAATCAAGAAAACAGAAGAGAGTTCCACGGGTGGGAAGTGTAAGAAAAAAATGTTGGAGTAGAAGTGGCATTTAGCTATTTCAACAGTAAAGGAGAAAAAGCCATTCTAGTAGCTTAAAATGATGTCATTGAGACACCAGAGAAAAAAGCTTATCAGAGCAGTTGCCGTGAAAGTATTTGTAGAAAAGACAAAGAGAAGCCACATCATATGGCAAGAAAGTAATTTTAATTCAATGTATTTGAAAATTACATAAATATAATGATCATGAAATTAACTTTTTTCATACATGATACCTTTTTGCATTCATTGAGTGAACAGTTACTGTTGGTTGAAATTTATAAAATTTTCCTCATAAACAGTATTTCAGGAAATTCAATTTTTCAAATAAGATAACTATAAGCAAGTAAATTCTAATATTTAACAATTTGTGTGTGTGTGTATATATATATATATATATGTATATATATATATAGTTTAATGTTAGCTATATTTATGGAGAAAGCATGATCACTATTAGAGATAGTGTATAAATATATAGAAAGTGTGGACATAGGAATCAACACTGCATAGTAACTGTTTCTTTTATGCCTCAAGTAAACCTCAAACCATAAAATATTTTTAAGATCACTTTAGGCATGAAAAAGATAACCATCAAGCAGTGTCGGTTCTGAAGTTCATATTTATTTTTTAAATTTATACTAATGTTTCATACATGATACATTTTTGCATTCATTGAGTGAACAGTTACTGTTGGTTGAAATTTATAAAATTTTCCTCATAAACAGTATTTCAGGAAATTCAATTTTTCAAACCTATTAAATGTTAGTGTGGAAAATTAACAGCTTGATTATATCATTGTTTTTTCTTCTAGTTATATGTGCTATCCATTTTAGTTGCTGTTGTTGTTATTCAAGTGATGGGGTTTTTGTTATTTGTTAAAGCTCCTTGTGATTTTGTGGCACCAGTCTCTAGAGTTTGATGAAGAAGTGTTTTCTTTAAGATTTAAATGATTTATTTGAAACCATTTTCAATCATTGATCTGAGAATTGAGTTTGTTTATTTGTTCCTTAGTAAGTTAGCACATATAGGGTGCAATGGATAAATTGTCATCTAAATTTTACAAAAACGAAAATAACACTGATATCTCACTGTAACAGATATATTTACCCAAATTACACCAAAAATAACTTGAAATACTAAAGAATATATTTATTCAATAAAATCACCATTGGCTTCAACCATGGCCTCCAGATGACTTCAGAATCTCTTGCAAATCTCCTGGACAGCCTTCTTTTTTATATTGGTGAATGCTGCCATAATTCTTGCCTGCAGTTCATCTTTTGTATTAGAATTGTCTGACAGCTGTGACTGGGTCTCCTGCTTGTGTGGCATGGTGCAAAGTCTTGTTGTCAGATATAGGATATTACAGCAGTCACCCTTTTGACCCAGGATAGTACTACCTTCTCAAGACACTTGATATAGGCCTCTGTGTTGAGTCCCTTTGGGAAGATGAATGAAGGCATAACATTGCCATCATCAGTGATCACATAAAACACCTTCATAATTACCATTATACTTATTGCACCCTCTATGTTATACCCTGTAATAACTTGCCTATTCTCTACCTACAAATTTCTCTTGACTATTTCCTGACCACAGATTCTTTGTCTAGCAGAAGTGGACAGAGTCAATCTCTAACCGTTTAAATTCTGGAAAACCTAATTCTGGGTTGATTTATAACTGGATATATGTTTTTCCAGAAAAGAAAGCATGGAAGATAGAGGAAGCAATAACACCCTCATGCATTTAATATCTGCTTCATTGAAATTGTATAGCAATATAAAATATGCTAGACTATCTATACTAATATGCTATCTTCTTTCAAACTCTTACTCTACAGATCAGTTTTTAGTGAGACTTGATGGTCTTGCTCTGATGCTTCTTGCTAAAATTTTGAGGAAGATTGTACATACAGTTCTTGAACCATTATAATTATTGAGTATTTCATAAGATGGAATAACATTCTGCCCGAAAGACCCCATCATTGTCTCCTCTATATAAAGTTGGCTGCGTCACAGGACAAGTTTCACAATGATAATATAAATCACAATCATGTTATTTATTCATTTGACACATTTTGTGAACAGACTTCACAGATGTATGAGAAATTAATTTAATACTTTTATTACTGTTAATGTGTTTTGTGCAGCTGAGGTAAATATTTTTACTATAAGCAAAGATTGTCAATAAATCTCATTGAGATCTTTTTAGCAAAACACATCCTCAGTTTAACTCAAGTTCAAATATGCACAGACATCTGGATCTCTATGTCAATTTACATTGTGCTGAGGATTGTACATTGACAGAGGCAGAGTGTGGGATGTAGCAATCCAGGTGCTTGTGATATCCCACACACTGCTTCTATCAATGTCTGATCCTCAGCACAGTATATATATATGTCATGTATAATGTCATATATTGATTCTGTAGTAAGGGATTTACCTTAAAACTGGGATTCCATATTAGATTGTTTCTATCTTTGTTTTTATTTTGTGCAATACATAATAAAAACAAACAAATTTTTTCAATGGGGATTTAAAAAAATATTTGTTTTGCTCTTGTGGGCTGCATAAAATTATCAGGTGAGGTGCATGTGCCCTTTAGGCTGTAGTGTACTCACTCCCTGTTATAGATTAATCACAAGACACTTCAGTTTATCTGCCTGTAAATTTTGGCTATATCTTCCAAATAAAACCTGTGAATATGTAAGTAAAATTTATTCATAGCATAATAGTAATTCTTGGGCTTCTAAATTTGATATCCTCCACATATCATTGCCGTCTTTATGACCAATAATCAGTTATTTGCCCTTTATTTGTGCATCTAACACAATTGTAACAGTGAACAGTGGAAGGTGCTGGTTATGTATTGGCAATGGTGGGTCCTTAACTTGATATTGGCGTGGCTGAACTGCTTAAAACTTGGCACTGAACAATTCTTCACTTTTGGCAATCATGGCAAAAGCGCTGCAGGGCAAATTATATTTTGCTGATATTACACATCCTGAAAATCGATAAGTAAAAACAAACAGTTCTTTATGTACCACCCAAAATGGGTTTAGCGTGCACTTTTCACATTTGCCAGAAATACAGAACGTGCTTTTCAATCTGTCGGCAAGGGAACAAACCGTACCTTATCAAAATTTCTCTCTGCAGATCTCATTCATAAAACTGATACAGCTCCAAAATTTGGTCAGCTTCAACACAGAGAAATGACTGGAATAAAATGTGAAAATAAACACTCATTAAATCAAACCAATTGAACACTGTGTGCCAATAAGATTGTGCATCTTGATGTTAGTAAGTTTGTGTAAGTCTATTTTCATGAGACTTGCTGAATGTATGCATAACTATAAGCAAGTAAATTCTAATATTTAACAATTTGTGTGTGTGTGTGTGTGTGTATATATATATATATATATATATATATATATATGTATATATATATAGTTTAATGTTAGCTATATTTATGGAGAAAGCATGATCACTATTAGAGATAGTGTATAAATATATAGAAAGTGTGGACATAGGAATCAACACTGCATAGTAACTGTTTCTTTTATGCCTCAAGTAAACCTCAAACCATAAAATATTTTAAAGATCACTTTAGGCATGAAAAAGATAACCATCAAGCAATGTCAGTTCTGAAGTTCATATTTATTTTTTAAATTTATACTAATGTTCACCCAATACAGAGCCCAAGAGCCACTTAAGGTAGAGGGTTACTGTATGGAGTTTCATGGGAAAAGAGAAACATTAGGAGTATAAAGCTGAAGTAGACTTTGGAAAGAATCCTAAACCGGAAACAAGGAATGAACTTCTACTCCTGTTCAGAAGACTGGAAAGGAGTGTGAAGGGAACGATAAGCAAACCTATCTACTACTGTATATACATGTATAAAAATCAAGTTATGATGATATATACAAATATATTTTACTCTTTTTACCCCAAACAAGGTAGTTCTGCAACTAGTGCTCAGGGGGTTATGATCAGAGAAAAGGAATGAAAAAAACAGTGAACAAGTTATCTGTGATGTCAAAGAAAGGACAAAATAAGGTTGTGAATTAATAAGATGGAAGATGGCAGTTGAGGTTGCACTTTAACATTTAGAGATTGTACCTATCAATGCAGCAAATATACAGGAGGGAATTCTACAGGCAGGAAGTGCAAGGGAGGAAGCTACTAGAGTAGAAGTGGCGGTTACATTTGACTATTTTGACAGTAAAAGGGTGGGACCTAGTTGCTAGTCTAGAAGCGTTGGTAAATTCATGTGGGTAGAGCACCAGGGGAAGATGCTCATCAGAGCAGAATATGGGATAATATTTGTTGAAAAGACAGATGGAAGCCATATTGGGTTTGTGAAAATTGACTCAAGTCAAACTGGCTTATCAGGATTGATTACATTGCAGATCCTTCTTTGGATTTTGTTGAGAACCCCAAAATGAATAGCAGGATCACCTGACCAGATATGGCAACAGTATTCAATTCTGGGAGGAATGGCAGATTTATAAATGTGCAAGTTGGATCCTGATGAAAAAAAAAATTTCCTGGCCCAACACAGTGATCCAAACTTCTTAGCAGTAGATGTAGCTGTCAATTCAATGTAGTGATTCCACTTGAGGTCAGCTGAGAGTGTGGCCAAAGAGGTGCAGTGTGTTGTTTCCTGTAAAACAAGCATCATCTATAAAGATAGAAGGTAAGAAAGGTTCTCTGTGGTAAAGGGAGAGCAGCTTCATTTTGGAAGCATTAAAATTTATGAGCCACTTCTTGCTTCTATCCATCACAGATTGGAGTTTTTTCAAGAGCAGCAGCAAGTCTTAGCAGATTTTTTTGTCAAGATGGGAGTAAATGGTGGTTTCATCTACATAGATGCCTACTTGTGAACTGATTACATCAGGATGATCATTGATGAAGAACAGGAAAAGCATAAAACCTAGGATAGATTCTTGTCTGCATTAGTATAAAAGAATCTTGAAGCATATGTGTTCAAGACAACCTTTATTTCACAATGAGATAGGAACGATTTGATTAAAAATGCCAGAAATATCATAGCCCTATAGCGTGTGCAGAAGACCAGCATGCCAAACCCTGTCAAATACTCTCGAGATATCCAAGGCAATAGCTCAAGCTTTGCCATTCTTAGCAAAAGCCTGGTATATATATATATTCAGTGATGGTTGTTAGAACATCAACAGTAGACCTGGTGAAGCGGAAGCCATACTGCTTGTAAGAGAGTAAGATGTGGGTCATGAGATGAACCATTTCAGCATTGATTATAGCCTTGAACACTTTACCAAAGACTGGTAAGAGGCTGATAAGGTGATAATTATAGAGGTCAGAGTTTTTAAAAACCAAAACTACTGAGAAGGAAAACAAGCAGCAGCAAGGCAAGAGTTTATAGAGTTTGAAGAGGACAGAAGAGAGTTCAAGGGTACATTTCTTTAAGACAATGGCTGGAGTACCATCACCTCTGCTAGCCTTATATATTTGTGCCTGTATACAGAAGGCCAGCAAAAATTAGACTTATACTTTTTGCATTGTTAGACTCAACCACATTTGAGTAAAGCTTCAAAAAATTGAAATAAGAAAAGGAAAAATAAAAATGAACTTTTTTCTCATTTAATATAAAAAATTTGAATAATTAATGCTAAGCAGTCACAAATGAAAATATGCTAGAATTAAAAGAATGTTTCATGATAAAAAAAATAAAAACAACCTGTAATAACATCAACTGTGAGTCTATTTATAATGTGCTAGTAGTTTTCATGGATTAAAACTATGTCAACGCCTAATGAACATAAAACTCATTTACAAGAGCAGAGCCCAAATACTTGAAAACAACCAGTAGATTAACTAAAAATGCTTGAAATGAACAACTATTTTGACAATTTTCATGTCCACTAATCCAAAAAGAAATCTCTTGTTTACATTCAAGAAGAATACAAGAAAAATAAACAGAAGTAACTTGTGAAGCATTTTTTAATAAAATATCTATAATAGAGAAAAGGTTTCACAGCTAAATATATAGAATCGCTGACTGATGCCACTTCGGTCGGGTTTCATTCCTGGGTTAAAAGCAATCAGATGTTTAACCATACTGATGAGCTGTGATACAGCAAAACAGATCTGTCTACGAATGACATATATATATATATATATATATATATATATATATAATATATATATATGTCATATATATACAGCATATATTTAATTGGAGTAGATAGACTAAACTATCGCCCGGTTCACACTCCACCCACGTCTATTGAACAGGTGAAGAGGCTCATCTCTTGTTTCCTGTTTAGGATGTGGTTTCCGGTTTTTCTCTTTTCCAATCTTTTCACTCTTACGTAGCCCCCTGCGCATCAATGGCGTTTTCGCCTTGCTTGGGGTGATATGATTAAAAAAAATATATATATTCAGTCAAGTATGTTTGCTTGAATAATTTAGACATGATATTATTAGATCTATATAACATTGTTATAATTGTAATTTTTTGAAAATTATGGTTATAACAGTGTTTTCAAACATGTAAATTCTAACTTCTTGAAAAACATTTTACAAACATGAAGTTACCTCCCTTATATAACAGTAATTTTTGAATTAACAGACCTGTTTTATACATGTGCACAGAAAAGTTCACAACTATCAACTACATTAATTATTTTTCTTAGCAATTCGCCCCTAAAGATGATCTTAGATGAGATTTAAAGTACTTAGGAAAATAAAAAGAATGAAGAAAATTATAGAACCTTCCTCAATGATTTTAATTACAATACAGAAAAACTAATTTGTGAATATTATCTGAGTCATGTGTCCTTGAGGACATCAGTGCATGAATTTTGGGGACTAAAAATCTAGTATCTCAGTTCATTTTTTTTTTTTTACCAGAGCTCCTATTGCAATCTTTTAAAGCTAATGATTTTTTCCAGTACTGGTTTCCATACTGTATTCATTTCCAAGCACCTAGAGAAAACCGGAGCATACAATCGCCAAAATCATTGTAAATATGGTAATAAAGATGAGAACGACAGTCCAAACAATGTAAATAATATTTTTATCTTTGTTACTGTCATCACAAGCACATGGTAAAGGTCTGAGGTACCCTCTCATGACCAAGATGTGATAATCACAACAAAGAAGTGATGTAGTCTGAGTATAAATAATGTAAATAATTTACAATATTTGTTAAATTTTTAAAATATGCTGTTAAAAATATCACCATTGCTTACTTCCCTTTACTCACAAACTGGGTGATCCAATGCTTAAATGGTTATCACTTTCATGCAAATTTCATTGAAGAAATCACTTTATTTGAAGAAGTAAGAAATTTAATTATAAAAAACATAAGATTGGAAATTAATAACAAAACAGTGCATTTATTTTTAAAGTTGAATATACAAATAACTAATTTCAATTACATAAAAAAGTTGAGCAAGATCTGAATTCCATGCTGATAGATATAATAAAACTGCATTTTTTTTTATCACAGTTCTAATTTATCTTTAGAGTTCCAAGTGGAAACAAATATATTTTGGGCTTTATACATTAAATGTGTCTGTAAGTGAGTGTAATTTTATTTAAAAAATCCACCTTTTTGTGTTTGTATAAGTTTTGAAAAAATGTAAACAGTGGCAAAACCAAAGAAATAAAGAGAAAAATGAAGCCAGAAAAATGTCACAATAAAATGAAAGCTAAAATAAAAGAAGGTAAAAAAGAGATAAATTGAAAGAAAGTGAAAAGTTGTTTCATCATCGCTGTTGTAGGCTTTTAAAAACTGTCTTTTAGCTAATATCCTTATGAATATATATATATATAAGAATTCAAAAAGAAGCAGCTTGATGGTAAAATTCCAAAAGAAGATCCTATTAATATTGTTAGAAACTAAATATTAAAACTGATGTAGCCAGACGGCTCAATGTAATTAAACTTATTTATTTACAGAGTCAATATATATTTTTATGCTTATAAAAAAATTCAAAATTTACATAATCATATGAATTGTATGATTTACTGAAATGATCATACAATTATGAAAATTTTAAATTTTTTATATGTAAAAAAATAAATATATATGATTGTGATCAAACATGGATTTGATTCTGAAAGATTTTCTATTTTTTCCTTATCTTATACGTATGTACGTATGTACTTGTTGATAAATAAACCTGTAGCCTGATATTGTTATTAGCTGAATTTGGACTTGAAACTTTAACTGTATAAGATTTGATTTGTTACTGAATGAAGTCCAATTACAAAAAAGATTATGTTAAAAATTGTGTTAACGGTTTTTTACATTACTAGGATGTTTAGGTATATATATATATATATATATAGCATCATTCATTCAGTAATGAATCTGAACACTCTCAGGTACTGGCGTGTATTTACATTGTATATAACATGGTGAAGTCCACCTTCCTCTACCGAACGCCCATAGCTCAGAGGTAGAATTGCTGACTGATGTCAATTCGGTCGGGTTTCAATCCTGGCTAAAAGCAATTGGATGTCTAACCGTACTCATGAGCTGTGATATAGCAAAACAGATCAGTTTATAAATGACTATATATAATATATATATTCAAACCAAAAGTTTATTAGGACATAAAACTGAGACCTATCATGCGGTGTTCATTCCTATGTTGACACACATTTTTTTTCTCTCTCTCTCATTCAGTACATGTTTTTTCAGGTATTTATATTTGCTTGTATATGAAGTTAAACCTGTAACCAAAATTTTGATCTGAAATTTTGATCTATCATGAATATTGTACACTTTACTCTATAAATATAGCTTAGTTTAAAACTACATTTTATCATATATATATATATATATATATATATATATATATACACTGAGGTATGCATTGTGGTACAGTAGATATCAGGTTAGAACAAGAAATCAAAGACCTGAATTTGAATTCCTGGCATTCACTTATGCATAAATACCCTTGGAAAAGGTATTAATCTATCTCTTCCTTCCAGCTATGGGTAAAATAACAGGACAGATTAGGTTCTATAGTCTTGGTTGGCAGAAAGCAATGGCAACCTACTGCAGGAAAATCTTTTGCCCAGTCATTCATGTCTCTTTTGAGACATGATCGCCCAAGTGTATATCACGTATGGCACTTAACTGATAGATAGATAGATAGATAGATAGATAGATAGATAGATAGATAGATAGATAGATAGATATCCATACATGCTCTCTATATTATGCAAAAATTGGCTGTTAAAAATACTTCTTTATATTTTTTAGAGTTTGTAATTATTAGAAATATAGAACCACAATGGAGTTTTTGGAAAATCATAACTTTCAATTTAAAATATTTAAAAAACTACTCTTCAGTATCAAAATTTAAATCTTTATGACATAAAAGCATAAAAAATATACAAAGCATATTTCTCATCAAAATTTTGTGTACACACATATATGATAGACTCTCCCCATATCTTCAATGTATATAGATCCAGAAGTTCAGCTCTTAGAATTGAACAATCAGACTCTACTCACACATATTTGATTATCGTGGCAAAGGCTTGTGCCAAACCAACTAAACTTTCTGAAAGAACCAAATGCAGAGAACTGGTGCACATAGCATTCCACACTGTCTTGAATTCAGAGTTTTTATTCTTCTAGACTGGTTGCCAACCTATGATCATTAGCCCAGTCTTATCTACTATTAACCCATAGTTAAAGGGTAATGAAGAGATAGATTAATAGGTAAATATCTAATGGGTAAGATTAATGGGTATTTGCAAATAAGTAAATGAAACAAACTAGACTAGAATTTGAACCAAACTATCCAATTTCCCACCCTGAACTTCTATTCATTATACCACCTATACACACACACATACTTATATATGTTATAGACAAAACTAAGATAACAAGATTGACTGCCAAACCCTGAATATTGTTATCAGAGATGAAGGAAAATACATTGTATAACAGCTCTATAGAGAGATAGGGAGAGAGGGATAGAAAGAATGATGAACTGACATAAATAACTTAATAGATATTTTGATATATAGAGAAAAACTTGGTTACAATAGACAGATAAATAATGTTTTATCACTGCCAATAATCACAAGTTCTCTTTGCTTGGAGAGTTCTTTATTTCATCAAGAATTTATGTTGGTTGTGCCCATCTTGGAAATTTAATCAGAGTGGATGGTTAAGACATTGACAGAGTTATGGAAATGTGATTGGTAAACATAGTTCTTTTCTGCACAATTGCTCATCTCTTTTCAGCCTTGTTTGCATTTTCACAGACTTTCTTGAATGAATGAAACAAAATGAACACTGATTGGTAATCATTATCAACATCTATAAAAATAGATCTCTTTTTATTGAAGCAGTCTGAGAAGACTTGGCATAATCTGTTAAGTCCTTTATCTTGAGTGAACACTTGCTTGAGGGCATCTATTGAAGCTGACATTTTTGCATTTACATATTTTTCTCTGAAAAGATTGTGTATACTCATTTTGATAGAATCTAAATTGACATTTGTGGTTATCATAGGTTTTTGGCATATCCTATTGGAATACCCACTCTTCCATGAAAATATGGGTGCTACTTGATTGTTCCCTTTCAAATGACACAAACTGACTTAATTTTAGGCTGGCTCTGTGCACCTACAGAGACAAAAAAAGGAAAATTTAAAATGTCATGAAAATATTTTCTAACTAATTGGAAAATGATCCATGTAGGTTCAACCAGCAATTTGTTCTTAAATCACCCTAATAATTTATATAAAACCACCATCAATTTGACTCCACCACAGAACGTTCATATGAGCTCTCATGATCATTTACATATCTCTCACCTATTTTCATCTGACACTGAAAATAGCTATAGAGTTTCTAGGATTCCAATGATAACAACAGTCATGACCACTATGTTAGTTAAAATTTGTACTTTTTCTATATAACAAGGCTCTGTCTCACACACACACATGTTCAATTAGACTGAAATCATTTGTGGTTGTGCGGTCTAAGATGCACCAGATCAATTGATGGCTTCTCACACATACATAATGTTGTTTGAGTGGAACTATAAAGCAAATAATAAAGGTTTCATAAAATTTCATGATAATTTCTGATGAGAAATTATTTTAAAAGTATTCATAATATACTGATTTTATGTTGCTTAAAAAAAATCTTTATTATCAGTCACTTTAATGCAAATTTTTTTAATTCATTTCCTATAATGTCTTCATGAAAAAAAAAAAGCTGTTTTAAAAAGTTTTAATTTTAGCTATTGTAATGTGGTTTTGTCAATGCTACATTAGATTTTCTGCACCTTCCGAAAAAGATAAAACAAAAAGAACAATTTTGCCTATTTGTTTGGAATCATCCATCTTATCTGTGGGGATGACACATGATCTGTCATTCTCTGTGCTCATAACCTCTATGGTTTGAATTATCACTGCTGAATATTTTCTGAAACTGTCCACTGAGAAAAAATTTCAATTGCAGTCCATTCTAAAAGATTATATACTTTTTTCTTCTACTCTTTTATTAATATTCAAATTATTCAGAGTCTGCAATGAATTCCATGTTATGCATATAATTTTGTTCTGTTTTGAGAAATACCAGAAAAAAATAGTGACAATAAAGTGAAAAAAACAATAGAATGAAATTTAAATTATCCTATGACCTAACAGATAATTAAATTATTATGCTGGGTCTGACATAGCATTTCTTTCAGTTGTAGCTCAACATTTTTCTTTTTTTTTATTGTTTCACCCCAAGCAAGACAGTAATGTCACTGATGCAAAAGGGCCTACATAAGAGTAAAAGATTAGACATGAGGAGAGTAAAGAGTAAGACAAACCTGTTAGGGGGGTGTCAGAGAAAGGGCAAGATAAGGATGGGAAAACAGGTGTGATGACAGTCACAAAGGTAGAAAGAAAGGAAAAGATAAACAGTATAGAAAGAACTGGAGTCAAGTGGATAAGAGATGGGTATTGACATTGCATTTAAATTTCTGAAGATTGTAAACATCAGGAAAACAAGAATATAGAAGGAAGTTCCACAGGCGGGAAGTGTGAGAAAAGAAGCTGTTGTAGTAGAATTGTCAGCTGTATTTGGTTGATCTAACTGTGAATGGTTGGGACCCTGTTGCCAGTCTGGTTGCACAAGTAAATTCCTGAGGCAGGGGCATCAGTGACTTAAGTTCATCATAGCAGAAGCCATGAAAATATTTATAGAACAGACAGAGGGAAGCCATATCTCTATGGTGAGAAAGTGGCTGGAGTCGACCAGCCAAGTCGGTTACCTATCACATTACAGATTCTCCTTTGGAGCCTGTTGAGAACACTAAGATGAACAGCAGGGTCACCTGACCATATCTGACAGCGGTATTGTATGCACAGATTTGTTTATGTGCAAGATGGATTCAGGCCTGACACAGTGGCCTAACCTTCCTAGCAGTTGATTTAGCTCTTGATTCAATGTAATGATTTCACTTGAGATCAGAAGATAAGGTAAGGCCAAGGAGGCACAGTATATTGCTCTTAGGGAGACTTGCTTGGTCTGTGCTTATGGGGGACAGGAGAGATTGCCTGTGATGACTGACAGATAGCAATTTTGTTTTATAAACATTGAAATTTACAAGCCACTTCTTTCTCAGGTCCAGCACTGAGTGTAGATCTCTCTCAAGATCTGCAGTGAGGTTGTTTGTCCTCCTTGCTGGATTTCTTACTGATGCAGGAGTAAATTGTGGTGTCATCTGCATAGATGCCTACTTGGGATTTGATCATGTCTGGGAGATCATTTATGAAAATGATGAAGAGTGTCGAGCCTAGGATAGAGCCCTGGGGAACACCAGCATTTGTGCAGTAAGATGTGAAAGCTTGCCCATTCAAAACAACCTTCATTATGCGGTTAGATAACAGTTGTAGTAAGGCATTGTAGAGTAATGGATTGCGGTTTGGATTGAGGAATCAGATTGTAGAGTTCAAGTTCCATTTGAGTTCACTGGATTCACCTATGTGCTAATACCCTTGGGAAAGGTATAATCCATCTCTTCTTTGCCCCCTCCCTCCTTAGGTATGAGTAAACAGCAGGAAAAATTATTTTCCATAGACCTTGGTGGCAACTGGTCTAAGAGAAGAAAAATTCTGAATTCAAAACTCTATGTTACCCTCTCAAATCACCTATTCTACAGCTAAGGAAAGGATTGTTTGCATTGACTTTATTATCCCAACTATGGTCAACTCCTCTGTTTTTATATAGCATCCACTGCACTATAGGTGTAGTTGATGAAACCTTCAGTTCACCTCCTCAGTTTTTTTTTAAACTGAGAACTAAATTTGTCCACTTAGTCTTAATGCATGACAATGCTATTGAGCTAAGTTGTTACACTTTTTTTACACTATTACTGCCATTAATTTTCAAAGTAAATCAGAAAATTTAATTTCCCATTTTTTAACTTGAACCATTAGCTTCTAAAATTTTTACATAAATTTGTAAAAAGAGTATAGGTCACATTCCAGAAAACAAGTAAAGTATATTTAAAATCAAAACAACAAATGTTTATGGCAGGATAATATATAAAAAAGAAATTGTCTATTGTATGAGTGGATCAGATAAAAACTAAGGAATCAGCATTCTTTAGAAAGGAATACCTGATTTAGCTCCTACATCACTTGTAACATATGATTTAGCACCTGATTGTACCATCAGTAAGAAATGTTCTATTGGAACATGTGGATTCATGCCTTTCATGCAAAGAGCATCAGAACAAAATGAACTATGTTGAATACAACTGGTTTCATTAACCATTTTAACCCAAGTTTACAAATCAGGCAATAAATATTCAATAAATTTATTTTCAATAAATACAGAGAGATTTTATTTTTAAAAAATTACTGTGAAGCCAAATGAAATGTAATTTTCAAATCTTCACCTGAAAGTAATGGCATACAATCTTGGTCAACAGTCTCCCAGTTTATCACTACAAGATTTACATTGTGTATTTTACACATTTTCACAAAGTAAATAGTCATTTTTAAATGAATAAAATTTAAATGAATGAGTAACTTTTGTTTGGATGTAATCAGCAGAGAGAACAGAAGAAATGTGGGTGGGATAAAATCTTGTAGTAGCTGAATATGACCTATGGGCTATGTTTTGAAGATCTTGTTACTTTTGTAAGTATATGAATGGTTCGTCAGCACTAAAGATAATGTTTGTATGTGGTAACAAGATCAGCATGCTTGTTTCTATAACCAACTAGATCTAACTATAGTTAAAAATACATGCATTTTATTTGATCAATCTTTGTAACACTCTATATGTTATACTTGTTGGGTTTTGGGAAGGCATCTAATCATTTCAACTTATGAAGTAAAATTAAACCTAAAATAAAAATACTTCTTTTCATTTTCTTTATAGGGAAGATCAGATTGAATGATTACGTGTTTAATATGTATATTTTGTAAAGATTTGTTCTTTTATATACTGTGGGCAGTCATGGCTCTCAACAATTTCCTATCTTTGGGAGCTCATTTATCTTCTTACTATCCTTCCCACTTATTTCATTATTTATTTACACAAACTCATTACGTATGTTACTCACTGTTTCCCTTGTCTCTCTTGCTTTCAGTATCTCTTGTGAGTGTCAAATTCTTTAAGCCCTCTTCCTTCATTATGTACCCTAGAAATTTTAACTCTTTTTAAGTATCAGAGTCAGTCAGTTAAATGCTAGATGTGATGCATGCTTGGGCAATCATGTCTCGAAAGAGACATGAAAGAGACATGACTGACTGGGCAGAAGATTATCCCGCAGTCGGTTGCCATTGCTTTCTGCAGTAGACTGGTTGCCAGCCAAGGCTATAGAACCCAATCTGTCCTGTTATTTAACCCATAACTGGAAGGAATAGATGGATTAATACCTTTCCCAAGGGTATTTGCACGTAAGTGAATGCAACGAATTCAACTGGAATTCGAACTTGGCTTCCAAAGTTGTCGTTCCGAGTGGATATCCACTGCACCACAATGTACATGTACTTTTCTGTAAAATTTTTTGTTGCTCACATGCTCCATCCATGGCATTTTAACCATTCTTTTTTAGAATCACACTTCATTATCTGTGAAGAAATTTTTCAGCATTCACTGCCATATTAGAGGATTGATATTACATAGCAGCTCAGCACTACTTTCATGGTTTGTAATAAAATTTTCAAATTTTTTATTATTTGAACATCTTTTGGAAAACATCTTGTGTATTCTAACAAACTTTCAGTTTGTTAGAATACACATTTCAATTGACTAAAAGTTGATGTGATGGTGGAAAATGCCCAAGGTTTGCTTAACACATATCCCAAATAAATCATAATAGTTGCAAAGAGTGATGGAGTTACCACAGATGAGGGACAGATGTTTTTAATCTGTACTTAGGCAGAGCAGGAATGCACATCAGAAAAACAGGGAAGCAGGCTTGTATGGACTGACTGAAAGTGGTCTGCCAGCAAGACAAGCTAATCTTTCAACATTTTATACTCCATCACATGAAACGAGCAAAGAACACAAGGACAAATGCCAGTGGTAGAATTTTTACTTTTGTGGTCCACTGCAAACAGTGACAAACGAAGTATTATTTTGATGGTCAGCAGTGTCAGTGAAAGAAAGAAGAAATTTTTTGCCACTGCTAACTAAGTAAGGCTGCAAGTGAGAGATGACGGATTAGCCAATTCAGTGATTGATTGAAAAAAGAAATTTTTTGCCACTGCTAACTAACTCACCTCTACTAAAATGGGATATTGCTGAATTGGTTGCAGAGGCAACCATTTTCTGCTACATGAAAAGTGAAGACATAGAGACTGAGATGCTTGGAATGATTAAGGCCTAAAACCTCTGATATAAACTGCTTACCCTCTGTGTAGCTCATGTTTCTTTCTTTCTGACCACCATTTTAGTAGAGGTGAGTTTTGAAAAATATGGAAATATCATTGTCTTCTTTTTGATTGGCCAATTCTTCATATAGCTATAGAAAGGAATAATTATCTTTTATATATGCAGGCTTGTGCACATACTACCACCCATATATACACACACACACACACACACACACATATATATATATATATATATATATATATATATAAATAAAACAAATCAGTCATGCTCACATATATATATATATATATATATATATATATATACAGACATACAATTATATGTATCTGTATACCATAGATAAACTATCGCCCGGTTCACACTCCACCCACGTCTATTGAACAGGTGAAGAGGCTCATCTCTTGTTCCCTGTTTAGGATGTGGTTTCTGGCTTTCTCTTTTCCAATCTTTTCATTTTTACATAGCCCCCTGCACATCAGTGGCATTACCGCCTTGCTTGGGGTGATATGATTAAAAAAAAAATAAGGCCTGATTTTTACAAACCAAAACTGCATTGATTGACTTCTATGTGCCTGAATCATTTAAATTTCCTGTGTTCATGATGTAAACAAATGAGTACAGTTCAAGCACTAGGGTGAAAAAGAGGTACTTTCCTCACAAGTATCAATCACTGAAGTGAGTGCTTTCACTAAATACAAAAACTCTATTTCTTACAGCAACCAAACTAATTGACGGTCAGAGCATTCACATATTTTATGAATTTAAGCATTCTACTAAATTGGCATTTAAGTCCCATTCTTTTATCATTGAAATAGTTAAATGTAATCACCACTTCTACTTCATCAGTTTCTTTTATTTTCAAAATGAAGCTTCTATCTTTTAATCATAATAGAGAACAGTCTATGCCTTCCAACAGCATAGCTGACACTGACCTCTATGAGGAATGATACCTTGTAACTTCTTGGGCTAACATTTTTGCCTGACATGATGTGGAAAAATTATATTAAATCAAATGTTAGGTCTGCTTCTAGGTAAGTTGAGAAATTTGGAAATTGCTGTTAATGGATGTACTTTTTGAGAGAATGAAGGTGTCCAGTGTGTGTAATATGAAAACATCACCAGAGCTTGTCAAAGAAAAATCAAATTATGCAAGATCGGCAAATTAAAAAGTGGTTTTATTCATAATGCAAATTGCCATGCTCTATTTTCTTGAATTCTGTTCATCTTTTATCCTGTCCTCAATACTGTTTTCTCTTGCTGTAATCCGTTGTGCATCAGTAGCAGTCCCATTTTGCTTAGGGTGAAATGATTATTAAAAAAAATCATTGTAGATAGCAAACATTAAAGCATTAACTAGCATGGAAATAACAACAATGATGAGCATGACTAAGTGGAGGTTTTGGCTGCAGGTAAAGCTCAGGTGGATAATGACTATAGCAGCCACTCATCACACTCACAAGCTCTGCTGCTGCTACTGACAGTGGCAACACATTTACAGTTTAAATTTATGAGCATGCGCATGTGCTGTTCGAATGTTTGATTTCTGATGATCAAACCCGAGTTTGAATTTCACCATAGCTGATTTATAAGGAAGGTAACTTCTTGATGTTGTTAGCCTCCAGAGGCAACCCCAGCATGTGGCACCTTTGGAAAGTGCCTGAAAACAATATCAACAGATTGAACCAAGCCTTGGGAGTGGAATTTGGTAGACAAAACTATGTAGAAGCAATCAATGGTTGCAGTAGCATCACGTCATGAGTCTGCAACAGGGATTGGCTAGTTAGCAAAAATGAGTAGCCAGCCATTAGCTTATATATATATATATATATATATATAAGCTCATATATAAGCTAAGATATAAGCTCATGGTTTATATATATATATAAACTCTCTTCTATATACTTGTTTCCCTGATAGCTACAATTTCCAAGTGCTTAAATGCAACATCAATTGCCATCTCTTATCCCCTTGAATCCCATATTTCTCTTATCCTTTCTCCAACACCAACTGAATCATTTTCTTCTCCCTTTTTCACTCTACTCTCATGCAACTCTCTTTTCACGAGTATTCCCATCCTTCTCTTGCCCATTATCTGACACCCACTGTAACCAGTTGCTCTTCAGTTCCTCTTTCTCTTCACTCTCCTCCTATGTAACCCTTCACACTTCTCTTATGTAACCTCCTGTGCACCAGTGGCAGTACTGCCTTGCTTGGGGTGAAATGATTAAAAAAAAGAAATATATTCTAATGGCTAGCCATTAATTTTATAATTTGCTTGAAGCATTGTATATATAAGGTGTATGGGTAGGTATTAGAAGGCTATCACAATGCATTTAGTGATGGAAATAATGGAAAATAAAGAAGGTGTTGGGTATTACCTATTTATTATTCATTAATATTTTGAGAGCAGAATCTCATCTTCAGAATTGTGGGAGAGCTTGACTTCACGTCCATCCGTTGTATGTGTGTTTATGGTTTATATAAGTAAGTGCCAGATATGTGTCACATGTTATAAACTAACGGATGAATATTAAAATGTAAAAGATAAATCTTGTTTTTTTTGTTGTTAGTTTTTAAATGTGTTTTTTAATGCGTTCTATTTAAATAAAATAAGAGAAAACAGTTATGAATTTGTGTGTTAAGAGAAATCAAATGATGGAATGGTTATCATTCAAAATATTGTGAGAATCACATATGAATCATAAACCAAATATATTTTTGTTTAAATTCTAGTGAAACAATGTTAACAGTTACAATCTGTTAATGAAATAACAAATGACTAATGGCTAGTAACTTTCAATGAAATAAAATATAACTATATATTAAAATTATTATAATAACATAATTAAGTAAAAATTATATACATATGTCTACATATCTTTTCCTTGTATCATGTGTGCGTGTGTTATATATATATATATATATATATATATATATATGTGTGTGTGTGTGTGTGTGTGTGTACACATTGTAATTTCATTATTAAAATGGTTTATAAAAGCATTATATTTTTGCATAAAAATTTTCATGTTTCAGAACAATGCCATTCTTCTTCAGGTGATATTTTAAAATAAATGGTGAAAATGATTTATTTAGAAAATATAAGATGAATTCATGGTTATTTAGAAAATTAAGGAGTGGTAGTTATAGGAAGTTAAACAATATGCTTGTAGGTGTGTCAATATTGCTCAATCAAACATAATTACATTCAAATATTTAATATAATTCTTTTCAATATCTCATCTATGTACTTTTCTGCAGGCTTAAAATTAACTGCCACTTGTCCAATATATATATATATATATATATATATATATATATATATATATATATAAGTTGTTATTTAGCTGATTTATGTTAGATTCAGCATCTCGAATTCAGTGCAATTGTTTAGTTCACTCTTCAGGCAGTATCAGCAAATAGCTGTCAATTTTCTTGTTTTTGTTATTTTTATATTAAGTTAACAAATAATGTATGCACTTTATGTTAGTGTTTGGTTGATTTTTCTTTTTTTTTTTTTAATTTTTAAATCAGGTTCACCCCAAGCAGGACAGTAAACCCACTGATATGCAAGGGTTTAATAGGCGTGGAAAAGTTAGAAAAAGAAACAATTGCTAGGGAATGAGAACAGTTGATTATGATTGACATTTAAATTTTTGCAGTTTAAAGCTAGCTCGAAAGCATCAAGCTGGAAGGGAGTTCCACAAGTAAGAAGTGGAGAAAAAAGAAACCTAGCATAGAATTTACAGTTGGGTTTACATCTATTTCAACTGTAAAATGATGAGACCTATCTTTCATTTGAGTAGTGTGCTTAAATTCAAAGAGTCTAGGCACCATACCAAAGAGTTCAACCCAACAATTATCATGACAGTATTTCTATAAATGACAAAAGGAGGCAAACTTACAGAGGTGGGAACATTACTGAAGCTAAGATGGCAAATGGGATTTGATGGGATTTTAGCACTAGATTGATAGCAGGAGCACTGGACCATATGTAGTAACAATGTTCTAAGCATGGAAAAATGGTAGACTTAGATATAAAAGATAGTTTCTGGAGAAAAACAGTCATGTAGTCAACATGGAGTCAACTTTGTATTTTTATTCCTCTCTGACTGACATCCTGTGAGATTTTTTTTTCGTATTCTATGGCTTTTCAGCCGAGCCGATTGGATATCGGCTCAGAACGAGACATCAAGGAGCCGAGTTCGAATTCCAGCTGAATTCATTGCTTTCACTTATGCGCAAATACCCTTGGGAAAGGTATTAATCCATCTCTTCCTTCCAGTTATGGGTTAAATAACAGGACAGATTGGGTTCTATAGCCTTGGTCGGCAACCAGTCTACCGCAGAAAGCAATGGCAACCTACTGCGGGATAATCTTCTGCCCAGTCAGTCATGTCTCTTTCGAGACATGATCGCCCAAGCGTGTATCACGTATGGCACTTAACTGACTGAATTTCTATTTGACTACTCTTTTTCTTTTCAGTTTTTCTCATATACTTCTTCATTTCTTTCTTTCCTTTCTTCTTTTCATCTTCCTTTTTTTCACTGCATCACTTGTTCTTTTCACCCTTTTCTTCTTTCTTTTCTTCTCATCCCTTAAGTTTTTCCTCTTCATATCTTCTTGCCTGTCTTCCTTTCTTTTGCCTTTTCTTCCTCTTTTTATTCTTTTTCATTTTATACCATTCCTTCTTTTCTATTATTTGTTTTTTCTTCATTACCTAATTCTCCTTTGTTGTACGCAACATCAGAAGAGTTCTGTAATCTTAATCTATATTTTCTCATAATCTTTCCTTTGGCTTCATTTAATCCTCTTTATAAATTCTTTCTTACATTTTTTATTTCACCCTTTTCACTTTTATCACAGTTATGGATATTTTTCTGCTGTTTACTTTAACAATTCTTGTTTGGTGACTTCATTAATTTTAATAATTTCTTTCATATTGACTCTTCTTTCTTTCTTCTAAATTTGACATCATTATACTAACCCTCATTCACTCCTTTTACTCTTTCAAATGTCCAAATTTTACATTTTATACTGTGGCAATAATATAAGCACCTGTCTCCCCTCACACTTGTAACCATCTACTATCATAAATTAAACATTTTCAGCACTAAGACTGAATTAGTCAAATAAAGCTTCATGAGCTTCTTAGTGTTGTTGCTATATTATAACTTATTTGACTAATTTGTTTTTACTGTGATGGAATGTATACTCTGCCCAGACAAACATTTCATGAATACTGAGGTTAAAAGCGTGCTTAGAGAAGGAATAATAGAACCAGACCACATTCCATGGAGAGCACAAGTCCTTGTAACATCTTCAGAAAGCAACAAAAGTAGAATGATTATCGACTATTCATAGACCTTTAATAAACTTACACTGCTGGATGCATATCCATTACCATGTATTGATGACATGACTGGAGATGCTGCTAATATGGTGTATATAGTACACTAGATCTTGATGTGATTGCAATAAAATCAAGTGACAAAGCCTGTACTGCATTTGAGATGTACCAATTTTGCAGAATTCCCTTTAGTGTAATGGTCAGTGTGACCATCTTTCAAAGAATAATAGACAGAATAATATTAAAGGAAAAATTAAATGGCAGCTTCACCTATTTATATAATGTAAGTGTATGCAGCCATGGCCAGCTTGACAATAATTGGAGTTTTAAGCAGTTTAAGTCGGCAGAAGGAAAATATAATTTGACACTAAATTATGATAAATGTTTTTTTAGGCAAAAGGCTCTAAAATTACTCATATATGTTGTTACTAAAGATAACATGAAGCCAGATCCAGAATGAATAAGACCACTTTTTAATTTGTTGATCTTGACTAATTTAATTTTTCTTCTACAAGCTCTGGTGATGTTTTCGTATTACACACATTGGAAACCTTCATTCTCTCAAAAAGTATATCCATTAACAGCGATTTCCAAATTTCTCAACTTATCTAGAAGCAAACCTAACATTTGATTTAATATAATTTTTCCACATCATGTCAGGCAAAAATGTTAGCCCAAGAAGTTACAAGGTATCACTCCTTGTAGAGGTCAGCATCAGCTATGCTGTTGGAAGGCATAGATGGTTCTCTGTTATGATTAAAACATAGTAGTTTCATTTTGAAAATAAAATGGCACATATATAATATATATGTGCCATATATGATAATATATTTCTGTGACCGGACAGAAATATGATTGATATCAAAAGCAGGACCAACAGAAGTGTAATTGACATCAAAAGCAGAAAATATAAACAAGACTAACAGAAGTGTAATTACATCAAAGGTGGCTTCAAAGGCAATGACTGGCACAAATGATTGACAGATGTACATAGCCATAGATGACACAATTAAGCAAAAATTTGAGAAGGCAAAAATTCATGGAAATTTAAAATATATTTTTATATATACATTGTTCATTGTTTGTACAGAGGATCAGGCATTATACATCATATACAGTTTGGTGCACGGTGACTCACCGTTTTTATTTATTTTTTTTTTTTTGTAAAAACATAGATTGATAACAATCCTGGTTAACATCAAGGAAAACACCAGATAATTGTGGTAACAAACGACATCAAGATAAAAGAAGTGACTTTTCATTTTACATTGTGTGTAATCTGCTTTTATGTTTATTATAAAAAAATGTTAGTTTTAAAAAACTTAAGATGGAACAGCATACGTTTTACAATTTTGCGTAGAGTTTGACTGGAGTTAAGAAATGTGGCTTGTTCAAACACATTAGGCAATGTAGAGGGCGCATGCTTTGGGGTTGGCCAGAGAAATAGTATTGTTGATGGAAAAAGAGTTACCAAAAGGTATGAAGTTGGCAGGAGAAAAGAAGTTAGTAAGAGAAATGAGGCTGACAAAGGAAATAAGAGAGTTGTCAAAAGAAATGAAGTTGACAGTCGGAGATGAAGTTGTTGCAAAGTGAAGAGATATTTTTTTACCTATTCCAGGAACAGTCTTGGGTAGTTTTCTCAAGGTGAAAGCAGCTATGTGTGAGTTCTTTTACCTGGACTTTGAAATTGATAATGTGGAGTATTATAAGAACCACCTTAAGAAAGGAAAGTTAGACATGCACTGGCAGATATGCTGTAAAATAAGGTGGTAGAGAAAGAAATTGTGAGAGGAATGAAAAATACTTGTGATACAGGGTTAGATTAGCTTCTTTGTAACAATGCATGCAAAAGTTGCAGTCAGTGTGGAAAATGTTAAGTTAAATAATATTTACAATGTGACAGACCCATTTTTTTAGATTAAGTTAGTTGGAACAGCAGGTGATATGACTTATCCTCTAAGCAAACAGCATGTCATCATCAACAGATACAATCAGATCTTTAGTTAATTTTTCTTCATTTTTTTGTTTGTTATTCTTGTTTTCTTGGTTAGCCTTTGAATGACATGAACTGCAAATAATGACATATTTCTGTGTTCAAATATAGTATGTTTGAAATTAAGGAAATTACATGTAAGACACTGAACCCGAGCAGAGGCAAACATGGTGTATTTGAAAATCATTTACGTGATGTCAATTAGTATATTAGAGCGTGGTTACTATGATCATATGGTCATGCATTGCATCAAAATGTCCACTGGTATGATACAATGCAAAGAAAAACAAACTTTTAAAATATTATAGAACTTTCTTCTGATGTGTGTATTCTTAGAAAAAAGAGAAAAAACAAAAAGAAGAAAATAAACTTTTGAAATATTATAGAACATATATATATATATATATATATATATATATATATATATATGATGGACTCTCCCGTCGATTTTGATGTATGAGGTCTAGACAACTGTTCAGTTTGACATAGCATGCCTGCACTTACTCAATCATAAATTTGAGTCCTGCAAGAGACTTGCAAACAAGCCCACAATGGACGCAAGAAGGAAGATTGCACGAATGATCAGCTGGGACACTTGCAGATGCTTTGGTTCTCTCACGTCTTACGTGAAGTTGGTCAATCTCAGTCTCAGAGAACTGCTTAATGCCCCTCTGGCAGGCAGATCTCCATTCATTTCATTGAGAGGCAATTCATTCAAAATCACGGTGAGGAATATTTGTACATGTCAAATTCATTTTCAGTTTATCCTTAAAGCGAAGCAGAGGTCTACCCACATTCCACCGTCCACTGCTGAGCTCATCATACATCATTTGCTTTGGTATCTGGTCATCTTCCATACGTAAAACATGTCCTGCCCAACGCAGCTGTGATTGTATCAAAAAGCTTTCAGTTTCACTAATACTGCAGCACGTGAACAGGTCCACATTAGACATCCGATTGCCTAGGGTGAGACCACAAATTGTTATAAGGCAATTTTTGTGGAAGACATCAAGCTTCTGGATGTCATTATGATAGACTGTCCATGATTCTGATCCATAAAGCAGCATCGTTAGCACAACTGCTTTATACACAAGCACTTTAGTCCTTAGGCTAATCCCCCTATCATCCCATAACCGATGGCGCAGTTTCCCAAAAGCACTAGTTGCTTTCGCAATTCGATTAATGATTTCATCATCAAGAGAAGCATTCCAATTAACCTTACTTCCAAGATAGGTAAAGTTTTTCACATATTTCAGATCTTTACCATCTACTCGGATTGGTATATCGGGAAGGCTGTGTACTGGTGGCCGCTGCTTTACACCCAGAACTTGCTTTGGTGTGGGGTGAGGTTGGTGAATCACCTCTGTTTTCTTGATGTTGATTGTCAGACCAAAAGCCTTGCAAGCAGCGGAAAACCTATCTACAAGCAGTTGTGCTTCCTCCTGAGAGATTGCACAGAGTGCAGCATCATCTGCAAACAAAAGATCCCTAATGATAGTTTGTCGAATGAGGGTCTTAGCTTTGAATCGCTGCTGGTTGAAGAGACCGCCACTTGTTCTGAATTTGAATTCTATGCCTGTACCAATATCAGCAAAAATATATATGTGTGTGTCTGTCTGTCTTATTATGGTATGCTTCTAAATAGGAGTCAGATGATTATATTATGCCAATCATTTTTTGTGGGGAGTTCCAGCATATATTGAAAATTGGCCTTCAAAATCCTAAATCAATCACTGACATAAAAGAGAAATTCTCAACTATATTAGTTATTGTACAGACCCTATATTTAACAATGGAATAACCAGAGTATATTTTCATTAGACATTTTTGCATTTTTCAATAATAATTATTATTTGCTTCAAAATTTTCCTTTGTCTAGGCTGGGTAAGAGACTTGAGCTTTGGATAGCAACTTGTCTAAAAGAAGAAAATCTCTGATATAAAACCCTCTACACCTACTCTGTAAAATAAGGTAAACAGAACTGTTTAGCCTTGGTAGGTAGTCTTTCCAGTCTCCTAAACTGGTTGGTGTTAGTAAAAGGATACAGCTGTAAAACTTGCTCCTATATTTCATGATGGTTTAATTACAGAGCCATCAAGAAAGCCCCGTCCAACTTATGATATCATGGAAACTGACATTAAATGATGATGATGATGATGATGCCTATCACTTCAACATTTTGATTTCTTTTTCCATGTACTGACCATAAAACATATTTAAATATCAACTTTATGCATTTTTTTTTTTTTCGGTGAATTTGATTAAACATTTTTTCTTACTTTTTACTTTTCATATTTTATCCTCATTCTTTCTTTTTTTTATGTTTTTCTCTTCTATTTTCGATGAAATTTCTTTCTTCTGATATTGCCTTCATTTTTTTGTTCATATTTTTCTTTGCATTTCATTTATTTATTTTTAAAATTTTCTTTTTTGGATCTTCTTCCATTTTTTAAATTTCTTTTTCTTTGTTTTCCTTTCATTCTAAAATCAAGCTTGAATTTTATAAAATTCCATTGATTTTGACTTTTTACCACTCAACTTTCATAAAGTGTTCTAATATATCATTTCCTAATTTTATATTTCATATCTGAGGGAATTTTCTGTTTCAAATCAACATTTAAACAATTTTCTTTTTTATATAAGTCTTCATGTTGTCATAGTGAAAATACCAAGAATTTTGTTGACAATTGAATCTCTTAATGGTGAAGTGGAATTTCGCTAAAAAACAAAATCATTTTAGATATATCAATCTTAATAAATATGTGTATATTTGCATAAGAGGGAGTTGAGTTTTTTAATATGGATGAAAGGTAAAATCAATTTGCCAATAAAAGTTGCAAATTCTAAAGGAAAATGCCTCAAACATGTTACTTAAAATATGAAAAGACATTTCAAAATGAGTCGTAGATATCTTTATCATATTTTTTCTTTTTAAGATAAGATGTAATGTTTTAAAATAGATACTGAAAGGTTTCAAGATCTGATCTCTTATCACAAAGATTCTTCAACTTGGATTATGTAAAGTCAGACACAAGGCTATTTTTACAGACAAAGTGAGGAAATCTTTGACAAGATTTTTATTGGCTGAAAAGAAAACACTTGTCATGTGAAGCAACAATGGAGGCATTCAGATTTTCAAATGGCTAAAATCA
Organism: Ascarosepion bandense; assembly: GCA_037127315.1. NCBI lineage: Eukaryota > Metazoa > Mollusca > Cephalopoda > Sepiida > Sepiidae > Ascarosepion > Ascarosepion bandense. The sequence continues at coordinate 1,342,467 of JBBBDQ010000134.1, forward strand.
ACAGTTTTAATTGGTTTACACACACATATTAATATATAGTTTTGTTAAATTCAACTGGAAAAGATATTTTATTTAATTTTTTATTGTATTTTCTAATTTTCAAGCAAAATGCTTTACATTAAAAAAAATTGTGGATAAACTGTAGAAAATTCACATTTTGTTCCATTTTCATTCAAGTGCTTTTGACTGTCTCAGTAATGAAAAACTAGATCTTAGTATAACAGATAATATTTTGTTGACACTATACAGGCATTTTTAGATGATCAGAATTTGAATTTTTCAGTTCAATTTAACAAATCTTGTTTGGATGAATTTTTGCTACCTAAGTGCACCCTCGACATTTTCAGCAAAGATATAAGAATAATCAAGAATCTCTACTGGCAGCAAATGGCCTGCATACGGACAGGTAACGACCTCAGTAGATACACAAAGATAGAAAAAGGCGTAAGACAAGGATGTGTCTTTTCACCGGATTTGTTCAACCTATACAGCGAGAATATTTTGAGGACCCTAGATGACACACCAGGATTTATTATTGGAGGCCACAACCTGAACAACATAAGATACGCGGACGATACAATACTGATTGCGGACACGGAAAGGAAACTGCAAGATCTCATACAGAAAGTAGCAGTGGAGAGTGACAAGAAGGGACTACAAATAAACTTTAAGAAAACTGAGTGCATGGTCATCAGCAAAAGATACAACCCAAAATGCCAAATACAGGTGGGGGATAACAGAATCAAACAAGTCCAAGAATTTAAGTACCTAGGAAGTGTTCTAACAGGAGATGGAAAGTGCGACACGGAGATCCGAAGGTGAATTGGCATGGCAAAGGACGCATTCCAGAAGATGAGCAAAATACTAACACACAGGAAGATCTCAATAGAAACGAAGAAAAGAGTGCTAGACTGCTACGTGATGTCAGTTCTTCAGTACGGCTGTGAATGCTGGACAATATCATCGAAAATGAGGAAAAAACTGGAAGCGGCCGAAATGTGGTTCTACAGAAGGATGCTACGGATATCGTGGACTGAGCATACAAGCAACGACGAAGTGTTAGAAAGAATGGCAACAAAAAGGAAATTGATGCTGAGCATCAGGAAGAGACAACTGAAGTTCCTGGGACATACAATGAGGAAGGAGTGCCTGGAGAACCTGATACTGACTGGTCAAATAGAAGGAAGGAGAGACAGAGGAAGGCAGCGGATAACATATCTGCAGAGTCTGATCAGGTGGATGACGGAACGGGGGTTGCCAGGAGCAACAGGAGCAAACATACTAAGAGCCACAAGGGATAGGGAGACATGGAGATCCATGATCGCCTACGTCCTGAAGGGACAGGGCACATAGAAGAAGAAGAAGTGCACCTTATATAATTATATAAATACAGGATACTATAGACAATATATGTTAGTTATATATATATATATATATATATATATATATATATATGTGTGTGTGTGTGTGTGTGTGTGTGTGTGTGTGTGTGTGTGCACACATACAAAAATAACACAAAAGTATCAGGATTTAAAGTCTAGTTCTTATAGTTTTCTTTCATCTCAATGATGCCATTCCATCTTTAAATAATGGTATAGTTAAAAGAAAATAAAGATAAAATCCTTTTCCAGGATCTCTCTCTTTCTCCCTTCCTTCCTTCCTCCCCATAAATCTCTTTCTTCTCTAGCAACTCTTCTCATAGGAAATGAACAAAAAAACTCTTAACTCCTATTTTCAATTGCACTTTATATCTTTTCTTCTCTTTTCACAATATCTTTCTATAAAAGAAATCACTGCTTGTCACCTCTTCTTCTTTTCTCCCACCATGAGCAAAGGGACATTGCATTTTCTTTCTTCCTTCATTCAAACTGCTGGCTCCCATATTCCTAAAAGATCATTTCACACAACAAAGTCTCATGCCCAGGTCGGCACTTTGCACTCTCTCTCTGCAGTCTTTGCATTGGTGCCATTTAATTTCTATTTTTTCCATTTTCAACATTCACTTCATCATCTGCAATGACCATTCACATAAATCTAAGATATTTTGTGGCATACCATCAATAGTCAGGTTGTTAGATGATTGCACTCCAGTCACCACCCCTCTTCTTCATTGCATCAGGTACCATGCATTTGGTGGCTTCACCCAAACCTCTTCTTTTTTTTGGATTCTGGCTGGCTTTTCTTCATCAGTATTTGGTGATATATCTTTCAGGTACTTCTGCTTGGAGGTGAAAATTGACCTTTGTGGTATTGTTTCCTTTCTCTGTTCAACCTTAGGTGCCATATTGTACCAAAACAATGCTGTCACACATACTTTTTTTTCTACTTTTTCATTCAGTTTTTCTTTTTTTCCTTTTTCTTTTTCTCTCCTACATTTCCATTTTCCTTTCTTTTTTTACCATTTTTCTGTCTTTTTTTCTTATTTTTCTTTCCTTTTTTCTTTTTTCTTTCCCTATTTCTTTTTTCTTTTTATTTCTTTATTTCTTTCTTTTTCTTAACATTTTTCTAGTTTTTCTTTTTATTTCTCTTTTCTCTTTTTATTTTCATTTTTCTCTTTTTCATTTCTTTTTTTTCTTTTTTTTAAAATTTTTCAGACTTTTCTTTCTTTTTCAATCCCTTTTTCTTTCTTTTTCTCTTTTTGTTTCCTTTCACTTTTGCTTCCTTTTTTACTTTCCTACTCTTTCCTTTTCTAACTATTTTCTTTTTTGCTTTCCTTCTCTTTTTATGGTTTATTCTTTTCTGCTTGCTACTTTTTGTGGATTATAAATTTTAAAATAATTCTCGATCTGCCCGGAGACTTGTTTTGTCCTTCACCTGAAATCTCTCTGCAGCCTCTCTGTAGACAGCATCATACCTGAAGTGACCACACATGACCTCACCACATCACACCAAACTAAGGTTCTGTTCTGGTCAGTCTAGTAATTCTCTAATGAAGAATGCCTCATGTCAATTTTTTTATCAACCAGCAGGACCAACTTGATCATAAAATTTATAGACTGGTTTAAACTTAGTAAATATCTATAATTAATAAATATTCTGTTATTTGGAAGAGTTATCATCCTTGTCAAAGACTCCATAAATAACCATTTTAACTGAATCAACAAACTCTTCCTTAAATAACAGATTATACCCATTTTATTCATTTCTACAGATTCCTTCTTCTTTTTTTCATTTGTGCTTATTGTTAAATTCTTCTTGTATATACATCATAATTTTTCACTCATTCTCCAGATAAGCAATTAAGATAATTTTCTTTCTAATCTACAGATGAGCATATAACTCTTGCAATTATTTTTTGAATGTTATATAATCATTCCTCATCAGCAATTCCATGGCCAGAAGTGGTTTTAGGGTTGCTGTGCAACTACAGTTGCCTCCATATTTCTGGTTTGAAAGTCATAGCGGTATCATTCATGCATAGTTTTTCTTGAGTAAGTAAACCTGGTGGAGCCTAGACTTCTCCAGGTCAGATCACAGTCAGCATCTTTCAGTTTGAAGGCTTACTTTGGTCATGGACACATGGTCATAAATTCTATCGGAAGAATCCTTTTCCAAGGATGTTGACTTCAGTCTAAGAAGCCCTGCACTTTGTATATTGCCAATAGTTTATATGAAGATTTAACCTATAACTGTAATCAGTTACCATCTTCTGGTTGAACTACCAACTCCTTGGAACCAAAACATATGAAGTCGCCTATATTCTTTGGTGCAAGAAGCAGGAAGCTATGGTTTTTTCTCTGTTAAGCAACAAATGACATTAAATTGAACTGTATGCCTTATGCTCAGTTTTTTCTTAAAAAATTAACTGGTTTTCAGTAATAATGTTTAGTCTCTGGGAAATCTCCACAATCTAATCTTGGGGTCTATATATTTCCAGCTTTTCATGTAAGAGTTCTATGGAACCCAGTCTGCCACCACTGTGTTTGCTCTGGGTACTTTGATAAACTGCATCCAGCAGCAAGGCCTCTGTTTTGGAGGTTGTGAGGAGTGTGGAACAACCACTTAATTGTTTTACTCTCAAGTGCACCCTAAGTTAGGGTGGTAGCACCTGTTAGGGTTCCAGCTATGGGTAAATATTTAACCCCACAAACTGGATTGAAACATTATGAAAGTATAACAATGGATTTTTATAGTAAAAATTCCAGCAATACTTTTTTTTTTTTTTTGGAGAAGAAAATATTACCAGCAATACATTTTTGAAAGAAAAGATATATACTAGCAGTATATTTGATTCTCTTGACAAAAATACATCAATGAAATCTGATCTACAAACTGATTTCTTACAAAGAACACATATTTTGTTCATATGAAGTTATTGTAAAAATCTGGTTGGCATTAAATAACCCACTGAGGTTGATATGTTGTAAACCAAACCAAACCCGTTGGCCATTGACTTTGTAAAAATATTCATCTCTTTGACCAGTCTTGTTTTAAAGCCTAATTGATATCTAGCCACCCTCTTCACCTGTAAAGCCTGGTTGGAGAACCAGCTTAGCTGCTGATGACCTGACCATGTCACAAGTAGTATTGCATCAGGATCTATGAATCAATGTATATAAAAGGCAATATGTTTGTGCGTGTGTTTGTCTATCTGTCCTTTATACACATCCACAATTTTTATCCAATTCTCACCAAACTTCACACAAATATTCTTTAGGCTTCCAGTCAGATCATAGGCTATTTATTTTTTCCAATTTCCCCCCAATATTGGAAATCAATACTGCAATATCCAATCAGGTCTGATCAAGATCAGGATTTCAGCCCTTTTATCATGGTTCTTGCTGCAGAATTTGCTCTAGCTTGGTAAAATTATAGTTTTAGTATTAAACATTAGTAGATATTCTCAGATAACTAACTTTTTCCAATATTGGAAATTGATACCCTCAATATTCTATCGAATCTGATCAAAACCAATATTCAGCCATCAATATGACTTATTTTCTCCAATTTTACTCCCAATGGGTACAATAAGTTTTCATGGACTGACTTAGGTTAGTTTATCCTTGGATTACTTATTTGACTCTGATATTGAAGTCTGATCAAAATCATGTTTTGGTTTTCAGCCCTTTTATTTTGGTTTTTGCCTCGGGTTTTGCTCTAAGTTCTTAGTCTCAGCTATGATACCATTTACTCAGAGGACTTATTTAGTCTTCAAAATTTAGTTTGCGATGAAAAGACTTATTTGACATTGCTACCGGAACTCAAAATTTGACTTACATCCATTCATTTTTCTTTCAATGTATGGTTTTGCTTTGACTAGAGACAACTATTTTTTTAGTCTTTTGTGCCAACATCTGAAGAGTTTGAGCTCCAGGATCATGGATTAATTTTAAAGCTTTCATTACATTCCAGCAATGCCAGGCTATACTGCTAGTTTATGATACAAGGCACACTGAATCTATGATATGGAGCTCCCATTCTACTACATCTCATTTTTCATAAGATCTTATTCATATAAAATGCAAATTTGAATGTAACTTGATGATGGAAAATAATGGTTTATGTGCAATATAAATGAAAAACTCAACTAGAAAAATTAAAAATAAATAATATGCATCTTAATACAAATTAGTCATGTCAAAGATCATTCTAGCTTAAAGAAATCAACAGTGTTTTGTGGTAATTTTTAACATCAGCCTGAGATTTTTCTTGTTTAAAAGTTAAACAGTTTTAATTCATTGAACGTTATGGATAAAAAGTAGTCAATTTTATATTGTGATTTTTTTTTCAAGACTTAGCACAAACAAAACAAATTCAGGAATTTGAAAAATACAAAGACCCCAGAATGATATCAAATCTGCAAAGATTTTTCATTTTTAAATAGCTGTGCATAGGTTAATCTATTATACATTTGGGAAAAAGCAAATGTTAATAAGATGGCAAGAGTAATAAAGCACCTCCTTGTCTCTGTTGTGGCAATTTTCTTCATCTATTTGCTTCTCAAGTTCTGCAGGCTTTTGTGATTTTTCAAAATCCCTTCTCGTGAAGATAATTAGAACTGGATATCATCTGTGGTTGCCTCAAGAGGTTCCAGAGGAAATTGACTGTTTGCTCTTGGCATTGTCAGTCTGTTGTGTCATTTAGCCATCTCATATTCCTGTACCTCAGCTCTGTCTGGTGCCAGAAGGGTAAAGCAGAGACAGTTATTGTTACTTTGTTGGTGTCATCAAATGCAGTAGCCATTAACCAGAATGAAGTTGAAATGAACTGAAAATGAGATCCAAACCAAAAAAAGAAAGAAGATTAAAAAGAAAGAAAGAAACGAGGAAAGAAATAAAGAACATAAAATTTAGAAAGAAAATAAAAAGTAAAAATAAAATAAAAAAGTAAGTTTCAAAGCTGTAAAAGATTTTTGCAGCTTTGAAGCTTGTACATTAAATGAGAGTGGTATGAGTAATTTACACCAACAATAAAATTTTTCTTTCTTTTGTTTTTTTTCTCATTGTTTCTGCTTCCGTCCTTTTTTTATTTTCCATTTCTTTTTTCTTTCTCTGTCATCTTTTAATTATCTTAGAATTTTCAGCTTTATTTTCTTTCTTGGTTATAAGTCAATCAGTTAAGTGCCATATGTGAAACATGCTTGGGCAATCATGAAAGTGACATGACTGACTGGGCAGAAGATTATCCCGCAGTAGGTTGCCATTGCTTTCTACGGTAGACTGGTTGCCAGCCAAGGCTATAGAACCCAATCTGTCCTGTTATTTTACCCATAACTGGAAGGAATAGACGGATTAATACCTTTCCCAAGAGTATCTGGGCATAAGTGAATGCAATAAATTCAACTGGAATTCGAACTCAGCTCCCCGATTTCTCATTCTGAGTCGATATCCACTGCACCACAAATCATTTTATCTTTTATTTGTGCCATCTCTCACTCTGTTCAAGATGCAAGAGGGCTACTGAAAGTAAAAGAGAATGAGAAATCTTTAGAAGGTACAAAAAATCCTAACCCTAAACTGGAAAAACAGGATAAACCTGTACTCTTTTATACATTTATGTCTTTTTTATGGTTTTATTTTTCTGTTTTCTGCATTCCTTTTTTCTCTTCTTAACCTTCTTTCTATATTTTTTTTATAATTGTGTCACCCCAAGCAAGGCATTTTACTGCCACTTTTGTGCAGGGGTTACATAGGACGAATGTCATGAGGAGTGAGAGGTTGCAGGGGGTGTCAGGAAGAGAGTAGGAGAGGGAAGAGATTACTGATGAGAGTGGGGTGGACAAGAAGGAATGTTATGAAGAGTGAGAGGTTGCAGGGGGTGTTAGGAAGAGAGTAGGAGAGGGAAGAGAGTACTGATGAGAGTGGGGTGGATGTAGAAAAGCATGAGAGAGAGGATATAAGTTAGTGAGACAGGAGATTATTATTTACTTTACATTTAAATTCTTGGAGATTGTAACTGCTGGGAAAGCAAGTATGTGGAAGAGAATTCCACAGGCAGGAAGTGCAAGGAAAGCTGCTGGAGTAGAATTTGCATTTAAAATTTATTGGTTTTATAGTAAAAGGGTGGGACCTAGTTGCTAATCTTGTGGCTTGAGGAAATTCGTATATAGGAGGTAGCAGTGAGCTAAGTTCGTCAGAGCAGAAGCCACGAAAGTATTTGTAGAAGAGACACAGGGAAGCCACACTGTGTCGGTGTATCCTAGCTGCCAAGTCGGGATCGATCACATTACAGATTCTCCGTTGGATTTGGTCCAGGAGACTTAAGTGGATTTATTTTTTTCTGAAATAATTGTTCAAGAAATATAGAAGGAAAGAAAAAAACTTGTTAACTTTTCTTTATTTTTTTCTTTTTTCCTTTCTTTGTCTTTTTTAATTATATTGGACTTTATTATCTTTATTTTCTTTCCTTGTTATATAAAGTAATTTTTTTTAATTCATAATGTTCTTCACTCTTTCATTTTTTTATTCGTGGTATCTTTTAGTTTTGCCATTTCTCACTCTTTCATTTTTTATTCTTTATTACCTTCTTTTTTTTTATCTTATGTCTTCTTCATTCTTCTTCATATATTCATTTCCATTTATAAAAGTGTTTTATTAGTTTTTCATTTCCCTGTCTTTCTAAATGTGCTTATCTCTTTCTTTTATTCTCATTTTTGCTTTCTTTTTCAATAACTCTTTACTTTTCTTTTTCTTTCTTTTTTCTTTTTTTCTTTCTTTCTTTCTTACTCATCTTACCCATCTTCTTTGATTTTTTTATCTGTCTTCATTTTCTTTCTTTTCATCTTACTTCAAGACTGTAGTTAAAAAAAGTAAATTAATAATTCTCCCAGATTCTCTATCAATCTTCCTTACTCTTAAATCTTCTTCTTTCTCTCTCACAACCTTTCATATATGAAATGACCAAACAAAATTGCAGACTCATATTTTAAGTCAAACTTTATTGTTTGTCTTCCTTTCCATAATTCTATAAAAAAAAATTGCCGCATTTTGTCACTTTTTCTCCCCACCCACAACAAGGTAAGCAACATTTCATTTTCTCTTCTTAATTCAAACTACAAAATCCAAACACATAACTGGTCCCATCACCAGTCTTCTTAATTAATCCTGTCATTGACACAGTGCAGTGATACATATAAATACAGAGTTCATTGACTAGATGGTTGTTGTACTCATTGTCAGTTATGAATATAAGAAGCTTATGCACTTCATTTCAGCTACCATGTCACTGTAGATGCGCCATTGACCCATTATTGATAAATAGGGCCCTGAGCACCACTTATAAATCTTAATCCAAGCACCAAGCATTTTGCTATTTTTTTTTTGTCTTAAAGAAAAGCTCTTATCTCTATCAATAGAAAGCCACTTAGCTTTTTACCTGACTTTGAGTGTGGGCATTTTATTGTCTATTTTAGATGTCCATACAGGCCAAAATATCTTCACTTCTGATCACATCTATTCTAGATTGGGCTGCAACGCCCTTCTCTTGGAGTTCACTGCGTTTGTTTCTCATTTGAAGCAAAATGTCTTGACATTCTTTTATATCTGTTTGATTGGCATTTCCTTTCTGGTTTATCAGTTTATCAATTTCTTAAAAATCTTTTCTCTTGTTTAATCTTTTACTTCATTATCTTTTCATCCTTCTACCTACTTGCTCACAACCACATTTGCAGATGCATTTCAGTGATTAAGACAAGAAATCACTGCTAGAAAGATCTGAAATATTCTCTTTGATGTTTAAACATGAAGTGAACAAAACAAAATTAATTAAAATTTGAACTTGAATTGTCAATTCCACTTTCTACAAAAATAACCATTACGCTATACTCATATTATTTCTATAATTCTTCTCTATCTAGACATAACAATGAATATGATTTATTTTATAAATTATGAAGAGTATAAGATTAGAAACAATAACTAATAAAATAGAACAGTTATAACAATATAAATGCAATAAAAGTTTTTTTTATTTACACTATTTACATAGTTTAGACTATTGTCCTCATCTTTGTTGCTATATTCATGATATTTCAGCTATTGTACACTTCTGCCTTTTTCAGAGAATTAGAATTTTGAATTGAATAGCTTGTTTTAGTTCCACATGCCATGCCACTTCTGTATATCTCAGTATCAGTTATCTGCTTTAAACTCAACTCTCCAAGTTTTTGCTCATCTATGTTATAACCAGATATTGAACTCACAACTCTTTGGGTCAAGTTTCAATCAATGATTTTATCCACTGGGGCATTGTTCTTGAGTTGTCACAGGTTGGTTTTGTAGATATTGAAGAAACACAAATGGACCTGTGTAGATAGGCATGCTCAGAAATGAGTAGCGATTGACTGATTTTAAAGTTTTCCTTCAAGTTAAAGCAGCTGTGGTGATCAAAAGTATTTATAATTTTTAAAGAATTTTATTCCTAAGCTTCTTACTATACACTTATGACTATGACTACAACTTCAGGATAGTAACAATATTGTTATCATTATTCATCCATATCATATCATTCTTCTTCTATGTGCCATGCTCCTTCAGCATATTGATGATCATGGCTCTTCACAATTTTCTGTCTTTTGAAACTCTTAATAAACTACATCCAAATGAGTGATGTCAGTATAGAAAACCCATTAGGTCCTACTTTCTCTAGTTTTTACATGTCTTTCATCAAAAACAAAGCAATCAATAAACTGGAGATTTATACAAGGTATGTTGACAACATTTTTGTTTTGAGAAAAAATTGGGACGAAATTGTAAATCTAAAATTAAATTTTGAAAATAACTCATCCCTTAAATTTAGCTATGAACTCATGGACAATTACAAAATCTCATTTCTTGATGTTAAAATATAGCTAAAAAGCAACAAATTTATCGCTTATTAAAATTTATCACTATATAAAAAAATCCACCAGTAAGTACTCTTGCCTTCTTAATAATGAACTTCCTAAATAGAACACATCAAAATTCCTCCTCCCAAAGAATATCTTTGAACGAACTAAAACACATAAAACAAACATTAGCCAACAATAATTTTTTAAACTCTTTCATTGATAAACAAATAATATTATTCTTACAAAAAATACATGATACCAGTATTAAAAATAACACAAAAAACAACATATTTTATTGTAATAATTATAAACAGGACGAGTTTGCAATACAAAAATTATTAAACACCATATTTCTGCCATAATTCCTCAAAAACGTAAAATTTATATATTATAGAAAATGGAAGACTGCAAGCCTTGTTGTTTCTAATCAAAATAACTCCATCAAATATAAAGTAGCAATGACTAGTGTATGAAGTTCAATGCCACATAGAAGATTGTGTTTCTTGTCATAAATCAATTACCTATATTATTCATGCTAACACTTTTCTGAGTAGACACCTTACATGCCACCTATCTGATAATGATAGTGCAATAAGAAACATTTATTAACCCATAATTCAAAAGTATGCTTAAGAAAAATTTTGGTTGAAAATACAAAAAATACTATTTAAATCACAATATTAAAGGCACCTCACTATAAGAAAGTCATTAGATATCAAACAATTTTCTCCGACCATCAACCTTACATTATTTAACAGTAAAAACGGAGTTTTGAAAGTTTTTTAAAAAATTGACAGACACTTATTAGCTGACCAGCTGTGCATGTCATGTGATAGCTTTAAAGAAGTCCCCTTTTCAAAAACACAGAAAGTATGTTACAGTCAAAGATGAGGACAAAATAGCAACACCATAAAAATATCATTTTTGAAAATGGCCAATGAAATGGCTGAAATCACTAGGAAAATTTAAAATTATGAAACATTTTTACACTCCTTATCTCCAGCAAAAAAGATTATATGTGTGTGCATGTGCATATATATATATATTTATATAACTTCTCCCCTCAGATTGAATGGAAGATTATAGATAAATCTCAAGCCCTTTAATAGTTTTAGAAATGGATGGAATTTATGCTTAGATATAAAAATTAAAACAACTAGCCAGCTATTAAACCAAAAGAATGAAATCTTTTTTAAATGCTGTCAAAAAAAAATTACCTTTTAAAAAGGATTTTAGTTTATCTAATTCACTTGCAAGCTTAATATCATTTTGTGTCGATTATTTTTTGAAAAAAAAAAGGGTTAAATTTATTTTCATGTTTTTTGTATCTGATATATAAGCCTGTATATGTGTATAATTAGTTTGTATGTGTGTATAGGGTGCAGATTTATGTGTATGTATGAGGTTTATTTGTAAGTTTGTGTGCATGTGTGTATATAAGTTTCTGTATATGTGTTTATATATATATATATATATATATATATATATATATATATATATATATATATGCATATGTGCTGTGTATATATATATATATATATACTTACAAATTTTGGGGATCTATATTAAGCTCAGTGCCTTCAAGGATGGTTGTTTACTGCCCTGTATCCATATATATAAATATATATATATATATATATATATATATGTCATCCATATAAAAGCTTGTTTTTCTGTAGCACAGCCCATCAGTGTGGCTAGACATCCACTTACTTCTGGCCGGAATCGAAACTTGACTGATTTGGTGTCAGTCAATGTCACTTCTCCCTAAGCTATAGGCACATGAAATGAGTGAAGGGAACTTTTAGTATATTTTATATAAGCAGCGTATATACACACCAGTCACTGGAAGAACTTAATTCATTGCTGAAGAGTAACATGTAAATTGCAGAAGTGGAAACTGTTTTTAAAATTTTCCTCTCTAGAGAGCTCAGTTGTAATGAGAGCATAATATATTAGTCATCCACATACAATCCTGTTTTGCTGTATTGCAGCTCATCAGTGTGGCTAGACATCTACTTGCTTCTGACCAGGATTGAAACTCGACCAATTTGGTGTCGGTGGGAGTTGCTACTTCATAGGCACATAGAATGAGAGAAGGGAAATTTTAGCGTGTTATATATAAGAGGTATATACAATATATATATATATATGGTTTTATTGTTATGTATCTTGATTTTGTCATTGATGTTCTCCCAATCACTATACTTGACCAATGAAATGTTAACCTTTCCTCTTCTACCATTTATGAAGTCAACATTATAACACCCAGGAAAAAAAATTTCTGTGTCATGCCACTTAACTTCCTGTTTTTTGAATGGTTTGATCAAATTAAGCCATTTGTAATTTGCAGTTTGATGAGATGTGCACCAAAAACCTACCCATCAAAATAAATTACAATTTATAACTGGCTTAGAAGATGCGTTAAGTTCTTTTTTTTATTAATATTAATAGGATCTTATTTGGGATTTTACCTGCATGCCACTTTCTGTTTGGATTTAAATATCTGTTGCTCCTATCACCTAGAGTTAAATCTAATCTTGGATAATGTTTTGAAAACTTAACAATCATTATGGACAAACTCAACCCTTAATATTCCTTAAAAAATATCCCATATCCAAATCTTCATTCTTTTATCATCTCCCTCACAGATAAAATTGAGAATTTTTTTGAGGAGATTACAATAAAAGACCTGCTTCTGCCTCAAATTGACTGAAACTTAAGACTACCCTGTGGAGTATTATAACCTCAAGACACAACAGACTCTACCTTTTTGGAAATTCCTGGACCCTTTCAAGAAAGACCTTTTCAATTTAATTTCCAAAACCAAATTATGGAAGTCATTCAACCACTTACAAAATTTATTAAAAAATGACATTAGAACTTTAAGAAAATCTAAGGAATTTTGGATTAAGTCTGATAAATCAAATAACACCTACAAGTGTAAACCCTCACACTACATTAATCTTCCTAAAAACAAAATTACTAGCAATTACAAAATAGAGCTGACAACAATATATTTGATATGGACAGGGGTATAGCCAATTTTTCCTGTGATTTGCGTTATGGTGCATTGGATATTGGCTCAAAACGAGAAATTGGGGAGCCGAGTTCAAATTCTAGCTGAATTCATTGCATTCACTTATGCACAAATACCCTTGGGAAAGGTATTAATCCATCTATTCCTTCCAGTTATGGGTTAAATAACAGGACAGATTGGATTCTATAGCCTTGGTCTGCAACCAGTCTACCGCAGAAAGCAATGGCAACCTATTGCAGGATAATCTTCTGCCCAGTCAGTCATGTCTCTTTCGAGACATGATCGCCCAAGCGTGTATCATGTATGGCACTTAACTGACTGACTGACATTTTATTTAAGGATCATAAACCTAATTTTCAAAATAAGTTACAAACTAGGTTAACTGATCCCACTAAAAGTGAATTAGGGCTAGTCTCTAGAGAAATCTTAAAAAGAATAATTGAGAAATTATGATCCACACTCCACCCCAATCACTGAAAGGACTCTTTCAACGCCACTCATTAGTTCAACAAAATTAAAGAAAAATCTAATTCCACTTTCCTTAAATTTGATATCATAGACTTTTATTCTTAGATCTCCAAAGACCTAGATAGTTGTGTAAGCTTTGCAAAAAATCACATAGAGATCACAGATAGAGAAATTAAAATTATTTTAGCTGCTAGAAAATGAATTCTTGCCTCTGATCATTCTACCAGTTCTCATGGAGGCATATGATTCAGTCCAAGTCACTGATTTTGTAGGAGTTTATATATTAGATATCTTAAGTAGAATTATAAACCCTAAACAAATTGGATTATGTTGGGATGATAGCCTTATGGTCATCGCTAATAGCAATAAACCCTTAACAAATATAATCCATAAAAATCATTAGATCCCTTAAATTGCTTGGCTTTAAAATTGACGTGTCTTCTAATCTAAAAATAGTTAACTATTTAGACATTACCCTTAATCTGAATGATGGCTCCCACCAACCTTATTTTAAAGACAATAATACTCACAGCTATATTAATATCCATTCCAACTACCCTAATATTATTATAAAGCAAATACCCAACATTGTTAACATTAGAATTATCTGGTTCTCCTCCAACCTCAAAATTTTCAATGAAAATGAGAAATTATACAATAGGGCCCTTCAGAAAAGTGGCTTCAAGAATAAATAGGTATATGAAAAACAAATTAGTAATTCTGAACCATTTAGTACTAAACGTAAGCATAGAAAAAGGAAAGTAATATGGTTTAAACCCCCCCCCCATTCTGTAGACTATCTAATATTAATATGGGAAAATATTTTTTTAAACTAGTAAGTAAAAGTTTTTATACTAATAATTCACTACACAAAATTTTCAATAGAAATACTCTTAAAATTAGTTATTCCTGCACATAAAATATGGATAGTATAATCAATTTTCATAATAATCGAATTTTTAAAAATTTAGATAAAACTGACACTAAAACAGATATTTTAACTTGTTGCAATTGTAGGTTCATTAACAACTGTTTGGTAGATGGTAAATGTAGATCTACCCAAGTATTCTACCATGCCCAAATCTCTCCAACAAATAGCAAAAAGATTTATCAAATTTACATTGGAATTTCTGCAGGAGAATTTAAACAATGACACCTCTCCCACAAACACTTTTTTCTAATCCCAATCTATGGTTCCAAACATCCTGAAGATTTTTGAAAATAAAAGAAGAGGGACTAAGCCTTGTAGTAAGTTGGAGGCTACACCCCTAAAATCAGCCTACACCCCTAAAATTTTTTTATGCAATGCAATCTATGTTTAGTTAAAAAAAATTAAAATAATAAAGTATCCTAAACAAAATCTGCTTTTAAATTTACTTAAGAAATTCATAAGCAAATGCCATCATAAATTCAAATTTTTAAATTTTAAATTGTAATATAAACCCCCTAAATGTAATCCAAAAACTAATTTCCTTTCAATAGAAACTTTCTTCCTTCTTCATAATCACTGTAGTATTAATTACAACTATATAGATCAACCTTTTTTATCCTATATCTTTTCAGATCCTATCATTTGAGTAGTAACTGAGCATAGATTCTAAATTTGTATTTATCCCTGAATTACTTCACTTAAAATAAAATTTAAAAAATAATATTTTTTATTCTTATTTGCCCTTCACTACTTAATACCTCCTGATTCTCAAAACCTCTTTTACTATAACTTTAAGCTCTATGTATGTGTGTATGTGAATGTATATGGGTGTGCTTGAGCATGCATTGGTTTATGTACATAGGTATATGTGTACTTGTGTGCATGTGTGTGTGTGTGTATATATATTTATATATATATATATATATATATATATATATATAAATTAATAAATATACATATGAGGAGGGTGTAGATATGTATAGTATCATTATTCAGGTGTTAATAAAACAGTGCTCAATATATAAACAAAGCTGTATTTTATATATATATATATACTTATTATCCTTTTATTATCCATTCATGGCACATTTATTTTCAATAATGTATGGATAAAGTACATATACATATTATCCATTTATAGCACAACTCTGAGTTTCATGCATTATGCAATCATCATAGATTTGAATTTGTGTTTGCTTGATATTCATGGGAATTAAATCTTATAAAGTTAAGTTACTTTTTTAATAACAAGATTAAAAATTTTAATATTCTACAGTTACATTTGGATAAAAATTTAAAATAAAAATAAAAATAAAAGATAGTAAAATGCAAGGAGAAGAAAGCAGAGGGGCATAAATCACAAGTCTTAAAAATTTTAATATTTAAATATTACATGCACAAAAATAAAAATAAGATAAAAGAAAAATGAAAAGGTAAAATTTAAAATTAAGAATTAAAAATGTAAGGAGCAAAAATAAATAGGGTTTAATTTATTATTGTTAAAAGTAATATTGCGGGGAAAGAGAGAAAGAAAGAAAGAAAGAAAGAAAGAAAGAAAGAAAGAAAGAAAGAAAGAAAAATCTATATCAAAGAAAAGTCTATATCAATCTAGATTGAAGAATTTAATCATTTTTTTTTCTATGACAGCATGTGATCATTAAATCACATTTTTACTAAGCAAATTTTGACTCTTGATATGATTTAAGATGACAAGTTTTTCTAAAAGGTATAAATTACACTTATCCCTTTTTCCATTGTAATGTTTAAGCTACGATATTCCAGGTATAGAATAATGTATGGATAAAGCAGTACTTTTACTGTATTTACTGTTGTTTAAGAGCAACATGTGTTTGTTAAATCTTATCTTTCATCTGTTAGAAGTACTTCCAAAGTAAAATTTAACATCATCTGAATGAATTTGAGCTCAATAAACAATACTTTCAGAGATGCACTGGTCAATCAATGGGCAGGTTTTATTTTTTCAGCAGTTGCAATTATTTTTAGAAGGATCATTTTTGCTATTAGTTGGATGACAAATGTTGTTTATGTGGGCCAAATATTTATTTGATATCATAGCATTATGATGTGAAATATATTTATCTATGTTTTTAACGCAACTATAATTAACTTTGACATTGTTTTTGTTGAAGATTTTTTTTTAGTGTGGGTGAATGGTAGAAATGTTTATGAATTAAGTTAAGGAATGGTTTATTAATGTTATTTTGGGTGTTATGACAGAAGGGTGGGTTAAATCAAACAATGTTAAGTTTACGTTATTTCTGCTTATTTCTGCCTACCTTGTTTTTAACGGAGTATTGTAAACTAGTGTTGAGTTTACTTTTTTCAAAAGCATTAATGTATTTCAGTTTAGAATTGTCAAAAATTTTCTTATTGCTAGAGTTGGTACTTAACCAAAACTGAATAGATTTGTGTAGATTGTTGCTGATTCTCTGGAGGTAATTTGATTCTCTATTGATGTATGTGTAGTTGTGTGAGTCCTTAGTGTATGGTTTGTACAGACCATTGCTCAGGTCAAAGGTAACATCTAAGAAATTTATGACTTTAGCATTAGTTAAGGTGGTAATGTTAAGATCATGGTCTTTGAAAAATTTTATTAAATACTTTCTGAATTTATCTGTTTTTTTTTTTTTGTGGATTAGTTTTGCAGAGGATTATCAATCTGTCATCTTGGTAAAGTCCAGTGTTAAAGTACTTCTAACAGGTGGAAGACAAGATTTTACAACCATGTTGTCTTTAAACAGCAGTAAATACAGCAAAAGTACTACTTTATCCATACAGTATTGGAAATTAAAAAACAGCAGTAAGAACCCAATTATTACTTGGAATATTGTAGCTAAATTCAAACATTACAGTGGAAAAAGAGATAAATGTAAATCTATGCCTCTTAGAAAAACATGTCAGCTTAAACTATATCAAGAATCCAAATTTGCTTAATAAAAAGTGATTTAATGACCACATGCTGTCATAGAAAAAATACTTTAATTCTTTGACCCAGACTGATATAGATCCCTTTTATGTTTGCCTCTTTCTTTCTTTCTCCCACAATAATACTTTTAACAGTTATGAATTAAACTCTTTTTATTTTTAGTTGTACATTTTTAATTTTTAATTCTAATTACCTCTTAATTTTTCTTTTCATTTTTCTTTTTTCTCTTTTATTTTTATCTAAAAGTTTAAATTTCCCACAGTTTGATGTACATGTAATATTTGCATATGAAAATTTTTAAGATTTATGACCCCTTTAGATTTCTTCTCCCTGCATTTTATTATTTTATTTTAATTTTAAATTTTAAATTTAAATCTTAAATTTTTATCTACATGTAACCATAGAATATTTAAATTTTTAATCTTGTTATTGAAAAAGTAGTAACTTAACTTTATAAGATTTAATTCCCATGAACATCAAGTAAACTTAAATTCAAATCTATTAAACTGTCAGTTTAAAATATGCACCTGATGATTGCATAACTCTGAGTCGTGCCATAGACGTAGGATAATATGTATATTTATTAACATATATACATATATATCTATCTCTCTCTCTCTCTCTCTCTCACTCTCTCTCTCTCTCTATATATATATATACACATACATATCTAAGTGTGTGTGAAACTATATCTACATTTGGACATTTGTTAAGTTATATATACTTTTTTATTCCTGTATTATGCAATTATATTTTAAATCTTTAATATAAATTTTAGTTATCATCCTTTATATGGGCATATGCATGTGTGGGTAGGGATGTGTATATATGTGTATGTATATATATATATGGGTGTTTGTATATATGTATGTGTGCAAGTATAGATATGTACAAAAAATTTTGAAAAACTTTTGGCAAAGACAAATAATATGACATGTTTTCTATATTCTCTATTTCTTCCTTCTCATATTGTTCTTTTTTTTATGTATCTTTCTCTTTCTTTCTGGCCTCCCTGACTAACAACTGTCATGGCTGCATCTCCAATATACATTTTCCCCCTTCTCTCTTTTTTTCTTCCCTCATCTTCCCTTTTTTATGTTTTTCTTTTTACGCTCATTCCCCTCATCCATTCCACTATCCTTTCCTCCACACTTCTGTTTTTGCAAATGTATTTTTGATTTCTTTACACATATATAATCTTTAAAAGCCCTTTTCAAAAATCGAGTTTAAATCCATTTCACTACCTCTCTTTGTTTTCCCCCTCTCTCTTCCCTACCCTCTGAAACAGCATCTAGATGCCTGTCTTCTAACAATCTTTCCCATTTTTAACTCCACCTCCCCTTTTTCTTTCCTTTTCCTTTTTTAAGTGAACTTCCAATGTATTAAAAACTTTTTGAATTTCTCCATGATAAACTGATGCTGATGAAGTAATAATACTTTGCAGAAATGATCATCAGACACATGTAATTTTCAAAGTTTTATTTGAAAAAAAAAAAATAATAATAAAATATATATATATATGTATGAGTAGACATATAGATAGATGAGCAGATTTATATTAATTAGCTAATTAGTTTTTGGTCATAATTAAATTAGACCAGTACACAGTTGTATTAAAAAGTGTTTCAATACAATTATATTGTAGAACTTTTGAATATTTTTCATTCAAAAATGAGTTATTTTGCAACCTACTTCTATTTATCTGTGTCTTCAAACAATTGACAATAACTGATTTTACCATTTTTCAAATGCTCACATAACAGGGATCTTTTATGGATATGCAATTTTCAAAATTAGGAGAAATTAATTAAAGGTCTTAGAAATTAAAGTATGGAAAAGACGTCAATATGAGTTTGAGCATAGTAAAAACCATGGTAAAATATGCAGATTATGCCAGAAGGAAAAATTGGCTATTATGTTGTTCCCAGACAAAAATGAATTACTAAATGAAAGAACAGAAATTATGTCCAAGTGTAACCATACTAATAAATATCTACTAGGATCATACAATCATGTATAAATGTATTCTAAGACCTTTTAGTAATTTTTCCTAATTTTGAAAATTGTGCATTCATAAAAGATCCCTGTTACATGAGTTTTTTGAAAAATTGTAAAATAAGTTATGGTAAATTGTCTGAAGACACTGAAAGGTAGAAACCTAGGTTGCAAAATAACATTTTTCCAAATGAAAATATATGTATATGAGACAGTGATAGATATGAGCAGATTACTTATTTTATCTATTATGAGGTGGTTAATTTCAGTGGATATTTTCAATCAAGATACTACGTTTGTAGTAGAAATAGGAATGTGCTTTTCAAATGATTTGATAGCTGGTTCTCTTAATTTTTTATGTACAATCTTTTTTTAGAGTATGCACCCCTCTTTGCTAGAGAAAATTATTTTCTAAGCTTGACTTAGTTTTAACATAATGACCACCATCCTAAGACACTCAATGAAGACCAAGTATATTTTTTTTTTAATCATCTCACCCCAAGCAAGGCATTCCACTGCCACTATTGCGCATGGGGCTACATAGGGGAAGGTAAAGAGAAGGAGTGGATAGACATAGGGAATGTCAGGAGAAAGGTGATAGATGAGTAAGGATAGCGAGGATGAGAGTCGGGCAGATGGGAAGAGTGCTTGATAGAATGGGAGCAGGTTAGTGTATTAGGAGGTGTCTATTGACCTTACATTTAAACTCCTGGAGATTGTAGCCGTCGGGGAAGCAATCGTTTGGAAGAGAATTCCACAGTCGGGAAGTGCAAGGAAAGAAACTGTTGGAGTAGAAGTTACGGCTGCATTTTATCGATTTCACTGTAAAAGGGTGGGATCTAGTTGCTAATCTAGTATCTCGTGCAAATTCGTATTTAGGAGGCACCAGTGATCTAAGTTCATCGGAGCAGAAGCCGTGAAAGTATTTATAGAAGAGACACAGCGAAGCCACGTCTCACCGGTGGGAGAGAGACTGCAGGCGGTCTGCCAAGTTGGTATCTATCACATTATTACTTAATGCTTCTTGAAATATGTTTCCTAAGCATTATTTCTGAGTAAGTTGCCTTACTCCCCACTCTTCATGCATATAGAAACATATTTTATACTAATGTCACCCAATTCAAAGCCTAAGAGCCACTTTGGGTAGAGGTTTACTGAATGTGTAAGAAGAGTATATTATGAGTAAATAAAGTACGGATAATTGTTGACCCTAGACTTGAAGAGGTTAAGGTCATAGTGATAAAAGAGGCATCTTTCTGGCTAAGAAGCTATCTGAAAAGAACTTCTTCATTTTCAGTGGAAATATTAAGAGAATAAGGATGATTTTTGCATGTGTATGCAGCATGGTGGGTCCAAGCTTTGCTGGCAGAATTAAGGAAAATAAGCATTTCTTAACATTTTCCATGAAAAAAGCAAGAGGATAGCAAGCTTACATCAGTGTTGGAAGGTGAAGAATAATTCCTCACTGACAAGACTACATAAATGCTTTTGAAATGACAAGGTTAGAAAGTAAGGATTGGGCAGCTATGTTCTAATATAACAGCAATGCTCCATTTTTTATCTGATCTGACTTTTGTAAAGATAGAATATTGCAAGAGGAGTCAGGTGCTTGTTTGAGTAGTACAAGTAACTGACCATTTTTCCAGCATATTTAGCAATGGATCACATTAGTTTCACTTTAGGTCTAGAGTGAGCTTGAGTTCCAATAGATGTTCAAGACAAGGAGCTTCAATGAAATTACAGTTATTCATCATAACTAGAAAAGCTCAGGGTCTGCTCTGTGTTAATGAAATGTTACAAACTTGGTGTTGGAGGTATTGATTGTTACAAACCAGTTCCTTCCCTAATGAGCTGGGAGAGATCAGTCAGTAGATAATGATAACTCATTATTATCTAAATCAAAATCTAGATGACCAGAGTCTGGTCATCTAGAGTTTTGGAGTTGCACCTATAAACCATAGTATCATCTGCATATATATTTACTAATGATCTCAGAATAGGCAGACCATTAATATAAAGCAGAACGGGATTAGGACTGAGGAAAAAGCATTGGAGGATGCCTGCATTGATATCATGAGATTCAAAGGACTGTCTATTAATGACATATGTAATAGGAAGGACTTTTTTTTTATGATCGTATCACCCCATGAAAGGCATTTTACTGCCACTGTTGTACAGGGGGTTACATATGAGGAAAGTTATGAGAAAGAGTGACAGGTTACAGGGGTGTCAGGAAGTGGGTAAGAGAAGGATGAGAATAATGATAAGAGTGGAGGGGACAGAGAAAAGAGCATGAGAGAGAGGATGCAAGTTAGTGAGATAGGAGATAACTATTGACTTTACATTTAAATTCTTGGAAATTGTAGTTGTTGAGAAAGCAAGTAAACTGAGGGGAATTTCGCAGGTGGGAAGTGCGAGAGAAGAAGCTGCTGGAGTAAAATTTGCATTTACAATTTATTGGTTTCACAGTAAAAGAGTGGGACCTAGTTGCTAATCTTGTGGCTTGAGTAAATTCATATATAGGGGGCATCAGTGAGCTAAGTTCATCGGAGCAGAAGCAGTGAAAGTATAAGACTTTTCTTGAGAGTAGGAATAGTTGGAAAGTTGATGTAATGAATCCTATACTACACCTTGTTTTATATATATATATATATATAGTCATCTGCCGACAGATCTGTTTTGCTGTATCACAGCTCATCAGTATGGTTAGACATTCGATTGCTTCTAGCCAGGATTGAAACACAACTGAATTAACATTAGTCAGCGATTCTACCTCTGAGCTATGGGTGCTCCATAGAAGAAGGCAGACTTTTAGCATGTTATATACAATTTAAACATATGCCAGTAAGGACACTGGAGTCAACACCATAGAATGATATAGATGGATAGATGGATATGAAGAAACTGGGATAAATAGATAGATGTGAGAGATTGAGACAAATTGAATTGATAAATAGATAGATGTGAGAGATTGAGACAGATGAATTGATATCAATAAATTGAAGTTGATTGATATGACTAGAAATGTATAGAGAGATAGGAATAGATTGTGGTGGATAGATATGAATAGACTGAGATAAATGAATAGACAGATTATGTTTCCTAGTGTATATCATACAGCTACAAATGACAGAAATAGAAAAAATATAATAGCTTTCTGTTTGTATTTCTTTCATACCTTTCTAGAGATTTCAACATAATTTTTATCTGTAAACATGTATATTTCATTCTGATTTTATTAGGGTGTTAAACAGGAGTATTTACGTGCATATAGTACCTAATGATCAAGAAAATAAGATGTAGGGTGATTTTTAAATAAATGTGTGTCCTATCTGATGGGAAATAAAGCAGATAGCTGGATACCGTATTGATTTCTTTTAGAAGCACATCCTCTGTTCTTTTATCTCATCTGCTTGTCAGTTCTATAAATGACCAACCTTTTGTTGTGACATCTTCCTTTTGAAAGTGATCAACAATCAGTTGATTGATAATGTATCAATGACTACAGTCAGTCTGACTAATGACCAATAAGAGATGGGAAATCAGTCAATTGAGGACATCTTTCCTTCACCCAAGGACAATCAGCATCACAAGGTTGGGCCAGAGGGTGGTAGCTATTCAAAACTTGGTTCATTCATTCATTTGACTTCTAATTTGTAAAAGTTCTATGTTATATAAGTATAAAGTAGATTGAGTGTAATGGTTCTGCATCTTTTCTTCATGATTACATAAAAAAGAAAAATGTTTTAAAGAATTTACAAAAAGTAACTAGACAGAGAAATGGAAAAGTATCAAAGAAATAATCAAAAATTGATTAATAACACAAAAAAAGGATCAGGAATTTGAAATGTGTTTTAAAAAGCAAGATGAAAAGTTTGATCAAGGAACAGAAGGATAGAACATGTATCCGCCATCAAACTTAGTATGAACTATTGGTGAGATATGCATACTTAGAAGTTTACAGAAAGGAAGAAACAGAAAAAGAAAGAAAATAAAGAATGAAAGTAAGAAAAGAAAAGAGGAAAAAATAGAGAAGAGTAAAGAATTAGAAAGAGATACAAAAAATAGAGATTGGGTAGGGAAATAGAAAGAAAAACAAAATAAAAAAGAGAAAATAATATGGGAATTGAAAGATTGAAATGAATGATAGATATGAAAAAGGAAAAATAAATAAAAAAAGATTTCCAAAAATAAAGAAAAAATATATAAAACAAAGAAAGAAAGAAAGTTGAAAAGTTAACAGAACAGAATGTTAGAAAAAGGTTATAAAGATTTTGGTAAATTTTGATAAAAGAACAGTCAAAGAGAAAAGAATAAAGTTAAAAAGACAGAGCAAAAGAAAAAAGTATCATTAAGAATTGTTAGAGAAAATGGAAGTGAAAATAACAGAAATGAAGAATTTAGGCAGTTGGATAAAAACTAGAAGACAGGCTAAAAACAACAAAAATGAAATGAAACAAAAAGAAAAAACAAGAGACCATAAATGACAAAACATAATCTTTTTATTTTTGAAAATTAGAAGGAAAAAAAGAAAAACTGCAATGAGAAAATGAAATAAAACAATGAAAGAAAAATATAACTGTTTTTTCTCCTATTCCTCATATGCTCTACAAACCAATCACATTGAGCATCATGACTCACCATTTGAATTTGTACTTGCCAAAAATAATCTGTCCATCAAAAGAAATATCTGCCGACAGAGTGGCTCTCACTTTAAACACTTAAGCCAGCAATATAGTATTTTAACACATTGACATTCCTAACAGAATGTTATCTGCCAACTACATTTAGACCAGGATTCTAGTCTCCTTTCTTATAATTTTTACAATTTTTTTCAATCTCTATTTATTTTGGTTATGCTGTGGTATCTTCAGGAACTTACCATTGTTCATTCTCAGTTCCATCTCGCTCCATATACTTCTCACTGCCTTCCTACCACATCAGCATGATATGTCTGACAACATTTTCTTGGTGCCAACTCAACTGTCATACTGATAAGACAGTGTAAGTTCATTCGCACACTCATAAATTGTTTTTATACAGTTTTTTTTATTTTTTGTTTTATTAAAGTGAAAATTGTTTTTTTATCTTTTTTGTTAAGGAAGGTCTTTTAGTTGGGCAATAAAAATTCATTTTTTTTCATTTACCTTTTGATTATAGAAAAATAACATAAAAGTAACAAAAAATTGAAGAGTAGGACACAGAGCATAAAGAAATTATAACAGATGGAGCAAAAGAAATTATAACAGAGCATAAAGAAATTATAACAGATGGAGCAAAAGGTTGTGTCATTGGTTACTAATAGATAGAAGACAAAGACCAATCAGGATATGGAGAGATGAGATATGGAGCTTTATTGGCATAAACTGGCTGTGAATGGGATAGTTACATTTGTTGTGAAAGGATTTAGAAAAGGCTTTTTTTTTCAGTACTAGACTAGCAGTAGATGATGACAGTTATGCTATTTCAGTTATCTTCATAAGTCGATGTACTGTCATTCCTTTTCTTCTATGCACCTTGCCCTTTTTGAACATTGGCAATCATGGCTCTCCACAATTTCTTAATTTATTCAAGCTTGCTAAGTAAATTATGTACTGTTTCTCTCTAACTCTCTTGCTTTCAAGCTGTCCTGTTAGTGTCAAATTTTCCAAGCTCTTTTGTCTCATTGTATGCCGTAGATATTTGAATTGTCTCTTTCTGATGTTAATTATATATAATCATTTGATTTCCATTTTAACTAAAATTCCACCATTGCTCACATATTCAAACCATGGTATTCTCAGCATCCTTCTATCGAACAACATTTCTGTTGCCTGTCAAGTCTCTCCATTTCTCCAACAGATTTACTGCCATATAGATGGAACAATATAACATTATTTAGTATTCTTTTCTTTGTTTTGAACAAAGTTTTCCTGTTTTTTAATACTTTTACTTTAGAAGGTATCTCTCACTATCCCAATATACCTTCAGCTTTCAGGGTTTCACTTTCTGTCCTCTGTTAAAAAAATTCCAAGATATTTAAATTGTTGCATTTAAACAATTTTCAGTATTCATTCACTCTTCTTTATTTGATCATATTTTCTTTAAATTTTTAAAGTTTTTCATATCATATATAATGTGATATATTATAATGTTATTATTATTATTTTTCTTATGACTGTATATATCGATTGGTAGTTGTGATGAGTAGAACACCCTTTTTCATGTACCGTATCTTTTCAGGGTGTAGGTAAACATGGCTCTAGACAAATTTCAGTATTCTGTTGTTCTAAGTAACTTTTGAATCTTCACCATTCCTCATTGTCCCAGATGTTCTGTGAAAGTCAAATTCTTCAAGCTCTCTTTCCTCATTATGTGTCCTCAAAATTTTAACTATCTCTTACCTTTCTGATTCTAAGTACAAGTATCCATTTTTTTTTATTTTCCTTAAAACTTCCTCATTGCTTCCATCTAGCATCCATTGTATTCTCAAAATCCTTCTGTAGAACCACATCTAGGTTAACTGAAGTCTTCTTATCTGTTTAGAAATTACATTACCATATAGATTGATTCCTATTGCATAGCAGTTCAGTACCCTTTTTTTTTTTCTAATGAACTTATTGAATCTCTTAGTATTTTGATTAGCTTTCCCTTCTCTCCTTAATATGTCCTGTGAGTGTTAAATTTTCTAAGATCTCTTTCCTTATGTGTCCCTGAAATCTAAACTGCCTCTTTATAATATTAAGTAACTCCTGTCCTACTCATTCTCATTTTCTTTCTTTCATGGTTTCTGCTCCGATGAGCTTAGATCACTGGTGCCACCTAAGCACGAATTTACATGAGAAACTAGATTAGCAACTAGGCCCCACCCTTTTACAGTTAAACAAATAAGATGTAACCGTAAATTCTACTCCAACAGCTTCTTTTCTCATGCTTCCCGCCTGTGGAACTCCCTTCCACAACTCTGCTTTCCCGACAGTTACAATCTCCAGGTGTTTAAATGTAGGGTCAATAGACACCTCCTATCACACTAACTCCCAACTATTCTCAGAACACTCTCATCTACCCAACCCTCATTCTCGGTATCCTTACCCACCCTCTGACATTTCCTATATTTAATCATCCTTTCTCCACTCTACGTAGCCCCCTGCGCAGTAGTGGCAGTGACATGCCTTGCTCGGGGTGAAACGCTTATAAAAAAAAAAAAAATTCTTTGCGGCTCAGATGTCCAGTGAATAACATCTCTGTCATAATAAGATTATATTACCATTACATAATGTAAAAATAAAATAATTATTGTTATTTCATGATTATATTTTTTGTAAATAAATATTTTCTGCTATTTATTTTTCTCTCACACCCAATTTTGAATTTATTGACCTTTTCTCATTATCCTGGTTAAGTGATGTATCCATGACAAACTTGTTAACCCTTATGCTATGATTAATGTTATTTCATAAGATCAAATTAGTCTAACCCAAGGTCACAGTAATTAAGTACCTGTGAGAAGTGAACTTGTTAGACAACTTTGCCAGTGTTTACTTTATAACAGGAAGAATTTTTTAATTTGGTAAAAAAGTTAATTTTATTTTTTTATTTTATTTTTTTTATCTTATTAATGTAATTTTCTTCTTTCTTCTTCTATTAAGAAAGCTACTTTGAAAAGGTGGATGCGCAGAAAAGTTCTGCTATTTTATAACACTTAATTTTTTTTCAAGTATGTTCATTTGGGGTTTATTTCAGTAATTTTTTTCTTTAACCAGCTTCTTTGCATTATCAAATACAATTTGATGGTGGTATTTTTTTATAAATTCTTTTACTTATTTCAGTAGAGTTAGCCACAATTTTGTCACCTATTTATTCAAACATTTGTTTCCCCACTTTTTGCTGCAGTTATTTCTAATTTGTATTTATTAGATTCTGACATGTTTCACAGGTTCTTTTGATGCAAAGAAAAAAACTCTTTCTTTCTATTTCTTCTCTTGAATTCTTTTTTTTTTTCTTTTATTTAGTTTTTTCTTCCTTTTTTTGGTTGCTTTTTTGTCATGGATCATGCATATCTTAGAGAAGCCAAAGTGACCAGCATCAGAAATGGGTTTTACTGAGTAGAATCATCTGAAGAACATCAAAGAAAAACTAATAGTGGTGATGATTGGGAAGAAGGAAGTAAGAGTTTCAAAAATTGTTAATGATTAAGTGAAGAGGGAAGAAGCTGAGAAGTATAAAACAATGAAAGAACATAAAGATTATGATGCTGATGATGCTTCACACACAAAAAAATAAACGAATAAGCTATCAAAATTCTGGGTTTTTGTCTTTATAGCATTGAATGGACTGTTGATGGTGGGGTGAAGAGTACAATTGTTGCTGATTAGGCTTATTATTGAAAGTTATCAAGATCATGAAGACTGGGATGATGATAGTAATGAAGATTAGGATGATGATGATGATTATTGTTATTGTCAGAAAGATGACGATGATCATAGTAATGATGATTATGGCTATGTTTATAGTGAAGATGTTGGTTATAGTGATGACTACCAAAGTCATATAAATTATGATGGTAGTGGTAATGCTGTCGATGACCAAGATGTTAAAAACAGTGGAAAGGAAAATAAAACAAAAATGGAAAATAGATTAAATAATTTTTTTTTTCTCTAGCATGAGTGGTGGGGGACAAAAAGCTTCCTTTTCTTGTTTTGTTTTATCTTTTTCCATTGAAAGATCCAGTTTCTTAATGTTAGCTTATTTTCTTTCAATTGCCAATGCATTAGGACATCCAGCACAACTCATGTTCACTGGACAAATTGACTTGGCATATCTACTTATGATCAAAATTGTGATTTTTTTTAAATTTTGTACTTTTTTTGTCAATTTTGTGGAGGGTTTTTTCCTATGTTAACAACATTATAGCTTTCAGAAAAGAAAGAAAAATAAATGCTTCTGAAGTAATTGAAAGCAACAGGAAATAAGCAAAATTTCAGATAAATCCAGAAAATCATTATCAATATATATATATATATATATATATAATAATGTGGCTATAATAACAAATATAATAATAATTATATAGATAATAGTAATAATAACACAAATCAATAACACCTGATTGAATATATAAAATTACTTTAATTTAACATGTTCTCAGCTGAGCAAATGTTTGTGTGAAAAAGCCCCTGTAAGAAAGATCGCACAACAACAGTCAACAGTAGAAGAAAAAAAATCAAGGGACTTATCTTCTAACAAAGATTAAGTTTCACATGTACTTCACAGCCAGTCTGTTGTGGTATTTTACCTATAGCTGGGAGGAAAAGAGATGGACTTCTACATTTCCCAAGGCTATTAACATGTCAGTGTAATGAACTTGACAAAATTTATAATCAACTCTTTGATTCCTCAATCTGAGCTGCTATTATTTTACTATGTGTCTATCTCTCTCTCTACTATAGATATATATATATATATATATATATATAAAGTGAACATTGAATCAACACCCAGAGGTGACAGTCAGTTTCATGCTAAACACAACTGTCAAGCTAATTTAATATTAACATATGCTCTATTCCTGATATTGAGCACTTTAACTCTTAAATGCAGTATACACACATACATATATATATATACAGGAGTGTATGTGCAAGTGCTTGGTATGTTTGCTTTAAGGCAAGGTGACCCAGGTTCAAATCCCTCTATGGCCAGTTTTTCATGAAGAACTGTGTCTCCCAGGCAAAAGGGAGTGCTCAGAAATGAGTAATTAACCTTAAGTGGAACTTATACGTAAGATCTATTGCTAAGGATGCAGGTAAAATAGTCAGCAACCTGCTCCCCTCCAGTAAGTAACTGACTCTTCATAGTATCCACTAATATTACAAGAGCCAGATCATGCCAAAAATAATGTACTGTTGTCATATATGAGCAGGACATGCATATATATATATATATATATATATATATATATATATATATATAATGTACATATCTGTATGCATGAGGTGTGTGTGTACATATATATATGTGTATGTATGTGGTGTGTATGTGTGTGTGTGTGTGTGTATATATATATATATATATATATATATGTTTTTGACTGTACAAAAAAGTAATATTTCACTCTGAAATCAATAGCCCAAGTCAGATTATTTATCAAGTGATCCATATGTATTTCGAATGGTATCACCAGAGAAAAAGATTTTATTGAGTATTTTAGCAAGCACATGCTGTTTAATCCTAACATCCAAATGCTGTGTCATTTTATCTATATAGTCAAGGCCACAACTCGAACTGGTTTTCTGTTTTGACCAGAGCTCATTCGTTATTTCATTTGAAGGTGTTGGAGATGCTGTTCATCAGGTCCTGGTGACCTTCTCTTTGTAAACAAAGAGACTGTTTGCTTGGGCTTGCTTTGCTGTGTCTCTAGCATCTTTAGATGTAATAACTTTTGCTATTTCTTCCCAGTCTATTCATCCATGTCATCAACAACAGATTTTCTTCTCATAATTTGTTTCCCCATTTACAGTTCTAATGAGATTGGACGAAACCAGTCGACCGGTGTTTTTGGTTTTAAAATTTATCATAGCCTATAGTAAAAAATTTCTTGCCTTTAATGCTATATATATATACCCATATGTATGAGGTGTGTGTGTGTGTGTGTGTGTGTATATATATATATATATATATATACCTCTATGTATGAGGTGTGTGTGTATATATATATATATACCTGTATGTATGAGGTGTGTGTATATATATATATATATATATACCTGTATGTATGAGGTGTATGTATATATCTATATACACCTGTATTTATGAGGTGTATATGCATATAGATATGATATTAATTTATTTGTTTAAACACTATTTTTAATGGATACTTGAATTTGAGTAGATACGCTGCTTTTTATAATTAAAGAGTATATTTATTTATATCTACTAGCCTGAATAATCGAGAAATCTTGTTAGGAAAATATTATGTCTTTAACAGGATTTGAACCAAGGGGAAACCGTCACTTGATCTGATGTGTCTTGACTGTTCAATCACAAAGGCCTTACAGTCACATGAAGCCTAAAATATTGCTTTTAAACACATTTTCCTGATTTTTCAAATACTTTGTGTCTGCTTTATTTTTTTATCCTAATGTAATCAAAGACATTTTTTAAAAACTTTTCTGTAAGAATGAGAACATTGTGTTTAATATTATATCCACTGGGATATATAACATGTGCCAAGTATATTGTAACATTGCTTTTAAAATCTGGTTAAATTTTCACTATGCCGTTGTTAAAAAAACTAAAGGTTGATACAGAATACAGAGTATTCCAAGAGAACCGGACAGATTCCTATTTTTTCACATATGTAGATGGAAAATCTGTGTCTTTAATATCAATGCAGCAAATTTCTGTTATGAAGGAATATAAAATTCACCAGCACTATAACAGTCATCATGTCAGGAAATTTAGAAATTTGCAAGGGAAAGTAAGGATGGACAAAGTAAAGGAATTGTTGTCCATTTTCAGTCATAGTATGGAGGTTAGTGATGTGGATGTAAAAGCCAGCTATCTCACTGCTAAAGAAATTGCTGTAGCATCCAATCCATTCTCTGATGGGAAATTTGTGAAGAATTGTTTACAGAAAGCTACAGAAATTGTGTCCTGAAATATGCCAGTCATTTTCTAATATAAGCTTGACAAGGAACTCTATTTCCAGTGGTATTTTAGACCTTGCAGCTGATATAGATAGTCAGCTCAAGGAAAATGGAGCATCTTTTGTGGAATTTTCAGTAGCTGTTAGTGAAAATATTGATATTACAGACATTGCTCAGCTTGCAATCTTTATCTGTGGAGTTGACGCATGTTTAACAGTTACTGAAGAGTTTGTTCAGTTAGTACCAATGACAGGAATGACAAAAGCTGAAGACATTTTTGATTCACTTGTTGGTGCATTTGACAATGTTGGAATAGATTGGGCTCATGCTGTCAGTGTTGCTACAGATGGTGCACCTTTAATGATTAGAAAGAAGGTTGGTGTTGTAGCAAAATTGAAGAAGAAAGTGCATACTGCAAATGGAGGGATAGGCTTCTAAACTTTTCATTGTATTATTCATGAAGAAGCATTATGCTCAAAGTTACTGAAAATGGACCATGTGATATAAGTTGTTGTTAAAACTGTTGACTTTATGCATGCCAGAGGGCTGAACCATTGTCAATGTGAAACTCTTTTTTAATGATAAAGGCATTGATCATGTTTTGCCATACCATAATGAAGTATGGTGGCTAAATCAAGGTATTGTACTGAAGTAATTTTTGGAAATATGAGAGGAAATTGTAAACTTCATTAAAATAAAAGGAAAGCCTGTGGCACAATTACAGTCCCTGGAATGGGTACAGAACTTTGCATTTACGGTTGATATAACCAACCATTAAAATAACCTGAATAAAATGTTGCAAGGTCTTAACAAAATTGTCACACAGTACTATGACAACATACGAGCCTTCAAGTCTAAAATTGTTTTGTGGGTGTTGCAGTTGTCAAAAAAAATCCTGCTCATTTTTCATGTCTAAAAGATCTTTGCAATGCTGGAAATGCTGAGGACTTGGGCTAGTACAAAAAGAAAATTCATCAATTTGAACAATGCTTTCAAGTATCTGATGAACTGGAGACACAACTCAAAATCTTTTGTAGTCCATTCTTTTTGACACCTTTGGATGTGCCAACTGATATGGAACTCAAGATAATTGATCAGCAGTTTGACTCAAACTTGAAAGAAAAGTATGCCTCTGTTGGTATCAAAATATACAAGTATCTTTTTTCCTGGCTATCCCAAACTGAGAAAATTTTGTGCATGTTCAGAACTACTTAACTATATGAGATTTCTCAGTAATGAGTATCAACAAAATTAAGCTTTGTTCAAGGCTAACAAACAAAAACTTAAATGACATTCTGAAACTAGCTGCTTTAAGGGTAATCTTCCCTAATATTGATGCACTTGTCAAGGCTAAAAGGTGTCAAGTGTGTGGATCACACTAAGTTTACTCAATGGCTAATATTGTCAGAAAGTTGAAATTAAAGCTTAGCCTTGTCATAGCTTTCTGAATGTTAGAATGTTTTGTAAGAATTCAGTATAAGCTAATTTGGTTTGTTTTAATTTGGTTTTGTTTTGTATTGCTTTATAACATGGAACATTGAATAAAAACAATAAAATTTTCTTCATCTTGACCTTTTCTGTACATCTCCAGCCTACTTGATGTAAAATTGAGTTCATGTGGCCCCTGAATCAAAATAAGCTTAACATCCTTACTCTAGACATTATTTATGATCTTTCATTTAGCAATTGTTCTTGTTCTGAAAGTATACTATGCTAACTTCTCTTCTTTATCATCCTACACATACCCCTATTTACATAAATGGTAGCTTCCCCTATGTAAATGGGGGTCACAGGTTCAAATCCTGCCAAATGGCACACATTTTCATAACAATTTATCATAAATAATCAGGCCGGTGGATATAAATATAAAATACTGTTTAATTAAAAAACAGAATATCTGCTTAAATACGAGTATCGATAAAAAATAATGTTCAAACAATTCATTTCATATATATATATATATATATATATATATATATATATATATATATATATATATTATCCTACATTTTACACACAACTCGGACTTTCATGCATTTTCTCGATTTGAATTATTTATTAGCTTTCTTGTCTTAAAGTTTGTTATGAGCATGAAATTGGATATGTAAATACTTTTATTTATTAAATGTAAAATGCAGGTAGGTTAATAGCAAAAGCTAAAAATGGAATAGGATACTAAAAACATGGTGGGAGAATAAAAACAGATTTATAATTTAATTATAAATAAAAATAATATAAAATAATGGTCTGTTAGTGTTTTGCCCAGGGTGCAAGAACCATAAATAGTTTGTTTATTTTTTTACACTTATATTTTTTTTAAACAAGCATAAAAGATACGGATAAGTAATACTCACAGATTTACACATCCATACATGTTCATGTATTTATAGATTCATAAAACTTAAGGGCTGATGATTATTGAATTTGAATTATATTTAATTATTGTTACTGTATTACATGTATAAATAAATAATTGATTATTAACTGGTTAAGGTAAATAAAAATTAGTTAGGTTTAATAGAGTAAAAAATTACTAGAATAATTAATATAATCCGATTTAGATTCATTTAATTAAATCAATTTATTTGTCTATAATTAATTTAATCTATTCAATTAGATAATCAGTTAAATTTATTTAATTAGATAATTCATAATTAGATAATTAATTTATTAATAATTAGTGAATTTATTTAATCACATATTCAATTCAGTTTATTTAATAGATCAAGCAGAAAATCAAATTGTGTGATTAGATAATTTAATAGAGTAAAATTCAAGTAAAAATTAATTACGTTTAACAGCGAATAAAAAAAAGGTGATAAAGACATATCATGTTCACAAGAAAAAAAACTGGGATATACACATATATATATATATATATATATATATATATATATATATATATATATATATATATATAAAACAACGAATAAAAATGTGATATACACATTATATATATATATATATATATATATATAATAAAATAATATAAAAAATATAAAAAAGTAATATATACAAAAAATATTGTCTGTGTATATATATATATATATATATATATGTGTGTGTGTACAATAAAAATAATATAAAAAGGTAATATATACAAAAATATTGTGCGTATGTTATTGCAGATTTTATTTAGTTTGGGTGAATGGTAGAAATATTTATGAATTAATTTAAGGAATAATTTACCAATGTTAGTTTGGACATTACGACAGAAGGGTGGGTTAAACCAAATAATGTTAAGTTTAAGTGATTTCTGCTTATTTCTGTCTTCTATCTTCAACAAAAACAATGTCAAAGTTATAGTTGCATTTAAAAACATAGATAAATATATTTCACAACATAATGTTATGATATCAAATAAATATTTGGCCCACATAAACAACATCCATCACCCAACTAATAAAAATGACCCATCTAAAAATAATTGCAACTTTTGAAAAAATAAACCTGCCCGTTGAATGGCCAATGTATATCCAAAAGTATTGCTTATGGAGCTTAAATTCATTCAGATGATAATGATGTTAAATTTTACTTTGAAGATATAACAACCACATGTTTTCTTTAAACAACAGTAAATACAGCAAATGTACTGGTTTATCCATACATTATTATTGGAAATTAAAAACACCAGTAAAAACCCAATGATTACCTGGAATATCATTGCTCAGGTCAAAGGTAACATCCAAGAAATTTACAACTTTAGCATTAGTTAAGGTTGTAATATTAAGATCATTAAACCCTTTCTGAATTTATCCGTTTTTTTTTTTGTGGATTAGTTTTGCGGAGGATTATCAATCTGTCATCTTGGTAAAGTCCAGTGTTAAAGTACTTCTAACAGGTGGAAGACAAGATTTAACAACCATGTTTATCTTTAAATACAGCAAAAGTACTACTTTATCCATACATTATTGGAAATTAAAAAATACACTACAGTAATTATCCAATTATTATCTGGAATATCATAGCTAAATCCAAACATTATAGTGAAAAAAGAGATAAATGTAATCTACACCTTTTAGAAAAACTTGTCATTTTAAGCCATATCAATAATCCAAATTTGCTTAATAAAAAGTGATTTAATGACCACATGCAGTTATAGAAAAAAATACTTAAATTCTTTGACCCAGACTGATATAGATCCCTTTTATGTTTGCCTCTTTCTTTCTTTCTCCCACAATAATACTTTTAACAGTTATGAATTAAACTCTTTTTATTTTTACTCCTAATATTTTTAATTCTTAATTTAAAAATTTTACCTCTTAATTTTTTTCATTTTTATTTTATTTTGTATTATTTTTAATTTAAATTTAAAATTTTTAATTTTCTCTACGTTTTTATGTAATTAAACTTTTAAGACTAATGATTTACACCCCTTTGATTTCTTCTCTCTGCATTTCTACATTTTTTATTTTAATTTTAATTTCAAATTTTAAATTTAGATTTAAAGTTATTGTCTGCAAGTAACTGTAGAATATTTAAAATTTTAATCTTGTTATAAAAAACAGTAACATAACTTTATAAGATTTAATTCACATGAACATTGAGTGAACTTAAGTTAAAATCTATTAAACTGTCAGTTTGAAATATGCACCTGATAATTGCATAATGCATAAAAGTCTGAGTCATGCTGTAGATGTAGGATAATAGATATATCTGTATGTATGTGTTGTGTTTTTTATTATAGAAAAAATGTTTATCTTACTGTATTAGTATGTATATATTTATATATATCCATACACACACACACACACACACACACATATATATAATTTCAAATTCAATATGGACACAACATTTTGCTACAGCTTCTCAAGCCACCCAGGAATTATGTCAACTGATTTCACTAGGAACTCTTGTGGTATGGAAGACATAATTTCTTATATTCAGTTTGAAATTCTTTCAAAGTCATTGTTTGGTATAGAAGTCACCAGAGGACATAGGAAGTTACTTTTCAGTCACCCTGTATATATGCACCCACACACATACACATATAAATACTTATTCTCTCACCTGTCAATTGAGCACTCTGTGAAAATGATACATTTTAAAAACAGTAGCTATTCACCGCTATTTCCACATAGACTTTCAGCAATGAATTGAACATTCCTGTCTATAGGTGTTTGCTTACATTGTTTATATAACATGCTAAAATTTGCCATCCTTCACTGTGTGAATCTTTGATTGATGTCAAATTAGTTGGGTCTCAATCCCAGATGAAAGCAATCGGATGTCTAACATTACTGATAAACTGTGATACAACAAACAGGATTGTCTTCAGTTGACTGTATATATATATATATATATATATATATATATATATATATATATAAATGAGTGTCAGTGTTGATATATTCATTATGATTTTATTTTTATGAATAACTGTGAAAAATGAACAGCAGTTTTATATGCATATTATTCTGATGATTGAAATATTTGAAAATTGAGGACATATTTAGTAACATTATCCAATGAAGCTCACCTGAGAGAAAGACACTCAAAGAATTATTTTGAACTCTGCTAATTACTCCCCATTATATTTCAAATAATAGTCAAATGTAGTTTGCTTTCATGATCATTTTCATGAAAGTCAAGAGTTTAAAAATATAAACACTGAAAAAAAAAAAAATCACTGCTAGTTATAAAAAAATAAACTTTTCTAAATACCTTCAACTGTAAGAGGCACATATACAAGTTATATTATGAAGTTATTTCATTCATCTTGAGAACAGTCTTCCTGTAACTTTGCATATAATCAGAGGGGAGCTTACTACACATGCATGAACAGTGGTATTACTCAGTTAGTAGTAAGCTTATGTACTGTATAACTGCACTATTCATTTATGTATTCAGCAACTGTACTATTCACAATAAATATGTTTCAAGGTTTGCATGAAAACTTGAATATTTCTTCATAGAACCTTTGGTATTTTTTAGAAACAAATTAAATAGGTAGATATAAACAGACTTAAATAAATATGAAGTGGCTTAGATAGATAGATTGCATATATTTTTCTTAATCATTTTGTTTAAGAGAGCTTTACAGAAAAACTTACAAAGGAAAAAAATTAATAAATGCAACACTTTGATGAAAAATCAAATTATTTATCAAACAAAAACCCATTTCAAATTTTGAGGGATTTTATACTTGTTCTTTTGATTATTCCCAATATTTTATTTTTCTCATATTTATAGATGTTGAAGAATGTAATGGACTTACAGTCAATTGGGTTACAAATCACCTCTACTGGACTGATGCCAAGACAAGTAGACTTGAAATGTCTAACTATGATGGAAGTGGGAGAAGGATTCTTTTTGGCTCCCGAATGGATCAGCCTCGAGGTATTGCTGTGGATCCAGTTTCTGGGTGAGTAAAAATGTATGATATTTAATCCATGTTTTGAAAAAAAATAATCAAAACATAAAAATGAAGCTATTCAGAAGATAATTTATCTTCCTTCAATGTTTTTTCATCCCAGTCCATCAATTGCATGATTTTTCCACCAATAATTCACTTAGATTTGATTGAGATCTTCAAAATCATATGCTTATGTAAATATACAAAATGGGAGATATAGATCAGTATTTACAAAACAGTTGTTTTAATCACTGTTTCATATTCTTCAGTGAACCTCATATTAAAGGCACATTAGATAGTTAAAGCATTTTCACCAGCAGTGCCTGATACAAATCTTGGACATCAATTGGCAGATTGTGCAGCAGAAACAAAAGTCTTTTAGCACAAAAACATAGCCTGCATAAGAAACTATTTCTCTGTAAACAAATGTGTTGAACAGGTCAACACATATGAAGAATGGCAGATTGCCCATAAGTCTTTTTTGATGGTGAGCTGGTACAAAGTAATCAACCTGTGCATAAGCCCAAAATATGTTACAAGGATATAGTTAAATGTAAACTAAAGACTCTTGACATTAATGTTGAAGAATAAGAAACTGCTGTTGGAGATAGATCTGGCTGGATAAGCTTCATTTGAGAATGCTGCAACAATTTCTATCAGAAGAGGAATGGACATGCGAGTAAAAGGTGCACCATTAGAAAAAGGGAAATAGAATTGTCCTAGAGCAATTAGCACACCACCACACACGTGCAGTATTTGTGTAAAAGTCACCCTCTTGGTGGCTTATTTAGTCAATCACTTGAGATCACACCCTAGAGGTCAGGTGCAAACTCCTGGGAATACAGCCCTACCAGAAAGACCTGCAGGTTACTTGCATGAGGGTTTTGTGGCAAGGTTTGTATGTCTGATGTGGGACTCAAACATCACATGTACACAGAGTCAGGCAAATTTCCAACATAAATAACACAGATAAACTTTATATTTGCCAAGTCTGTAAAAGAAGTTTTAAAAGTGAAGCTGACTTTAGGAATCAATTATAGGCCCATAGCAGAGCATTAGCTTGCATATAAATGATGGAAAAATAAAATTCTGAATAAAAACACAACAAAATAGCTTCCAAGTGAAGTGATAGTCTTCTTCTGCAAAGAAGTAGCAATCATCATGTATGTGTGTGTGTGTGTGTGTATATATATATGTGTGTGTGTGTGTGTGTTTTATGCAAGATTGATTAAAGACCAACAAAAGTTCTTTGTTAAGGATTTTTTGTTTATTCTTTTATATTTATTACCCTTTTTCTGTTTTACAGTACATATTTTCCAAACTGTCCAATGTCTGAGTACTTTAGGCTTTTAAAAGCTATTATCAGTGTGTTTGTTTTTGTACTATGTTTTCAGTTATTGTAGCTTTTGTGTATTAATGTGACATTTTGTGTTAACAGGTCTTTTTTAAATTTTTTTTATTTATGAAATATATTTACTATTTTTTTTCCTTAAAGTTAAAATCATTTCATTGATGGTGGGTTGTTTTTTATGGTTAATGTTTCTAGTTTTTGTAGTCATTTTTTACAGTTTATATGATATACTATTTTGTGTTATTGTTTGAGAAATATAAAACAAATAAAAAAAGAAATTTCATTGGTCTTTAACCAAACTTGCATAAATTAAAAATTACTGCCAAAGTGTGTGTGTGTGTATATATATATATATATATATATATACTAGCAGTATAGCCCGGCGTTGCTCTGGTATAATGAAAGCTTTAAAACTAATCCATGGTCTTGGAGCTCAGACTCTTTGGACATTGGTACGAAAGACTGAAAAGCAATAGTTGTTTCCAGTTAAAGCGAAACCGTAGACTGAAAGAAAAATTTTGATTTTCTAGTATCAATATCAAATAAGTTTTTTTCATCATAAACTGAATTTTGAAGGCTAAATAAGTCCTCTGAGTAAATGGTATCATGGCTGAGACTAAGAACTACAATTATACCTACTTAGAGCCAAACCCAAAGCAAAAACTAAAATAAAAGTGCTGAAAAAATACAAACATACAGGCAGATAAACAGACACACACACACACAAACATCTTGCCTTATATATATATATATATATATATATATATATATATATTCGATTTTCTGCACTATTGTAAGAACTGCAACACTGAAACTTCTGAATATCATTTTTTATGTCTTTGTCTATGAGTGTATCAAATTTGATTAAAATCGGACCACTCCTTCTATAACCCGATTTTTTCGATTATCGATTTTCGATATTTATTGGGCGTACCTTAACACAAAACCTAGCTAAGAACACTCACAGATGCTTATAGTACAACTGTGTAAATTTTCAAGAAAATTGGTTCAGCCTTTCGGAGTCTATAGGTAACAGACACACACATACACAGACAAAGTTCCATTTATAAATAAGTTTAGATTTAGATTAGATATATATAAAATTAGATGTTGAAATGGATTTAAATATAGCTATAAGAGATAAACTTTTTCAATTTTTGTTCTGAAGAAAAATATGAGCTTTCTGAAAAGGATAAACACATACAAGTAGTAAATGCCTAGATAGCTTGAGGTAGAGCTATATGGAACATAATTAGGTCTAATTTGAAAAAGGTCTGTTTCACATAAAATCTTAAAACACTTATAAAATTGAAAGATATTGAGATATTTAACAAGATTGTTTTTTTTTTAATATTCCAATACTGATAATGATTATTCTGAAGAAAATACTCTTTGAATAAAGTATCTTTGGATATTGTTTTTTAGAAAAAGTTTGTGATTATCTACTTTGTTTGCCAGCTGACTTCTCTTAATACCTACTAGATGGTGTTTTAAAAAATAGTGTAAAAGGAATGACACATACCTATATTTTGCTTTCATGGCTTGTTTCCCCTCCAAGATGATTTCTTAGTTCCCATGCAAAATGCATGTCATAAACAACACACTACACTATTTCCTGTTCCAGAAATGGTTTATGGCCATATTGTGTTAAAACCCCAGTTGTTGTACAATTACCAATATTGAGCAATGTTAAGCATGGTCAGTTCCTAGATGGGTGGCTGCTTGGGAATATAAGGTGCTGTAAGCTGGGATGTGCTGGTATTGTAATGGGATAATGTCACAGAATTGGTGAGCTGAGTTCCAATTCTAGTTGCGTTCTTTGCATGCACTTATGCACAAATACTCCTAGGAAAAGTATGAATCCACCTTTTCTTTCCCAAATTATATGTTAATTAGTAGGATTTATATCAGTAAATTATTATTATCTCCAAAATTTCTTACAATCTAAAAATATTTTGTCTTAAATAATCTAATAAAAGGTTGATAGGTCATAAAATCAGCAAGAACTTATTCAAGGTATTAATAAATTCACATTTTTTTATAGAAATTGTCTTTTCAGTCAGCAGTTTCAACTGTAAAATGATGAGACTTAACTGCCAATCTAGTACCTCACTTAAATTCATGAGGTCTAGCTACTGAAATGGAAAACTCATCAGAACCATTACCAAAAATATTTTAAAAAATACTCAGGGAAGTTATGTTACAGTGGTGGGAAAGAGACCGAAGCCAAAATGCCAAGTCAGGGACAATAACATTCATTCATAAAAGATTACATTGCACTTAATTTATTTGCCTATTAAAATCTGACATTTCCAAAACAAATGGTCAGTTTCTTTCTGAATTTCTGGCACATGAAGTTATTATTTACATTATTTACATACAAACTGTTCTCCTCCTCTTTGTTATTGACTTACAGCCGTATCACATTGAAACATTAGTTCTCATACACTCACCAACATTGAGCCTGATCAGTACCTTGATAGGTGACCTCTTAGATTTGCATATTGTAATCAGAGAGCTGAGTTCCAATCCTAGCCAAATTTCTTATATTCACTTACATGCAAATACCCTTGGGAAAGGTATGAATCCACTTCTTTTGTCCTTCAACTATGGATTAATTAGTAGGACTTGTATCAGTAAATCATTATTATCTCCAAAATTTTTTCCAATCTAAAAATATTCTCTGGCTTTAAATAACTTGCAATCAATCCACAAATCAAATCCTGTTAAAAAAATGCTTTATGTGACCACAATAACATGTCCATTACAACTTATCACATATAACTATATATCACTTTCCAACACAAGAAAGTATCTCAGTTCAATAAATGAGACATTGCAATTACAAACTGATGATTGCCATAACAAGCTGATATTCTAATCTCGTTCAATGTTTCTCCAAGATATATTTTGTCAATCACTTCGGGTAGAAGGTTAGTTTTGCTTAATTTTCTATTTTATACTATGACTCTTCAGAACGTGGCTCTCTCTAACATCTTGTTTTGTTTTGGCCTGAATTTCTGGAATGAAGGGTAATCATTTTTTAATTTTTTTTGCATCTGGATTATTCCCCTCATCTTTTTTGTTATTATTATCTTTCATCCATTGTGTCCTGTGGCCTTCATAGTTGCTTCTCAGTCTGGGTAATGTTCAGAAAATTTCAAACAAAACCTTCTACGTAATTCATGCAGGTTGACTGTTCTCATTCTACTGTCCATATCTAGTGATATCTTGTCTCATTCTTATTTATTGAGAGAAATAAAATTACTACTTTAATGAAAAATGGATTTTTCTCTCCTTTTCTGAAATATGTTACACATATTCTTGATTATATATAAATATAATTTATTTATTTATTATGAGATTGTTAAAATTTTCTACTGAATATCATTCCAAAGAAAAACATACACTAAAGAAGGAACTACTTAACCTTGTTTTAATTTCTATCACTGAGAAAGACTAATTGCATGCATTAATATATTTACAAGTATAACTTATTTGCATAAATTCAAAATTAATAATACAGATCATATATATATATAATGGAAATTTCTATGTTTCAAGATTTTTACCTCATCATCAGGCAATCTAATGACTTCTAAAGAGATAAGAAAGATTGCATTATGTATAATACTAATCGTATCCAAGGATTGGCATTATTCAACATTCAGATGGCTTTCTTTAGATATCTAGTTTCCAAGATATATGTGGGCAGTCTGAGATAGATGGTTAGAAAAATTGCAATGGCAGAAAGCATTCATTGTAAACATCAATTGGTCCAGTGCTTATATTTAACTCTGGGAGTTCTGCTTCCAATGATATTGAATAAGCATCCCTATCTATTGCACCACACAGGAGTGGTAGCCAAATACTCATTCTTTTACTTAGAATTTAAAAATTTCAACAAAACACTTTTCCCTTCACATAATATCTACGTGTTGGTTTATTTGATCCATAAATTGTTAGGATAAAACAAGATGATAGAAAGAATAAGAGTGATAAATTTATGTGTAGTGAGGTTTGGGAGTTAGACATACTAAGATTCTGGTGTGTGTGTGTGTGTGTGTATATATATATATATATATATATATATATATATATATATATATTAAAAGCAATCAGAGTCTAACCGTACTGATCAGCTGTGATACAGTGAAACAGATCTGTCTGCGGATATATATATATATGTGTGTGTGTGTGTTTCATTTAAAATGACTGACAAGGAAGATTTTATTAACTTTTGATTTAATTTTTCTGGTATTCTTATATGTTTCATTTTAGCTGGAGATAAGGAATGTAAAAATGTTCCATAATTTACGACTTTCCTAGTGCTTTCAACTTCACAGGCCGTTTTCAAGGATGTTATTTTTCCAGTGTTGTTATGTCCTCATGTTTGACTGTAATGCAATTTTTCTGTTTCTAGTGTTTTTTGAAAAGGAGAATTCTTTAAAACTGTTATGTGATGCTCACAGCTGGGCATCATGTTGAGTGTCTGTCTATTTTTAAAAAAAAACCTTCAAAACATCATTTCCACTGCTACATAATGTAAGGTTGATGGTAGGAGAAAATTATTTGATATATAGTGCCTCTCTTATAGTGAGATGCCTTTGATATTGGGATTTATATAGTATTTTTATATTTTCAACCAAACTTTTTCTTAAGGTTTTTTGTAAGTTATGGGTTAATAAATGTTGTTTTAATTGTACTGTTATTACTAGATAGGTTGCATGTAAGGCAACTACTCAAGAAAATGGTAGTATGGCCAATCGAAGTAATTGACTTATGACAAGAAACACAATCTTGTACAGGGCATTGATATTCATACACTATATTAGTCATCAATAATTTATATTTGATAGGATTATTATTATTAGAAACAACAAGGTCTGCTGTCTTCCGTTTTCTATAATGTATTATAAATTTTACATGTTTTTGAGGAATTGTGGCAGAAATATGGTGTTTAATAATTTTTCCATCTAGAAAATTCATTTTGTTTATAATTAATGTGCATTTGGCTACAATAAAATATGTTGATGTTTTCTTGTGTGTTATACTTAATGCTAATGTCATGTATTTTTTGTAAGTGAATGTGGTGGGAGTTTAGTACAATTTAGATTTAGCCAGCAGTTTGTAGCCATAGTGATACAGCTTTGGGTTAGGAGAGGGGTGGGGAGTAGCTTAATTTTGGGCAGGTCACTTTTTAGTTTTGTCTGGGTAATTCTTATATT
The DNA here is from genome assembly GCA_037127315.1 of Ascarosepion bandense. Classification (NCBI taxonomy): domain Eukaryota; kingdom Metazoa; phylum Mollusca; class Cephalopoda; order Sepiida; family Sepiidae; genus Ascarosepion; species Ascarosepion bandense. The sequence goes on from JBBBDQ010000134.1 coordinate 1,386,679, forward strand.
GGGATGTAAGGTTTTTTAAGAAAGGGTAGATACTTTCTATTTTACTACTATCTATGAGTGGATAGAATAAAGTTGCTATTAATGTTCTGTGAGTTTATTTTCTTTCATTTATATGATGTTCGTTTTTTTTAATTTATATTTTTTATTTTGAGGATTAAATATGGGTATTAATTATCTTTTTTTATTTTTAAGGCTGTATCACTCTGGCTACAAACTGCTGGCTCAATCTAAATCTTACTAAACTCCCACCACATTCACTTACATATCATATTACCAAAAATAAATCGTTTTCAGCATTTATTTTTCATTTCAACTTAACACCAGATGAGGAGCAAACATAGCTCTGAAATGTGAAAACTTTTGTGTAGTGATACTATGCTTTTATAAACCATTGTAACAACCATTACAATATAAATCTCTAGGTTGTATCGAGCACTCTTTATAAAAGTAAATGCATGAACAGTGGGTTTAAAACCTACATGTTCCATAACTTTCTTACAATAAATATATATATATATACACGAAAAATCTAAAGTGAGCCAAAACCTACCGTGGTTTCACACTACGGATTGTCATATATATATGTGTGTGTGTGTGTGTGTGTGTGTGTGTGTGTGTGTGTGTGTGTGGAACTTCCTTCTATTTGCTTGGTTTCCTGATAGATACAATCTCCAGAAGTTTAAATGCAATGTCAATTGCCATCTTCTATCTACTTGATTCTCTTTTTTCTTGTATCATTTCGACATCCCCTGTACTTGTTTCTTTTTTCTTTTCTCTCACTATGCACCAGTGGTGGTCCTGTCTTACTTGAGGTTAAACAATTGTAAAATATATATATATATATATATATATATATTACAATATATATGAATGTATGAATTTGCTTGAGTCACAAGATTTAGCAACTAGGTTCTTTTACTATGAAACCAATAAAATGTAAACGCAAATTCTACTCCAGCATGCTTTTTTCTCACACTTCCCACCTGTGGAATTCCCTTTTGTTTACTTGCTTTCTTGACAGCTACAATCTCCAAGAATTTAAATGTAAAGTCAATAGTCATCTCCTATCTTACTGACTTGCATCCTCTCTCTCATTCTCCTTTCTCTGTCCACTCCACTCTCATCAGTATTCTTATCCTTCTCTTACCCACTTCCTGACACCCCCTATAACCTGTCAATCTTTCTCATAACTTTCTTCCTCTGTAACGCCCTGCACACCAGTGGCAATAAACTGCTTTGCTTGAGGCAATACGATTACAAAAAAAAAAATTACAGTTTATAGATATACTATCAGTGTAGCCTGGTGTTGCTCGGGTGTAATGAAAGCTTTAAAACTAATCCATGGTCCTGGAGCTTAGACTCTTTCGACATTGGCACGAAAGACTAAAAAGCAATAGTTGTTTTCAGTTAAAGTGAAACAGTAGACTGAAAGAAAAATGAATGGCTGTACGTCAAATTTTGATTTCCTGGTATTGATATCAAATAAGTTTTTTCATCGTAAACTGAATTTTGAAGGCTAAATATGTCCTCTGAGTAAAAGGTATCTTGGCTGAGACTAAGAACTACAATTATACTTACTTAGAGCCAAACACAAAGCAAAAACTAAAATAAAAGGGCTGAAAAAAATACAGACATACAGGCAAATAAACAGGCACACACACAAACATCTTGTCTTTTATACATATATATTATCGATTTTCTGCACTATTGTAAGAACTGCAACCTTGAAACTTCTGAATATCGTTTATGTCTTTGTCTATGAGTGCATCAAATTTGATTAAAATTGGACCATTCCTTCTATAACCCGATTTTTCCAATTATTGATTTTCGATATTTATCGGGGTACCTTGACACAAAACCTAGCTAAAAACACTCGCAGACGCTTATAGTACAACTGTGTAAATTTTCAAGAAAATTGGTCCAGTCGTTTCAGAGTCTATACACACACAAAGTTCCATTTATAAATAAGTTTAGATAACATAACATACAATACTAATATACTTACATACAAATCGGTAAATTTTGTGTTGTGGGTGACAGTAATTGAATTAAACTCTTCTTCATTATTGTTAAACAAATCTTCTTCTAATTATGATGCAGGAAATCAATTTTGCAAAAAAGTTATGACCCTAATATGCATACATACACTTTTATACATATTGATTATCTATGATATATCAATTTTATATGCATTTGTGTGTGTATGTGTGATTAAGCTGTCTATTCAGTTATGTCTTAAGATCAATGGTAAAAAATGCTTTGAGACTGTAAAGCCTGAATGTCTTGACAAAGGTCATACTTCTTTGAACATTATGAACTGATGCTACAGAATCACAAACAAAATGTTGTCCCAAATAATAGAAAACAAATCACTTGCAGACTACCAACAGCAGCAATAATTAAGATAGATAACACATGTAATTTGAAGAGAAAATAATGACATAATCAACATATTAACTTTTTACATCACTTCAAATCAAAGATTAGGAAGGAAACTGCCATCAACACTGGAAAGAGCAATAACAGCTACTGGATTTGATATACCTGTTTGCCTAAAACATTGTTTTAGTGAAAATATTTTATAAATGTCAGTCATAAGCAGCACTGGCTGCTCAATCAATTAATGCTGAACATTTGCTTATAAAGAAACAGCTAATATCACTATTACTATTTTGTATATTTGTGTGGAATTCTTTCTTTTATGCATGTTTCATTGAATATAATGGACAAGGTAAATTTAATAAGTTTTTACTATGTTTTTCTAACAATGTTCAGTATTTTCTTAGTTTTTTAAAGATTCACTTTCTTAACTCTCATAAAAGAAAAACTGTATAGATACTGAAACCACAGAATATAATACTCATTAAATTTTCCTTGTCAGTCACATCCAATTACATATATATATATATATATATACGCTCTCATACCCTGATTGAGCACTTTGGAAGAATGGTAGACTTTGAAAAACAGTAGCTACTCTGGCATGTACGCATCGCTCATTCAGTAATGGATTAGAGCACTCTGGCTATTGGGCAGGTATAATAACAATATACACGCTAAAAAGTCTGCCTTCTTCTACCGAACACCCATAGCCCAGAGGTAGAATCATTGACTGACGCCAATTTGGTCGGGTTTCAATCCTGGGTTAAAAGCAATCGGAGTCTAACTGTACTGATGAGCTGTGATACAGTGAAACAGATCTGTATGGAGATGACAATATATATATATATCGTTGTTGTAACCTTAAAAGTTACTGAATGAGAACTAACCAAAGTGAAGGTTGGAAAATGAAGTCGTAATCTTTATAGCAACAACATATGTCAATTCACTCTATATCTCTTCTGTTTCTTTTACTTTGTCTTTTTCGGATTTTTGTTTCGGGAGATTTTTGAGAAATGAGCACATCAAATGTGTTGAAAAGAACTTCCATAGGCTCAACTAGAGTATCATTCTCTTCAGCTATATGCCTACATTTATTTGATTCTGGTCCCTTTTGTGTATCATTTCCGGTCCTTTGACTAAATATATCATTCTACCAATTCTTTTGATGATAGTTCCAGCTTCCCAATAAGTTTTCCCTGTCTCATACATTTGGTGAAACACCTTTTCACTCACTTGATAAAATTTATTTTCAGTTTTTTGGACTGTATGTTCAACTTTTTTCTTATTTGGTATTAGCTTATCAAAGACCGATGTATATATGTATGCATGTGTGTGTGTGTGTGTGTATATATATATATATATATATATATATATATATATATATTTAGTGTATAGACAGCAGATAATTTTCTAAACATATACTGTTAAATATAACAGACAATGAATGTCTATTATGTTTAATCAGGAGCCATTCTAAACATCGTATTTTGGTTTTAATTTCAGGTGAAAATAAAGACAAAAATTGTTTAACATTTGACTATTTTTTATTATGCTAGTTCTAAGCTTTTGACTCACATGAGCCATCTTCATAGTCATTTTAGAAAGATTAATATAAAGATATCCACCATCAAAGATGAAATTTTTCTTGTGCTGACATAAAACATTGCTATGCAATGATAAGTTACCAAATAGCAGATGCAGGTTGTAAATCAGCAATGCGGTTTTATGACATGATACCATGTGAAAGACCAAAATGTTAGCAACAGAACCATATGTCTAAATGCAGTGGAATGTTTTGTGACTCAGTTGAAATGTTATTTTATTGAGTGTGGCTCATTTTGATTTCATGTAGATGGCCTCTAATATCTGAAGGTTTTTTTCTACTGTTTGTACATGTGAGTATTATTGTGTTATTGACTAAAATCTGTCTAATATTATGTACATAGCCAAAAAGTTTAATTTTCAATTTGTGATGCAGTTGATATCGGCTTGGAATGAGAAATTAGGGAGCTGAGTTCAAATTCCATTTGAATGCATTGCATTCACTTGTGAACAAATGCCCTAGGGAAGGTATTAATCAGTCTCTTCCCTCCAGTTATGGGTTAAATAACAGGACAGATTGAGTTCTATTGCCTTGGCTGGCAACCATCTACCACAGAGAGTAATGGCAATCTACTGTGGTATAATTTTCTGCCCAGTCAGTCATGTCTCTTTTGAGACATGATCGCCCAAGCATGAATCACATATGGCACTTGGCTGACTGATTTCTGCTGATACTTTTTAATATTTGCGTGTTTATATACTGTTGTAGAATTAGTGTTATTCATTACTTTTGTGTGTAAATCTGTGAATGTGTGAATTTTTTTATTGATAAATGTCATGTTATCTGGTTATGTTTTCTTCACTTTCTTATTTTTTTAAATTTTAAAAAAAATTTTTCTGTTCTGGTTTTCTGCTGATTTTTAAGGAGTGCTGGATTTTCATTTATTATTTTGTGATTTTAAGGGTGACAGTTGAATATTTGTGTGTGTGTGTGCATATGCACATATGAATGCTTGCATGACTCTGTACATACATCTGACTGTTTGCATCTGTGTTTATAGATGTGTGCTGACACATTCACACATGGTTGTGAGTGTTAATTGTGTACATGTTTTTAATGTAAACTGGTGCATTTTTAGTGATAGTTTGGTTGATGTATTGTTTTGCACTTTTTTGTGTATGTCTTTTTTCTTTATTATTTTATTATTATTGATATATATATATATATGCATGTGTGTTTGTGTGCCCACTTCTGTGCAATTGCTTATGTATATTTTTGTGTTGTAAAGTGTGTAAGCACATGTTGTTTTTTTATATTGTGGTAGATATGTGTTAGATTTATGTGCATTTTTTCTCAGCGGGTTTGGTGGGGAAATTCAGTATTTCTTTGTTATTGATATTATGGTTATTCTTTTCTAATTGATTTTTGTTTGATTTTGGAGGGGAAAGGCATTAGGTGCAATGAATTGTGTTTGTAATAAATTTGTATTTTATATTTTGTTTATTTGTTTTGTGTGTAAGTGGTAAAGTCAGTCTTTATTTTAGTGTAGTGTAATACTAAAATAAAGAGGTTTTTATCTTGAATAAACATGGCTATGTGATGAGGATATGTTGATTGTTAGGTCATGATTTTATGCAGGTAACATTGAAGAAATCAGAAAGCTGATAATAGTAATGTTAATAAGAATTTGGGCATAGAAATCAGTTAAAAAGACATTTCAAAGAAATTAAAATAATCATACTAATAATGCATCCACTAAGAGCATAATTATAGTTTTATGAAACTGTTATGGTTATTACTACTACATATATGGCTAATAGTAATACTACTAATATATTTTATTTGGAGTGGGCTCATGATATCAAAAATGACGACAAAATATTTATATTGATATGCTGTCTAAAACTGTGGCAACATATATATTGATGTATCTACTATTGAATATCTTACATTAAGACATAAGAAAAAAATAATCTAAACCTCTGAGCAAGACAGGAGGGATATATACATATATATATATACTGATCTTTATTATAATAGAGAAGATATATATATATATATATATATATACTGATCTTTATTATAATAGAGAAGATATATATATATATATATATATATATATATATATATATATATATACTGATCTTTATTATAATAGAGAGGATATATATATATATATACTCTTCAACTCAGTGGCATAATTCTTGCAAAAATTAAAATAATAAGGTAGTGTTAAAGAACAAACACATGACAAGAACTTTTGTAACTGGTATGAGGTTTAATAACTGGTAGTAAAGAGAAAAAACTTAGCCAATGCTGCCTCGCTAATGTCTCTTTAATGAACTGAGCCGATGCTGCTTCACTATTGTCTCTCTCTCTCTCTCCATGAGTGTGAAAGAATGAATGCACAGGAAATTTACTCTTATTCAAACAGCAGCAACAGATTGGTTACTGAATCTATTGTCACTTATGATAAATTAAGTTTCCAACATTTCACGAGTTACCCTAGTACAAAATAATTTTATTAAACAAATGATTGTAACTTTTCAGTACTAAGGAAAAAGTGATAAACAGATTTAGACTTTGGTAAATGTCTTCTTTTATGTCCCATATCCCTTCAAGATGTGGGTGATCATGACTCACCTAAACTTCCTATACCTCATACCTATGTTTGTCTCCTTTCTAGCCCACCACTTCTTCTGTCAACCATTTATACAAAAGTGTTGGGTTGGTCAGTTGCCATTTCTCTATGCCCTTCTTGTGATTGCAATCATTTTTCTCAATAACAGTCTGAGAAGATAAAACCCAGTGTGTAGCACCAGTGAATGTTTTAATCTTTTCACGAGAAGGAAATAAATTTACTAAGATGGAAGAGGTTACTGAGTGGGAACGAATATGAAACAAAGAACATTATTAAAGAGAAAGCTGTAATGGAAGAATTAAGAAGACAGATTACAATTGATATTTCATTTAAATTTTTAAAGATCAAACCTGACTGAAAAGCAAGAAGACAGAAGAGAATTCCACAAATAAAAAGTGTTAGGGGAAAAAACTATTAGCAAAGAACTTATGATTACATCTAGCCATATCAATTATTATATGAGACCTTGCTACCAATCTAGTTGACTGTAGTTGGGATCATTGAGTTTAATGCAAACAGTTCTTCCTCAGCTGTATCAAATGCACTTTACTAGTGCTACATAGTGTTTTGAATTCAGGATTTTCCTTCTCCTAAACCAGTTGCCACCCAAGTATACAGAACCCAGTCTGTCCTGTTATTTACCCATTGCTGGGGGGTAGATAATGAATTTATATCTTTTCTAAGTATATTAGCACATAAGTGAATGCAATGAACTCAACTGGAATTCAGACTTGGCTTTCTGATTCCTCAATCTGAGCAACAATCCATCACCCTACCATTCCCCCTACATCTATTTCTACAATCTAATACTGGATTAAAATTTGTAATTCAGAAAATACTTGAAAACTAAATCACAGTTTGATCAAATCCTTGTGTCTGAAATTGAGAAAACAGTACTGTTCAGAATTTCTCAATATGAGCGCTAACACAAAATCACAAGTCATTGTGACTGAGGCCTTGAGTCTATTGGTCATGTTTAACTACTGATCTAGGCAGATTAAACACTCTCTCTCAAAGGTCTGATCAGCATAGTTGTAGTATAGACCACAGGTTGACTATGTGGGTGCTGAAGAGAGACACAAATGTGTCTAAGAGTAAAGTGACATCAAATCAAAATCATGTAAAGTCATGTAATTAAAATCCAAGAAGAAAGATCTTGTCAGTTGTAAGGAACTAATGCAAGTGCTAGTAAAGAATAATGTCTTGTATACATAAATGTAAGTCAAAAGTTATTTGCACATTATCTGACTTAGCATATCTTTAGACAAGAGTATGGATAGTTTTTTTTTACTAATGCTAATTTCTGTGTATGCATATCTATTTAAATCACTAGCTTATCTGCAGACACCTTCTGCAACACCCATAGAACAAACCTGTCATTTATACTATCATTATAGGAAACCTGAATGCAAAAGGATGTGCATTGTGGTGCATTGGATATCGGCTTGGAATGAGAAATCAAGGAGCCGAGTTCAAATTCCAGCCGAATTCATTGCATTCACTTACACGCAAATACCCTTGGGAAAGGTATTAATCTGTCTATTCCTTCCAGTTATGGGTTAAATAACAGGACAGATTGGGTTCTATAGCCTTGGTCAGCAACCAGTCTACCGCAGAAAGCAATGGCAACCTATTGTGGGATAACCTTCTGCCCAGTTAGTCATGTCTCTTTCGAGACATGATCACCCAAGCGTGTATCATGTATGGCACTTAACTGACTGAATGCAAAAGTCAGAAAGGAATAATGAGGGAAAATGGATGACAAGTTTGGATGTTGAAACTCTAACAAGCATCATGAAAAATGTCTTCAATAGTGTGCAAGAAATGTAAAAGTAACTAATTCTTAGTTTATTGTTATTATTACAATACTCGATCAGTTTGCTGTATTATTTAATCCATAGGAAAAGAGACAGATATTTATGACTGGAATTTAACCCTGAATGAAATTAACCCTGGAATGCTGATATATGTTCTGCACTGTGCACATCTACCTATTGATTACAGAAGGATAACTATATGGCAATATTATCAGGATAATTCTTCTTATTCTATGCGTCATGTCCATTCAGGACGTAGGCGATCATAGCCCTCTGCAATTTACTGTCCTAAGACTCATAATATCAGTAAGAATAATAATATTTGTATATGAAAGAATATCCATATGAGATTGATAGAGACAGGTGGAAAATCTGCGTTCAACCAAGAAAATAAGATTTTGTTAATTCTGTCAGCTAATACATCTAATGGAATACTGATTAGGCTAAATAATGGACTTTTAATTTTGTTAACTTCAAAAAGAAAAATTAAGAAATATATGAAAAAAAGATTATGGAAGCGTCATTATTCTCTTATCAAACCTTCTGAATTAATGAAAAGGAAAAAGTTGAAATTATAAAAAAAATATTTTTTAAAATTATTTTCATTTGCTGTTTTATTATTTAAAAATGTTTTCTTTTTGTGCACTTCCATTTGTGTAATTATTCCTGATAGCCACATTTGGCCTTAATGTGTAAGGCGGAATAAGTGGTTAACTCTGAACAAGAATAAAACTAAAAATCTTTTTGTTCGTCATCACCCAAGACAAATGTCGATCATTCCAAATTACCCATCTAAACTTGCTTCTAGTCACTGCCTGTTTTACTTGTTGTCCCAAATTAAGTCATCATCTAAAACAGCTGTCCATGGAGAAACTTGAGCTATTAATCAAAGCAACACTGCTACTGATGTTGACATTTTACAGTTTCTGATTCAACACATCCTAATGTTGATGGGATTGTTCCATTTGCACAATTCACAAGGAGACTTTTCTACATCTTCCTTTTTTCCAATTTTTCAAATTAAATTCAATCACCCATTATTTTTCTCAGGCTTTCTTAGATATTCACATTTATTTTATTCCCATCCATTTTCTTGTTCTGCAGGCAGCAAACAAAAAACACAGACTTATAACATTTATTTTCATTACTCTTAAAAATTTAATCATGACACACATTTTCTCTGTGTATGGTAATGGTAATATTAGCCATTTCTCTACAAGGAAATATTTGGTATTCATTGACTGGGCATCCAGTGCTGCTTTTGGTTGAAATTAATAAAATCTTTCTTTTAAAACAATTTTTCAGAAAAATAGGTCTCTCAATGGCTATAGCTGTTACCACTCTTTCCAGTATTAATGGAAGTTTCTTTCCTAACCTTTTATTTGAAGTCATGTAGAATATAAACATCTTCATTGTATCATTATTTTCTTTTCACGTATATGCAATTCATTTTAGTTGTTGCTGCTGTTGGTAGTCCTCAAGTGATGTTTCTATTATTTGTTACAGTTCTTTCTTTGTAATTCTGTAATGCCAGTCTATAATGTTCAAAGATTGCTGGTGTTTTAAAAGCCCATCAAGCTTCACTCATTCAATGCCATTTTTTAACCCTTGATCTTAGAAAGCAATTGTATACAGCTGGCAGTTTAGATATTTCTGAATAGGTTTGGCACCTTGCATGGCATCTCTATGGAAGATTTGATCTGATGAAACAATGTAAGAAAATTACTTTAGTTTTCAGGTTCATGTTTTGACATTTTAGCAGTATGCAGTGTTGGGCAGAAATACCTCTGGTACATCCTATTCTATATTCAGTTTCCTTTTCTCCTATACTATACCTAGCTGATTCATATGCCATGGTATTTGAATTTTTTAGTATTTACTAATTCTATATGAAAATGCAGGGTGCCCCTAGGTATGAATTTGCATGAGATACTAGATTAGCAACTAGGTTCCACCCTCTTACAGTGAAACAGATAAGATGTAACCGCAATTTCTACTCCAACAGCTTCTTTTCTTGCACTTCCCGCCTGTGGAATTCTCTTCTGTATACTTGCTTCCCCAACAGCTACAATCTCCAGGAGTTTAAATGTAAGGTTAGTAGACACATCCTAACACACTAACTTCACCCATTCTCTCAAACACTCTTCCCATCCATACAACCCTCATCCTTGGTATCCTCACCTGTCTATCACCCTCCTTCTGACATTTCCTATATCTAACCAATCTTTCTCAACACTTTCCCCTATGTAACCCCCTAACCACTCTTTCACATCACTTTCACCTATGTAACCCCCAACCACTTTTTCTCATCACTTTCCCCCTGCGCAACAGTGGCAGTGAAATGCCTTGCTTGGGGTGAAATGATTAAAAAAAAAAATTGTACAACTCATTACTTAAAAATTTCAGTCATTGTATATTTTTCAGTCTGACATATCTGCATGTGTGGTTCAGAGTTTTCCTAAGGCTGGAGAGCCCAGTCTACTCTGCTCTTCTCTTTAGCCTATAGCTGAGGGGAGAAGTGATGCATTCATATCTTTCCCAATTATAGGCGTGTAAAATTGAATGCAACAAATTTGGATAAAATCTGAACCATGTACACTGATTTCACTTTCCATGACATTAATCATTTCACTAAATCCATGTTCTATCTGCTTACATACTTCAATCATTTAAACAAAAAGTACTAGAAAATAAACTTCTGACTAGATTTGAATTTTTATTTCTTAAAATCAAACAATATCAGTGAGTTGGCTCATGTAGCTTTGTAATCCACGTCCCAGGCAGACCAGCACCTCAGAATAAGAGATAAAAGTTCAAGAACTAATTAGAAGATTATTTTTGATTTTCTAATTCATTCTGTATGCTTAATAACAGTTGAATTTTAAAATTATTCAAAAGTTGCAATAAAAAGCAACAATGTTCAAATAAAAGTATGAGTGTCTGATTGAAGCTAAACAAACCTGCCTGCGAGAGTGCTAGTCCCTATTGCAGACACCTGTTCAGGTACATTTGTGTTTGTTCAACATCCACAGAGTCAACCTATGTTTTATACTGTAACTATGCTGAGCATACATTAGTTACAGTTTCTGGGAGAGAGTGTATAATCTGGCATGATGAACAATTGAAACAAGGCCAGCACACTCAAATTCTCAATCATGATGACTTGTGACTTCATGCTAGCACAACCATTGGCAACTTTTGAACAGTTCTATCTACCAAATTTTACTCACAAGGCTTGGATCAACTTGTGTTATAGTTTCAGACACTTTCTGTTGGTATTGTTTGCTGCAATCATCTCCCCAGTTTTTCATTATCATGGTCACTTTCTCATAGTCAGATTCAAACCTGAGTTCTCATGTTATGAATGCTGAAATTTGTAACCACTCAGCCACATTCACTTAGGATGAAATAAAATCTGACAAAAGAATTATAGTAACAGTGACTCGAATAAGAAATTTGGACCACTTAAGATATTAGTTGTCCACATAAGCTACAAGTAAGGTTTATTTTAAATGTATATGTCAGTATTAGGGCTCCCATTGCTTCTGTGACAGAGTTAACACAATAACAGACAGGTTTGCAAGAAAGACATCATATCATCTCTCACTGCCATCCCAAGCCAAATGCCCCAATAAAATGTAACCTTTCCCAGCACTAAGTGAAAACTGAACACTTTAATATTCAGGAATAGGAGAGGGACATCAAGTTTCCAAATATCTCAGAATATGGCACTAAAATTATAACGCCATAAAGTCTAGTGCTTGGGTAAGGTAATAAAATCTTCAGTTTCCTAAATGGTCTGCTGGAATCTCATTCTGATCCTAGCAGAGTTAGCTTTGGGAAAAGGCATTTAGAATCTTTTCATATCGATTGATATTCATTGTTATCTCACATAGTGCTATACATTATTCATTTTTACCTGATCATTTCTGGTTGTTTAGGTTGTCAAATAAAGAACTGATACTTCAAGAGGATTTGTTGGAATTCTTCATGATTTCAGATTCAGCAAGTCTTGGAATAGGGAATCATCAGCAGACAAAGCTACATTAATTGTTCAGAATTTATGGTATTCTATAAAGGCTTTAAAAAAAACCTTTGCAGAATAATAGATATGATATGATATAGAATAAAGAACAAATAGGAAATAAGACAGACACAAAAATGGCCACTAGAATCCAGATATACACAAACACCCACACACGAACATCATAAGACACAAACATGTGAGATCTACCTAATGAATGGAAAACAGACCACATAAAATTCAAAGTAGCAGAACATATACTTTGACAACTCATTTCCCAAAATTTCTGACGCAATGGAAACAAAAGCAAAACATGTGAAATTAATAAACATTTCCTCTGTGTTCTTTATTTTATCATTTTGTCAGATCTGATCCATATCTGACCCTATATATATATATATATATATATATATATATGTATATATATATATAATGAATTTGTTATGAAATATGAAAGAGACAACAATCAAAATTCTTACTCTTTACAAAAAAGGTGAATAAAAATTAAGCATACTTAAAAATTCCTTTTAGTTAGTTTTGATGTGGGATGGAATGTGTTATTATTCTAATATGCAAAATAGTTTTTGACACTGATTGTTAAGATCAAATAGGGAAAGAAGAAATTCTACCTGATGATCTACAGGTGAAACCACAGTAGCAGTAAGCTTTTGATTTTTTTTACTTATATCCGAGACAAAATTTAATTATATCTATATATGTATATTCTTTTTTTTATGCGTATATAAGAGTGTGCTATTTTAAATTCTTTTCAACAAGTGAGATACCAGATATATGAAATCTGGCTTCAAATACCAACTTGATAATAGCCAAATTAGTCAATAAAGAACTTTACAAGTTGATTCATTGTTTCAAATGAAGTTTTACCATAGTTTTCACAGAAAAATTTGCAGCAAATAAATGTCTGATTTTAGTTGCAGGTATATTTCTTCATTCGTGTTTTTGATGCTTGGTACCAGTTATTTGTATTAAAAGCAAGAAAAAAACTTGGGATTATAGCAAAACATTAAAAACAAAATAACTTGTGGCCAGCATTATAATAAGACACTATGTTAATATACAAATTAATATTTCTGTCATATTTCTGTACATTTTTCCCTCACCAGTAATATTCCATATTTGGCTATCTCTTTCCCTATCAATCTATTTATATTATATCAATATTATATATATATATATATATATATATATATAATATTGATATAATATTACAATTTCTGAATGAATATAATATATATATATATATATATATATATATATTATATTCATTCAGAAATTGTAACATCAATATGTTGTAATATCACTACAAAAGTATCTATTTTGTCGAAACAAAATAGCTACTTTTGTAGTGATATTATAACATATTCATGTGATAATTTCTGAATAAATATTATTAGCTCTACATTGTATTGAGCACACTTTTTAAGAACAGTGTTTCTTTGGATACGGAATATTATTCACTCCATACCTACCCTATACTTGGATATGTTATATATTATATATATGGTAAAATATACTTTTAAATTTTTAATGTATTTATGAGTAATAGTGCTCACTATCTGGGATAGTGTGTGTGTGTGTATATATATATATATATATATATATATATTTCTTTGAAAGGTATTGTCATTAAGTTTTTTATATAATTTTCATGTGTTTGTATTACGTTTTCTTTTCGGAAACCATTTTATATAAGAGTTGTCTAAAGTTTTTGTACTTTTGAGTGTTTTTGGCTATACTTTTAGCCATTATCAAGAATTAATTTTCTTTTACTTATAAATAAACATGTGGAAAGTTTATGCATATAGAGTTTTGTGTATGTTAAGTTTCAAACACAGTAAGCACATTGCTACCGTGTTATAATTGATGTTATTAAGTGTAGGATTTCTCTTTTTATTAGTAATGCGTTCATTATTTTTAATTTTCTTTTGCATGTGGATGATGCTATTATGTATTGTTAACGAGGATATCACGGATAAGTCCTGGAAGATCTTGATGTGTGTTTAAATGAGATCAGATGGAACTGTTGTGAGAAAGGCGTAAGGTCAAATTTGCGGTGGTATAGCCCATGTACTTGTTCAAGGATTCAGATAGTTAAGGAACACAATTCTTCAAAGGACATGTAAATTCATAAATGACACTGGTTCTCTGCAGTTTAGATTTTGCAGGTGAATTATTATTGATAATGAGGTTGGTAGTTTTGAATTTTTTATAATAGATAATTAAATTTTCTTTGAATTGGTTGGTGTTACATTATCTCGGATGATATTGGGAAGTGAAGATTTATCCTGTCTGTAGTTATTGTGCATTTAATATTTTTTTACAAAAATCAATGTTGTTGTTTTTGTCCGCATGTTTGTGGCTGCCATTGGTTACATTACAAAGAAAAAGTTTAATATGGTAATCAAGTAAATATCCTCGTTGATAATACATAATAGCATCATCTACATGTAAAAGAAGATTAAAAATAATGGAGGCATTACCAATAAAAAATAATAAAAAATAATAAAAAAGAGAAATTCTACACTTAATAATATCAATTATGAACATAACAATGTGCTTACTATATAAAAGAGAGAATGTTACCCAAATACACAATATATATATATATATATATTAATGCATGTTTCATTAAATAATATAAACAGGTTTTGTCTATATATTTTCTGTAAAGTCTTTTTCATATTCTCTGATAAGCTTAATAGCATTATCATTAAATGAAGAAAGAAAATTACAATATTGATACATAATTTTTTAATAATCCAATCTAAGCTTTCAGATAACATAAACCATTTTCATTTTCATTTGAAACCTAAGCTGAACAAGATAAACTATGAAATCTCCACAAATATCCTTAAATGCCTATAATTAATCACAGAAGCCATTGGCTTTCCACACTTAATATTTCTTGTTTTCACTCTCGCTTGGCCATGTGTGGCGTCATGAGCTGTGACACAAAATTTGCTTCCAGCGTCTTAGATGCATGAGTTTGTTGTTACTTGGAAATCTTCCATGTAAACAAAAACAGTTTGTAATTATCATTTGTCTGTGAATTGTTATAATATATAATGTAATTTGGCATCTTTGAAAATACCTTAAGGTATATATTAGACAATAATGACAGATGGAAGTTTGTTGTTTGTTTAACAGGTTTAATTTTGAAAATTTGAAATTTTGAAATTTTTCTTGTAAACATAGAAAACATAGCTTGTGTAAAGATTTGGAAGCTCTAGTTTTTTTTTGCTTTTTTTGATATTTTTCATTTTACAGTAGGGGTTTTATTGACTTCATCTAATTGCTAATAGTATATGGAAATTGCAGTTATCCTTATTCTTAAAAAATATGATGTGCTGATAATAGCAGATTTTAATTGGGTTTTTGGTGCAAATAATATAAATTCTTTTTTTTACTGTAGGATATTCTATGTTAGAGATAGTGTATAAGTAGATGATGGAGTTAGACATTTAGAAATGTCTTACTAACTCCATAGTCTAGTTTTAGGTTTATGTGTGTATATATATATATCTGATTGGGAGGTCATGAGAAGCATGGAACCACCTCTTAATTGCTGTTGTTCCCAGGTTCACCCTGACCCAGAGTGGTAGCATCTGTTAGGGTCCCTGCTATGGGCAAATAGTTAACCTCCGAACTTGGGTCAAAACACTATGAAAGCATAAAAATACTTTTATAGAAATATATACATAAAAATAAACTTTTATAGAAAAATATACATTTTCAAGGGAAAACTATTACCAACAATACATTTCTGAAGAAAAAATTATTGCCATAACACATTTTTGGAGGAAAAAATTATTCTCAGCAAAATATTTTGAATACAAAACTAGAAGACATTTTTAGTTTTCTAAAATAAAAAAGAATAGAAACAAAGATTTTCATTAAAATCTGACTAAATCAAGTTTCTCACTATAACCAAACATTAAAAAAAAATCTTAAAACCCCACCTTTTTGGCATTGAATGAACCACAGAGATTGATATGCTGTTAAACAAAACTCAAACTCAAACAATCACACACAGATACACATTCAAACCTATTCTATGATACACACTCACACAGCAATACACATATCCACCCTTTTACACCTTTTTGCCTTCCCACACAATTATTTAGATACTTAAACATTCTCATACATGTACTCATGCAATAACACGTATCCTTTGTTGCATACATTCACTAATTTATGTGCATTTTTTTGTATATTATACATTATTATATACTAGATGTGATATTTTAATAAATATGAAGGAACTTACCTCATAGCAATTTAGAATTTGATGAATTTATACTGCTTATATTTCATAGAAATATATGATAATGATATCTCTATATAATAGGTAACATGTTAAAATAATCACATACACCATTAAATTAAACAAACTCCTTCAGCAGTGTAAATTTACAACATTAAATCTGATGATGCTAACTCTGATCTTTTACAACCTTATAGAATTGAATATATAAAAATTATGTGTGTGCTAATGATCTTCTTTTATGTACTTTGTCCCTTTCATGATGTGAGTAATAATGACTTTCCACAACTTCTTATTCTTTGTAGCTTTTAATGAGGTTTGTCTTTTTACTCTCTCTTTCTCTCTAGATTCATATTCTCCAAATTCTACTTCATTATGTGTCCCTGAAATTTCAACTATCTCTTTTTGATTCTAAGTATAAATAGTTTTTTTTTGTTTCCATTTTGCTTAGCATTTTCTCATTGCTCACATGTTCTTTGCATGGTATTCTTAGAATTCATCTGTAGCCTCAAAACTATTTTCAGCTGTAACAAAATTGTCCAACATTCACTGCCATATATATATGTGTGGATCAGTATTACATGACAGTTCAATACTCATTTTTGTTAGTTTCTGATTAAAATTTTCCTGTTTCTTATTATTTTGCTTAACTTTTGGAAGGCACCTTTTCCTATTCAAATGTACCTTGGATTTTTGTATCTCATTTTCTGCCGGATCATTAAATTTCTGTACTTGCTTGATTTTGATGTTAAATTCTTGAAGCTCTCTTTTTTCATTATGTATTATAGAAATTTCAGTTTTCTTTTTTGATTCAAAGAAGATGGTGATGATGGTTATGATACTGTCCTTTAGATTTTTACATATTACGTCAGGTCAAGTTTAGTTTACATTTCAAAATTTGCATAAGTGTTTGGTGATATTTTATTGCATTTAAAGGAAGACTTATATTCAAAGTTATACACTGAAAAGAACATATGCTAGCAAGAGAAAAATGAATTCAGAAAGAGATGCAAAGATTTATGAATAAGAAAAATATTAAAAAAGATCTTTGTAAAACCACATATACTAAAATAACTACTATAATAATGACCAGTGTTCTTTTATCATTTGCTTCTTTGTTTTTCTGTCCATAACAATGAACTTGCCTGTCAGTTAAGGATAAGCACTCTTGTTTTATTACTTAGTAATGAAATTTTTTTTGCTATGATGGCATGAAACAGCTTCACTTTAACTGACGCCAAAAACTTACCATTTATGTGTAATGTATTGATATTTGTTAAGTTCCTTTATCTGTTTAATTTTTCATTGTTTTAACTTCATATTCTCTGTCAGTCAGTTTAGGTGCCATACGTGATACACACTTGGGCGATCATGTCTCGAAAGAGACATGACTGACTGGGCAGAAGATTATCCCACAGTAGGTTGCCATTGCTTTCTGCGGTAGACTGGTTGCCGACCAAGGCTATAGAACCCAATCTGTCCTGCTATTTAACCCATAACTGGAAGGAATAGACGGATTAATACCTTTCCCAAGGGTATTTGCGTGTAAGTGAATACAATGGATTCAGCTGGAATTCGAACTCGGCTCCCCGATTTCTCGTTCCAAGCCGATATCCACTGTACCACAACGCACATCCTATATTCTCTGTAATAGGATGTAAATTAGATTTTTGAACTGGTAAAGAATGATAGGATGAGCAGATGTTGCAATGGCTGTGGGTACAGAAAATGAAATTGGCATGTCAAGCCATATTCCAGCCAAAGCTCAGATGTTCACTTAGGAAAATGTTGGAATTCATTTCTACACCCACCAGATATAAGTAAAAAGTAGGGTAGACTGTGCTCTTTATCCTTGTCAAGAAAACCAATCTAGAAGAAGATAACTCTGAATTTAAAACTTTGGATAAGGCAGTGGGAAGCCATTCTACTATCTTTTCAAAAAGTTATGGCAAGATTCAGGATGCCATGAACTTGAAAAGATATTGCACTTAAAGATTTTATTTTATAATTTTTTGATGCAAACTTTTTTCTCTCAGCTTTTAAAATTTTGTTTCTTGTTACTTAATGTTTGTATCCACTTTTATCTATATAAAGATTAATATTACCTTTTTTATTTCTGTCAGTTACACTGTTGGAAAGAAAACAGATACTACACTTTGATGTAAATGTCATTCAGTTTCATTCCTGACTCTATACAAAGACAATATCCATAAGATTTTTTTTAATCCTTATATATTTTTCAAAATCATTTCACCTCAAGCAATGCAATAATATCACTAAGACACGATGGGTTACTTGGCATGAAAGAAAGTGAAAAGACTTCAGAAGAAGGAACCAGAAACTCAGTCTTAAACAGGAAATAAGGAATAAGCCTTTACTTCTGTTCAAAACATGGGAAAGAGCATGAACTGAGCAATAGACAAACTTATATATTAAAAATTCATTTAAGAAAATTCAGTTTTCATGTCAGAATTTAAACTATAATCTAGTACTTCATTCAATTGGGTCCGCTACACAAGTTATACTCACACAACTACAACTTGATACAGCCCAGAAATTTGTCAAAAAATGAAGTATGACAAATATTTAATATTGTTTAATTTATCTAAACTTTTTAGGTGCAGTATTTTTATTAATTGTTTACTAGATTTTCTTTTCTTTTATTGTTACTTTTATCACAATTCTCAGATTGTTCTTACATTTCACAAGTTTCAGGCAGGCAGAATAGATTGGAAATAAATAATCTCCATTGAGATCTGGGATCCTACTTTACATGGACATCACCTTTATCAATCTAGCTACTGAGGCCAATCAGCAGAGCAGATTCAAATTTACATTTTACATTGTTAATTTTTTTATCAAATCAGTAAAGCTAGCATTTATGCCTGGAACACTCACAGGTTTATTGGAGACAAAATTTTTATTTCTGATTCATACTGCTTACATAAAAACTGTTGTCAAGTGAAACCACATTGTGATAAGAAAAACTGAAGAAAATGCTATCTAAAAATAAATAGCAAAAATATTTGAAAAAAATTAAATACTATTATATCAACTACTATTAGATAGGAAACAGACATGATGGCATTAAATGCTGGACAATCTCATCAAAAATGAAGCAAAAACTTGAAGCAACTGAAATGTCATTTCACAGAAGGATGCTGCAGATATCATGGATCAAGCATGTGAGCAATGATGTGGTTTTGAAAAGAATAATAATGAAAATGAAATTAATACTGAGCATTAGGAAAAGACAGCTAAAGTTCATGGGACATGTAATGAGGAAGGAGGACTTGGAGATTCTGAGACTTACAGGTCAGAGGGAAAGCAGTAGGTAACATACTTGACAGGCCTGAGCATGTGGATAGCAGAGCGTGTTTGGATGAGGCAACAGGAGAAAGCATGTGAAGAGCCACCAGGTATTGGGAGACATGGAGGGTCATGATCACTTACATCCTGAAGAGATATGGTAGATTGAAGAAGAAGACTTAGAAAAATGTAGTTATATGATTATAGGTTTGACTTTGGTTCACTGGTTGGTCTTTAAAACCAGATTGGTAAAGAACAATTCATATAAAATAAGGTTGCAGGATGTGGTTGTGAGTTCAGTTCTTAATCAAGGATGACTCCTTATTTGTGTGCTTACTTTAAAATATTATCAAATATAAGAGATAACTTGGAGACTTTTTTTTAATTGGTATCATCTCTGTAACCCTATTTTCAGATGACTGGTATTAAGTTTAAGGTATTAAGATAAGAGATTTCTCTAAAATTGGAGAATACAATTATTTTTGTCAGGTAAAGTAGCCAAAATGATAAAAAATAGAAAATACAGATTTAAAGGTACAAACAGTGCAAAAACCTTTTGTTGAGAGAAGAAAGCAAATTTATCAAAGCTATTTAGTCAAAATATTGTCAAATGGGTTTTGACAATATATCATCCCGGCTTTGGGGATTTCCTGTGTATTGATTACCAGGATAGTTGCAAAGAACAGGCAGACAATAACAGGGAGTGGGTTTTCTCCCCTTCTATTGGAAGTCGAAATGTTTAAATGTTATTGTTCTTATTTCGAGCTTGTAAAAGTTATACAGTAAGGAAAATATAAACCAAATACCTAACTTTATCACCCCAGTATTAGTGCTCGTTTAATAAAACCAGGGTGCAAGATGAAATTAGTTAGTTTGGGCCCCATGTTTGGAATGAAAAGGTTAAAAAAAGATAAGTTGGGGGAAGTGATTTGAATGGTCGTATAAATAATACCATTGAACTGAAAGGGACACGCTGCTAAAAGACAATTGTGTAAACCCCAACTCAGAAAACATTGTTACTGAAGTAATTTTAAAATTTCAGCAAACAGTTGAGAGTCACCAGCTTTTACTTACTTGTAAATCTTGTATTTATTCAATATATATAAACATATATAAATCTACACTGTCATAGCAATCTTATATCTGGTTTTCATTATATTGCAATTTCTCGTGTGTCTGGGCTAACCTTATCAAGTGAAAACAAGCAATCCTACTTTGGCTAATCCAAGAACAACAACACAACATGGGAGCAGAATAGAACAAAGGTCAGGAAGGTTGGCTGGAGTCAGCCAGATATTGTGTTATACCTCATAAAAGGCAATAAAGCTACAGCAGATAGTGAGTAATATTGCATTTAAGTTTTTGAAGATTAAAGTTGGTTGGAAAGCATGAAACCAGAAGGGAGTTCCACAAGCAAGAAGTGCAAGATAAAAACTGTTAGCAAATAACTAACAGTTACATCTAGTCAGCTCAACTAAATTGATATCTCAACTAAAGTCTAGAATAGCAATTGAATTCAAAATGTCCAAATACCATAGTGAAAAGCTCATTTAAACAATTATTATGAAAATATTTAAAGAAAAGACACAGAGAAGCAATCCTACAATGGTGGGAAAGTGAATGAAGCCAAACTGCCAGATCAGTACCAATAGTACTGCTGATTCTTCTTTGGATATTTTCAAGAATCTCAAGGTTAATAGCAAGGGAACAGGACCATATGTGGCAGTAATATTCTAAGCATGGATGAAACCTAGATTTATACATATGTAAGATAGATTCTGGAAAACACAGTTAACCAATTTTCTTAGTAGCTGACCTAGCAATGGATTTACTGTATTCTTTCCACTTCATGTCAGTTGAGAATATAAGCCTAAGCAGGCACAATAACTCACTTTCCTAGAAATTAGCATCAACCATGTTGATAGAATTCAGTGAAGAATCTCTCGGATGATTAATGAAGAGAAGTTTCATTTTGGAGGCATTAAAACTAACAATTGAAGTAAAAATACATTTAAAAAATAGGATGAAAGTAAACTAGTTAAAAATTAATAACAAAAATGCTGCATTTAAAAAAATCATACAACTTGATATTACATTGTAAAAGATTGCTTTCAGGCATAACTTGATTCCTTAATATTTTGAATATTAATGGAATCAACATAATCCCCTGAAGACTTTGTTGGTGAACTGAAACTTCTTTTGTGGAATTGGGGATAAACTACTTGAGATAACAGAAGGAACCATAAAAGTTTTTTTTATTGAACAGAAGCATTAAACACTTACATTAACTTGTATTTATTGTAAAGTCTGTTATGGTTGTTTTAAATTATAACTCATATAAAAATGGATACAAGGATAGCCGATGCAGGAAATATTTAATTATTGAATATGGTAGCCAGCACAGGTAGATTATAACAAAATATATTACTGTTGAACATGACTAGATGTATCATCAGTGGAATGTCATTGTTCTTTTAATATGACAACAGAATGAAAACCATAAAGATAGATCAATTATTATATGGCTTGATTTGTAGTTATAAACTGAATTTTGTTTTTCTTTTAATATAGTTCACACAATTCAAGGTTCAAGAGTCACTCAAGGTAAATGAATGAAGTGTGTGAAACTTAGGAGGATAAAGAATTATGGCAACATGTATATAGTACTGATGCAAAAGAAACCTCAGACCACATGTACATGTTTATCAACACCAGTTATGTCTGGGTTTTTCTCATTAGCAACAAGACAGTTTGGCATGTCTGTCTAGATATGGGCCTCTCTACAACAGGTCAAGGTTTAAGCTCTTTGTAATATTTCTCATGCCAATAACAGCTGAGGGAAAACAGCTGCTGGGAAGACAGTGTTTTGTGCAGTCCATCCTAGGGGCATTTGGTTCTTCAAGTTTGCTGTGGTTTCTGAGGCAGTGTTATTTATTTGATACCCCCTCATTTTTTCCTCTCCCTCCCTATTATCCCTGTAGTTGTTGGAAGAGCAATTGGTTAGGTGGTTCCTCCCAATCTCAACAGACTCTTTGTTTAAACTATAATAGGATATACTAATGCTCCCATAAATACTACAATCTCCTCTTCAACTCAAGGTTCTATCATTATCTCACTACAGTAGGATGATAGATAATGATAGAACCTTGAGTTGAAGAAGAGATTATAGTGTTTATGGGAGCATGAGTACAGTTGGAATATGGAAGAAATGTGGGTGATTCTAGGAAATCCTAGCTATAAAGATCTAGTGAAACTAAAGAATGGTGCTCATTTTGTCCTGGAAATAGTGTCAGAATTGCAATAGGCTTATAATGCTGCATTTGTGAGAATAGACTGTAGATTGGAAAATAATAAGTATCCTATATGACTGTGTAAGTGATTTTGAACTCTATCAGGCTTGGAAAGTGCTGATTGATCTGAAATGTTCACTATATAATGTTCATTCTTTGTAGTTAATATTCACCATTGAAAAATTTATTAACAAAAGAGACTATACTGATACATAATAATATTTTTGTGTGAAATGTTTTCTTATATATCAAGAATAAATGTACATTTGTTCTTTACCATTTGATGCAATGTTGATTTTCATGTAACAAATTATCAGACACAAATTAAAAACTGAGCATTGTAACATGTTAATATTTATAACCTACTGGGAAGATAGTGGAGTAGTTCATTTACTTATGAAACAACAGAAAAATAGATAAATTTGTAAAAATTAATTGACTAAAAGAATAAGGTTTGTAACATTTATAGCTTTCACACACACCAAATACCATAACATAAATCACTTTATTTATATATAAATATATGTGTTTAGGTGAATAGGTAAAAACAAATAAATATAATTTTTAATAAATAAATAGAGCATTTACTCAAATACAGGTATCCCCTAGAAATAATGTTTAAGTAATAAAATATGTCAGAATAATAAATTAAAAATGCATTTTTAAAATTTGTTTGCTTATATGTTTTATGAAACTGAGCTGAGATTTATGATTCAAAAGTCAGGAAAATTTGTGTTTAATAGCACTATTTGCTTGGTTGTAGGTTTTCTGTAGCCAAGCAGTCAAAAAACGTCAGATCTAATGACAGTTTCCCCAAGGGGAATGCAGTTTTGAATCCTTTCAGAAAACACATATTATAACACTTATAATATTGAATATTCAGGCCAATAGATGAAAACAAATAAATATGGTGTTTAATAAATAAACAGAGTATTTACTCAAATATGTGTATCCACTAGAAATAATGTTTAAGTAATGAAAATTAATATTGTTTTTTATATTATGATATTTAGCAACCTATAAAATTGTTGATATGCCCACAACACGCACACATATATGTTTGGGAGGATGTAGTTGTGTGTGTACATATATGTACAAATTAAGATATAAATTAAATATATTTGTAAAAAGACTGTCAATAAAGACAAAAGAAAAAAAATCTTTACTGAATCATTTCATCCTCTGATGAACTTTATCATTTTATTCATGCAAATATTTTATTTTTTAACATGTGTTTATAACCAAAAGTATAAAAATCATTAGGTTTTAAAACAAAATTTAATTTCGGAATAGTTAAAAATATTCATAAAGCTAACTTATTGAATTTCACAGTTAGCCTTATGAGTATTTTTGACCATTCTTAAATTCAAATTTTTGAAAACCTAACAATATTTTTACTTCTGTTTATAAATACATGTTGCAAAATAAAATCATTTGTATTTGCCTTGATGAAGATTATCTGAGGATGAAATATATTGAGAAGGGAACTTTTTCCATTTGTCTTTATTCATATATAAGGGGTAGTGATATATCATTTTTTTATATATCAAGAGAAATTTTAAGTGAAAAAAGTATGACAGAAAAAGTTTTCATGTGATGTGCTTCATCCTTTAGGTCTTCCTTAGATTAACATCAATTTAATATTGGAGTAACATCTATTTCGTCCAATGAAGTTTTAAAAGAGAAAATGTGTCACACAAAACCTTTTTTCACTTTGTCATACTTTTTACTGCTATTCCTATGTAAGTGGTTTTTATATTATGATATTTAGCAGGTTTGTCATACAGAGCAATTCACCATTGTCATGAGTCTAATCCTAAAAGAGTTTGCAGAAATTCAATATTTGTCTCCGACAAATCAATGCTTAATATCAGGGCTGTGCCATCTACATAGGTAGGCAATGCCTAACCTGAACAAATTAAATCATCAGCTACATTTTCTTTCTGTGGTACAATATGTACCTAATCCAATAAAATTATGAAGGTTAATCTGATTATTATGCATAAAAGGCAAAATATTTGATTCTTTTGTAGATTTACTACATAAAGGTCACAAGCTGCTGCCTGCCCTGAGTAATTACTGATGGTATATGCCTGGTGTATATATATATATATATATATATGTGTGTGTGTGTGTTAAATATAAAGTTAAAATAATTATATATATATATATATATATATATATATATATATAATCAGTCTTTTTGTTTTATTCATTTCACCTCCAAGCAAGGCATTAACACTACTGATGTGCAGAGGGTTACATAAGAGAGTTGAAGTATTAGGCAGGAGGAGAGTGAATACAAAAATGAACCAACTACAGAGGGTGAAAGAGAAAGGCCAAGAGAAGGATGTAAACACAGAAGTGAAGATAGCTGCAAAGGTAGAGAGAAAGAAAAAAACAGACTTTGCATTTAAATTCTAGAGGTTATAGCTGTCAGGAAAGCAAGTATATGGAAGGGAGTTCCACAGGTGGGAAGCACAAAAAAAGAAGCTGCTGGAGTAGAATTGTTGCCTGCATTTAGTTGATGTAACTATAAAAGGATGAGACCTTGTTGCCAGTCTTGTTGCCCGAGTAAATTCTTGTGGACAGGGCACCAGTGACCCAAGTTCGTTAGAGCAGAAGCCATAAAAATATTTATGAAAGAGACAGAAGGAACCGACATCCTGATGATGAGAAAGTGGCTGGAGTCGGGACCAATCACATTACAGATTCTCCTCTGGAGCCTGTCGAGAACACTGAGATGAACAGCAGGGGTGCCTGACCAGATATGACAACATACATAAGACATACTTGGGCAATCATGTCTCGAAAGATTTGGCAGGCTGCTATTACTTTCTGCAGTAGACTGGTTGCCAGCCAAGGCTATAGAACCCAATCTGTCTTGCTATTTAACCCATAGCTTGAGAAAGGAGGGATGGATTAGTGCCTTCCCCAAGGGTATTTGTGCATAAGTGAATGCAACAAATTCAACTGGAATTCAAACTGAGCTCTTGTATTTCTCATTCCAAGCTGACATCCTAGGATGTGCATTTGTGGTGCAATGGATATCAGCTGAGAACAAAAAATCTGAGAGCTGAGTTCGAATTCCAGCTTAATTCATCGAATTCACTTACATGCAAATACCCTTTGGAAAGGGATTAATTCATCTCTTCCTCCTCCAGCTGTGGACTAAATAGCAGAGCAGATTGGGTTCTATAGTCATGATTGACAACCAGTCTATCGTAAAAAGTAATGGCAACTTACTGCAAGAAAGTCTTCTGCACAGTTATTCATATCTCTTTCAAGACATGATCACCCAAATGTGTATCAAGTATGGCACTTAATTGACTGATATATGTCATGGATATGTGGCTGGTATAACAGTTATCAGTGAAAAAGATGGAATTTTGGCTAAGGCTGCTGCATTCATTTTGTAATAATGTCATTGGAAGAGGGTTGCTTCCATTTCTTCATCTCAAGCTATGTGTAAAATAACAATGTAGACTGAGCTCTCTTGCGTTATTAAAGTAACCAGTCTAGGAGAAGAACAACCCTGAATTTAAAACCAGAATTCAGAAAAATTGAATCTCTTCCACTAATTTTTTTAAGAACAGCTATGATAATTTACAGATATTAAAGAAAAAAGTAGCTGTTGAGATACATGTTTATATGCGTCCTGAAGGTGTATGACATTAAGAATATATGCATATTTGTCACACATGGTTATACAATATATCTGCTGAAAATAACCCTCTTAAACTTAACCTTTAGAAAAGGAGATCTAGAAATTCAAATATATCACTATCTTACTCATGAAATATAAAATGAGAAATATATTCTGCTTTATTTAATTATATCTGTGTTGACAAAAGGGAAATTTCTGATCCCATGATTTCTATCTTTGCTGCATAAAAGATGCAAAGTATTTATTTTGTATAAAATCTATGATAAAATCATATCATCTAATATATGTGGTGAAGGCAACAATATTTGTTTCTGTCTATATTTTTAAGATGAGGTAGTATTTACAGTATTTTGGTTCGAAATTCATAGCACATGAAAAAGGCCGGAGTGTACAACGGCCAAAACATTGTACAAATGGCAACAAAGATGAGGGCAATAGTCCAAATAATGTAAATACTACAGTATTTACATTATTTGGACTATTGTCCTCATATTTGTTTCCTCTTGAACTACTCTACTCCAAAAGAAAATTGTTGAACCACACTTATGGGTAGTTGTCAAATTGCAATGAATAAAGCTTAAAGGTTCATCTGTCTTTCTTTACAGTATGTGTTATAAAAATCTAGTATCTAAATCTAACTGATGTTCTACCCTACATTACACATAAGATCAAAACTTAGATTAAAGTTGATTATAATGACAATAGAGCAATTTCTTAATCATGAAAATCAATCTGACATAACTTTTTATACCAAAGTGGAAACAAAGGATATCTGTAACTAAGAAATTGCTATTTTTCAATCTTTATTGTCAACTCTAATGTAATGCAAATAATGTTTATATATAAACAATATCTATGTTTCAAATGTTGCCATAGCTGGGAGTGCTAATAGGGACAACTAAGTTCAGCTTCAAGACAGAGAAGGAATGAAGGCAGACCACTGGCATCTCATAACCAGCTCTTTCGAGTAGATAAAGTGTGTCAGCTCAGGAATGCAGTCCATCCAGGAGAAAGAAACCTGTGATTTCTGTGGAGCCTCTTGTCAACACTGACAGCATTCTGGCAATGATTGTAAGCAAGCCAGTCCCAAATGTATTCCTTTAAATATTGTTAATATATCCAAAAGGTGGAGGTTACATGTGGTCTGGGCAGCACACAGCCTTAATATATGATTGCTCAGACCTGCACCATGAAGAGGTTACTCCAGTCTCATCGCTAAAGAACTGAAATTTGACCAAACAGGGTTCTACTTTTGTCTTGTAAGATAAACCAATGTCTACTATGTGAATTCAAAATTGTCATTGTCATTATTCACATTCATTCTGGTTCATCTTCAGAAAAATAGATTTCTGAGAGCCACTAGCTGTTTTCCCTCTTTCCAGTATTGATGGGTGCTTCCTTCTTAAATTTTATTTGAAGAAGCATAGATTATTAACCTCTTGATTGAAAATAAAGAAAATGAAAAACTGGAACATTTCCAAGAATCCATATATTTTGAATAAGTGATAATATTAAAGGAAGCAGAAATTAACTAAAATGATATTTTCAGAAATTATAGGAAGGAAAGCATTGAACAAAAACAAAGACCTAATAAAACATATTTGGTCATTTGCATAAAATATAAGGTAGATAAAAATGTAAAATGTTATGAGTGGTAAACATAGAAATTATGAAAATCACTTTAAGAAATTCACAAAAATCAATGGAAATAGCAATGCTTGAGATAAATCTAATAGACAGAAAAAGGTCAAAAAGTATCAAAGAAGAGACCAATGGTAGAGGAAATTGTTAGATCCGATTTTTCCTTACAAGGAAAGATTCAACATTCATTGAATGAGCAGCCAACACTGCTTTCAGTTGAAATTTATAAAATCTTTCTTGTCACAATTTTTGAGGAAAATCAGTTTCTCATCTTCACTAAGTGTTATCACTCTTTCCAGAATTGATGGAAAGGGTCCTTCCTAACTTTTTGTTTGAAGTAGTGAGGAACATCTTGATTATGTCTTTTTCTCTTTGAGTTACATGTGCTCTCTATTTTAGTTTTTGATGCTTTTGAAAGTTCTCAAGTGATGTGGTTTCTGTTATTTGGTACAGTTCTTAGCTTGTGATTCTGTAGCACCAGTCCACAAGAAGAATGATTCTCACTGAGATGTACATGCTTCTCTCACTCAAAGCCGTTTTTAACCATTGATCTGAGAAAACAGTTGTATACAGCTGAGAGTTTAGGTATTTCTGAATGGGTCTTGCACTATACATGGCATCCACTTGATCTGTCAAGACTATTAAGAACACGACTCTGGTTTTCTGGGCACCTCAGCATGGTGTAATGGTTAGCAAGCTTGTATTGTTAGAATCAGTAGTGAGTTTAATCTTCACTGGGTACCCCCTACTTTTGGCAGTGTGTCACGTTGAAGCTACGCTTAAAAAATCACCTTCCTCCAGGTTTGGGGGTTAGGTGCAGGGCTAACAACCCTGTCCCATAAAAAACAGTTTAAGGAAACAGCAAAAATGCTGCCCTACACACCATTGGGCGGAAAGGAAAAGTTTTCTGGCTTTCTGGTTTATGTTTTCGTTTTGTAGCTGTATCAGATGAAATTACTGCTAACACATCCTATTCTGTTCAGTTTCCTATTCTCTTCTACTAAATT
This sequence comes from Ascarosepion bandense, assembly GCA_037127315.1. Classification (NCBI taxonomy): domain Eukaryota; kingdom Metazoa; phylum Mollusca; class Cephalopoda; order Sepiida; family Sepiidae; genus Ascarosepion; species Ascarosepion bandense. The sequence continues at coordinate 1,416,288 of JBBBDQ010000134.1, forward strand.
TGTTATACCTGAGTCATACACTGAGATATTTAAAGTTTTTATTATTTATTAATTCTATATTCTGAATATTCATGATGGATCATGAGTAGGTGCCATCATTGATTTATTTCCAAAATCTATTGTAATACAAAAGTGTAAAATTTATAAGCTTCTATTTTGTATAAAATATTTTTCTTGTAGATAAATTTTATAAATTCCTATTCAGTATTAAATCTATTATAAAATTTATTAATTTATATCTTAGAATAATGGGAAGCATGCTGGAATCTCAAGTCATACATAATGTGCTGAATACTGAAAAAAATTTAATCAATTTTTGTCTCTTCAAACAAAAGGAAAGTTGAATCAAAATGATACAACTTCAATAAATCAAATTCATATATGCAACAAAAACATGCAACTATAAATGAACATTCATCATTATTTTAATAAAAAGACAATCAAAGTGTAAGGTTTGGTAGTTACTTCTAAAACAAACCTCATAAAAAGAGGCTGACTTTTGCTCAATATTAAAGAGGACAAAATCATGATGTCTAGAATCATATAATTTATATTTATGTATTATAAATATTATATATTATTACTATACAGACACAGACACTCACTCTCACACATACAAATATACAAAAGAAATCAACCCATGAAATGCTGGAGTTGGGTTTTGAAGGTGACATCAATCAGCTAAGAGAAAATCCTTTATGTATATTAATTCTATTAATGCTCAACCTTTGTTATTGAGCACTTTATTACAAAATCTGCTTGTCATAAATGCCTTTCTATCAATATTCCACTCTCAGCAATTTTGGCTTCACCCAGTTTTTTAAATTGCTACTGCATATACATACATAAATACACACACATACATAGACACACACACACACACACACACTCTAGTAATGGTGCAAAGCATTACATAGGCTAAGTTTTTTTTCTTCTTTTGTTATTTGTAGTCGTTTCATTGTTTGAATGATTACCATTAAAAAAATCCAAGAAAAACATATTAATAAAATTTTAAGAATTTTACAATCTAAAATATTTATTCTATGGCAGAATTGTTTTTTACCTTTATTATTTATTTCTTTTTGTTTAATAAATTCACTTCAAGCAAGGTGATAATGCCAGTAATATACAAGGGGCTACTTGGAGTTAAAGAGAATGAGGAGGCTTCAGGAGAAAGAACAGGAAACAAGAAATAAACCTGTTCTCCTATTCAAATGACAACAGAGATGTGTGAAATGGATGATAGAGGAATCTATCTACATTGTTTATTTATGTTTAAATCCAAGCTAAATGCTGAAGTAGTTGTCACTTTCAGGGTAGAAATTATTACTGTATTTAAAGTTTAATTATAAAATAAAAACATTTCATTTTTTAATATTTGTCTATATTTCTGAGATGAGGAAGTATTTACATTATTCGGACGTTATCATGAGTTATCTCCCTCTAACCCTGCAAGTTACTCGTTCACCTCTGCTGTAGCCTGGTATTGAACTCACAACTCTAAGAGTCAAGTCAGGAACTAACCAACATCTTAAGGTCACATGGTCCAGTGGATATAGACATTGGTTAGTTCCTGACTTGACTCTTTTCAAATAAAACATTTCTATTCACTGGGTCATGTGTCCTTAAAGACACATGGCCCAGTGGATATAGACATTTTATGTGGATATATACATTTCATTTTAATAAAAGCAAACAAAATATAAGTGTAGGTTTCTTTAGTTGCTTTCGCAATGAATCTTTAGAAAGAAACTTGCAGGGTTAAAGGGAGATAACTCATGATAACTTCCAATCGAGGTATTATACAAGAAATGGATTTCATATACCCCAGTGATTATAATAAAAGGTTCTGTTTGAAATTCCTAGCACCTGAAGAAGGCCGGAGCGTACAACAACTGAAACGTCATACAAATGGCAATATAAATGGTAATAGTCCAATTAATGTAAATACTGTTCATTTTTTAAGTTGAATCGGTAAATTAGTTATCTCTCTTAAGCAAGCTGAACAATATATAACTAATGAAATGGCTGGCAACGTGTTGCTGTGTATATTTCTCTGGGTTGGCAAGTAGGGATCATCATCTCTCAATTGCATCCCTGTCCCAGGCAGAGTGCAGTTCAGCGGTGTCTCTGTCCAAGGACAGATATGTTTCTGAGAAAAATAAATATTGTATGATGCCCAGCCCCAGGAAACAAATGCCTTAGACTGAACCACCACATTATATTTAAGGGGTGGATTGGTGGTCATTATTGAGTTCAGCACAACTGACGATTGCTGAGGCTGGGTAACTTTCAGCCCTGGGTCAAGTGCATATGCTTGGGTTCCCCATATTACACCCAACCTTCTGTCACATCACATCCCAGTGGGGAAATGAGGTAAATATCTATACCTGTCTGCTAGATTAGCTAACTAATCCTTGTTAGAGGTGCCTGCCCAGGCACATTAATATTTCTTCAAACTCTACAGAGCCAAACTGTGGTTTAAACTGGAACTATGCTGAGAAGACCTTAGTTTTAGTTTCTGGCAGAAAGTAAATAATCTGGTATTATATGTACATATAAAAAATAAAACTGCATTTATTATATTACGTAATATTTGCACACACACACATAGCAATGTTTCTCTTTCTTTTCATTATTCCTATCAGTTCCCTGTTCTAACAGTTATTTAAACAAGTTACTACTTGTTTCCCTCTTCTCCCTTACCTTCAATGTGTTCTGTAAGTGTCAAATTTTCTAACCTTCTTTCCTCATTATATATCCTATAAATTTCAACTGTCTATTTCTGATTCTAAAAATATATGTTCAATTTGTTTCACCTGTATTTAAAACTACCTCCTTGCTTAAATGATCTGTCCCCTGTATTCTCAGCATTTTTCTGTAGAACCATATCTGTGTTACTTCATGTCCATCTGTAAGGAAATTGTCTAGCATTCACTGCCATAAAGAAGGGCGAATATTACATAAATTTCTTCCATGAAATTTTCCTGATTCTTAATCTTTTACAAATTAGAATAACAAATGGTATCTTCCAAAAGGTACCTGTATTTTTACTATTTTGAAGGTTGCTCCTTTCTTACCACTCATCCATTGTGACCTTTTTTAATAGTTTCTGCAGTTTTCCTTTTGCATCTTCTGCTACAGCTTTGCAAAAATGTGTGTAAGAAAAGGTATATGTCAGGTTATGGACACTGATCCAGGTTCATATTATTTATTAATAAATATTTATTATCATTTTAATAAAAGCAAACGGAATATAAGTATAGGTTTCTTTAGTTGCTTTTGCAATGAATCATTAGAAAGAAAATGATCTGACTTCTATTCTTTCTTATACAAAACAAAGTCATGTTCTCAAGAAGTTGATAATTTTCAGACAAGGATGAGACGTTAACCTGAATAAATTATTGGCTTTGAATTTTTGCCACATATAAACTTGTTATCTGTGGTTGCATGCTGTGTTTTCAGTGGTTAAGATCTTGGCACACAACAGGAAATTGAAAATCAACAGTCAAAGGAGATGAAAAAGGAATGTTTCCAGGATTAAAACTTTGCTTCATAAATTATTGCCTCTGATTGATAATAGTTACTGCATATGCATGAACATTTCTGACAATAATTACCATAATGATTATAACTAGTATTCACAGAACTTATTGAAAGCAATAGAGAAAAAGAAGGAAACAGTGAAAACTCTGACTAACAAGTGCAAAGATAATAAAAAGGCAAACATTGCTAACAACTGTAGTGATCCATGATCATAGTTAGTATTCACAGAACATCTTGAAGGCAAGAGAGAAAAAGAGGGAAACAATAAGCTAGACAAAAAAAAGTTAGAATGATAGTAAAAAGACAAACACTGCTAAGACCTACAAAAATACAAATGTTATAGAATTTTCCACTTTTTATCAATCATCAACATTATCATTTTTCTCACTCCTAAAAGAAGAAGTCCCCTTTTGTTCAGTGACACAATGAGTTTTGGCTATAGGTAATACTTTACTTGTGGGTTGGTGAAATGTTTCTTTCAGGGGACCTCCCTTGATGAGTTTGTTATCACCCTTTTGTTTTACATATAGCAGGGAGAAGGTGTGAATTCAGAATTCTAAGCTGTCCTTGTCCTAAAATAGTTACCAACCAAGGTTAAAGAGCATAATCTACCCTACTATTTTACACATGCCTCTCCCAAGAGACAATGCAAATAGACACAATAAAATCTGAACTCGGTCGATGATTCCATTTCTCATTCTGTTAACTGTGATGTTACCCACTTGTCAATTTTATAGATGTGATCTTTTAAATAGACAAATGTTTTCAGTTTTATAGAAAGAAAATGAGTTTATGCTGCTTAAACATACAATATAAAGTATGGTTCTGCTTCAACTTTGTTTCTTGGATTCACTCCAAAAGATACAGAAGTAATTTAGATATGACCCTTATTAAGAGAAGGTACAGAAAATTTCTCAACATTTCAGTGGCCAAACATCAAATATATTTTGGAAAGCTTAAAGAAAATGATGAAACAATGCACCAAGTATTGGGTAAATATCTGGAAGAGTATATAAGGCTCTAGATATTTCTTGGCTTGGCTGAGAACTGATGTTGTTTCTTCGTTTTCTTATTTGATAACCTCATAATAAAAATGTTCCTTTCATATAGATTTCAAACACTGTTTTCTTTTCAGAGTTTTAAGATTTTCTTTCTCTAGAATTATTCCATGTTTCATTTCCAAATTTAGGCATTTGCACTTTCCTTCAAAGAACTTTATGTAGTTGCCCAATTATTAAGGGTAAAAACCTTTCTATTTGAAGAACTTTTCAAGCCAAATTTGTCAGCAAAGTTATGATCTGAAGATGGAACATTATCAAATGAGTTATAAAACATTCAAGCATTTTCATATAACCCTGATAAAAAAAGATATTTCTTTGCAGTATTTTATTTTTTCTCATCTTTTCTCTTGAAGTGTCCTTGGAGTTTTAGCTATTACCTTTAATTTAATAGAAAGTAGAAAAACTTTACCTTGTAAAGTTTTTCTGCTTTCTTGCTAAGTCCTGTCATAATTTAATTTTTTTGTGTTCTTTATAGTTGAATTCTGATGGTATCTAATCACTTATCCCTTATGATAATTATGACTTTCTGCATATTATATTTACAATTTTTTTAGATGTAAAGCTTTACTTCATGAATCCAAGAGTATTTTCCAAACTTATTTTCAAAACACCCATATTCCTGTTATTGTTTTATGGGCCACCAAAAATAATAGTAATACTGAAGTTTTTAATATTTTATAAGTATAATGCAAATACAAAATTACAATCTATTTATTTCTAAACTGAAAATAATTTAACACATAGATAATTTAATGATTTCATGTCAAGTTTAAAATAACATATTTATTTCTACTATGGCATGAGAAGAGTTTAATATACAGAGATGGGTAAATTGCCTATATATATATATATATATATATATATAGGAAATTTACTCATCTCTGTATATTGAACTGTTTTCATGCCATAGCAGAAATAGAATTTTGTTATTTCAAACTTGACATGAAATCATGTAACTTATTTCAGTTTTAAATTATTTTCAGTTTACAAATACATGTATTGTAATTTTGTATTTGCATTATACTTATAAAATATCAAAAACTTCAGTATTACTATATATATATATATATATAATTAAATAATGACTGATAAGAAAACAGTGGCAACAGAAAAAAATTTGTGACATCTGAAGGGTTTTTCATTACATTCAATTTCACACAAATATTTTAGAGAAAATAATATATATATTTCTCTCCTCCTAGCTATAAGTTAAATACCAAGACAAAATAGGCTCTCTTGCTTTGGTTGACAATCAGTATAGAAGAAGGATAATTATGAATTTAAGATCATTGAGGATGTTGTAGATATTAGTTTAATTGTTTAAAATAAAAAAGCATACTCAAACATATATGATATAGTTTCTCATGCCTTTTCTATAAATACTTTCATGGTATTTGCTCTGATGAAGTTTCTGCTATAGTACCTAGCCATTTTGAATTTAAATGCATAACTAGATTGGTGACAGATTGAAATGGCTAGATGTAACCATAAATTCTATGCAAACAGTTTTTTCGATTTGAACTTCTTGCTTGTGGAACTCTCTTCTGGATTCTTGCTTCCCAGTCAACTTTGATCTTCAAAAATCTAAATGCAGTGTCAATCATCATCTTCTGTTTTCTTAACTCTTGTTCTTTTATTGTTCTTTCAACTTAATAGTTTCTTTTTTATACATATTCTCTCACACTCAGTAAAACCTTTTGTCTTAGTGACTTGGGGGAAAATAATAAAGATATATGTACACACTTAATATATCATTTACAGTAATAAGAAATAATGTTGGATTAAAAATCTACTAATTGTTTAAAACCCCTATTTTTTAAGTCAGCAGATATTGACTTCAAAAAATTCAAACAAAAAATTAATGTTTCTTAAATTAAGTAACTGAGTCTAGTTTTTCATAATGGCATCCTGTAAAATAATAACAAAACTAGTCTGAAAGTAGTTTCTTATTTTCTGTAAGACTTTTGATCTCTATACTAGGAGATATTAATTTAATTGTTTATAAAGCAGGAATATCTTTTCAAATATGGGTTCCTATTAAATATAACATTTTATAGTAATAAATATTATACTATATATGTTATACTCAATATTGGTATAATTTCTTTTGAAATATATTCTGCATTTCTTAAGTAGGCAAATGATTTAGAAAAACATTTTGCAAGAGAGCCAAAAAAAGAAATGGTTCTATTTAATAGCTTACATTCATGCTACCAATTATTGGTTGCAGTTATCTGTTGTTAAAAGAAATGAGAACTATAAACTAGCTGAACGTTATCTGTTTCACATGCATATAGTACAGCTACAACCCCAACCCACATCAGATATCCAGGAGATTGCCACTATTAAGCAGGGTCTGGTCGAATCATAATTTGATAATTCTGGATACATGGGTTTGCTGGGGACCTTTCTAGCTATGTTCACATTTCCATATAATCTCTGCATCAGCAGGTATACAAATGCCATCATTAAATTGATAAAAGGTTGCCCTTCTGGGGACTGACTTGTTTATGAAGCACAGTTTGTGCTGGTATAGATGAAGCGATTGAAATTGGTCCATTATTTATGAAGATCATTTAGAATGGTACAAAAATTATGACAATGATATTCTTCTAGCAATTCAAATTTACTCATTAAACTTTCAGCTCATTACACATCATTATATAGTTGCATGTATATTTAATTCATATAGATTTGTGATAGATATCTTCATGTTTCTGACTCCCTGGATAATTACTCTGTACTTTAGATACTTGTTGGGTCTCTCTGAAATGACTCAGTTCAAATTTTAGATGCTGGTAAAATCTGACATATCAAGATTAGAAATGTTAAGATTTCTTTCTTTATTATTTTTTTAACTGAATATTCACACCATACAAAGCCAAAAAGCCACACAAGGTAGAGGTTTTATTGAGTGTCGTTTGCTGCATGGATCTAAGAGGGGGAAGTAAGTGCAGATTATGAGGATCTGTAGGATAGCGAACAGTTACCCAATGGTAGAATTGGTTAAGATTGTAGTGATTAGAGAAGCATCATCTTGGATGCATGAGAATATATATATATATATATACATCTACAAATCAGATCTTCTACAGTGAACTAAAAAACATAAAACAGACACTCATCAATAATAATTTTCCCAACTACATAGTTGATGAACAAATACATTACTTTCTTAAAAAGCTTAACATGGAAAAAACAACACATGATACTAACCCAACCAATCCTAAACATATCACTCTCTTATACCGTAGCCAGATGCACTCCAACTACCAACTAGATGAAAACATCCTAAAAAAACTCATAAATACTAATATTTCTCCGACAGACTCTAACAAAAGAATTAAGTTCATTATATATTACACTAAATCCACTACATCTAATTCATTTGTCCGCAACGACTCTTCCCCCACCGTTAGTGATTTGCAAAAGACCAATGTAGTATATAAATTCATATGTCCATTTAGAGAATGTATCTCTAACAACCTCAATAATATCTACATCGGCCACACCACAAATTCGCTCTCACGGCGTCTGACGTTGCACTTAAATAAAAATTCAAATATATTCCGTCATTTAGAACAACACGGTTATCAACGCACACTTCTGAGAAAAACGCTTGTTGATAACACGTACATACTCAAACAAGAAAATAATAAGCAGAAACTAAAAATCCTCGAAGCACTCTACATTAAACAGTTTAAACCTGGTTTGAATACAATCAATTTCGATATTTCCAACAACGTACTCAAATGTCTGTAATCAGACCAGGGACCACAACACCACTATTTTGTCACTGTCTTCGGCCATCCGCCACGGTAGGGATGGACTTATATTTTCAATTCAATTATCTTTATTGTTAATAGCTTAAATGTTCTATGTTTACTGTATGTTATTATTTACTCTTTGATAATGGCTTATGTGAGCCGAAAGCTTAGACCTGATAAAAAATTCAACAAATACTGTGATTTTTTGTTGTCTTTTAACGACATCACCATCAAGTATATCAGACGGTATGAACGGATCCTACACAAAATTAATAGACAAAACTTGTCTATATTATTCAATGAAACCTGCATTAATATATATATATATATATATATATATATTACAAGAAAGTGGCAGAACACATAGATTAAAACCCACTGTTCAAGTATTTACTTTTATAAAGAGTACTCAATACAGAGTAGAGCTTAATATTGTTATTATGTTATTACAACGGTTTATAAAAGCATATCACTACACAAACTGAAACAAAAAATTTTGTGTAGTAATATTACGCTTTTTTAAACCATTGTAATAACGTTATATTGTAATTGAGAGAGAGAGAGAAAACTAAAGATCACTTAAGGCATGGAACTGACAGTCATAATTTGGTGTTGATTCCTTTGTACACACTTTCTGTATCCATCTATTGCTACCAACTATCAAACACTATCTTTGTCTACTCATTTTCATGTTTGCCCATCTACTTTGGCACGTATCTAATCCCTATTGCTCAGGCATAAATGCATCTGTTTGTGTTTCTTCAAGCCAAACAGAGCCAATATGCAATTTATCTGTATGACTATATATATATATATATATATAGTGCAATGAATAATTTGTCATCTAAATTATGCAAAAATGAAAATAACATCTCATTTCAACAGATATATTTACCAAAATTGCATAAAAATATCTTGAAGTACTAAATTTTAAATTTATTAGATAAATAGCCATTGGCTTCAACACTAACTGCCAGAAGACATCAAAATCTCTTGTATCTTTTTTGCATAGTCTCCTTGTTTAAATTGCCTCCAGTTAATCTTTGATATTACAAGACATTTTGTTGGTCTCTTACTCAACTGCACCCACACACATAATAATCAAGAAGTTTGTAGTCTAAGCAGGAGGGTAGGTGGCCCAGATGTAAGGGGTGATGTGATCGCAGAAATTGTCTGACAGACATGACTGGGTTCTTCTGCTTGTGTGGCATGGTGCAGAGTCCTGTTGCCAGACATAGGGTCTTTCAGCAGCTATTCTGTTGACCCAGGACAGCACTACCTCAAGGCACTTGATGTAAGTCTTCATATTGAGTCTGAGCTCCTCTGAGAAGATAAATTGAGACATAATGTCAACATCATTAGTGATCATTCCAAACACCACATTGTCCATGCAACTGTAACTGATCTTGACTGTGTTTATATTTCTTTTTCTATTTTTGTTTGGCTTGTTTTCATTTGTGTATTTGAATTTGATTAAGTATCTACTGTTTCTTAGTGAAAATTTGTATATTTCTTTGTTTTTGTTGAATATTTTTATGTTACTGGAGTTTGTTGATAGTCTTTTGTTTATAGATGCTAGTATATGCTTGAATGCATTGGGAGGATGGTTTAGATTTTTGTAGATATATAAGGGGTTGTTGTTTTCTTTTCTGTATGGTTTTTATGTATGGTTGTTTAAGTTGAGTTTTATGTCTAAGAAGTTTAGTATTTTTAGATTTGTTTTTATGCCAATTATGAATCCTAGAGTATTGGAGTTTTTATAATTTGTTTCCTTATATTTTCTATAGTTCTGCCATTGCAATTTCTTAAAATTATTAGTCCATTATCTTTGTATAAACCTATATCATTTTTGTTGATAAATTTTGTTAGTTTGTTAATGATTTTGACTTATTCTATGCCATTGTAGCTTCCCATTTTTACATCAAAGTCGTAGTCATATTGCTGTTATATGTGTTGCACTTTTTTTAGCTACATTTTCTTGTTGTGGTATAATATGGATTTGATAATGTTTCAGTCTTCTGGAATGTTTATATATGTTTTCATCAGATTTGTTATTTAGTATTTATTTGTTGATGGATGCGTAGAAATCTTTTATATCTAATTGTATAAATGAGCATTCCTTTTTGTTGGTGATGTTGTTGAACCAATTGATTGTTTCATTTGTGTTTATTCATTTTATTTTTAGTATGTGTCTTGTTTTTGAGCATTTTTCCTCTATTAATTGCTTGCTTATTTTTCTGATGTTGGAGTTTGTAGGGTTTATTAATCTGCCTGTTGGTTTGTTTATGAAGTTATCTTTATGGTCTTTTAATTTAATGAATGATTCTGCTTTTGGTAGTTGTTCAATTCTGTTTTCTAGTTTTAGTTTAGCAGCTGTGATTTTAGCTTGTTTGTTTATGTTGTTTTCATATTATTGCTGGTAGTTTTATAGAACTTGATATTTTTCTTTTTCAGCTAGTCTTCTGTAGTTGTTGATGCCTATTTTGTAACTTAACACTTTATTTCTATCTCTATCTCAATATTGAGCATTTTAGAAGAAAAAATACCAGCTTGCCAAAATGTCTTTTTATTGGTAAACCACCAAAAAGCAACAACCAGGGCACTAAGCATCACCACAACTCAACATATATATATATATATATATATATACATACACACATATATATAAGCTTCAGTCTCTCAGTAATTTTTGCATTTTATGTATGAAATTTGCAGAATTCTCTTTTTAATTAAGTATTTTTTTCTTCTACTAGACACATTTGATTTTTACAAGCAGAAAAGTTAAAGATGTGAGGTATAGAAATTACAGTGATATTATTAAGAAGTAATAAGAAAAACTGAAAACTTGGTTGCTTTTTCCCTTATTGACAGAATTTGCTGAATTACTTTAAATGTAGTAATTTGAGCAAATAAAAGTTTTAATGCTGCTGTTGAATACCATTTGTACACACACACACACACACACACACACACACAAATGTTGAGATAGAAGAAGATAAATACTCAGTATTGTTTGGTATGTAAGCAAGTCTTTAGTGCATTGACTGTCAAACATTTCATTGGAGAGGAAAACATTGTCTAAGAGAAGTTTTGGTTAGAAGCTATTTTCCTGACACAGCTTATATGGAATTGTTATGTTCTCATCTTTTCTCCAAATGTTTCCTAGTCCAGTATTGGTTATGTTCTAAAGGCAGAAATGCAGATCCATTTTCTCTGCTGATTCAAGCCTAGCCTGAAGGGCATGTTTTCATGGACATGTTATTTTCTAACTCCTAATTCTGACATATGCACAAATACAACACCTAATAGAAAACCTAATATATGCATACATATATATATATATATATATATATGCACAAACATGTTATTACTCTAAAGCTTATTTTTAGTGGCATATATATATATATATATATTATTGACTCTCCTATTATTGTCAATGTATAAGAGTTCAATTGTGCAATTCTTAGAACCAAACAGCTAGACTACCTGCACATATGATTTGATAATAATGCTAAGTTTTGTGAAGAACACGCTACATTTTTCATGAATTGGATACAGAGAACTGGTGCATATAATGAGCTGCAAGTGCCTGATGAGACATTGAAGTTTCAATGTTGAAACAAACGTACCTTCGTAGCGAATATATATAGAATAATTATGTACATGTTCTAAAATATAATTTATAATATATATATATATATATATATATATATTGGACTGAAGCATTTATATTACAAATTAAGCTTCTTCTTTGAGCTGTCAATGCTCATATTGGGATATATACAAAAAAAAGAATTTGGTTATTTTCCTTTTTTGCAAATTGTCAAAAATTGATTTGCACTTTATTTAAATCTGCTACAAACCATTTTATCAAAATAAGTTTATTTCTTGTAAACAAATAAATTAAATTTTATCAATTATAAAAAATCAAACTATTGAAAACTTCTCTTCAAATCTATGTCATTGTATAAAGTGACTCTCTGCCATTCCAAAGAAGTAAGTCAAATTTAAATTGTGGCTACATCTTCCAGAAAGCACACTAGTCTTAAATAGGTATATTCACTAGCATGTCTTGATATTTACAAGTAATACAAAGGAAACTAGATATTTTTTGTCATGTATCTATATAAAATAGATTTACATAACAATTATCAGCATTGGAAAGTAAAATTGTTGAATCTTAGCCTCATCTACTGCATTCATTTTCACACCTTGGGAAAGGCATGAATCATTTTCACACATTAGGAAAGGCATGAATCCATATTTTCTCTCTTCAGCTATGAGTTAAAAATCAGGGCAAACTAGACTCTCTAAATTGGGTAGCAGTCAATCTCGCAGAAAAACTATTCTGAATTCAAAAGAATGTAAAAAGCAACATGAAACCACTCTACTATCTTTCCCAATAACTTATGGTAAGTTAAAAAAAATGAATCCGTGAAGAGTTATGATTGCTAAAATCCTAAAGGCATTTTAAAAAAATCCACATAAAAAGAATTTGTGTTGTATTTTAGAAAATTATTAACTCTGTGTACAAAAATACAACTCTCTCTTAAGAGATACAAGGAATGGCAGTAAATCTTAAAAATATTTTTGTTTTAAAAACAAAGGTGATTTTTATTAATATTTCAATGATTATTTAGATCTTCAGTAGAATATTACAAATAGAAGTGATTTTCAGTTTCAAACTGAAAAAGTAATAGAATCAAATAGAAATAAGACTATAATAATGGAGTTGATACAATTAAGAGAGAAAAGGTCAAAGGTGATAGTCGACAGGAAATGTCCTTCCAGTCAACCCAAGGGATCTAAGGCCTAACAAGTTAACAGAACTTTGTGATGAATGGCCTATATCTCAGTCCTTAAAATTTCAGCTGACAACAAGATTTATTAGGTAGGATGAGTAAAAATTCAAACAAGAAACTAAAATAGAAAAAGTGAAAAATCAATCACATAAGTAATACTACCTCTGTCTCATAATTGTTACATCTAGTGTATAAAATATATATAGAAATTGAACAACTATTATTGGATAGATATATCACATGAAATTATACCAAAATAGATAGTATATGCCTGTGAGTATTAAGGGCAGCATGTATAAAATGCACATAGGTCAGCAAGGCTAATTACCATAAATTTGTAAGGTTATATCTTGAACCAGCATCTAATTGGGTTTTAGTTACCAATTATTATGATTGCTATTGTTTGATGCTGAAAAAGGTGTATAATTGAAAAGTGATTGTTGCTGAAAAGTCACAGATAACAGAAAACAGTTAAAAAAACTCATCATTTGGTTTATTCATGTGTATCAACATTGAGATGACAGGATAGTTGTAATTATATTTTGAAGATAGGGAAAAGCAGTGTCAAATAGATTTCATCCCCTCATAATACTAACTGAGGCTGACTCCAAGCTGGTCAAATGTTTTCTCTTTTATATAACTTGAACGCCTCTCTCCTGCTCCTAAACATATCTCCCAGACTACACTAGTCCCAGACCAAAATATTTTGGTTGAAACTGATAGAGATATGAAAGCTCAAAGCACTTGGAGGCATAACCCCTCCAAGTGCTTTGAGCTTTCATACTCAATTAATATGTGTCATTACATATCATGATGAATTTCTTGCAAAGAGATGGTATACCTGACAAATCCTTACACAATCAGGTGCTGCATTAAAATCTAGAAGACAGGAAGTGACTTCTCTAAGGAAAGAAGAACTTGATAAAAAAATTACTCTTTATTACCTGATAGTGATTTCATGAAATATCTGGTAAGACACAGGAAATGTAACTTGAAGCATAGAGAATTCCAATATTTTTGTAGCATTTGATATTTTTTCAATACCAGAATTTACCCAGTACAGGTCTCAAGAGCCAGTCTAGTAGAAAGTGACTAAATGAGGTGTGTGATATGAATGTAAGAGAAGTTATAAGAAAGTAAACATTATGAGGATAAGAATAGATAACGTTTGACCCCTGACTTGAATATGTTAATATTTTAATATTCATGTAAGCATTCACATGGGAGCCTGTTTCCCAAAATGACAGTTCTTGGGAAAGAACTGTCCAAGTAAAACTTTTTTCTTACATTTAAAATGCTGAGTGCTTCAACTGGGTATCCTACCATAGAGCTGTGTTTATTGATGTCTAAGCTTGAGTGAGGTTATACTCTATGAATAGCCTTGTTAAAGACAAAATTATGTTTGTATAAAATGCTTAAAAGTTGTCAAATTGGGTGATAGTCAGCAAACTCATCTCAAAGATTTGATCCTCTCTGGAACTTAGTGGTTCTGTAGAGAACCAAACTAAATTTTCCAAAAGAAGTCAAATGCTACGATAGCATGTAAATATCACAGATCAGTCAATGTATTACAAGACATTAGTTTAATTAATTACCATTTATTTCTTTAATTACCCATTATTGCCCACTATCCCATTTTTATGAGACGGATGTAATGGTGACCTTATCATTAACAAGATAAAAAAGTGGAATGACAAAACAACAAATGGAGATTTGGTTGTCATGAGTAAAAGAGTTTTATAGTTCAATCATCAGTTTTACATAGTTCAATCATTTGCTTATTCTAAAGTATTGATATCAGTCATGGGAGATTGAGAGTTTGTTTGGGATATAAGCACAAGGTAGAAGTTGAAACAGACATGTGAAGAAAATCAATAACCACACATAGTCAAGAAAATCATGTGAATTATCACACTGTAGTAGTCAAAATTTAGTTTCTGCAACTGCCACTGGTTTCATTGCTGGCCAAAGGCATTGTTGTTGATGGAAGTGCCTTGATGTCATTATTTATGGCCTAAGCTTGCTTGCCATGTAGTTCATCACTAATACCAGGGAAAACAACATTGAATTTAGAGCTAATCAGAAGGCACAGAATGTCTGCTATAAAAACCATGAAGATCTTTTCTGCTTGATCAGAAAAGATGTTTTATAATCCTGATATTTTTGGATGGTATTCCAGAAGCAGGTGCATGGAGAAGGATAAAATTGCAATCTATTCTCATTGTATGAGCTGTAAATGTTGAAGGAGCACTTCCATTTGAATTCTGACATGCTATGACAGTAGGATTGATTAGTTATAAGTAAAAATCTATAATTAATACTAAATATTTTCGAAAATTCAAAATTAATACCAGATTTTTAGAAGCCTAGAAGTAATGCCAGATTATTCTAGAAGCCTAGAATTAATACCAAATTTTAGAAGCCTAGAAGTAATAACTGGTTTTTTAGTTGGCTTTTTGTTTATGGGTTATTTGATGCCAAAATTAACTATATAATACATAATTTTGTTTTTGAGATAGCTGGTATGTGTAGGGGGAGAGGTGGATTCACACCTTTTCCAAGAGTATCTGTACATAAGTGAATATAATGAACCCAACTGGAATTGGAATTCAGCTCTCTGATTAACAATTCTGTTATTACTTATTACACTGCCTGCATATTCCAAGCTTACAGCACCTGGTATTCCCAAGCAGTTATCTATCTAAGTACTGATTAGGTTCAACATTGCTTAACTTTTGTGATCATATAGGAACTAGTGTTTTTACCTGAAGTGACTATAAGCCAGGTTTGATTGTTTTTTTTAATTTTTATACAAGCCTAGAATTAATACTAGATTATTTTAGGAACTTATAATTAAGCCTGGAGGTTTTTTTTTTAACCATTTGTATTTAATATTGGATTTTTATTTAAATTTTTATAATTAATATTGAATTTTATAATCAATACTAGGTTTTAATGAGTTTGTATAATGAATGGCAAAACAAATAGATAAAGGGATAGAAAAGAGTCCAAGTTTTATAAGGCAACAAAAACAGGAAAATGTAGAGCATCATGATTGTCTCTATCTTGAAAGAACATGTTACATGAAAGAAAGCTTGTAAAATCTACAGAAGGTTGAGGTTGATGTTGATTTACCTAGAGGGCTACATGAAATGCACATAAATGGATGGTTACTTGAACTCATATCATAATAAAAGCAAATCAGAAAGCAGTTAATTATTTTAAGCAAATATATTTAAGATTTGATAGGATGTCATGAACAATGTGTAAGGCAACAGATTGAAAGAATTCACAGTTCAAAGATATCAAAAGATATCAAATTCTCAGTTCAGAGATATCAAAACATCCATAAAGATGGAGGAAATGCTAATGTTTCTTCACAGCGTGTTTTGATGTTGGTGTTTGTAAATGTTATGAGTAAAAGTGAAGTTACTCTCCTACCAACTCTGCATGAATTTACATGGCCGGTGATGAAAGAAAATACATAGGAAGCTGGTGGCAGTGACTTACTATTGGAATTTGAAAGAAGTCAGGTCAATATGTGTAAATAAGCTTGATAGAAAGACTGGATGAAAACAGGAAAAATTTGTTGTAAATAAGGAAAATAGTTTTTGTATGATATTTTATTTAATTCAATACTTCAGCTCTTTAGAAAAGCATAATACCCCACTATATATGTGTTTATATATATATATATATATATATATATATAAGAAAGTGAAAGAACACATACGTTAAAACCCACTGTTCAAGCATTTATTTTTATAAAGAGTGCTCCTTACAGAGTAGAGTTTAATTGTTCTGAAATATGAAAATTTTTGTGTAGAGATATAATGCTTTTATAAACCATTGTAATAACAAAATTACAATATAAACACACACACACACACACACACACACACAAATATATATATATATATATATATGTGTGTGTGTGTGTGTGTGTGTATTAGAACCTTGAATAAGTTCTTACTGATTTTTAATGAAAAGTACTGTTTTATTTACAAAAAATTAGTAATAAAATATCACTGAAACTACTGTCTATTGCTAGCCTCTACTTTTCCCATCTTTCTGGCAGCATTTGAATTCTACATTGAATAATGATATGTCTTTTAAGGCTGATTATGTATCAACCCATTTTTTGGTATATTTATAAGAATCAAAGGGTTGCTCAGTCAGGCCATGTACCAACAATCAAAACAAGTGATAATCAGACAGGGCACTGTCTGGTAAATACAGGGTGGGGTAAGGCTTTTCATTTAAGCATTTCCAAGTAGGTCTTGCAACATGTGGCCTAGCATTGTCATATTGCAAAATCACTTTGTCATGTCTCTGCTCATATAGCAGCCATTTTTTTCTTCAATGCTCAGCTCAAACGCATCAATTGTAGTTTGATTTTGATCTCTGGTGATGGTTTTCAGTCAGTTTGAGCAGCTCATAATAAACTATAGCCAGCTAATCCTACCGGATGCAGAGCAGAAGCTTTGAACAATGGATATTTGGCTTTGTTGCTGATATTGATGCATGACTGGGTTTACCTGATGATCTTCTATGTATAGGATTACCATCAAGTATCAACTTTTCATCGCAAGTCAAAATATGATGAAAAATTTTTTGCTGCTTAAGCGGCTGTTTTAATATGACAAGATGCCATTCAGTGTTTCACAGCTTCAACTCGCACAGCACCAAATGGGTGGGTGGTGTTCATCAGAGATGCTTAGGTGTGGTATAGCCAAAAAAGGCTTGGGAATCACTGTTCTTGAGGTTATTAAGTAGGAATACCTGTGTATCTGAATGCCTTTCTTCGTCACTATATTATAGTGTTGCTGGCCAGTTTTTATTAATATTACATTTACAATGTAATGTAAATATAATAATCAACAACACATAATTAAGAAATCATTAATAAATAATGAGTAAAAAGTTAACAGCCAACATTATAGGGTAGCTATAAATAACCACATTCAGATCCACAATAACCTCTAGAGTAATTTGAAGCATAACATTCATTTGGTGGATGGTTATGGTTATGATAAATCAATAGATCTTACTACACTTAATGCACCATTAACCAGCATATATAAATAGTTTAGCCAAAACACAATGTATACTGCCTGAAGTTCCAAGCATGAGACAGTCTCCTCTCAGTGTTGATCTCAGTGTCCACATATATATATATATATATATATATATAAATGCACGAAAGTAATAATCATTGATGATATGCACCTACATAATAATTTATTTTCTTACACACACACACACACACACACACACACACATCTAAACTTATTTATAAATGGAACTTTGTGTTTGTGTGTGTATCCGTTACCTATAGACTCCGAAACGGCTGAACCGATTTTCTTGAAAATTTACATAGTTTTACTATAAGCATCTGAGATTGTTCTTAGTTAGGGTTTGTGTCAAGGTACCCCCGATAAATATCGAAAATCGATAATCGAAAAAATCGGATTATAGAAGGAGTGGTCCGATTTTAATCAAATTTAATACACTCATAGACAAAGACATAAAAAACGGTATTCAGAAGTTTCAAGGTTGCAGTTCTTACAATAGTACAGAAAATTTGATATCGATACCAGGAAATCAAAATTTGACTTACATCCATTCATTTTTCTTTCAGTCTACGGTTTCGCTTTAACTGGAAACAACTATTGCTTTTCAGTCTTTCGTGCCAACGTTCAAAGAGTCTGAGCTCCAGAACCATGGATTAGTTTTAAAGCTCTCATTAGACCCGAGCAACACCGGGCTATACTGCTAGTATATATATATATATATATATATATATATATATATATATATATAAATATCTTTCCTTTCTATCATACTTTCTTTAAAGGTGACTGTATAAAATGAAGAAATATGTTTTAACAATACATTGTTATATAAAACTAAATTCTAGCAAATTAAAGATTCTATAGTTTTATTTTCAAGTAAATCTATAATATTAGAGTCCTTTCCTTCCATAACAAAGCTAACTCACCTCAGAGAGAACAATATCATCCATTTAATTCACTACCGTGCAAAATATATTGACATCTAAAGTGCTCTTTTATGAGATTATGATCTTAGCAACAGACAAAAATATGACAAGGTTATTAACTATAAATTTCAGCTAAATACTGTTCTAACACCCATGAGGATCACAAAATGTATTCATAAAACTTGTCTTAAATAAAAGTCTACTCTGTTTTGGGGGATGATTGATTTTACAACTATTTGAATATAAATGATTCATATCTCTAATATTCAGGTCTAAGGTCTTGTCTAAAATATTTGGCAAACTCTTCCATTTGGATTTTATTATTGAATTAAATAACTAGATTAAAGAGTTAATAAAAATATTGTAGATCTGATAATACTTGGCTGGCCAAAAAATGCATCAGCCAAAATGCAGAGTTAAAAACTGCAAGAATGAGGAGACTAATCCAAATAACTGATGGAATAATGATAATGAATCATGAGAGAATTTAAAATATTTAAAAACTGTTAGGGAATCTCTCTTGAATTTCTGCCTCATTTGCAATAATTGAAAATAATTATGATTATAAAAGGCCAAATAATCCTTTGAATCTAGAATGCCTCTAGCATAAAGTTAATACTTAATAAAAATAATTAGACTCACGTATTAAATTGAACGTAATTATATGTTTAATATTTACCTTGTATAATTACATTTTATATGTAATATTGTCTAGTGTAAATAATAACTCAATTTCACTAAAATCCCTATATGTCAATGACATAATTTTAATTACTTTGTAATTATCTTCCATTTTAATGAATATATTTTATTGAAGGCTGCCAATAAAGACAGAATAATTTTGCACTGTAATAATTGATTCTTGTACATAAGCAATTATGAATTGTCAAAGGGAAAGCTGTAACTGATTTTGTTGATAATCAACTATTTATGACATCTGAGAAAAATGCATAGCAAACAGAAGAAAAATTAATAACACAGCAAGGAGATGTGAACCTTTTGTATTCAACATAGTGTCTTCAATTTTCAGCAAACAACAGACAATGGAGAGTTATTGATGGTTATACAGGAAAGAAAAGTTATGCAGAGTTAGACTTAAAACTAAATTAATTTTATATGTACATGGTTAGGTCTTGAAGGCTGTAACAATGTGTTGAGTAAAATAACAGAAGGTAAAGAAGTTTTTTGGTATTACCTATTTATTATACATTAATATTTCGAGATCAAAATCTCATCTTCAGAATGGCAGAGAAGCGTGTGTCTGTCCAAATGAGTTCCTGGCCTTTCAAAGAATGGTCATTCCTGGCTAGTTGTCTGCTTCTGCTGCTGTCATTAATTTTACTGTGTGTTTATGCGTGTGTGTGTGTGTGTGTTTATGGGATATGTGTGATTTATAGTTGAGACCTTTTTCTGGTCTGATGATATCAGTAATTTTATATGTAACTGCATACAAAATTTCAATGATTTTATTTTATTTTCACAAAGATAGGATGTCATTTCTCAGTCTTAGCAAAGAATGCAGAATTCATTGAAAACAACTTCTTTGAGAAACACTCAACTGCCAGCAACATACAAGCCCAAAGAAGTTGCAAAAGTGTCAACATCATTGTGCAAGAATGAGAATGACTGACCTCTTTGGATTTAATGCCATGTTCTAATCACATAGCTAAAACTATAAATGTCAACATCATTGTGCAAGAAAGAGAATGACTGACCTCATTGTATTTAATCCTGTGTTCTAACCATGTAGCTAAATCCACAAGTGTCAGTATCATTTTACAAGGATGATAGCAACTGTCCCCTTTATTTAGTTCTATTTTCTATTCACATATCTATGATCATAGTACATAGGGATGACCAAATAGGCAATACTGTTTTCTTTATTGAATGGCTTAAACAATGATAACAGGATTACAGCATATAGAAGTTCATTCATTTTATTAATATCAAGATGTTCATACAAAATAAATATACTTGTAAAATAATTAATTTTTTTCAAATAAGTAGAAAGTTTGATCAAAAATTGCTTATAATGTTGCTATGGTAACAGAGTTAAAGTATGCAGAGAGAATCTGCTTAGCCCAAATTGATCTTGAACTCTATCACACATACACACTAAGTTCTCATTCATTTCCATTATTTATAGCAATGCTTGGGGGGAAAATGTGTAGAATGTGGTCATCTCACCATACCATAAATTTCCATCAGTGACCATGGATTTTGCAGCAGTTTTTGGCCATGAACAACATTTTACAGGTCTAACAACCCCCATAACCCACAGATCTTACCCTTGCAATTTTTTACTCTTTCTAAAAACCAAATCCCACTCAAAAGGAACAAAAGTTCAAAACATTGAGGAAATCTAAGAGAATGTATTCAGGCAGCTGCTGGCCATCCTAAAAAATGAGTTCAAGGAAAGCTTATATCAATGGAAATGACGCTAGATAAAGTTTGTAACTTCATAAGGAGACAACTTTGAAGAAGATTAAATGCTGAATTGATATATGTCATAGTTTTCTCTTTATAGCACTAGTTCCAAGACCTTTTCATCAGAACTTATATATTTTAAAAATATTTTATTACTTTTTCTGCACTGAGACATGACAAACATAAATAGACACTGCTATTTTTCAACATGAGTCATTATTCAATGATCTACAGAGGCATGACAAAAGTAAATAGCCACATCTATTTTTAAACAGGATGTTTTATTCAATGCTCTATAAGGAAATGAACATAAATAGACAACTATTTTCAAATGACAGCCTTTAATCAATGAATTAAATAGTTTGAGCACATTTTTTATAGAAATTAGAATTTGGTTGAGTTTTCATTAGCAGATATTTACTCTTTCATTTGTCAAGTTTATCAAATATTCATCCAAACTGTATTAAAACTTGAATCAAATATTTTCCTGAAATAATGACAGTATCCACATACTGTCAATATTTCATAGTTCAAAACTATATATAAATGCTTTTCAGTCAACTTTCATCTTAAAAAATTAAATGTTATGTCAATTGTTATCTACAGTCCGCTTGATTACTTTTTTCTGTGCTTGATTCTTAGTTGTAGTTTCTGTTTTTTAATTCTTCCACAACCAGTAACTCCTTCTAGCCCAGTGACTGTAATGCCTTGATTAGGTGAATTTGGTTAAAAAAAAAAATTGATATGGATTTATATAAAAAAAATCTGACTTGGCTATGTAAGCTAATTTTACTATAAAGCTTGGTACACTATCCAAAATGGAAAGCATGGTAATTTTGTTCAAATAAATACCATTTACTACAACTACCATGCACAGAGAATGTGAAAAATGAGAAAATTTTAAGAGAAATGGAAACAAAAATGACACTTAGAACCCAAAAGGGACAGTTTAAATTTCTGAAAAACATAATGAAGAAAGAGTGCTTAGAAAATTTGGTACTGAGAAGTCATATTGAAAACACGATAGGTAGTGGGAAATGGTGACTAATATAGCTAATGAGTTTGTGTAAATGAATCTCAGATCAGAGAGTGTGAAGGATTGTAAAAAACAAACTTTGCTAAAGAGCTATAAAGGACAGGAAATTATAGAAATATATGATTACCTATGTCCTGAAGGTGTATAGCACATAAAAGAACTGTTACCAGTTAATATTGAGAGAATCTCTTGCTGCAAAAGGTATATTTATTTTTTAAAATTATGGTCTCCATACACTTCAAAAGAAGATTATTGGTCAATCTGAAGACCATTTCAGTGCCAAACAGAAAGAGACAGGTCAATATCTTTCATGAGTGCATTAGTTTAACATGAAGACATATAACCAAGTCAAAATTTGAAAATTG
Organism: Ascarosepion bandense; assembly: GCA_037127315.1. Lineage (NCBI taxonomy): Eukaryota > Metazoa > Mollusca > Cephalopoda > Sepiida > Sepiidae > Ascarosepion > Ascarosepion bandense. The sequence goes on from JBBBDQ010000134.1 coordinate 1,439,293, forward strand.
TATCTCTGATAAACAGCTTTGAATTTTAACAATCTTTCACTTTACAAGGATTTTATTACTTTTCTATTTTGATTTGGAATGTAGACAATCTTTCCTGTTGTCAGCCATATTGTTTAAATGGTCTTTTAGAGAATGTATCCAATTTAATCAGAATGATCAGACATGGATTGAAAATTTTTAAAGTAGGCAAAACCATTTATTAAAAATTTTAATTAGTTTTAACTTTATTTAATCATTGTTTTTATCACAATCTAAAGAATTTTTTTTTAACATTCTATAAGTAATAAATAAACATCATGGACAGAAATTGATAATATACTCTCTCCAGGAAGATTTGAATTTTCATTCAAAAGTTGTTGGGAATCTGTCTGACTTAAAGAGCGCTTCATGGAAGCCAAGCAACAGGTAAAGTACAGTCTAATCATATATCCACATACTTCCTAATCTAATTCTCAATATCAGTATGAGAAAAATCAGATAAAGCAAGATGTGGTGAAATATTTTCGCTAGATTCTCTACTACCCTTGCCTTATACCATATTTATCGGCACTTACTAAATGACTATATTCATATTTATATATGTGAACATGTTATATATATGAATATATGTATTTAGGGTCAATATGAGAATTATCCCCACACATACAGCAAAGTAGATGGTAGTAGTGAGTATGATAATGGTTATATTCTTAAATACTTTGCAAGCTTTCTCAGTCCTTTCTTCAAATTCAGATAGCTATCTATTTATCTAACTATATGACCAGATGGATAGATATGAAAAAACTAATATATATATATATATATATATACAGGAAGCAATGGACAAATTGCCATCTAAACAATGTAAAAATCTCATTTTAACAAATATATTTACCAGAATTACACAAAGATATCTTGAAATACTTTAAAGAGTAAATATATTCAATAAAATTGCCATTGGCCTCAACCACAGCCTCCTGAAAACTTTGGAATCTCCGGCATCTCTTCTGGATGGTTTCCTTGTTTAAGTTGGGGAATGTTGCCATAACCCTTTCTTCAATTAACCTTTGGTGTTACAAGGAGTTTTGTTGGTTTCTCACTCAACTGCACTCCACACATAATAATCAAGTGGTTGCAAGTCTGGGAAGTTAGGTGGCCAGTTATAAGGTGTAATGTAGTCACAGAAATTGTGTGGTATGGAGAAGAGTCCATTTTGTATGGCACGGTGCAGAGTCATGTTTCCAAACATAGGGTCTTTTTCAAAAATGAAAATAACACTGACATTACATTTTAAAAGATAGATTTGCCAAAATTACATGCTGGCACTGATGCTTTCATTTCAGCCGGGAAATTTCATTTTAAACCTTATTCATCTCTTTGGTTTTCTACTGCATGCTTGGCCACCATTGCCTACATGAATATCTTCTTCCAGCTTTACTAAAGCAATGCATCTGACCACAATAGGTGCTTTTTGTCTTTGCCCATTATGAATGCAAACATGTCCGAAATGATTCCTAGATGTTGTTTGCAGATAGAATGAAGTAATGCATAACATCTCACAAGTTTAGTTCCAAAGACTATTGGCAGCTCTGCAAAACACTAGTAAACTACAACAAATGCTTGATCCCTCTTCTATTCAATCAATTTGACTACCTCACACCCACAACTGACAAGGTTGAGTGTTTGCTCACAAATTTTCTTCCAACTCCATACTTGACCCATCTGGAGTACCCACACCTGACTTTACACTTGGAGCTGTGGCTGAACTGAATGATATATAACCCCATCTCTGGTCTCTAACATAATTTCTAAGCTTGACTCCCATAAGGCTAGTGGGAGGTGATAATATTCCAGTCATTGTCCTAAAGAAATATACCTCTGAACTCTCTCTTGTCCTCTCCAAACTCTATAACTATTGCCTTATTACTTCTTTTTTTCCTGCTTGTTGGAAGTCTTCCTCTGTAGTTCCTGTTTTTAAAAACTTCTGGGCAGCCCTCTGACTCCTCTAATTATTGCCCTATCAGCCTCTTACTGCATTTTGGCAAAAAATCAAAAATTATCAATGGTGAAATGGTTCATTGTCTCACATTCCACAACCCACTCTCTGACAAGCTGTATTTTCTCTGCTTTGCAAAGTTTACCACTGATCTTCTAACAGCCATCAATGAATATATATATATATATATATATATATATATATATATATATATATCAGGCTCTTGATAAGAAAAACAAACCTTGAGCTGTTGCTCTGGATATCTTGAAAGCATTTGACAGGGTTTTGCATGCTGGCTATCTGTACAAGCTACAGGGCTACAGTATTTCTCGATGATTAATCAAATTGTTACTAATAGTGAAATGAAGGTTGTTTTGACCAGGCGAGCTTGCCAATGCTCATATATTAATGCAGGCATCCCTCAAGGCTCTATTCTAGGTCCTACAATTTTTCTGATCTTCATCAATGATCTTCCCAATGTAATTAGTTACCAAGTAGGTATCTATACAAATGACACCAGCATTTAATCCTGTCTCAACAGGAAATCTGTCAAGGCTGACAAAGTTAACCTGACTGCTGCTCTTAAAATGACCTCCAACCTGTGATAGAATGGCATAGGAAATGGCTTATAAATTTTAATGCCTTCAAATCGAAACTGCTCTCCTTTAATCAACATAGAAAAATGAAGTATGAATAATGCTATTCTCCCAGAGAGCAACACACTGTGCTTCTTTGGCCTCACTCTCTCAACCAACCTCATGTAGAACAACTACATCGAATCAATAGCTACATCTAGGAAGATTGGGTCACTGTATCAGGCCAAGAGGATTTTTTATCAGAATCAATCTTGCACATTTATAAATCATTCGTCTATATATTGAATATTGCCACAATATCAGGTTGGATGCTCCTGATACTCATCTCGCCAAAAGCCAAAGGAGGATCTGCAATGTAATCAATCTTGATATAGCAGCTCAACATCAGTCACTTTCTCATCAATGGGTGGTGTCTTTTTTCTGTCTTTTCAACAAATATTTTCATATCTTCTACTCTTAATGAACTTCTTCCCTTGGTGTTCCAACCACATGAATTTACTTGTACTACTAGATTGGCAACTAAGTCCCACTCTTTTACTGTCAAAATAGTCAAATATAACTGCTATTTCAATTCTATCCGTTTCTTTTCTCACAATTCTCACCTGTGAAACTCCTTTCCATATACTTGCTTCTCTGATAGCTACAATATCCAAAAGTTTAAGTGCAATGTCAACTGCCATCAATTTTCTTCTTGATTCTCATCATTCTCTTATTGCTTCATTAACATTGCTGGTAACTTTTTCTCTTTCCTTTTCTCTCACTGTAACCCCCTGCTTACCAGTGGTTGTACTGACTTTCTTGAGGTGGAACGAATATAATAAAAAGTATGCTGCTCTGAGTGTGTGTGTGTGTCGATAGATGTGAAAAGACTGATAGAGATAGATATAAAGAAAGTAAGATAGATGCAAGCAGAAATAATGAAGGGTGATGAAAAGAATGAAAAAGAAAAATAGAATAGGAAGAATGAGGTAGGAGAGAAAAAAGAGTAAAATAAGAATAAATAGAGAGAGAGAGAGAGAGAGAGAGAGAAAGGTGGGGGAGAGAAAGGATGAGGAAAATGAGAAGAGCATAAGTAAGAAATGGAAGTTTTAAAGTCTTTAAAAATTTCCAAGTAATCAAACATGCAAAAAGAAATCATCTTTGTCTGACTTAGGTCACTGTCCATTATAAATCTCTTGCAGAGAATCACAAATAATCCATGTTTTATGGCATTAAACTTGACCGGAAATATTCATCTTTATGTTGGTATGCATTCTGAGATTATTGTATAATACTGTCTTTTATTTACCTTTTTTTTTATTGAGCTGTCTGACTTGACATTTCTCCAACCTTTCTGCTGAAATCAAAATATACCACCTACCAAAAGATGTATATACCATCTGCATATCATAAAGTTTCTAAATAAACCTCTTGTTTAGAGTAAATGGTAACAAATGTAGAGATGGCAAAAGCCTAAGACAAAATTATCAAGACATTAATTTAATGATTAAACTGTTTTTATTATTACAAATGATAATTATACATATTTATCTAGTCTTGCAATAGATTGAATTAGAGCCAAAAGTTTTACTTATCTTAAAAATCAGCATTTATAATCTTAGCCTCAACCCAGGCATTTCAATTGGAACTGTTTATTTCATCAAATTTATATCACTTTGATTCTTTCATAATCACCTACACAGCCTTGTGGGTGATGAATCCTTTCCACTTTACAACCCCTTTCCCACAAATGAGGTATTGCAAACTTCTTGCTACACTATAAGTATTCACATGGCAAATGTAACAAGTTATATTCATGAGTTCCACCAATTCTGAACTTCACAATTAAGACCTGCTATACTAGCTACATTGTGATGAATCATCTCTTCATATTCCATTGACAAGAAGGAAATTCTATTCCGGTAATATTTTTGCAAGAACCATTGCATAAAGAGGATGCTTTCCTGGTTGTTACAGTCTTAATCTCTTCAACAGCCAACTGTTATCTATCCTACATATCTTCATAATCTGCATTTCTTACTTACAACAGCCTCATTCAGTAACTCTCTACCTTGAGTGAATCTTGGGCCTTGTACTGGATGAACAATTAATAAGTAAAAAGTAAATTGCTTATGCAAATAGCCATGAAGACAGGAACTGCTTGCATCACTGTACACTACATAATACCATACAATTTCACAACTGATTCTCCTGCTATATCACTGAAGATGTTCATGATGATGTTGTAGCATATATAGCATATATAGAAGTCTGGTTTGTAATCCTGCAGCAAATAAATTATTCCCAGCAGTTAATATTGGCACTCCTAAACAACTTTTACTCTGATCTCTGTTGTGGAATTTGTGCAATCTGCCATTGTTTCCCTAATAATACATCAAACTTGGCAGTGTTTGTACTAAATGACCATCAGAAACTATACTATAGGTGTAGGAATGTATATTTTGATCCACTTTTGCTGACACTGAAACCATACCTGTGCATCCCATTCAACATTTACAGAAATTCTCCTGAATGACTATCCATCTTCTTGTAGGAATTGCACCAAGTTTTGACAGGTAAGCCTGTAAGAGAGTATTGTCCATTTTTGCCTGATGTAAGAATTTGATACTGTTTTTTGATTAGGATTATTAAAGATGTGAAAATTCATGAACAACATTAATTTTTACATAGAGGAGATTTTAAAAAAAGTACTTATAATATTTTTTGTTACATTTAATGAAATATCTATTGGGTGATTAAAAAGAAACTTCCCATTTTAAAATACTTACAATTTATTTATTTTCACAAGAAATGGACATGAGAGAAAAGTGTTTAGCATGAGGTTTTATTTAAAACTTGATAGAGGCAACAATGTTTGATATAGGCAACAATGCTTCTTGAGCTGCCCAGGAATTGCATCAACTGATTTCACCAGGAAGAAAGAAGACATTCTTGTATGCACCCTTCAAGTTTTACCAAAGTCTTGGTTTGGGATATTAGACTTGCTTCTTTAACTAACCCTAAAGAAAAAAGACAGAGAGTGTTAATTCAGGATTCCTGGCTGGCTACTTCTACATAAAATAGGGAGTTGCTTTTCAATCACCAAGTATATAATGATTCAGAGATGGATTTTATATATACTGTTAAATAAAATGTGATGCTGAAATTTTCTTGGCTCATCCAGCAAGAGATTAATATATATAAATTTTCAGATATAACTAAAATATATGTGTAAAAGAACAATATGAATATAAACAAAAGGAAAGTGAATACATAGCTACAAAAATAAAAGCCAACATACACGACTCTAACAATGTCAAGAAAAATTAAAAGGAAACAGTTAAATTCATAGCCTCATGTTATTTAAAATATATAATAAATAAATTTATCTCATGCTAAAATAATCCAAATATTAATTGCATAAAAAGAAATTCAGCAACATCATTTACTCACTTTTATTTATTAGACATTAAAATATGTTACATAACATCCCCTATAATTTATGCAGACTTTTCAGTAAACCTGATGAATATTCATGAGCATCTCTTAAACATAAAAATTTTAAAAAATAACAACATATTTAATTCTGTTTATAAATACCTGTTGTAAAATAAAATCCTCACATTTACCTTGCTAAAGTTCATTAGAGAACGAAATGTGTCAGATAAGTTTTCTTTTTGTCTTTATATATAAATATATATATATATATATATAGCTTTTGTTTGATCTTAGTGTTTGTAAAAAGAACAGCATCATGTAAGTTTAGAATATTGCTTAACACTTTTTGCTGCCATTCTTATATAATGTATATAAGGTATTAAAGAATAAAAAAACAGAAAAATTTTGTTAGAAACAAAGAAAAGAGAAATGAACTTTTATATAATATCAGTTCTCATATATAGTATCAAATACTGGAAAATCTCAACATGAGTTTGCAATCTGCCAAAGGCAGAAACAGTCTAACATTTCTTTATTGTCTTTTTATCGTCTTATTGGCATGTACTCCATCATGCATATGACCAACTCTTTCTGAATTATGTGCCCTAGAAATTTCTTCTACCTCTTTTTGATGTTAGGTATATATAAGCGTTCATTTTCTTCCCATTTTCTCTAAAACTTTGTCATTGCTCACATGTCAGGTCATGGTATCCTCAGAATCCTTCTGTAGAAACACATTTCTGTTGTTTCAATATCTACTTCATCTGTGAGAAGATTGTCTAGTATTCATTGTCATATAAGAGGATATATGACAGCACTCTCCCCTTGTTTCTTATGACATTTTCTAATTTTCTAATACTTTGCTTAGCTTCAGGGAAGCACCTTTTATTATCCAAATATACCTTCAGATTTCAGTGTGGCACTTTCAGTCCTAATACAGTTTTATATATATTTGTATAGTTCATCCAGGCACAAATATTTCTTTAAATTCTAATTAGTTCTTTTGGATTAAAACAGAAATTTATTATAGTTTTTAGTCCAGTTACTGATATTTACTCTATACAAAAAAATTATAAACAGTAGCAAACTGCTAAAAAATGGCATTACAAGTTCGTAAAAATATATATATATATAATTTATATTGTTATTTATTTTCTCACTCACAGTAGAAGATTAGTAGTTTGCTAAACAGTCTTTTTTTGAGATGTGTTCCACTTGTATATAAAACATGTATAACATCCATGTATGTGTTGAATTCATTCATTTTGAAAATATAAAAAATTTCTGCTGAATATTGTAACAAGTGGTGAATTTGAGATGATTTGAATATGCAGCGAGAACAAAAGTTCACCATTACACAACTTTATAAAACTCATCAGCTTCAGAATCTGCAATAGAATCACTGGGGTAAAAATAAATTTTACTGGAGGGAGAGAATATTACAAGTATCAAAATACAACTCTGCTAATGAAATAGATTCACTGGTGACAAAACCTGTAACAACACCAAGTATAACAATGAGTTCCATAATAGAAAACTGAAATAGTGAAAATATAACCCCTCTTCTTTCCCTAACTAAATTTTCATGCAAAATCTTATCAATAACTTAAAATAGAGTCACTGAATCAGTTATCAACTGGCCAAAGAAAGCTCAGTGAATGTCATGCTTATTTTTCAAAAAATGTTACTGTAGCCATTTTGAGTTCTCAAATTAAATAATAAAAAATTTATCAAAATTAAATCTTTTATAGAATATCTTTAAAACTTTAAACATTCGAATAAAAATCTAAATTGAGAGGATCAATTCTTATTTGTTTTAAGCCAATGTCAAGTTTGGGCTAAAATTTGGTAAAAACTTAAGATATGTATAATAATACACTATTATAGACAACTAGTTTAGACAACTAGTCAGTGAAGTTTTCTTCATGATTTTCACTTTTAAAATTTGGAAATGAAATATAAATAAATACCATAAAATTTCATTTCAAATTGTAAAAATATATAGCAAAAATAAATTTCAGCAAATATTTCATATAATCCTATTATTGATTTTTCCAAATACACATATATATATGTGTATTTTTGGAAAAATTATGAGTAAGATATAAACTATGTCAGATCTTATTATGCTATAATGCAAATGTTGGTAAAATTTTCAGGATATAATTGTATGATTATCCAACTTGTTTGTTACAGAACTTATAATGTGCATGAGATGATGTTGCCAAAATATTATCAAAGAAAAAAGGGCCTAAAGTTTAATTTACTTTTTTCTCTTTTAGCCACAGAATGCTCTTTTGATAGGATGTGCCTCATATTCTTCATGGATGATTTTTCAGTCCCATATGAACTACATGTTGCATTGAATACATCCCAGATAATATATACAATGCTATACTTAACTACATACAGACATACTTAATTATTCTAACAAACTAACAAAGAATTCTGATCAAATGTAAATCTCACACAATTTTATAGGAAATTTATACATAGGGAAAAGGGCACCTCTATACACACTTTCATTCAATCTCTTTTGTATTCTTTTCATTTAATTTCTCTTTTTCATTCTTAGGATGTAAGCAATTAAGATTCCTTCTCTTCATGGAAAACACTATGGAGTTTTTCTGCTACCTTCTCTATGGTTTTAAATTTAGAATTTTCATTCTCTTAGATGGGTTGTCAATCAGAGCTGGAAATAGCTCTGCTATTTACCTTTTAGCTGGGAGGAAAAGAGATGAGTTCATGCCTTTCGCAAGAGCATTTGTTTAAAAGTGATCACTATGCTAAAATTTGAAAATGGCTTATCAATCTCATTTTTGCACCAGTAGCCAATACATTACATACATGTTCTATTTAGCTTATTTTAAAATATCAGTAATTATCACAATAAATTTATTTGATTATATGACTTTTAACTTATATTTATCATATAAGTATATCTTAAAGACTTTATCAACATTTGTGGGCTGAGAGTAATTTTTGAAAACATTGATTTTTTTCAATCATTTCAACAATAATGTCACTGAACCAAAGGATTACTGGGAGTGAGAGAGATTAAGAAGACTTTAGTGAGAAGAAAAGACAATAAAAGAACAAGTTTCAGGAAGTCAAAAGGTAGCAATTAATGTTGCATTTAAATTTTTGAATATTGTAGGTGGCAGTCAAGCAAAAAACTGGAAGAGAGTTCCACAGATGAAAAGTGCAAGAAAAGAAACTCTGAGAATATAACTTTATTAACATCTAGCTATTCCAACAGTAAAATGATGAAAATATTTATAGATAAGTCACAAGACAGTCATATTCCAGTAGTGTCAAAGTGACTGAAATATGCCCGGTCAGGTTTGATAAATTCACAGATTCATTTTTGGATTATATCAAGAATCTTGAGATATATAGCAGGAGCAACATTCAATGCATTGATGAATGGTAGATTACTAAATGTGCAACATTCTGATAAGAAAAATTGTCTAGCATAAAACCATCAACCAACTTTCCTAGCAACAGACCAAGCAATCAATTAAATATAATCATTCGAGTTTCTGTCATTGTAAACTGTGAGTCCAAGAAGATGGACTGAGTTCCTCTCCTGGAGATTAGCATAAGCCAATATTGACGAAAGGTAAAAATGGTTCTCTATGGTAGCAGTTTTGTTTTAGAGATATTAAAATTTGCCCCAGTTGACAACTGATTTCAGGTTAGTTTTTAGAACAGCTGATCAAATTTACTATTTTATATATGTATATTCAGTTCACTCCCCACCACACACACACACATATAAGGGGAAATATGAACTTAGGTCTGATGGTCAGAAAATTCTAATCATGCAACAGATTTGTCAGTGCTGGGGAGGTGATCAAAATATGCAGCACTTTTGGAAAGTGCCAGAAAACCATACCCAGACCTTGTGAGCGAAATTAGGTAGATGAAGGTCTTTGGAGCCATTGAAGTGCTAGTACAGTCACACATCGTCATGACTGAGGGTTTGAGTATACTGATATTGTTCAAACTGCTGAACATAAAAGATTATGTACTCTTTTCTAGAAACTGTATCTATGGTCTACTAAGTATAGTTGAAGTATAAACTGAAGCTGATCTCTGTAAGTATTGAAGAAGCACAAATGTGCCTGAGCAGTCATTTTCCACAGGGAATGGCTATCCATCATAAAAGAAAAATGTGCTCAGAAAAGAAGTAGTAGGTCATTATGTGTGTATATATATATATATAACTACTACTCACCAGTTATTGGTCAGAATTAAATTAGACCAGTATACAGTGGTATTAAAAAGGGCTCAAAACATATATAGTGTTGAGCTTTTAAGTATTTTTATTATGCAACCTTGGTTTCAAACTTTTGGTATCTTCAGGCCTTTTCACCTGAAGATGCCAAAAGGTTAAAACAAAAATATATATATATATATATATATATATGTGTGTGTGTGTGTGTGTGTGTGTGTGCATCTATATATGAATATCTAAATATAAAAATATACTATATTTTTCAGAATACAAGCCATACTAGGGTATAAGATACACTCTTAAACTTTGGAAAAATGCTATGCCCATATTTGAGTGATTTTTATTGAACAAAAGTAAGTCTTATATTTTACAAGTTATTACACAACTTTAAAATAGGAAAATACTCTAAATTTCAGAAAATATTTACTGTTATATAGTTTGGTTCAAACTTTTATTTTTTAATCATTTCACCCCAAGCAAGGCATTCCACTGCCACTATTGCTCAGGGGGTTACATAGGGGAAAGTGATGATGATGAAAGTGGTTAGTTATAGGAAATGTTGGGAGGAGGATGATAGATGGATGAGGATACTGAGGATGGGGGTGGGGTAGATGGGAAGAGAGTTTGAGAGAATGGATGCGAGTTAGTGTGATAAGAGGTGTCTATTGACCTTACAGTTAATCTCTTGCAGATTGTATCTGTCGGGGAAGCAAGTATGCGAAAGGGAATTCCACAGGCAGGAAATGCGAGAAAAGAAGCTGTTGGAGTAGAAGTTGTGGTTACATTTTAATGGTTTCACTGTAAAAGGGTGGGACCTAGTTGCTAATCTCGTATCTCATGCAAATTCATACCTAGAGGGCACCAGTGATCTAAGTTCATTGGAGCAGAAGCCGTGAAAGTATTTATAGAAGAGGCACAGGGAAGCCACATCATGCCAGTGAGAGAGTGACTGCAGCCAGGCTGCCAAGTCAGTATCTATCACATTACAGATTCTCCATTGTATTTTGTCAAGAACCCCCAGGAGAATAGCAGTGGCACCCATCCAAATGTGGCAGCAGTATTCAATACACGGGTGGATGGTAGATTTATATATGTGCAGGATGGACTCAGAGAACTGACTTTCATAGCAGTGGGTTTAGCAATGAATTCAATATAGTCATTCTACTTGAGGTCTGCTGAGAGTGTGAGGCCGAGGAGGCATAGTGTTTTATTCTCAGTGAGGTTAGCCTGTTCCATGCTAATGGGTGGGTAGGAGCGATTGTCTATAATGGTTAATTGATAGCAGCTTCATTATGGAAGCATTAAAATTTATGAGTCATTTCTTACCCCAGTCTACCATGGATTGGAGGTCCTTCTCAAGCTCGGCAGTGAGGTTTGCTTTGTCACCCTCACCAGATTTTTGATTGAAGCAAGAGTAAACTGTGGTGTTGGTATACATGCCAACATGGGATCTTATAGCATCAGGGAGATTCTTAATGTACTTGGAATTTTATAGCATCGGGGAGATCGTTAATTGCTATAACTGTTGCTTAGAAAGGAATCAGATATTACATTATTGGATCAAATACTCATAGCACTTTTCTAGAATGACTTAATCATTAAATCACTTCTTATATTTTTCTTCCTCTCATGAAAAAATCTTCCTGAAGCAAACAGTTGTTATATTCCTGTCTCATTAATGTAATAAAGGTTTTGGTAAGAGAAGTATTGATAGGTTGCAATCGAATTGTTAAACCACTGGGTATAACAGATAGTTGTATATAAATCATACCTTAAGTTTATAGGACACACTGATTTTGACATCAAAGTTTGGGCTAAAAAAGTGTGTTTTATATATAGAAAAATTTATTATATATGCACACTCTTACTTGCTTTCTGTGTGTCTGTGCATTTTTACACATACATACACACACACATTTATTAATATAAATGTACAGAGAATACTATCAGGGATTCTTGTATTTGATTACAATAGACATCTAAACCTTCTCTTAACTCAATTTAACAAAGTAATAAAGTCCAAGTATTAATTTCTTGCAAATAGTCTTGCAACTCGGAGTCTACATCTCCTCAAACCATTAATGCCATTTCCTGCAAGGATGTGGAGGCTTAAAAATAGTGGAGACTCTTCAGAAGAGGAATGAAACTAATTTTTGTTTCACAATAGAAGATACAAGACTCTGAACAATGAACACAAGAATAGAATTGAATGAATGGTAAGAGGCATGAATGGTATGGAATATAGAAAGGAACTGATCTGGGTATGTATGGGGAGGAGGTTGCAAATAGAAGGAACAGAATATTGATGAAAACTGAATATACTTGTCTCAGAGGGTCTGCAAGATTTTCTGAGTGTAAGACCCTAATGAAGTTTGAAACTAACTGAAAAGAAAAAAAATATTTGTAGATAAACTAGGGAAGAAAAGAATGCTGTTGAACAAAAATTGCTCAGAAATGAACAAGAGAGAATTGCATTTGAAGAAATAAAATGAATGAGGGAAAAGGTTAATAAAAGAAGTTAATGAATAAGATAGTTTGGGAAATGAGTAAGATTTTATATTGAAAAAGGTAATAACAGGTAAAGAAAGAGAGTAAATAGATGATTGATCATTTGCTTGAATGGCTGGTGAAAGAAAAGAATTATTCAGTGAGAATGTGACCAAATGTGAACAAAGATGATATTCTGGAAGAAAAGGGTGTAAAATATAATAAGGGACTGAAACTGTAGTTTAATTAAAAACAAAAGTGAGTATAATAAAGATATAATTAAAAATATATGCATATTATAATGTTAGTCTGTGAGTAACATTTGCTTTCATTACCCAACTCTTGTATAATGGTTATCAATGTAGAAAGTGAAATTGGCATGTTGAGTTCAAATCCTGATTGGGTCTATTTTTTTTTTCCATAAATTTTATCCCACAGGATACTACAAAAGAATAGGTTACTAAGTATGGGAGAATTAGAAATTAGAAACATTTCTAAGGGGTGAAAACGAGTAATCAGGAAGATAGTAGAAAGTAATTGACATTCTATTTCAATTTTTGAAGATTAAAGTTGGCTGGAAAACATTTAATTCATTTCACCCTAATACCCTTAAAAACTAGCCTGAATGCAATTTTCCCCAGTTAAGTAGAAAAGAAAACTTTGAATTCAAAACCTCAGGCATGTTCATATCTTTTTTTTCTTTTTACTCAGTTACATTTATACAAAAATATAAAATATCACCTTGTTAAAATTCATTCTATTTCCTTACATTCATCATTTAATTATGCAAAATATTGTTATCACTGCTATTTGTCTAACTAGGTTCAGAATGGTAACAGTATCTTAAGATGAAGAAGAGGAGGCAAAGAAGTAAATCCTAAATTATAGAGAGGAATGAACCCATAAGGTGGTAAAATGATTTACTGTGACTTCTTTCAATAATTCCTGCAGCTGTACCATTAACAAATTGTATTGGTTTATCCTATGGGATTTAAAATTGTGTTTGTGTCTTGTAAGTGTCTGTGTATGTTCACATATAAATAATTAAAGAGTAACAAAAACCTAGGTTTCTACTACAGACAATTTTTCCCTTTTTTTTTTTAGAAACAAAGTTCTCAATTTCTCTTGAGTATGTCCATTTTCTTTTTCTAGTCAAAAATAAGTTAGGTTAATTAATGAAAAGAATGGTTATAATAATCATGCTTAAGTCAGCTTTGCATTGAGTTGGAGCAACCAAAATAAAAGCTGAATATACTTCATTAGTGAAGGTTCTGCAAAACACATCTGAATGCTACACATTGGAAAGTAAAAAAAAAAAGAAAAGAAAAAGGTGCATTTCTGTCTTTTTTTGGAAGTGAGGTCCTAAAAATTGCCCTGATGATGACCAAAGCCCTTTCTTGTTCTTTTATTACTAGCTTTAATGAAAGATGTTTTAAATTTTCTTTTATTCCTTACTAGCAGTATAACCTGGTGTTGCTCGGGTGTAGTAAAAGCTTTAAAACTAATTGATGGCTGAATATCGGTTTTTGATCAGATTCGATAGAATACCAGAGGTATCAATTTCAAGGGAAAATGAGTTGTCTGAGAAAATCTACTAATGTTTGAGATTAAAAACTATAATTTTACCAAGTTAGAGCAAATTCTGCAGCAAGAATGACAATAAAAGGGCTGAAATCCTAATCTTGATCAGACCTGATTGGATATCGGGGTATCAATTTCCAATATCAGAGGGAAATAAAAAAAATAAGTAGCTCATAAGCTGACCGGAAGCCTAAAGAATATTTGTGTGAAGTTTGGTGAGAATCAGATAAAACTTGTGGATTTGTATAAAGGACAGACAGACAGACACACATGCAAACATCTTGCCTTTTATATATATATATAGATTATTTTATTTCATTTTCCCCACAATTTTTTCATTTAGAATCTATCACCAATGCCAAAAGAAGAACTTACATTTGAATATTATTTAAAGCATGAACAAATAAAAAACAGAAGGTTTGGAATGAAACTCCCATCAATACTAGAACGTGCAATAAGAGTAGGCTTGAAAAATCTAATTTCCTGAAAACTGATAGAAAGATTTTATAGTTAATTGTTTGCTCAATGAATGTCGAATGTTTCTATATAGAAATTGTTGATTTTGTAATTACAATTTGCAAGTGCAATTTTTAGACATTTTAAATATAAACCCTATAAAACAAATAAAATGATCTTCTATAAGACTTTATAGATTGGTACTATAAAATCACAAAGAGCTTTGACAAATAACAAAACCACATTACTTCAAGAGTTTCAACAGAAGCAATAACTAAAATAGTCGGTATATGTAACAAAAAAATAATATAATCAAGCTGATCTTTCCACAAAAGCAGAAACAAAAAGTTTGGAATGAAAGTAAAAGAATTATAAGAGTTTGGTCAGACTAATTTGCCAAAAAATGTTTTAAAAGAAAGATTTTATGAATTACAATTAACATTAACATTTTAACGTTAACTTTTCAGCAGATGAAAACTGATTTTTCTTGTATGAAAGCATTTAATCTCAACATTACTAGTATCCATACCTAAATTTATTTTCGAGATTTTAAAAATATTTTCGAGATTTTAAAAATATTTTCTGATTATGGTTAGTCTTTTGCTGATAATTTCCTTTATGAAGATAGACCAACTACCAATCAAGACCATGTAATTACAAATAGTACATGTTTTCACTAGATCATTCATTAATGTAGCTAGTTCAGTCCTCATGGAATGTCCAACACTTAGGGAACACTGCCAAATTAAGTTAAGCTGGGTAAATGGGTAAAAAGACTAGATGTTTTAAAGAATGATGGTGGGGAGAAATACTAAACCTGAGAACATTTTAATATAATTTCCTATCTTCAACCAAATTAGAACCTCCTTCTTGTTCTTTTCTTCTGTTTCCCCTTCTCTATTTTTTATTTAAATTCTTTCTCTTCTTAGTTGGTGTACCCCATTAACTAGAGTCTGTTAAGAAATACTGATTAAATAAGGACTAATTCCTTCCTCGACTCCAGACTTAAACCAATGCTGGCAAAATTACTGGCAAATATAATTGAACAGAAAATATTTCATTTAACAGTTTACAGCTGTTTCTTTTATTTCAAAAATCTTCCCTTGCAGGAATAATTCATGGAAACACACTTTAATTTGCTTCTAGTGAATATTCTTTTTCAGTTGAATAATAGGAATATATATATATATATATATATATATATATATTATTATTATTATTATTATTATTATTATTATTAGTGGGTACTTGTATTTAAATAAATGGTCTTTTTTGTTTTTTGAAAATTCAAGAAATCTTATAAAAGAAAAATTTGTGCTCTCCAGTATTTTAATAAATAAATGAAGCATCTATTTAAATGTTAATATCTACTAAAAATAACATTTAAGTGCAGAAAAATATATACAGCTTGCAATGGGTAAATTATTGCTATTTTATATTTTTAATTTTATGCATGCACTTTGTTAGTTTTTGATTTTGTCAACTGCACAGAATAGTAGGGTCAGTTGGACACTGTTTGTGAAAAAAAGAGTACCATGATGCAATTCACTCCACCAGAAATTTGTGCCAGAAGCTTCAATACAAACATTTTAGAGTGTTTGAATGTCAATCTGAGGACAGTGAAAAGGATTTGGAATGAGTTGGATGGGTCTGATGAGGATTACAAATGTGTTTGAAGTGATCACTGATAATGGTAATATTATGTCTCCATATATCTTCCTACAAGACTTCAGACTAAACACAGGGGGCTACATCAAGTACCTTGAAGCTGTAGTGCTGCCCTGGATAAAGAGTTGGGCTACTGGCAACAGGACTCTGCACCATGCCAAACAAGCAAGAGAACACAGTCATAGCTGTCAGACAATTTCTGTAGCCACATCACCACTTACTTGCCACCTAACTTCCCAGACTCTATCCCCTTGATTATTAGGTGTGGGGTGCAGTTAAGCAAAAGATCAACAAAACTTCTTGTAACACCAAAGGTGAATTGAAGGTGAGGATTATGGCAGCATTCATTAACCCAAATAAGGAGATCATCCAGAAGAAATGCAAGACATTCTGAAGTCATCTGGAAGCTGTAGTTGAAGCCAGTAGAGATTTTATTGAATATGTTTTCTCTTTAGTATTTCAAGATATTTTTGTATAATTTTGGTAAATATATCAGTTAAAATAAGATGTCAGTGTTATTTTCCTTTTTGCATAATTTAGATGACAATTTATCCATTTCACCCTCTCTCTCTCTCTCTCTCTATATATATATATATATATGTGTGTGTGTGTAAAATTCAAATAATTATAATAGTCCTAATATTGTTTATCACTGTGCACAATATCACAAGTTGCAACACTACAAAGACTGATGTTTTTAAAATTACCTTTAACAAGTTTTTAAACTTTGATCTTTACACAACTTGAGGTATTAATTTCAGTTTCAGAAATTCTCTCACTCACTCACTCACTCTCTTTATCAATAAATGTCTTATCTATAATATTAATCACTCTTTCCCTACAAATATAGCAAGTTTAAAACAATAGTAAGACGGATAGAGTTAGATTGTGTAAGTTGAAAACTATAAACAATTGTTAAAATGTTGAATTATTTCAATAACTGTTTTCAATAGAAAGAAATGAACATATTAAGGCAGTTATTTTTCACAAATATATGCGCCTTATTTAGGAAGAGTTAGATTGTGTTGTGTCAGTCTCTTCAGATGGAACTACCTTGAAAATCATAGCAGAAAATCCTGGGATGTGTTCTCAAACAGATTACAGAGATTGCCCAAAATATACAACTCTCTGGTAGTAACCACAAAAATACATAAAATGATGACTTATAAAAATTATTAACCAAGATATGCATATATATCTCTCTCTTCATATATATATATATATATATATATATATATATGTGTGTGTGTGTGTATAAAGAGAGAGAGTTGCTTACTGGATTAAAGATATCAGAGATAGAGTGGAGGGGAAAGAGATTTATATATAAGTAAATAGATAGGTAAATAACACAATAAAGGGTGATATGCCTTTTACTATAAATAAGCAAAAAGTTCTAATCCTCTTATCTATACATTTATATACTTGAAGCACAGCTCATCTAAAACAGTACAGACCAAGAAATCCTGCCCAAGATTAACCATTTCATTCCTTAAGTTTATTGTAACTTTAAAATACTTAAACCTTTTTTAAAGAAAAGATTACCTTTGTTTTACTTCTATTTTGTTTTTCAGTTTTTTTTCTACCAAGGAACAATAGTTTCGATTTTTATTATCCCCTATGATTAAGATTTTATTTGCTTACCAAAGATCCTGACAGCAAAGGCAAAACTCAGTAATGACTTAACTGAGCAGCTTTGCCCTTTTTTTTTTTCGAATATATATTTAAAAGAATGAGTTCTAATAATATGCAAACCAGTTTATCCTATATGATTATGATATCATTTCTTATTGGCTGATGCCTAATGCATGTATGCCATATTTACACGAATACCTAGCTTTCACTTTATTTTCCCCAAGAACCATTATAACCAGTTTTCAATTTTTTAATTTACTATCACCAAAATAGCAGGCATAATCTTCTGCTGTCATGACATTATTTATTTATTGAAAATTCCTGAAATGATAATACCATGACAACTGTATAGTCTTTTCATTCCAACAGTTGACTGGACAATTGAACTCATTATTTAGATCATGTTATCATAGTTTTGAGACTACCAACCAGAAGTAAAGATATTTAACCAAACATTTAAAACAAAGAAGATTAGTTAGAAGGACATAAATTAAAGTTTTATTTTTCTAGAACATGTTAACAAAATGTAGAAATGTGCTTTCTCCCCAAACCTTGAAGAGGAAAGCTAGTATCTGTTAGAAAAGTCTGTTTTTGCTCACAATTAAATCTATCAACATCTCCTTCATGAACATATGAGGTACCTGTACCATCTTTTGCAGCATTGAATCCTTCCTCCAAGTAATCTCACCTGACATCTTAGCCCTCTGTGAAATTAACCTTGACTCTTCTATCCCTTCATCTTAGTTCTGCATCTCTGGTTACCTTCCCCTCTTCAGGAAGGACTCCAGTATCCATATGCATGGATTTGGTGTTTATGTCAGTGAACATCTCCCTCTAGCTAGGATGGTCTCTCTTGAATCTCCAGATTATTCTTACATGTGTTTCTGTCTCTCCCTACTAAGATTGAGTAGCTATTTTTCCTTCTCTACCACTCCCCCTCATCACCTGACTGTTCTGTACTTGATAGCATCTTGAATAATATGGGTAAGTCTATTTCTTCTCATCCATTTGCCCATACATTTGTGTTTGGAAACTTTAATGCTGGAAAACTGCCACTCAATCCCATACATAAGTGATGGATTTCCTCGTACATTTCCTCTAATAACCTTAATATACCTGATTCACTGCTAGATCTCTGTTTCACTTACATGCCTGATTCTTGCAATGTCAAATATCTCTGCCTTCTTGGAAACTCTGACCATATGGTAGTTTCCATTACCATCTTCTTCCACTCCCACTCCACCCAGGAATCTCAGATCAGCAGAATATTTTACTGCTACCAAAGAGCAGACTGGGACTCATTCTGCAATTTCCTGTGTGATGTCCCTTGGAACAAAGTTTTTAGTCTTCTTGTTGAAATCCGAGATTTCCTCTTGTGTTAAGACTGGCATCAATGCTTTCATTCCAGCCAAGAAGTTGTGACTTAAACCCCATTTGTGCCCTGGTTTTCCCCTACTTGCTTGGCTGTTATCACCCACCAAGATCACTTCTGGCTTTATTGGAGCCATGCATCGGACCAAAACAGGCGCCTTTTTGCCTCTGCTCGTAATGAGTGCAATAATATATTAATGAAGCTAAGCTGCTGTTTGCTGACAGAATAAAACAGTGTATAGCATTCTGTACGTTCAGCTCTGTAAAAGTGTACTAAATTACAGTAAGCCCTCAATCCTCCTTCTAATCAATGAATTTGAGATCCTCACCTTTTTAGCAGATAAGGCCGAGTGCTTTGCTTGCAGAATCTCCACCAACTCAACACTGAATTCATCTTGAGTATCTGTACCCGACTTCCCACCTAGAACTGAGGCCCAACTGAATGATGTCTACATTACCCCCATGCTGGTCTCTAACACAATTTTAAAGCTTGATCTCCATAAAGCGAGCAGAGGTGATGGAATCCCAATTATTGTCCTGAAGAAATGTGCCCCTGAATTCACCTCTATTCTCACCAAACTCTATAGCTACAGCCTCTTTGCTTCTTGCTTTACTGCCTGTTGGAAGTCCTCCTCTGTGGTTCCTATGTTTAAAAATTCTGGAGAACACTAATTATGGCCCTATCAGCCTTCTACTGATTTTTGGCAAAGTGTCCGAGGCTATTATCAATGCCGAGGTGGTTCAACATCTCACAGCCTACAGTCTCTTCTCTGACAAACAGTATGGTTTCTGCTTCACTAGGTCTACTGCTGATATGCTAACGACCATCACTGAGTACCAGGCTCTTGATAAGAATGGCATAGCTCAAGCTGTTGCCCTGGATATCTCCAAAGCATTTGACAGAGTCTGTCATGTTGGCCTTCTATGCAAGCTACAGGGCTATGGTATAACTGGACGATTGTTTGATCTAATCCAGTCATTCTTTTCAAATCACGTAATGAAGGTAGTATTGAACAGACATGCCTCCAATGCTATCATAAAAATGTGAGTGTCTTTCAAGGCTCTAATTTAAGTCCTACACTTTTTCTGATCTTCATCAATAATCTTTCCCATGTAATCAGATCCCAAGTAGACATCTACACTGATGACACCACTATTTACTCTCGCCTCGATCAAAAATCTGCTGAGGCTGACAAAGCAAACCTAGCTGCTGAGCTTGAAAAAGACCTTAACTGGTCTTTAAAGTAAATATTATCTGTTATTATTCTAAGAGTTTTTAAATGACTGGCCACTTTTTATTGCTTTTTTTGTAATTGTGTTATTCTAACTAATTTATCCCATTAGTGGCTTTGGGTGTATAAAGATGCTGTCTTCCATTTTGATAAGAATTATTATCTGTTCTTAGTTCTTTTTAAATTTATTGCTTTTGTCATTGATATAACATTACAGCACATCCATTCTAAGAATTTTGTCAGACATGTGTCAGGACAAACATGTGACTAGAACCTGACTATGTTGTAAAAGATGCAAAAAGCCCAATACTTATAACACCTTGTAGATAAATTATTTGAAATGAAGTTTTAGGCTAAGAACAAACATGTTGACAGCTTGAACAGAGCTGTCACATTTTTCAATGCAACTTGCAACAAAGAAGTAAGTTATCAAACTACTCTTCACAGGTCTGGAATTCATAGATATCACTCTCCTAGACTAGTTGTCAACCAAGGCTAAAGAGCCCAGTCTGCCTTGCTAAACACTTAAGTGGAAGGAGACATATTAATATATACTCCATGAATTTGAGGTTCTCACATCATCTGCGGACAAAGCATGGACCAAGCGATTCTTCCGGAGAGCAATACACTATGCCTCCTCAGACTTACCCTGTCCTCGGACCTCAAATGGAACCACTATATTGAATCCATAGCAAAATCTGCTGCTAAGAAGGTTGGGTCACTATGTCGATCCAGGATGTTTTTCCGCCTGAATCCATCCTGCATATATACAAGTCAACCATCCATCTGTGCATGGAGTACTGCTGCCATTTATGGTCAGGCACCCCTGCCATTCTCCTCAGTGTTCTTGACAGGCTCCAAAGGAGAGTCTGTAATGTGATAGGTACTGATCTGGCAGCTTGACTGCAGCCACTTCCCAACCGTTGAAATGTGGCCTCCCTTTGTCTGTTCTATAAATACTTTCATGGCTTCTGCTCGGACAAACTTAAGTCACTGGTGCCTTCCTCAACAGGTGTTTACTCGTGCAACCAGACTGGCAACTGGGTCCCACCCATTCACAGTCATGTTAGCCAAATGCAGACGACAATTCTACTCCTGCAGCTTCTTCTCTCACACTTCCCGCCTGTGGAACTCGCTCCCATATTCTTGCTTTACTGATGGCTACAACCTCCAGAAATTTAAATGTAATGTCAATACTCATCTACTAACCACTGGACTCTAGCTCTCTCCCCACCCCTGTATAACCTTCCCTTTCTCTCCACCTATGTATCTGTCATTGCACCTGCATTCTCAGCTTTCTATTGCTCCTTTCTAACTAGTTTGTACTCCTCACTCTTTTCTAATTAATCTTTTTACAGTTATGTAGCCCCCTGCACATCAGTGGCATTACTGCCTTGTTCGGGATGAAATGATAAAAAAAAATACTTTTTATAAGAGTATGAAATTAAATGTAATAAACTCACACTCACATATATACCTGTTTTATGATTACTAATTTTTCTAAACAGGTGGCTGCTTATTAATCAGTCAAGTGCCATACAGGATAGACGATTTAGGCGATCATGTCTCGAAAGAGATATGACAGACTTGGCAGAAGATTATCTTGCAGTATGTTGCCATTGCTTTCTGTGGTAGATTGGTTGCCAGCCAAGGCTATAGAATCTGACCTGTCCTATTATTTAACCCATAGCTGGAGGGGAGAAAATGATTAATACCTTTCCCAAGGGTATTTGGGCATAAGTGAATGCAAGGAATTCAACTGGAATTTGAACTCGGCTCCCTGATTTGTTGTTCCGAGCTGATATCCACTGCACCACAATGCACATGCTTATTAATGATGATCCCAAAATTCATCATTTTATTCTTTTTTTCAAAAGGAATGTTTCGGCATTAGAAATTTATGTAGATTATTAAATAATTCATTTCATCCATGATGAAAAATATATAAAAAATAATTTTGCCTTTTGGTAAGTGTAATTGAGATTTAGAAAATCTCCAAATAAATATAAGCCAATATTTCATATCTCTCTCTCTCTATATATATATATATATATATATAGAGAGAGAGAGAGAGAGAGGGAGAGTTACATACACATATACGCACACATATATGTATATACTTATACACTCACATATACAAGGTGCTATGAAAAATTGTAACAATTTTATATCATTAATTTTGCATATTCTTTGTTTTTGATTTGTTCTACTTCACAGTATAGTAGGGTCAGTTGGGCTCTGTGTGTGAGAAAAAGAGCACCATACAATTCACTCAAATATAAATTTAGGAATGGCATGCTGTACTGCTTGGCATTCATGCCCTAAGCTCCAATACAAATATTTGGGTGTCAATCTAAGGACAGTGCAGGGAATTTAGAAAGAGTTGGATAACTCTAATGGTGATTACTAAGGTGTTTAAAGTAATCTCAAGTAATGGTGACATTATGCGTCCATTTATCTACCCACAAGACCTCAAAAACAGCACAAAGGCCTACATCAAGTGCTTTGAGTCAGTAGTACAGCCTTGGATCAAGAGTGTGGCTGCTGGGAGACCCTATTTCTGACAACAGGACTTTGCACCATGCCATGCAAGCAGGAGAACTCAGTCATGACTGTCAGACAAATCTGTGGCCACATCACCACTTACATCTGGCCACCTAACTCTCCAGACTGCAACACTTTATTATGTGTAAGACACAATTGAGTGAAAGACTGACAAAACTCTTTGTAACACCAAAGATAAACTGAAGGCAAAGGTTATGATGGCTTTCACCAACTCAAATAAGGAGACCATTCAGAAGAGATGCAGGAGATTTCAAAGTCATCTGGACACTGAGGTTGAAGCTAACAGCAATTTTATTAAATTTATTGTTTAGTATTTCAAGATATTTTTGTGTCATTTTTGTGAATATATCTGTTAAAATGAAATGTCAGTGTTATTTTCATTCTTGTGTAATTCAGACAAAAATTTATCCATTGCAATTTGTATGCAAAATGCTTTTTTGTACATTTTATATGTACTTATAGAAATGTATATTTTCATATGCATTTTCACAAACATATTTTATGAACACATACACATATACATATGCATACAAATCTATGCATGTACTTTTCCCTAAACCTACTGTAACATAAAACTGAGATACTTAGCTTTTCCTAATATTTCAAGAAATCCAAGGATTTTTGCAATTTTCTTTTCAGCAATGTAAAAAGGAAGGATCCTAGTGGAAAATTATGATGTACGCTATAAGAACCAAAGAAACCATCAGCCTATTTTCTGCAGCCCTAAAAGGAATGGTAGCTCTGGCATTCTACTCTCCCCACACAACACTATCCAATTTTCTTATGATAACTCTGAAAAGAGATCATAATTATGAAACACTGACTGCCATTTTGAAGCAACAAAAAACAAAAATTATCATTTTTATTTTAGAGTAACACTATTATTATTATTATTATTATTGTTATCATCATCATCATCATCATCATCATCATCATCATCTTTAATTTTTTTATATTTGAGGAATTATTTTCTCTTTCTGATCTCTGAGCAAGGCTACCCAGGTTATGCAAAATTGCCTTCTTACTATCCCTGAGTTCAGCTTAGTGAGTCAGATGCAATCAGAACTCTTACAGCGGAAAACAAAAAAGCACCATGAAGTCGCCAGAGAAGAAAAGAAAGAACACAGGTCACCAGAGAGAAGCATGTCAGAAGAGTTGGGTATGGATAAAGAGTAAAATAATGGAACAGTTAGAAAAGGAGAATATTTTCAAAGAAAAAGATCAATTTTTGGTAGTTAAATATATCTTTCCTTTTAAGTAGCATGCATATATATATATATATATATATGTGAGTATACTTAGGAAAGATAAATAAGAAAATAAAGCGTCAGGGTTTGCATCTGTTTATCCTAATATGCAATGTTGTCTGCATATATATAAATATGTCTGTCTCTGTGTATATGTGAAGGTTAGGTAGCTTTCTCTCACAGTATACACACACTGGCACATACACATGCACATAGATATTTGTATGTATGCATGTACGTATGTATGGTGTGCTGGATGAATTGTATATTTCTTACTGGTACCAATGATTTCAGGTCAATATTAAATGCTGTGAAAATCAAAGTATATTTAGGAATGACATTAGTGTAATTAAGAACCTATACACACAGCAAATGGACAGGAAAATGTATTCATCAGATATACAAAAATAGAAAAGGGTGTAAGACAAGGGTGTATCTTCTCACCCGGTTTATTCAATCTATCCAGTGAGGCAATTCTGAGATAACTAGAAGTTTTACCAGGATTTTTCACTGGCAACCATAATCTTAACAATACAAAATGACACAATGCTGATAGCAGTGTATAGCAAAGGAAACTGAAAAGAAAGGACTAAGAATAAACTGCATGAAAATCGAATGCATGGTCATCAGCAAAAAGCAGTGCCTAAAATGCTAGTTACAGGTTGGGGATACTAAAATCAACCAGGCACATAAATTCACATACCTGGGAAGTGTTCTAACAGAGGACAGGAAGTGAAACTGTAAGATTTAAAGGTGTATTAGGATGGCCAAAGATGTATTCCCAAAGCTAAGCAGAGTATTAAGAGACAGAAAAAATTTCACAGGAAACAAAGAAAAGAGTACTGAACTATTACGTGACATCTGTCCTCCAATATGACAGAACAATGATGAAGAAGAGACTTGAAGCAACAGAAATCTGGTTCTACAGAAGGATGTTGAATATACCATGGACTGAATATGTGAGCAACATCAAGGTTTTGGAGAGAATGGGAACAAAAACAAAACATATACTTAACATCAGGAAGAGACAGTTGAAGTTTCTGGGATGTATAATGAGTAAGGAAGACATGGAGAACTTGATACTCACAGGGTAGATAGAGGGGAAAATAGACAAGGGAAAACTGAGTATGGTATACTTGATGGGCTTGAGCAAAATTATAATAAAGCAGGGTTTAGAAGAAATAACAACAAAACATATTGCACTACAAGAGACAGGAAGATGTGGTGGGCTATCATCGTCCACGTCTTGAAGAGACATGGCACATAAAAGAAGGTTAGCGCTCAAACTTAATTAAAAGCCTAAATTTTACTTTTTGATTCTCAAATCAGGCAAAGCCATCAAACTTGATGATTGGTGCAACACAGTCTTCTTCCCCCTACAGTCTAAGACATACTGTCATGCTTTTTTCTGTCCTAATCTCTCTTCACACTAATTTGACTTGCTTCTCCGCAAACTAATTTTAGTTTTCACTTTCTCCTCTTTTTTATTGCATTTTTCTCTTTCTCCCAGTTTTACTTGTCTCCAAACCATTTTAATACCCTCCCTTTTTTACTGCTTTCTCTCTTTTTTATTTTACTGCTCATTTTGCTTCAATATCTTCCTCTTTATCTGGCTGTCACTGACTTTCTCTCTCTATTCCTATATATTTACTCTTCTCTAGCTCCAACTTTCTCTTTCCCCTATTTCTCTACCTTAATCAGATTTCTTTCCCCAACTGCTCTATTGTCTTTTTATTTGTTTTTTCCCAATACCTTTACTTCCTTCACATTACTTTTCCAAATATCTCTGCCTCTTTCACATTTCTTTCCCCAACTTCTCCACCTCCTCCAAGTTTCACACTTTCATTTCTCATTTTTAAATACTACAACAGTGTATGTATCTGTGTGTGTGACACAAACAGTTATCCAGACAAAAAGCTAATATATTCAAATTATTATGAAGTAAAAGCTGTTTTTTATTACAAATTCAGTTGAAATTATTTCACTTTTTTATTCTTAGCATTTATTTCAAATGTCACCATCATTAAAATGAGATAATTACCTGTGTATTTTTGTTGTATTTTAAACCTTTTGGAAATTATTGATTCTGCTTTTTATATAGAAAAGAGTGTTTAATCTTAAAAATAAATATCCATGTCTGAAGGGATTCATCCAAATACCATTTGATAAAAAACTTTACCTATTTATTTCAATGTTAGCTTGCCCATCATTAGACCTTTTCTGAACTATTCTAGGAATATTTTACAATTTTACTTCTAATATAGAACTTTTAAATAAATGTTAAAAATGTTAGTTTTTACCTTTCAGTCTGAATAAAAAACTTTCAGATAATCTTGCAAATCTTTTCCCAAACCTTAAGTAATTTAGCAGCATTTAACTGTGTTAGATAGCTCCCTAAAACTGTCACCACAATTTGAAATTATCTTTTTCTCCATTTAATTAACTCCAAAGAAATCAGAAACTGTCACAAGTAATTCAAACTAATAGAACATATTTTTTCCTTGCCAAATTTTTATTGGATAATGAACAGACTATCCCAGACTTTGATGGCAAAGTTTTAAAACTAATCACTTAAATTATTGCTTTTCTTTAATTTTTCATGTCCCTTCAGGACATGAATGATTATGGCTCTCTGCAAATGTATAATAGTACCTTTAAGCAAATTTTTTTTTTTCATGGACTTCTTGCTTACAGGTACTGTTTGACCTTGCCTGATCAAGCAAAGCTCCAAAAGTGCTTTTGAACTTGTATCTTTTCCAATTCTTAAAATATTAATCTCTACTCAAATTTGTACCCTAACATAAAGAAAAACAATTTTTAGGGATGCACTTTGCTTGACCATTAGTTTCACTGTAGCCAAGAGGTTAAAGCTTGTCAGATTTAATTACTGTTTCTTCTTGGAAAACACAAGTTGCATTCTGCCAGAGAATGCATTTTTTTTAAAATTTCTCAAATATTCTGACGAGTAGATGGAAATAAATAAATATACAGTTTGATAAATAAACAGAGTACTTATTCAAATAGGATATCTACTAAAAATAACACTTAAGCAATAAAATAAAAATGTTAAATTAATGAATGAAAAATCTATTCCTAAAACTATATATATATATATATATATATATATATATATATATAATTATAGATTGACTGACAAGATGTGTTCCTTTAATTTAATATTTTACGATTTATTTAATGTCAATTTGAATAAAACATATTTTCAATGAATTCTAGTTGCACTAAGCAAACGTTTTACATACATACATACATATATATGGTTGTGTGTACATCACTAGCTTTGTGTAACAGTCAATATGAAAGAAAAAAATTGAAATTCAAAGTGGTTATGCATACATGAATCTATAAATGTATGTGTGTATCATCATTTCTATCATTTTTTAATTTATTGCTAACTTTGACTTAACAACACCTATTTTTGTCATCAGTGCTTGTATGTAAAGTTAAACTTTTAATAGTAATCAACTGTTCACCCCCACTCCCTCACTTTTTGTAATCTTTTGCTTCTACACAGCAATTTACAATTTTAATTTGCTGCAACCATTAAAAAGCCTGAATAAAATTAAAAACAAAAACACTTTAAAACATGTTTATATCTTTTATTATTTGTCATAAGTAAATCAGTCTATTCCTATTTGCTCAGCCAATGAAATCAAAGGCTTTTCCTTACAATGGCCTCTTGATGAGAGAGGGTTAATTTGAGATAATTGCCAAGCAAATATGTTTAAGTTTACCCCACCAAGCTAACTGCAGGTGCTCTAGGCTTTGTACTAACAATTGGGTTTTATTTGTTGATTTAGTTACTTCCCTCTTCAATTCACATGGTTTTTCTTTTAAAAAAATAATTTTTTTCTTCTTGAAATTTATTTACTTGTAAATTGAAGAAATGAATCTAATTAAAGTGAAGCAGTGTTTCTATAGTGATGATTACTCTGCCAAAATCTAGAGATTTGATTATTTGTCATCATCATGAAACATACCTATTTTTACCCTTATTTCCATATTTGAAATTCTGCTATTATATATTTAATTGTTTCTGTTCTGTTATTCTTCTCTCTCATTAATGATGTTTTTCTTTTTTCTCATATTCTTTCACACTCAGTAACCATTTCATATTAGTGACTTTACTGCCTTGCATGGGATGAAATGATTTCTAAAATGTACTACTAAAAATTCTCTGCATATACCATAAATGTTGCTTATAATGAAAATTTTAAAAAATCTTCATTTGTTATACATATAAAAATTTTGAATTTTGATAGATGTTTTTAGACTACATTGAATATGGATTATTCTTTGTTTTTCTGAAATATATAAATGTTGACTGGATTTGTGTAATGCATATCATTACTTTTGACCATACTTCATATATTTCCATATGTTTTAAATCTTTCTGAATTCAAAAGACAGATCACTACTCGAAAGACATCAACTGCATCAATGAAGTACTTTTGATATGAAACCATTCAAATATTATCTTCTTTTTATTTTTTAATTCTTTTTTATCTTTAAGTTTCAGTTTGTATTTCTAGATAAACAAACAACAGGGTAAAAAATACAGCTAGAAAGTTATAAATTAATAAAATAAACCCATATTTCTACCCATTCTCTACCTTGCAGAAAATCATTTTCCAGTTTCGATATTGCTTTCAAGTTAAATTCTCACTCTCATTCTTTTTTTCACACACACACACACACACACACACAGAGTTATCACAACATAAAAATGACAAATCAGAAGCTTGAAAAAAATTTGTCATACTCATACTGTTAGAATTATCAGATATATATATATATATATATATATATATATATACAGATGCCTTTAATAGTATCTACCATTTATATACCATTAGATATTTACCTAAACATTAAAAATAGAAAATAAAAACAGCTAAGACAAAGTCAGAGTGGCATAAATGAAGGTTTAGTTTTATAGATATAGGACATGGTGAAAGTGTAGAAATGTGTTACAAGTTTTCTCTCTGACTCTGAAAAGGAAAGTTAACAAATATTACAAAAGTATGTTCTTACTAACAAATCTAGCATATCATGTTGCAAAAGATTGTTTTTCCAAAGGGTCTGGAAAGCATCTTTTCTTTGTGGAGTTTTCCCTCAAAACTATTCTCTGCATAGAGTTAACTATACGAGATTAGCTGTTAGAAGTCACAT
The DNA here is from genome assembly GCA_037127315.1 of Ascarosepion bandense. NCBI lineage: Eukaryota > Metazoa > Mollusca > Cephalopoda > Sepiida > Sepiidae > Ascarosepion > Ascarosepion bandense. The sequence goes on from JBBBDQ010000134.1 coordinate 1,468,950, forward strand.
GATTGGTCAAATCTGGTGCATACAAATTAGGGGAAAAAGAAAAGAAGTTAACCCAACAGTACATTTACATACCAGTTTTCAAAGGACTAAATAATGTTTTATTATACTATTGAAGTCTGAAATGCATTACATAGGATTTTTCTGTTTTGTCATTCAGGTATATTCATCAAAGCTGATGTGTTCAGAATTGCCAGTAGATGACTCAAAGTAACATACACCTGATGAAGGCAGAGTAAAATAGTTGAAACAGTGTGATTACAACAACTGAAAATGAGGACAATAGTCAAACAAAACTACACCAACAATAGTCAATAGATGAAGAAAACTTCAAGGGACTTACCTTGACACTGAGTTTAGCCCCACATATACAAAACGCATCAGGGTTAGAAAAGATTTTCTGGCAATGTGCAGGATGTATGCAAAAATTACACAAAAAGTTCAGCACATGATAAGAGTTTGAACTTTCTTTATCTGTTAACTTTTATATATGCTCTATTCCTAATATTGAGAATGTTAATCGATAAATATAATATACATTAAAACTATAATTTTATCCTACATCTATATTTACAGAATGCAACTGTTGACAAAACGTAATATTTGCCAAAGTTGGCTCAGTTAAAAAAAGTGCTCAATACAACTTTCAAAGATGAAAATGTAAAGCAATTTAATAAATAAAATAATGGAAACATCAACTTATCATGGTTTTTGCGACTTTGAAGGTTTGTGGAGGCATTATTGTAATCTCTTTACTCTTCAGGATTTTTTGTTTTTCTGCATATATATATATATATATATATATATATATATAGGCATAATCATATAAGAGTTATTAATGTATAATAATAGAATAGTCATACCCTCATCTCAACAGCAAGAAATACTCGAGGCTATCTACAACGATCATCTTGGAATTACCTAACGTCAAGGGCATACATGCTATTCAGTCTGGAAGCCTCTGATAATGAAACAAAACAAGGGTAAATGAGTGCCAGATATGTGTCAAGATATATATATAGCCTTTCCTAAAGAAGATCCTAATGATACTATCATTCTCACCCAATAATTTACAAACTAGAATTGTCACTGATTTGTGAAATTCAGAAATAAGAAATTCTTCATTATGGTTGGCTACTTAAGTCGGTGGTCTGAGCTGCAACAACTACATGAGACCACTTCAGAAAGTGTGATTTGAGTCATGTCTATGGTATTTGCAGTTCATGGAATACCAGATACTGTGATATCAAACAATGGGTTGCAGTATAGTAGTTGACAAGTCAAGGAGTTTACTTATGATTGAGGTTTTACTCACATTACTTCTTCACCACTATATTTGCAGTCCAATGTAGAAGCTGAAAGAGTTGTCTAAAATGGCTCTTGCAAACCAATCAGTCTCTTTAAGGAATGATGCCACTCCTAGTAAAATACTCATGAGCAGAAAGCTGAGGACAAAATTACCAACAACCCTCAGCAACCTACAACCACAAATAATTAATAGAAAAAAAGATAGCCAATAAAGAAGCTATATACAGGGAGAAATTGTCAAGAAATTTAAATATCTGACACAATCGAGGATCCTGCCGGTGTTTCAGGAAGGAGATAGAGACCAGAAGGAGAATGGGGAAGTGAGGAGACAATTGGCTCAACCAAGATCTTACATTGTTATGACAGAAACTGGAGCAATCATAAAGTGTAAGAGACACTGTCTTATATACACAGAAATAAGAGTGAAAGACCAAGTGTCACAGCCTGCATTTCACATGAACCAGTTGGCTACAACCAGTCAAAACCCAATTTGAAACATCGTCGCCAAGCACTGAAACTACATTTCTAAGTGATATACATCAAAAGAGACATTCAGCTTACATTGTTATGACAGAAACTGGAGCAATCATAAAGTGTAAGAGACACTGTCTTATATCCACAGAAATAAGAGTGAAAGACCAAGTGTCACAGCCTTCATTTCACATGAACCAGTTGGCTACAACCAGTCAAAACCCAATTTGAAACATCATCGCCAAGCACTGAAACTACATTTCTAAGTGATATACATCAAAAGAGACATTCAGCTTACATTGTTATGACAGAAACTGGAGCAATCATAAAGTGTAAGAGACACTGTCTTATATCCACAGAAATAAGAGTGAAAGACCAAGTGTCACAGCCTTCATTTCACATGAACCAGTTGGCTACAACCAGTCAAAACCCAATTTGAAACATCATCGCCAAGCACTGAAACTACATTTCTAAGTGATATACATCAAAAGAGACATTCAGCTTACATTGTTATGACAGAAACTGGAGCAATCATAAAGTGTAAGAGACACTGTCTTATATCCACAGAAATAAGAGTGAAAGACCAAGTGTCACAGCCTTCATTTCACATGAACCAGTTGGCTACAACCAGTCAAAACCCAATTTGAAACATCATCGCCAAGCACTGAAACTACATTTCTAAGTGATATACATCAAAAGAGACATTCAGCTTACATTGTTATGACAGAAACTGGAGCAATCATAAAGTGTAAGAGACACTGTCTTATATCCACAGAAATAAGAGTGAAAGACCAAGTGTCACAGCCTGCATTTCACATGAACCAGTTGGCTACAACCAGTCAAAACCCAATTTGAAACATCATCGCCAAGCACTGAAACTACATTTCTAAGTGATATACATCAAAAGAGACATTCAGCTTACATTGTTATGACAGAAACTGGAGCAATCATAAAGTGTAAGAGACACTGTCTTATATCCACAGAAATAAGAGTGAAAGACCAAGTGTCACAGCCTGCATTTCACATGAACCAGTTGGCTACAACCAGTCAAAACCCAATTTGAAACATCATCGCCAAGCACTGAAACTACATTTCTAAGTGATATACATCAAAAGAGACATTCAGCTTACATTGTTATGACAGAAACTGGAGCAATCATAAAGTGTAAGAGACACTGTCTTATATCCACAGAAATAAGAGTGAAAGACCAAGTGTCACAGCCTGCATTTCACATGAACCAGTTGTCTACAACCAGTCAAAACTCAATTTGAAACATCATCGCCAAGCACTGAAACTACATTTCTAAGTGATATACATCAAAAGAGACATTCAGCTTACATTGTTATGACAGAAACTGGAGTAATCATAAAGTGTAAGAGACACTGTCTTATATACACAGAAATAAGAGTGAAAGACCATGTGTCACAGCCTTCATTTCACATGAACCAGTTGGCTAGCAACCAGTCAAAACCTAATTTGAAACATCATCGCCAAGCACTGAAACTGTTACTTCTAAGTGATATACATCAAAAGAGACATTCAGCTTACATTGTTATGACAGAAACTGGAGCAATCATAAAGTGTAAGACACTGTCTTTATATCCACAGAAATAAGAGTGAAAGACCAAGTGTCACAGCCTGCATTTCACATGAACCAGTTGGCTACAACCAGTCAAAACCCAATTTGAAACATCATCGCCAAGCACTGAAACTACATTTCTATGATATACATCAAAAGAGACATTCAGCTTACATTGTTACACAGAAACTGAGCAATCATAAAGTGTATATATTAACTGTCTTATATCCACAGAAATAAGAGTGAAAGACCAAGTGTCACAGCCTGCATTTCACATGAACCAGTTGGCTACAACCAGTCAAAACCCAATTTGAAACATCATCGCCAAGCACTGAAACTACATTTCTAAGTACATACATCAAAAGAGACATTCAGCTTATGTTACAGACAGAAACTGGAGCAATCATAAAGTGTAAGACACTGTCTTATATCCACAGAAATAAGAGTGAAAGACCAAGTGTCACAGCCTTCATTTCACACAGAACCAGTTGAAGCAACCAGTCAAAACCCAATTGAAACATCATCGCCAAGCACTGAAATCACATTTCTAAGTGATATATACATCAAAAGAGACATTCAGCTTACATTGTTATGACAGAAACTGAGGAAATCATAAAGTGTAAGAGACACTGTCTTATATCCACAGAAATAAGAGTGAAAGACCAAGTGTCACAGCCTTCATTTCACATGAACCAGTTGGCTACAACCAGTCAAAACCCAATTTGAAACATCATCGCCAAGCACTGAAACTACATTTCTAAGTGATATACATCAAAAGAGACATTCAGCTTACATTGTTATGACAGAAACTGAGCAATCATAAAGTGTAAGAGACACTGTCTTATATCCACAGAAATAAGAGTGAAAGACCAAGTGTCACAGCCTTCATTTCACATGAACCAGTTGGCTACAACCAGTCAAAACCCAATTTGAAACATCATCGCCAAGCACTGAAACTACATTTCTATGATATACATCAAAAAGAGACATTCAGCTTACATTGTTATGACAGAAACTGGAGCAATCATAAAGTGTAAGAGACACTGGTTCCTTTATATCCACAGAAATAAGAGTGAAAGACCAAGTGTCAAGCAGCCTTCATTTCACATGAACCAGTTGGCTACAACCAGTCAAAACCCAATTTGAAACATCATCACAAGCACTGAAACTACATTTCTAAGTGATATACATCAAAAAGAGACATTCAGCTTACATTGTTATGACAGAAACTGGAGCAATCATAAAGTGTAAGAGACACTGTCTTATATCCACAGAAATAAGAGGTGAAAGACCAAGTGTCACAGCCTTCATTTCACATGAACCAGCTGGCTACAACCAGTCAAAACCCAATTTGAAACATCATCGCCAAGCACTGAAACTACATTTCTAAGTGATATACATCAAAAGAGACATTCAGCTTACATTGTTATGACAGAAACTGGAGCAATCATAAAGTGTAAGAGACACTGTCTTATATCCACAGAAATAAGAGTGAAAGACCAAGTGTCACAGCCTGCATTTCACATGAACCAGTTGGCTACAACCAGTCAAAACCTAATTTAAAACATCATCGCCAAGCACTGAAACTACATTTCTAAGTGATATACATCAAAAGAGACATTCAGCTTACATTGTTATGACAGAAACTGGAGCAATCATAAAGTGTAAGAGACACTGTCTTATATCCACAGAAATAAGAGTGAAAGACCAAGTGTCACAGCCTGCATTTCACATGAACCAGTTGGCTACAACCAGTCAAAACCCAATTTGAAACATCATCGCCAAGCACTGAAACTACATTTAAGTGATATACACTGCAAGAGACATTCAGCTTACATTGTTATGACAGAAACTGGAGCAATCATAAAGTGTAAGAGACACTGTCTTATATCCACAGAAATAAGAGTGAAAGACCAAGTGTCACAGCCTGCATTTCACATGAACCAGTTGGCTACAACCAGTCAAAACCCAATTTGAAACATCATCGCCAAGCACTGAAACTACATTTCTAAGTGATATACATCAAAAGAGACATTCAGCTTACATTGTTATGACAGAAACTGGAGCAATCATAAAGTGTAAGAGACACTGTCTTATATCCACAGAAATAAGAGTGAAAGACCAAGTGTCACAGCCTGCATTTCACATGAACCAGTTGGCTACAACCAGTCAAAACCCAATTTGAAACATCATCGCCAAGCACTGAAACTACATTTCTAAGTGATATACATCAAAAGAGACATTCAGCTTACATTGTTATGACAGAAACTGGAGCAATCATAAAGTGTAAGAGACACTGTCTTATATACACAGAAATAAGAGGAAAGACCAAGTGTCACAGCCTTCATTTCACATGAACCAGTTGGCTACAACCAGTCAAAACCCAATTTGAAACATCATCGCCAAGCACTGAAACTACATTTCTAAGTGATATACATCAAAAGAGACATTCAGCTTACATTGTTATGACAGAAACTGGAGCAATCATAAAGTGTAAGAGACACTGTCTTATATACACAGAAATAAGAGTGAAAGACCAAGTGTCACAGCCTTTCATTTCACATGAACCAGTTGGCTACAACCAGTCAAAACCCAATTTGAAACATCATCGCCAAGCACTGAAACTACATTTCTAAGTGATACATCAAAAGAGACATTCAGCTTACATTGTTATGACAGAAACTGAGCAATCATAAAGTGTAAGAGACACTGTCTTATATACACAGAAATAAGAGTGAAAGACCAAGTGTCACAGCCTTCATTTCACATGAACCAGTTGGCTACAACCAGTCAAAACCCAATTTGAAACATCATCGCCAAGCACTGAAACTACATTTCTAAGTGATATACATCAAAAGAGACATTCAGCTTACATTGTTATGACAGAAACTGGAGCAATCATAAAGTGTAAGAGACACTGGTTCTATATCCACAGAAATAAGAGTGAAAGACCAAGTGTCACAGCCTGCATTTCACATGAACCAGTTGGCTACAACCAGTCAAAACCCAATTTGAAACATCATCGCCAAGCACTGAAACTACATTTCTAAGTGATATACATCAAAAGAGACATTCAGCTTACATTACAAGGACAGAAACTGGAGCAATCATAAAGTGTAAGAGACACTGTCTTATATCCACAGAAATAAGAGTGAAAGACCAAGTGTCACAGCCTGCATTTCACATGAAATCAGTTGGCTACAACCAGTCAAAACCCAATTTGAACATCATCGCCAAGTACTGAAACTACATTTCTAAGTGACATACATCAAAAGAGACATTCAGCTTATATTGTTAAGTGACAGAAACCGGAGCAATCATAAAGTGTAAGAGACACTGTCTTATATCCACAGAAATAAGAGTGAAAGACCAAGTGTCATAGCCTGCATTTCACATGAACCAGTTGGCTACAACCAGTCAAAACCCAATGAAACATCATCGCCAAGCACTGAAACTACATTTCTATGATATACATCAAAAGAGACATTCAGCTTACAATGTTATGACAGAAACTGAGCAATCATAAAGTGTAAGAGACACTGTCTTATATCCACAGAAATAAGAGTGAAAGACCAAGTGTCACAGCCTGCATTTCACATGAACCAGTTGGCTACAACCAGTCAAAACCCAATTTGAAACATCATCGCCAAGCACTGAAACTACATTTCTAAGTGATATACATCAAAAGAGACATTCAGCTTTACATTGTTATGACAGAAACTGGAGCAATCATAAAGTGTAAGAGACACTGTCTTATATACACAGAAATAAGAGGAAAAGACCAAGTGTCACAGCCTTCATTTACACATGAACCAGTTGGCTACAACCAGTCAAAACCCAATTTGAAACATCATCACCAAGCACTGAAACTACATTTCTAAGTGATATACATCAAAAAGAGACATTCAGCTTACATTGCTAAGGATGAAACTGAGCAATCATAAAGTGTAGCAGACACTGTCTTATATACACAGAAATAAGAGTGAAAGACCAAGTGTCACAGCCTTCATTTCACATGAACCAGTTGGCTACAACCAGTCAAAACCCAATTTGAAACATCATCGCCAAGCACTGAAACTACATTTCTAAGTGATATACATCAAAAGAGACATTCAGCTTACATTGTTATGACAGAAACTGGAGCAATCATAAAGTGTAAGAGACACTGTCTTATATACACAGAAATAAGAGTGAAAGACCAAGTGTCACAGCCTTCATTTCACATGAACCAGTTGGCTACAACCAGTCAAAACCCAATTTGAAACATCATCGCCAAGCACTGAAACTACATTTCTAAGTGATATACATCAAAAGAGATATCCAGCTTACATTGTTATGACAGAAACTGGAGCAATCATAAAGTGTAAGAGACACTGCCTTATATCCACAGAAATAAGAGTGAAAGACCAAGTGTCACAGCCTTCATTTCACATGAACCAGTTGGCTACAACCAGTCAAAACCCAATTTGAAACATCATCGCCAAGCACTGAAAAACTACATTTCTAAGTGATATACATCAAAAGAGACATTCAGCTTACATTGTTATGACAGAAACTGGAGCAATCATAAAAGTGTAAGAGACACTGTCTTATATACACAGAAATAAGAGTGAAAGACCAAGTGTCACAGCCTGCATTTCACATGAACCAGTTGGCTACAACCAGTCAAAACCCAATTTGAAACATCATCGCCAAGCACTGAAACTACATTTCTAAGTGATATACATCAAAAGAGACATTCAGCTTACATTGTTATGACAGAAACTGGAGCAATCATAAAGTGTAAGAGACACTGTCTTATATCCACAGAAATAAGAGTGAAAGACCAAGTGTCACAGCCTTCATTTCACATGAACCAGTTGGCTACAACCAGTCAAAACCCAATTTGAAACATCATCGCCAAGTACTGAAACTACATTCTCTAAGTGATATATATCAAAAGAGACATTCAGCTTACATTGTTATGACAGAAACTGGAGCAATCATAAAGTGTAAGAGACACTGTCTTATATCCACAGAAATAAGAGTGAAAGACCAAGTGTCACAGCCTTCATTTCACATGAACCAGTTGGCTGGCAACCAGTCAAAACCCAATTTGAAACATCATCGCCAAGCACTGAAACTACATTTCTAAGTGATATACATCAAAAGAGACATTCAGCTTACATTGTTATGACAGAAACTGAGCAATCATAAAGTGTAAGAGACACTGTCTTATATCCACAGAAATAAGAGTGAAAGACCAAGTGTCACAGCCTTCATTTCACATGAACCAGTTGGCTACAACCAGTCAAAACCCAATTTGAAACATCATCGCCAAGCACTGAAACTACATTTCTAAGTGATATACATCAAAAGAGTATTATCCAGTTACATTGTTATGACAGAAACTGGAGCAATCATAAAAGTGTAAGAGACACTGTCTTATATCCACAGAAATAAGAGTGAAAGACCAAGTGTCACAGCCTCATTTCACATGAACCAGTTAGCTACAACCAGTCAAAACCCAATTTGAAACATCATTCTCAAGCACTGAAACTACATTTCTAAGTGATATACATCAAAAGAGCATTCAGCTTACATTGTTATGACAGAAACTGAGCAATCATAAAGTGTAAGAGACACTGTCTTATATACACAGAAATAAGAGTGAAAGACCAAGTGTCACAGCCTTCATTTCACATGAACCAGTTGGCTACAACCAGTCAAAACCCAATTTGAAACATCATCGCCAAGCACTGAAACTACATTTAAGTGATATACATCAAAAGAGACATTCAGTTTACATTAAAGTGACAGAAACTGGAGCAATCATAAAGTGTAAGAGACACTGTCTTATATACACAGAAATAAGAGTGAAAGACCAAGTGTCACAGCCTGCATTTCACATGAACCAGTTGGCTACAAACTCAGTCAAAACCCAATTTGAAACATCATCGCTAAGCACTGAAACTATTTCTAAGTGATATACTCAAAAGAGACATTCAGCTTACATTGTTATGACAGAAACTGAGCAATCATAGGCAAGAGACACTGTCTTATATACACAGAAATAAGAGTGAAAGACCAAGTGTCACAGCCTGCATTTCACATGAACCAGTTGGCTACAACCAGTCAAAACCCAATTTGAAACATCATCGCCAAGCACTGAAACTACATTTCTAAGTGATATACATCAAAAGAGACATTCAGCTTACATTGTTAAGTGACAGAAACTGGAGCAATCATAAAGTGTAAGAGACACTGTCTTATATCCACAGAAATAAGAGTGAAAGACCAAGTGTCACAGCCTGCATTTCACATGAACCAGTTGTCTACAACCAGTCAAAACCCAATTTGAAACATCATCGCCAAGCACTGAAACTACATTTCTAAGTGATATACATCAAAAGAGACATTCAGCTTACATTGTTATGACAGAAACTGGAGCAATCATAAAGTGTAAGAGACACTGTCTTATATCCACAGAAATAAGAGTGAAAGACCAAGTGTCACAGCCTTCATTTCACATGAACCAGTTGGCTACAACCAGTCAAAACCCAATTTGAAACATCATCGCCAAGCACTGAAACTACATTTCTAAGTGATATACATCAAAAGAGACATTCAGCTTACATTGTTATGACAGAAACTGGAGCAATCATAAAGTGTAAGAGACACTGTCTTATATCCACAGAAATAAGAATGAAAGACCAAGTGTCACAGCCTGCATTTCACATGAACCAGTTGGCTACAACCAGTCAAAACCCAATTTGAAACATCATCGCCAAGCACTGAAACTACATTTCTAAGTGATATACATCAAAAGAGACATTCAGCTTACATTGTTATGACAGAAACTGGAGCAATCATAAAGTGTAAGACACTGTCTTATATCCACAGAAATAAGAGTGAAAGACCAAGTGTCACAGCCTTCATTTCACATGAACCAGTTGGCTACAACCAGTCAAAACCCAATTTGAAACATCATCGCCAAGCACTGAAACTACATTTCTAAGTGATATACATCAAAAGAGACATTCAGCTTACATTGTTATGACAGAAACTGGAGCAATCATAAAGTGTAAGAGACACTGTCTTATATCCACAGAAATAAGAGTGAAAGACCAAGTGTCACAGCCTTCATTTCACATGAACCAGTTGGCTACAACCAGTCAAAACCCAATTTGAAACATCATCGCCAAGCACTGAAACTACATTTCTATGATATACATCAAAAGAGACATTCAGCCCACGTGTAAAGCCCAATAAAGATAAAGAGATGGTTTTTACTAGTTGCTAACCATCTACAAATAAAATATGGATAAATATATTATACAAATGGGGAAGAGAGATGTATATGTTGTAAAGACAATACTGATTAGCTGATACAGTCAAGATACTATCTGTAAAGATGCTTTTGATTGGCTAAGATGGAGCACATACATTTGATATATACTTGAAGTGAATGTAGATGCTAACCATCACTTGAAGTAGCCACATGTGTGTTAACCTTTTTCCCTAGTCATAATACCACACTTACCAATATTCAAACAATCCAGTTCTCACATTAGTAGTGTACAGTATTAATTCATGTGGGTTGCAGTAATTTTTTGTGAAGTATTCTCTTTGAAACCCAATCAAAATGGGGAAAAAATGTTTTTCTTTTGTAGCGGTTATTTAGGTTACAATGTTGAAAGGCTGTTCAAGGTCTAAACATATTTTTTTCATTTTTATTCTCAAAATGAATCCACTTTTCATAATCAAATGTTATTATCTTCCTCGAAAATGGCTGCAAAAGACACAAAGGTTCATTTCTGGCAGTTCACGAGCAAATCTATGTTTTTAATTTTTTAAATTTTTCCTCAATTTTACAAATAACTTACAAAATTTTACAAATTGCTCTAGCAATGCATGCAGAAATTACTCTTGAATGATAGAAAATGTTTGTTGCTATTTCTAATTAGTTAATTTAGTAATGTAACCAAAGAAATCATCTAAATTGTAAACATCATTCTCCTTACCAAGTCTCTCTTCAGCTACCAAATTGCTTTATAGTCTAATAGTTACAGTGGCAGATGTTGCCATCAGTAGTCATGACAATAGGGATATAGTTTTAGCATTTTAAAAAAAGAGAGAGAATATGCAGTACTAGTTGTTGTTGTTATTATTATTATTATTATTATTAATGTTTTAATCAATGAAAATGCCATTCTGGTTGATGTAATGTTTCAGCTTTATCTATAATAGAAATTTCTTATGGCACTTTTAGAACAAAAAATATTGTGGCTTTTCATTTTTTTACTTCAAGCAATGAATAATTGAAGATTGGGGATGGTTTTCATTTCCTGTTTGCTGATTTTACAATTCCATGTGACATTTTTGTAATGTTCTTTTACTTGAAGAATTATCTCAGTAGCAATGATGGCTGCTTCTCTGATATTGGAATAAAACTGATGTAGAAAAAAATGAAAATATTTGTTGCTTCTACAAAGATAATTCATTTATGTATACATATTAAATACAAAATTGCCTCCTTTCTTTCTTCTCTGCCTGTCACTCCCCCCCCATATTCTTGCTTTCCTGATGGCTACAACCTCCAGAAATTTAAATGCAATGTCAATACTCATCTATTAACCACTGGACTCTAGCTCTCTCCCCACCCCCGTTTATCCTTCCCTTTCTCTCCACCTATGTATCTGTCATCACACCTGCATTCTCAGCTTTCTATTGCTCCTTTCTAACTAGTTTGTACTCCTCACTCTTTTCTAATTAATCTTTTTACAGTTATGTAGCCCCCTGCTCGGGGTGAAATGATTAATATATATATATATATATAGAGAGAGAGAGAGATAGATATAATGTACCTGGATGGATCAATAAGTATGTTGCCCCATATAGTTATCAACTGAAACTTTGATCATAAATGATCACTGCATAACACAACATTTTTAATCTGACTTGCAGTTGTAAAAATAAAATTTCAAGAGACAAACACTACACAAAAAACAATATTCTGTTTAGTGGCAAAAGCTTCTGCTAGTGCCATGGGTGGCAGTATCACCTTAGTAACTGAAGCTGTATTACCTCCCATAGTTGACTGCAGACAAAGGCAAGGTATTACACATGCTTTCACACATTGGTTGTAGAAAATATACAATTTTTGTAATCCATATTACAAGTATTGAGTTAAATATACTGACAAGAAGTCTGAAATAAATATTTATAGTGTAAAATGAAGTTTCACTTTTGTCATTAAGCTGTAGAAATATATATAATTTACTTTTTATTTAAAATTTAATTTACATTGCGGCACAAAAATTTTTATGTTTCAAGATTTTACCTTGACATCAGGCAATGTTGAATAATTGATTGAAAATGATTTACATTTAAATTTAGAAAACAACATGTTTGGTATATAAAAATTTAAATATAGAGAGGAAAACAGAAATAGTTTAGATTTTATGTGTATGTTTAATTCAACTAATCAGAATGAAGTTTGACTTTTAAATTTGAAAATATAGGTTATAATATAGATTGGGAGATACAGGGTTTTTTCTTTCACACTTAACAGGATAGTATCATTTTGTCCAGCTAGAGTCTAGACTGCTTTTATTCAGTGCAATGTATACATTATCATTTCAAGGTTATTTTCTTAGGTTTTTATGTATCCCAGCCATTTTTAAAACAAAAAAGAAAAAAAAACATTTTTTTTTTATCTGACTTAAAGAGACTTTTGGTATGATTAAACTATTTTTAATTTCAGTTCAGAGTGCATTTTTTTCTTCAATTTTTTATATACTCTTAATTTGCATAAATTTTAATATTTATTAATTAATATATCAAATAATATCAAAATTAATAATTATATCAAAATACAAAACAAAGTACTAGATATATGTAAGATAATCGATATTCTTTTATGAAGAATTATTAACCATATTCAAAGGTGAACATTTTGCAACATTACATATTAATTTCATTATGTTCATTTAATAGATTTTTATTTTTAAGAAATTTAATAATATGCAGATTTGACGGGCATGGGTTGTTTAAAGACTTACATATTCTAGTTTTTTTTTTTAAAGATTTTCCATTTTATTGTATTGGTTTCTTTTAGATACCAAAAATATTTTGATAGGGATGTTCTATTCCAGTACTTATTAATATTAAATGAAGAAGTATGTTGAGAAATTCTTTGCTTTAACGAATTCTTAATACTTCTAATATAAAACTTCATGTTACTAGGGTTTTCCGTAAAAGAACAATAGATTTTGTAAGGCACTTATTTTCTAATGGACACTTATCAGGTTTTTTCAATTATATTTATTATTTTCTAAATTATTAATTTCAGTTTTTGGATGATACTTATTTTTATTTAAGTTTAAATTTTTATTTAAAACATTATTATTATGTTATTTTTATAGTTTTTTTCAGATTATCTCTACATCTGTAACTAAATAAATTAAAAATTAATTTAAAATACACTAAACTTAAGTTAACAAATTTAATTATATTATGCTCTGTGATTTATGTTGTATTAAACACTTTTTAAAAAAGTAAATACTGAAGAACTTGGGATTTTAAATCTGTTAGTTCTCTTTACCTGGATATATATATATATATATATATATATATATATACTTACACACAAAATTTTATGAAATTTGTTGCAAAATGGATTATCTTTGACATATTTTTTATTTATTTGTTTGAACATTATTTTCAATAGATACTCATATTTGGGTAGATACTCTGTTTTCTATAATTAAACAGTGTATTTATTTATATCTACTGGCCTGAATAATCAAAAAATCTTGTGAAGTTTGAACTTGCGTCCCCTAGAGTAAACTGTCAGTTAATCAGACGTATCTTGACCTCTTGACCACAAAGGATTTACAGTCAAACAAATATATATATTTCCATGTATAAGACATCCTTTAAATCTTTAAATTCTAAAGATCATGCTTAAAAAAGAGACCATAAATTGTCAATGATGTTTGTTGTTAGGCTAACTTCAGCCTTGGTGCAATGACTAATAACATGCATGAAAAGGTTCACATTAGCAAATAAATTGATAATAAAATTATAAAACCATTTTAATCTTGCTGACATAGTTTCATAATAAATTGCCTATTTGAAAAATAATTCCATATCACAGAAATCAATTTTTATCTGTACAAGCTCAGCTGAGAAAATATAAACATTGAGTTATGACTGCGTGCACAGCAGCCTTTATCTTTTAGTAATCAACTTGGTAGTGTTGTTTCAATAACTTTCAATTTAAAGCTTGCTTCATACTTTCTTCATTTTGCTAGTGATTCCATGATTGATACGGGTATAAGGTAATAGGAAATTTCAATTGGCTTAGACAGAAATTAGGAACGGACTGAATACAAAAATGTCAAAAGTGGAATATAATGTTGTCATACATTATCATACTGTTATTAGCAGTACTTTGTGTTTACCAATAAAGTATAAGTAACTGGCCATTAGTAAACCAGGCAGTTTGTAAATGTTTAGATATAGGATAAGAAGAGGATGAAGAAGAATCAGTATTTGCAAATTTCAATTGGCTTAGACAGAAATTAGGAACGGACTGAATACAAAAATGTCAAAAGTGGAATATAATGTTGTCATACATTATCATACTGTTATTAGCAGTACTTTGTGTTTACCAATAAAGTATAAGTAACTGGCCATTAGTAAACCAGGCAGTTTGTAAATGTTTAGATATAGGATAAGAAGAGGATGAAGAAGAATCAGTATTTGCAAATTTCAATTGGCTTAGACAGAAATTAGGAACGGACTGAATACAAAAATGTCAAAAGTGGAATATAATGTTGTCATACATTATCATACTGTTATTAGCAGTACTTTGTGTTTACCAATAAAGTATAAGTAACTGGCCATTAGTAAACCAGGCAGTTTGTAAATGTTTAGATATAGGATAAGAAGAGGATGAAGAAGAATCAGTATTTGCAAGAAATCACATGAAGAAATGTAAACAAAACAATAGATTTCCTCTCTAGGAACATGTGTAGGAAACAACATGATATAGAATTGATTGGTTATTTCATTTATTTTGAATTTCTAAGTATACTCTAAGTAACAACATTTCTATCCAATCAATAGACATCATACTACAGGTAAAGGATAAATTTATGAAAATTTGGTTTATTTTTTTATGTCATCTTATCTAAAGTGAGTGTCCCCTGAGGATCTATCTTAGGCCCTACACTGTTTCTAATCATTACTGATCTTCCTGATGTCATCAGTTCTCAAGTAGACATTTATACAGATGACACAACCATTTACTTCCATCTCAACAGAAAATATGTCAAAGCTAATAAACTAAATGTGGCTTGGAAAACGGCATCTTGTACTGCTTAGCATTCATGGTGGAAGCTCCAATACAAACATGTCAAAGTGTTTGTGTGTCAATTAGTGCAGAGGATTCAGAAAACGTTCGATGATACATCTCATCAATATCATAGAGTTTGGGTTGATCACTAGTGGTGGCAGTGTTCACCTTCATTTATATTTCCATGGGTCCTCAAACTCAACATGGAGACCTACATCTAGGAGGTATCAAGAGGGTGGCTGCTGGAAGACCCTAGGTCTGGCAACAGGATCTGCACCATGTCACACAAGCAGGAAAATCAGGTTATGGCTGTCACACAATTTCTGCAACCATACGTATGGCCACATAACTTCTCAGCCTTCTTGATTATTACGTACTGAGTGCAGTTGAGCAAGAGATAAACAAAACTCCTTGTAACATCAAAAATGAATTGAAGGCTGAAGGCAAAGATTATGGCAGCATTCACCTACTTAAACAATGAAACTGTTAAGAAGAGTTGCAGGAGATTCCAAAATTGTCTAAAGGATACTATCTAGAGATAGTATATCAGCAATTGGTCAAATCACAAGATTCAATAGGTTAATGCTGACTTTTGGTTGGTAGGGTGGTTGATTTTGTTTTACAGCATATCAACTTCTTTTCGTTACCCCAAAATTTAAATATTTTGAATACAATTTTATGGCTTCAAGTAAATATATTTTGAACACAATTGTATGCCTTCAACTACAAATAAAATGTATTGTTGGTCATTTTGCTATAAAACATATTGTTGGTAATTCTACTAGATCTATTATAAAATGTATTGTTGGTCATTTTGCATTAAAAATGTATTCTTAATTTTACTATAAATAGATCTTGTGGGTAATTATATTATAAATTTATATTGTTAGTGATTCTTTTTGTGTTAAAATGTATTGCTGATATTTTTAAATTTTATTGTTAAAGCCAATGACAATTTTATTGAATGAATTTAATCTTTAGTATTTCAAGATATTTTTGTATAATTTTGGTAAACATGTCTGTTAAAATGAGATGTCAAGTTTATTTTAATTTTTGCATAATTTAGATGAAAGTTCATCCATAGACCCTGTATGTATGCATAAATGTGTGTGTAAATGTTCAAATATAACTAAAATATATTTGCAAAATGAATAAAGATAAAAAGAAAACTCATCTTAGCCAATGTGTTTCTTCCTCTGATAGATAAAATTCATCAGAGGATAAAACTTATAAGCTACAATAAGTTTACCTTTTAGGCTTTTATATATATATATATATATATATGTAAAAATATACTCAGTTATAATCTGAGAATAAAGACAAGAGGAAACTGTATTTTAAATTGCCTATGTATTTCATCTTGTGATGGACTTTATCAAGGCAAAAAGACAAAATGAGCTTTATTCTAAATTACATATCTATAAACAGTGTTGGCAACCACAAAGATGCTCACAAATCATTTCGAAAGATTAACAGAATATTTTAGTTTTTAGAATTTCTTCATGTGTAGTGCAAAGTCTTGAGATATTAAAATGAAGGGAATTTGACTGTTTTCTTTTCTTTTTTTTTTTTTGAAAACTGTTCACCTCGTGTGCTAGTCCACTCTAGAACTCCCTCATGTGTAGTGCAAAGTCACGAGATGTTAAAATGAAGGAAATTCAACTGTTTTCTTTGAAATTTTTATTATGTATGTAAAAATAAATAAACTAATAAAAAGAGTAAGCAATTTATTCAGAAGAAAAGTTCTCGAGAGCGCCGCTATCCAGTACTATCAAAACATCAATTTGCGCCCCAGATTTTTCCCAATCTCACCTTTACTTATGGAAATTATACTAAAACAGAGATTTTAACATCTCGTGACTTTGCACTACACATGAAGGAATTCTAAAACAGACTAACACGCATAATAAAAAGTTTCATAGAAAACGGTCAAATTCCCTTCATTTTAATATCTCAAGACTTTGCACTACACATGAAGAAATTCTAAAAACTAAAATATTCTGTTAATCTTTTGAAATGATTTGTGAGTGTCTTTGTGGTTGCCAACACTGTTTGATTATAGATCTGTAATTTAGAATAAAGCTCATTTCGTCTTTTTGCCTTGATGAAGTCCATCACAGGACGAAACGCGTAGGGGACATAAAATATAGTTTTCCTCTTGTCTTTATTTTATTTAACCATATATATATATATATTTATTTGTTTGCTCTGCTATTGTATTGAGTGCTTTACGTGTTAGGGTTCTTGTCTCGGGTTTTTTCTTTTGATGAGTACTTTGACATGTTCAAGTACTTAGTTTGTTTCTTTTTTGGTTTTTATTTTTTTCCCCTCCTCGTTTATACTCAGTGGGTTTTTCGAGACAGGTTTAAAAATAAATTTATTGTTAAATCGCTCATTCAGTAAAATGAATTAGAGCACTCTGGTTATTGGGTGCATTACATAGCCCCCTGCACATCAGTGGCGTTACCACCTTGCTTGGAGTGATATGATTAAAAAAAAAAAATACGCACTAACAGGTCTGCCTTCTTCCACTGAATGCCCATAGCCCAGAGGTAGAATCGCTGACTGACGCCAATTCAGTCGGGTTTCAATCCTGGGTTAAAAAGCAATCAGTGTCTAACCATACTGATGAGCTGTGATACAGCAAAACAGATCTATCTGTGGATGACAATATATATATATATATATGTGTGTGTGTGTGTGTGTGTATTCAAAGTGAAATGAATTTAGAAAGATTGCTTTCCACCAGGCTTCTCGCAAGGTGAATGCAATTACCTTGAAAATTAAGAATCACTATTTGTGTGTGATGTAATGAATATGCATACACCTTGGTTCATTCCTCACAGCAATATAACTAACTGGTATCAGCCATAAATACAGACTAAGGTGAGGATACTTAGGACTGCACCTATTGGAATGCCTAATGACTAGGCCTATTGCATAAGCTTACGCCTAAGCATACTACATACAACTACGATGAGTATAAGTTCATTACGGCTAATTGCTAGATTGTCCTACCTGGTTACATTGTCAAAACCATTTAGCTACTTCGAATACTATATATATTCCTTTCCAGGACATATCAGCATGATTGTTGCATACATGCTGAAGGGGATGTCTTTAGTATTGGAAACTAGAAAATTCTTTAGTCTTTGGAGTAGTATGCTGTACATATATATATATATACTGTGGAAAACTGTTCTTCAATTATTAATATAGTCATACAAATTTTCATTTACCGTTTTATCGGTTAATGAGATGAACTGATTTATAATTTGTTAAAAAGAAGTAAAAGTCAGCATTTAGTGTTGGTTATGCTGGTAAGCTTCATCTGGCAGCAAAGCCACTGATTGAGAGATTGGTGGTTTTAAGGAACATGAAACCACTTCTTCATTTCTGTTGTTCCCAGGTTCATCCTGACCTGGGATGATAGTACTTGTTAGGATTCCAGTTATTGACAAATAATGGACCTTCAAGCAAAACAGAACACTATGAAAATATAAAAATATATTTTTATTTAAAAATATCAGCAGTACATTTTAACGCAAAAAGAATCACTAACAATATAAATTTATAATAAAATTACCCACAAGATCTATTTATAGTAAAATTAAGAATACATTTTTAATGCAAAATGACCAACAATACATTTTATTTGTAGTTGAAGGCATACAATTGTGTTCAAAATATATTTACTTGAAGCCATAAAATTGTATTCAAAATATTTAGATTTTGGTGTAACGAAAAGAGGTTGATATGTTGTAAAACAAAACCAACCACCCTACCAACTAAAAGTCAGCATTAACCCATTGAATCTTGTGATTTGACCAATTGCTGATATACTATCCCTAGATATCTTGGGTAAATTGCACTATTTCAACATAGCTTGTGCATTGGATAAAGTCAGCAGTCAAGCACAGCAAATGGCCAATAGAGTTGCTTACATTACATCTAACACTATTTGATACTTAATGCTTGATCAGAATAAAAGAAATATTGAAAATATAAATGTTTATTTGCTGAATGATCATCTACTTGCACTGTTGGGGTGAGAACTGGTTTGTTCTCTGCCGATGTAGCCAAAAATTGCCCATTTGTATGAAATGTTTAAATATCAAAATATTGTTATGAGCATGAAAACTTAAAATGGCTGATTTGGTAAATAAGGAGGAATATTTACTATCTTCACAGAGATTGAAAAAGTTAAAACAATGCTGGAAATTGCAAAAATGAATTTTTTTTGCTACTCTAGGTCCAGTATCAAAAAAGAATTTAAAAAAAATAATCTTTGTCAAACTTTGAAATGTTTATGAACTTTTGCAGTAAAAGTTGAAAATAACAAAATCTTGGGTTCTAAATCAAGTAGAAAACCATGTGAGATAGAACAGTAAGCCTCTTTTAAAATACCTTCGTATAGAAAATTAAATGCAATGAGAAACCTAATACAAGAATAATGATTTCTCACTCATTCTTTTTATTGACAAATGCCATGATTCCCTGAATAGACCAGACAGAGTATGGCCTAATGGCAACTGGCAAAAACTGCATACAGTGGTTGAGATATCAACAAGATGGAGGTGGCATGACATTTTGGTTGGGGGGGGGATTATATAAGGTGGTGAAGTGGTAAACCCATGGCTTGTACCAGATGGTTTTAAAATGACAACTCAGACATACATTGATTTTTGGAAGCCATGGTTCAAGAAGAAGCCAAGTACTTTTCAGAAAGATGTTTTTAGCACAATACCTTATCACATTTGGTAAAGAAAACTAATGAATAAGTGAATAAGGTAGTTTTCAAAGACATTTATTTGATGGAGTCACTGGTTTGTTTGCTTGACCTTAACCTGAAGGAAAACTTGTAGAGTATTTTGAAAAGGAATATTTACACTGACAGACAACAATTTACCAACATTTTCTTTTTTTTCCTTTTTTTTTTTTATACATTTTTTTCCGATCAATATTCCTTGTGATATTTAAGCACTTAATTTTTGTTAAAAATTTCTTGTTTGAAATCGCATATTTTTTATATTATTTTTCTTTCTTTGATTTTCCTTTCTTTTTTATTCTGCTGCTGTACTAGCTGGTCATTCATGTTTGCTTCTTGGGATTGACTTGTGTCTCCAACTTACCTGCTTAATATGTTAGTTAAAGATCACATAGTCAGTTGGTAGCCAATTCAACTGCCTAAATAAGTTCTTCTATGTGCCCTGTCGCTTCAGGATGTAAGCAATCATGGCTTTCCACATTTCCCTATCCCTGGTGGCTCTGAGCACACCTTCTCCTGTTACACCATGCAATCCTCGTTCCATCATCCACCTGATTAGGTCCTTCAAATATGTTATTCGTTGCTTTCCCCTGTCTCTTTTTCCCTCTATCTGGCCTGTTAGTATCAGGTTCTCCAAGCCCTTCTTCTTCATTGTGTGTCCCAGGAACTTCAGCTGTCTCTTCCTGATGCTCAGTATTAATTTCCTTTTTGTTTCCATCATTTCGAAGACCTCATCATTGCTCACATGCTTGATCCATGATATTCACGGCATCCTTCTGTAGAACCACATTTCAGTTGCTTCAAGTTTTTCCTTCATCTTTGATAATATTGTCCAGCATTCACTGCCATATTGAAGGATTGACAGCATGTAGCAATCCAGTACTCTCTTCCTAGTTTCTAGTGAAATTGTCCTGTTTCTTAATACTTTACTCAACTTCTGGAATGCTTCCTTCACCATGCCAATTTGCCTTCAAATCTCTGTGTCATACTTTCCATCTGCTGTTATAACACTTCCCAGGTATTTAAATTTTTGTACCTGTTTGATTCTAGTATTCTCAACCTGTATTTGGCATATTAAGCTGCCCTTTTTACTGATGACCATGCATTCGGTTTTCGTGCAGTTTATTTCTAGTCCTTTCTTGTTACTTTCTTCTGCTACCTTATGTAGGAGGTCTTGTAGTTTTCTTTCTGTGTCTGCTATCAGCACCTTAGGTTGTTTAAATTGTGGCCTCCGATTATGAATCCAGGCATAACTTCTAGGGTCCTCAAAATATTCTCACTGTACAAGTTGAACAGATCAAGTGAAAAGACACATCCTTGTCTTATGCCCCTTTCTATCTTTGTATATCTACTCAATTCATTACCTGTCCATATGCAAGTGGTTTACTGCCAGTAAAGAGTCTTGATTACTCTCAAGTCTTTCCCAAATATGTCCAGGCTGCCGAGCATCTCCATCAGTTCTTGTGGCATACTTTGTCAAACACCTTCACATAATCAATAAAGCACAGGTATAAGTTCTTCTTCATTTGTTTTGCCCTTTTGGAGAGCATTCTAATCATAAATATGGCATTCCTTATTCCCATGTCTTTAATGAAACCACACTGTTTTTGTCCTATCTCTGGCCTGATTCTGCTTCTCACTCTATTCATCAGGATTCAGACGATCAGTTTTGTTATATGGCTCATTAAACCGATAGTTCTGTGGAGCTTGCATTTGTTTGCTCCTGGTTTCTTAGGTAGTGCTATGAAGATAGACTTGCTGAGGTCATTGGGTATAACTCCACTATTATAAATTTCATTTATTATTTCAGTAATTTTTTCTATACCAAATTCTTCCAGGGCTATCAGCAATGACTATGTTGTCTGGTCCCACTGCTTTATTTTTATTCAGTTTGGCTACTGCAGATTCCACCTCAGACTTTAATATTTCTGGTCCCGATCATCTTTACATATTATTGGTTGCTCTCTCTTGTTGTGGACAAGATCTTTCATATATTCTTCCCACCGTTAGAATATTTCCTGTTTCTCCAAAATGATTGTTCCATCCTTAGATTTTAGACATCCTGTTGAAGAGCAGGTTTTTTGTCCTGTCAGTTCTTTTATTTCCTTATGCATGTCTGCTTTATTATTCCTGCTCAATCTCTCTACTTCTGCACATTTGTCATTAAGCCATTTCTCTTTAGCCAGTCTACATTTTCTTCTTATTTCTTTGTGTAGTTCCCTGTACTCCATTCCATGTCTTGATATCATTTTCTGCCTCCTTTACATCATGTCTAGAATCTCTTCAGTCATTCGCTCGTTTTTCTTTCTGCACCTAATTTCCTTTGGGGCAATGTTTTTTGCTGATGTCAGTATTGCTTCCTTTAGTGAGTCCCATTTTGAGTGTTCTTTCTCAGTTTGTTCTTCATATTTGGTTTTCATGCTGTTAGTGTATTCTTTCTGTAGTTTGAGGTCATTCATGAGTGCATTGTATATATGTTTTGGTGCTCTGGAGTTTCACTTTTAATAAGTTATTCTGATCAAAAACCGGAAGAAATTAACTTAACTGGTGGTGAAACTGATTGGGGTTTTTTGGATGATATTTTGAAACGTATGATATTTTAATTCTTTATTGAATCTGTAATAGATATCTTTTCTTTTACAAAGTTAAAACTTTTTTTTTTTGATTTAATAGGAGTAGATAGGTTTTCCAGTACATACTCTTCCCACTTCTCTTAAACTATAGTAAAGGCTCATTCCTTGTTTCATGTTTAGTAAGGGTCTCCTGCTTTCTTTCTTTTCCTCAGGCCTTAATAGTGGTACTATGACAAGTTTTTGGGATATGTGTGGATGGTGGCAATATCTCTTCATACTGGGTTGATAGCCCTCTGATTGCTGCTTCCAAAATGGCAATTACAAACCCAAATTCTTGTGTAGTGTCTAGAGAAGCTGCTCTGATCAACAGTCAAATAATTTGAGAGTTCTTGCAGTGCCATGTCACATCTTGATGGGTATCCCAGCAAACTACTTCAGTGGGCAACCCTGCAGCCACACTATGTTGCAGTCTGTGCCAGCTCCCTTTCCACACATGTTACATTTGATGACTGACAGCTACTACTACCAAATGCTTCTCCTTACCAAAATAACTCACTATAACTATAAGCAATCAAAGATATAAGATTAGACCAGCCCAACAAAAAACACTTAAACTCCTCAACATTTCTTTCTCCAACATCTGCTGTACTCATACAAACTTTTGCAGAGTGGAATTGTTCCTCTTTGAAAAGTCCCCAGACATCCTAACTCACTGTGAAACTAATCTTAACACTGCAAATCCCCGCCTCTGATTTCTCTATTCCTGGATACTTTCTTTTCTTTAGGAAGGACTCTTAGTCCACATGCATAGCCTGAGAGTTTATGTCCACAAACATCTTTTGTTGGCTAGGGAACTCTATCATGAATCTCTAGACCATTCTTACATGTATCGCGATACTTCCTTTCATGACTGTTATGTGCTAGATAATATTTCTGACAATATAGACAAGGAGATTTCTCTACATCCTATATATTTTTGTTTGGTGATTTTGATGTCGATTATGGCAAGTGGTTTAAACACTCTGTCACTGATCTTGCTGGCAGCTAAACCCTGAACTTTTCAACCATTCAATCTTTCACACAAGTGATAGACTTCCCCATATATTTCCCCAGTAACCCTGAAAGTCACACTTCTCTTCTAGATAACTTCATTATTTCTATCTTTGACTCATGTCTTGCTATACAGCTATACCCACTTGGCAACTTTGATCATGTGGTGGTGTCTCTTTCTTCTCCCTCTACATCCAAGAAGCTTCTACCAACAGGATATCTTTCTGTTATTAATGAAACTTGGACCATGACTTCAGTGCTTTCATTCCAGCCATTTTCTTGAAAGCATTTGACAGGGTTTGGCATGCTGGACTTCTACACAAGCTCCAGGATGATTGTTTGGTTTAATCTAATTGCTCCTATCAAATTCTGGAATTAAGATCATTTTGAATTTGCATGCTTTCAGATCATTTCACACAAATGTGGGTGTCCCTTCAAGGTTATATCTTAAGTCTTATGCTGTTTTTGATCTCCATTAATAATCTTGATGTCATCAGTTCCCAAGTAGAAATTTATGAAGATGACACCACCATTTATTCTCATCTTAATAGAAAATACGTCGAGGCTGACAAAATAACCCTGGCTTGAAAAGAACTTCTAATCAGTGGTTAACTGGGGCAGGAAATGGCTTGTAAATTTTACTACCTCCAAAAGAAAACTGCTCTCCTTTAACCACCATAGAGAAACTTTCCTGCCTGCTGATGCCAATATTCTGTAGAACACATTGCACCTCCTTAACCTCACTTTTTCAACCAACTTGAAATAGAACAAATATATTGACTCTGTTGCATGGTAGGTTGGGTCACTGTGTTGTGCCAAAATGTTTCTCTCATCAGAATCCATCTTGCACATTTATAAATCTACCATTCATCTATGCATTAAATACCGCTGCCACATCTTGTTATGTGCCTCTGCTATTCATCTCAGTGTTATTAACAAAATCCAAGGGAGGATCTTCAATGTAACCAATTCTGACTTGGCATCTCAACCTCAGTAACTTTCTCATTGTTGTGATGTGGCTTTCATCTGTCTTTTCTACAAATATTTTCATGACAACTGGTCTGACAAGCTTTTTTCCTTGGTGCTCCAACCACATGAAATTAATCATGCTACAAGATTGGCATCTACATCCCACCCTTTTACCACTGAAAAAGTTAATTATAACCATTACTTCTACTTTAACAGTTTCTTTTCTCACACTTTCCACCTGTTGAACTCCCCTCCATTTACTTTCCTCCTTGATAGCTATAATCTTCAAAAATTTAGATATGTCAACAGCTATCTTCTTGAAGCTATTCATCTTTTAACCTTTCTTCAATTCCTCCTGTACTCAGTCTTTTCTGTAAACCTTTACTGTAAACCTCTGCATACTAGTTGCAGTCTCACCTTACTTTGGATGAAATGATTAAAAAAAATACATTCTGATTGCTGTGTACTCTGTTTCACAAGAAGAAATCCAGCAGCCCACAAAATCAGTTAATTTTCTTTTTCAACACAAAGCATACATTTCACACTTACGTTATCTTTTTAACTTTGTTTTCATTACAATGATACGAGTTTCAATTATTTTGTTCAAAATATTTGCATTTTTAAAATTTTTAGTAAATTGCATAATTACCATCATTAACAGTCTCATGACTGTGCAAGTGTAGTCATAGTATTACTAAGCAACTGAGTACCTGAACACCATCCTCCATATGTCACAGGTACATGCCAATGTCTGGGTCTCTGTAAATGATCTCCCAGATAATTCAATTATGTGGTAGGACTGTTTTTCTTCTGTCTACCTCTTTTGCCTGAGGCAGTACCTTATAGGTTGGTAATGGAAAGAGTGTTGGTTCTAATGAAGTATTGATACCATTTCAACTTTATCTTACTTACAGTAAATAGAAGGTGTTCCAGTGAGTCTGTTACTTGTTTTTTCTACTACATCCTTTGTAATGTGGTCTATGTTTTGAATGGTTCTAGAGCATCTCATTTCTAATTTGTGCATTATTCACTGTAATTCTGCTGTTGTATAATTATAATTCTTAATTACAACATGTTTTTTAGTTCTTCTGTCACTTGGATAAGAAGCTGAAATTTCAAAAATTTGTATTTATATTTGGTATAATGACCTTATCATTGTTGATGACCACTATACCCTCTGATGTTCTGCAGGTGTCTGTCAATCCAGGTAACTTTCACAAAATCTCAAACTGATCCCTTCATTTAAACAATAATGATGAAGACATTAGCAATCTAACTTTGTTTACATTCCATCAGGCTAATGTTTTCCACTGACATGAAGTGGAAAGATCATAATGAATTTGCTAGATTTGCTGCTAGGGAAGTTGGTTCACTTTAGTGGGCCAGACAATTTTTTTCAATAGACTTCATCTTAGACATTTGTAAGTCTAACAATCATCCATGCATTGGATATTGCTACTGCATCTAGTCTAGTGCTTTTGCTGTATGATTAGACATTTGTGAAAAAATCCAAAGAAGAATCTGCAATATTATCAGTCCTGATCTAGCATCTTGGATTCAGTAACTTTCTTCTTTTTTGTGCCGTGGCAATCATGGACTTCCACTTGCTCCTGTTCCTTGTTGCTCTTAATATTTTTTCTCTTGGTATCTCTCTCAAACCCCACTTCACCATCCATTCACTCAAGTCCATCAAATATGCCTTGCACTGCTTGCATCTATCTCTCTTATTAAATTCACCAACCATCTTTCCTCATTATGTGCTTCAGAGACCTCACCTGTCTCTTCCTGATGCTTCTTATTTGCATCCTCTCCAATACCTTGTCATTGCTCATGTGTTTTGCCAATGGTATCCCCAGCATTCTTCTATAGAACCACATTTGTTGCTTTGAGCCTCTCTTTCATCTTTGAAAAGATCATTCAACATCCACTGCCATATAGAAGGATAGATATCACATCGTCTAACATGCTTTTCTTTGATTCTAATGAGATCTTCCTGTCTCTCAGTACTCTAGCTTGGCTTAATGTTGGCTCTTTCATGGAAATCATCAACCATCCTGGTTTAGAAAACAACAGGAGGAAGGTGAAGTAATGTTAGGGGTTAGTATATAGGCAGTAAAATTATAGGTCTTTTCAAAATTGATGTTGGTATCAAAACAAGTGCAGAGAATTATTGTAACTTTTTGGGTAAAATGTTGTTTAAGTGATAGATGTCACAGTCAAGAAGCTTGAAGCTAAAGAGTTTATTCATGCAAGACTTCACCCTCTAAAATGCTGACTACTGCCTACTTTGCCAAAAAAAATTTCAAAGATGCCAGATGAATGAAAAGTCTCTCTAGATATTAATTCGATAAAATACTTGTCTGCTATTAAAAGATGTATATGGGAATGGAAAATGATGCTTATGCTAAGATGATGTCTAGTAAGCAATAAAAACTGTTCTAACTAATGTTAAAGTCAAAAGAATAAAGAAATCTAACAAAATCAATGAATAAAAAGACTGATGAGGATTCTATTATTTCAAGGAGCCCATATTAACATGTAGAATAATAAAATAATAATTTATTTAGATATAAGAGATATTTCTTGAATCAAGTATTTCTTTCTTTGGACTGTAATCTTTCACTATATCTATAAATAAAAAATGTTAAAATTAGTTTGTTTCAGTAATAAAACATGGCATCCTCAAAGCATGTTAATACCAGTATTTTCAATAAGGACAGATATAGTAACCTAAAACTCACATACCAATTTTCTCACATAAATATACTGAACATCTTAGCAACATTTGAGAATTAATACCAATTTTATTATGAATACAATGACCTTTATACAAAATATTTGGTATATATATATGTGTATATATATATATATATATATATATGAAACAGAAATAGGGGTTATTCCAATGAAACAAATTATTATAGAAGAAAAAAGTGTGAGAAGCTGTGAATGTTTTGTTTAAATCATACTTTTATTGATATTATTATTAATATTACTTGCTTTTTTGTATATTATATTAATTGTCCATAATGATATTTGTGTTGTTACACATGTTTTGAGTCCAAAGTTGACTCTCTTCAGGCAAATAAACTTGTGACTTTACATATCAAGATTCATTTGTCTTTCTGACAGCCTAAAATACCATGTATATATAAATAAATGTTCGGTGAGCAGGTCAGAAAGTTCATATGTGTGTGTATTTATTGTTTTTTTTTTCACACTCGCTTGTTAAATCTCTTCTATTTTGGGAATCAGTCACCTTTCACTGACCATAAAATTTGTTTTTTTATTTTCATCTTTATACTTCAAAACTGTTTTCAGCAATTTTGATTCAATTTTACAGTTCATCCAGTTCTTTTTGTTGTTTTTGAAATACTATTTTTTGCAACGGTTTTCAATTTTTTTTATTTTTTGATGTATTTGAATTTAGTGTGTCTTAGGTTTTTCATGTTGTTTTGTTGAGGGAAGGGTTGTATTTTTTTACAAATATTTCTTCCTGCTTCATGAGTCTTACTATTATTAATCTTTCCTCATATCCTTTAAAAGAAGAGAAAATAAACCTTTTAAAGTTAGGTCTAAAATTCTGTTCACCCCCAAAAGTAACATTACAGATTTTTTAAAAATACCTTATTTGAATGAAAATTTAAACTTATAGAAACATTACACAACAACAGCGATACTACCAATAATTCAATAGTAAAAAACAAATGTAAATATTTCCCAAATAAGAATAACAATTTAAGTGAAATTAACATATTCTTCTAAAAACCCTGTGACACAGATTTTCAAAATAATCACAACCCCCATAACAATCTCATACACAAACAAAAACTAGCATTAAAAAACATCCATGAAAACAATGACAATAATAAAGGAAGCAGACAAGGGCAATGTTTTCATCATTATGGATAAAACTTACTACAAATTTTCAAGATATGCTATCAGATGAAAATAACTACAGATTAATCAAACATAATATCGATGAAAACATTGCATCAAAAATAAAAAAATAAACTCTACCTTACACACAGTAGAATACAAACAAAAAAGAAAAATATTTTCTTAATGACTTTACTTCAGAAACCAGCAATTTTTTACGGACAACTAAAGATACACAAATTAAACACAATTAAAGCAGTTATCCAAGAACAAAAATCTAAATATATTCACACCCCAAACCCTAGTGATCTTAAATTCAAACCCATTTTTAGCAGGGCCAGCCTGCACAACAAGCAGACTGAGCAACATAATAGATAAAGTATTACAACCATATACAACAAAAATAAAAAGCTACATCAAAGACAGTATACATTTTCTAATCTTCATACCACAAAAAGTAGACCTAGGTACAATCATAGTAACATTTGACATGAACTACCTATACATCAACATACCCCATGAAATAGGTAAACAGGTCATTACATTTTGGATTGAAAAATACACAGAAATACTTTCACTAAAAGAATTTATTATACAAAGTATAGAATTAATTTTATTAATTCATTCTAATTTAACAACCAAAATTATATTCAAATAACAGATACCATGATGTGGACAAAAATGGCACTGACATATGCAACACTCACACTAGCATATATAAAAGAAAATCTATACAACCAAATAAGACACAAATATGGAAAGACATAAAAACAGAAATAATTAAATCATGGAAAAGATATCTAGATGATTGTTTTATCTTTTGTAGATCAAAATGGGGAGACATAAATAAACTACACAATCTACTCCAAAATTTGCACCCCAAAATTAAGTTCACACTAGAATGTAGCTATAATGAATTGCCATTCCTAGACATACAAAACAAAAAAAACAGTTACATTTTCAGACATTTACCATAAACCCACAGACACCCAACATGACCTCCATTTCAAAAGTCACCACCTTAAAAGTTGTCTAAAATCCATCCTCTACTCCCTAGCACAATGAATTTGCACAACAGTAGCTAACAAAACCCTTCGTAAAATACATCTAGAGAAACTAAGAAAAACACTACAAAGAAGAGGATCCCCCACTTCACTAATAAACAAGGTTTTCCAACTGGAAGAAGAAATACCATTAAAATCTCTCCAGAATAAAAAAAGAAGACAACAGAAAAACATGAAAAAAAGAAAGCATTCTCACATACATTTCCACACACAGCAAAAACAACCCAGAATAATTTAGAAAGATAAAAAGACACATAAAATTAATTAATGTAAATAATAAAGAAAAGAAATCTTAAAGACAACTAAAATAATTAAAAGCAGATGCCAACCTCAAAATTTAAAAAAACATACTAACTTCATAAAAATTCAAGCAACACAATAATATAAGGAAACCACTACATTCAAAATAAAAACAAATCTGAGCTGCAACTCTAAAAACGTAATTTATGCTCTAAAATGTGATGAATGCACAAAAATATATATTTGGGTGACACAAAGACTAAAAATAAAAGATTAGTCCTCCACAAAAGTAACATTAAACTAACCAATAACAAGAAAGTTTATGTTTTCCAACGCGTACACAAATGCAGTGGAGGAAAATTCAGAGTAATTTACCAAAATGCAGATTATGACATGCTTATGATGCAGAAAGAAATATTTATAAAAAATACAAGCCTCCCCTCAACAAAACAACATGGAAAACCTAAAACACACACACACACACACACACACACACACACACACACACATTAAATTCAAATGCACAAAAAAATTTACAAATTGAATTGTCAAAATCACTGAAAATAATTTTGAAGTATAAAGACGAAATCAAATTTTGCAAGTCAGTGTAAAAGAATTCTATGGTCAGTGAAAGGTGAATAATTTCCAAAATGGAAGCGAGTGTGAAAAAACCAACAAACATGCACCCATATGAACTTTCTGACCTGCTCACCAACCACATATCTACATATATATATATGCGGTATTTTAGGCTGTCAGAAAGTCAAACAGATCTTGATATGTAAAATCACAAATTTATTTGTCTAAAGAGAGTCAACTTTGGACTTGAAACAAATATAGCAACACAAATACAATTATAGACACTTAATATATGATACAAAAAAGCAAGTAACATTAATAATAAATCTATGCTTTAAACAAAAGGTTCCCGGCTTCTCACACTTTTTTCTTTTGCTATTTTTGCCTCTCTGAGAATTACTTCATGAAAGAAATAATTCATTAACATACAATGTTACATAGATGTAAACATACACATACAATTATATCTACACACACAGGCACACATACATATATAGGTAAGAGGGTAGACAAAATAATGGAAACACCTTGAAATTTCAAGCAAATTTATTTCAGTATTGGGTATGACCAACTTTAGCAGTAATTACAGCTTGAATTCTGCAAGCGATAAACTCATAAAAAGTTTTGTTTCCAGAGGAATCTTTATCCATTCTTCATCTAAAACAGTCTCCAATTCTTTCAGTGTTGATAGCAGTGGATAGTGACTCCTTACTTGTTTTTCTAAAATGAACCATAAATGTTCAGTGATGTTGAGATCTGGGGACTCTGGTGGGCAGATAAAATGTTCTGCTTGACTAGAACATTTCTCATGGGATTCAGCTACAACTTTAGCAGTATGAATGGGTACTTTATCATCCTGAAAAGTGGCATTTTCTTCTGGAAACAGTTCTTGAACCATAGAATTAAGTTTATTACTTAAAATTTTTAAATAGTCCTTACTGTTGATTTTAATATACTTATTTCAATAATATCTGTAAAAAGAAAAGTAGCAAAAGAATGAAGTACTACTAATATTAAACCAACATACATAAAACTAGACAATCTTTTGACAGTTTAATGAAATTTTCCAACTTATGCTATTATGGTAATAGGTGTTTCCTTTATTTTGTCGACTACCTGCATGTCTCTCTCTCTCTCTCTCTCTCTCTCTCTCTCTCTCTATCTATATATATATAAACTTATCACTATACTCATTTCGAAAACCCTCCGAGTATATACGCAGAAGGAAAAAATGGTAATAAATAAAGAAAGAGCTAAGCACTTGAACATCAGTCAAAGTACGTAGCCCAAAGAAAAAACCCGAGACAATTAACCTAAAACAAAAAAGCGCTCAATGCACAAGCAGAGCAAACAAACAAAGTAACTAACCTAAAGAGCCAATGAACCTACCAAAGTTTCACCTAAACGGATCTTCAGGAAAGGTTGGCTAAAGAAGTTAAGAGATGGCAACAAGATATAAGGAACTCAGTAATCCATGTGAACGAAATAAGAAGACACCAAACACAAAGAGGGGGGTAACAGCATTTTATTAAAAAAAAAAAAAAAACTAGTAAAGACAACCTACACATCCTAAAGATAACAATAGAAAAACTTACATCCTAATTTAAAAGCCAAGACTTTCTATGCTTACATTTATTTAAAATCTCAGATTTAGGATTTAACAAACAATATGTGGGTTCAAATGAAGCTATGGCTAACTTTTCTTCCCCACACAATCTGCAAAATTACTTTACTCTCTTTATATATATATATATATATATATATATATATATATATATGAAAATTAAGATTATTTTAGCAGTTAGAAAATCACTTCCATCCTTTGACCATTCCATCTGGACCAAAGGTCCTTATCATAGTGTCTATGTCAATATGGTGGCAGATGATTCAGCCTAAGTTGGTGATTTAACAATTATTTATATTTTAGATACCTTAAGTAGAATTGAAGACCTTAAACAAATTGGCTTATATCATGATAACAGCCTTACATTCATCACTAGTAGCAATGGGCTTTTAACTAATAAAATCCGTAAGAAAATTATTAGTGCCCTTAAATTTTTAGGCTTTAAAACTGAAGTTTCCTCTAATTTAAAAATAGTTAATTATTTGGACATCAACCTTACCTCAAAGAAAATGATACCCCTAGCTATATTAATGTTAATTTCAACCACCTTAATACTATTATAAAACAAATACCCTGAATTATCTTCAAATCTCAAAATTTTTAAATTCAAATAAAAATTATATTATAAAATTCTCCAGGAAAGCAGCTTTTAGGATAGATTAGTATATGAAAAACCAGTTGTTAAATCTGAGCTATTTAGAGTGAGGAATAAATGTAGTAAAAGGGAAGTTATATGGTTTAATCCCTCATTTTGTAGAGCATCTAACATCAACATAGGAAGATATTTTTTGAAATGGGCAAGTAAACATTTTTATACTAATAACCCCTACATAAACTCTTTGATAGAAATGCTATTAAAATTAGTTATTCCCGCACACATAATATGGATAATATCATTAATTCCTACAACAGACTAATTTTAAAGCATTTAGAGAGAACAAATGTTAAAACAGATATTTTACCATCTTGTAATTGTAGGTCAATCAACAGTTGTCTGGTCGAAGGCAAATGTAGGTTTAATTAAGTAATCTACCAAGCCAACATCTCTCTCATAAATAACAAAAATGATTATCAAATTTACATTGGAATTTTGGTGGAAGAATTTAAAAAATATTATGACTCCCATTAACACTCTTTTACCAACCCCCAATCTAAAATTCCACACATACCTTTCTTAAAGATTTTGAGAAATGAAAGAGGAGAGACTCAGCCCAATAATGAGTTGGAGACTAATAGGTTTAGCCCATATTCCAATCATCTTTACAATAGATGCAATCTATGATTAGTTGAAAAAATTAAAATAATAAAATATCCTAAGCAAAATTTGTTTTTAAACTTGAGAAAAGAATTCATAAGCGAATGTCACCATCAATACAAATTTTTAAACTTAGATATATATACTCACTAAATATTAATCCAAATTAAATTTCTGTTAAACAGTTGTTTCCTTTTCCTTCTTCTTATTAACAGTATAATTAATTATAATAATAATAATATTTGTTAAAATTTTTTAACTTTTACTTTTTATCATTTATTTGTTTGATATTGGTTGGTGCCACAAATTTTAATTTAATTAATCTAAAATTTATTTCCCCTAAAATAATTGGTTTATTTCTTCTTATTAGCACTACACTACAGAATATTTATAATAATAACTCCTGTTCTTTATATTCCTTTTAACTCTATTTCCAGGTTTTTTCATTCTGGTTCTATTTTTCTTTTTGACCAAAGTGGGAATTAGCCTATTTAGTTTAGTATTAATGCAGTCATGGTCTTGAATTTTTTTTTTTTTTTTTATAAGAGTTTCACCCCGAGCAAGGCATGTCACTGCCACTACTGTGCAGGGGGTTACGTAGAGTGGAGAAAGGCTGATTAAATATAGGAAATGACAGAGGGTGGGTGATAGGCGGGTAAGGATACCGAGAATGAGGGTTGGGTAGATGAGAGTGTTGTGAGAATAGTTGGGTTAGTGTGATAGGAGGTGTCTATTGACCCTACATTTAAACACCTGGAGATTGTAACTGTCGGGAAAGCAGACTTGTGGAAGGGAGTTCCACAGGCGGGAAGCGCGAGAAAAGAAGCTGTTGGAGTAGAATTTACGGTTACATCTTATTTGTTTAACTGTAAAAGGGTGGGACCTAGTTGCTAATCTAGTATCACGTGTAAATTCGTGCTTAGGCGGCACCAGTGATCTAAGCTCATCGGAGCAGAAGCCATGAAAGTACTTGTAGAAGAAGCACAGGGAAGCCACATCACGCCGGTGTGAGAGCAGCTGCAGCCGGTCTGCCAAGTCAGTATCAACCACGTTACAGATCCTCCTTTGTATTTTGTCAAGAAGCCCAAGGAGAGCAGCAGGGGCACCCGACCAGATATGGCAGCAATATTCAATACACAGGCGGATGGTAGATTTGTATATGTGCAGAATAGATTCAGGTGGGAAAAATTTCCAGGCCCTGCACAGGGAGCCCACTTTCATAGCAGCAGATAATGTCATTTTCTAATCTTATTAATTATTCTAAATTACTTTAGTTAGAGATTTTATTCCTTCTTATCAGCAATATAACGAGATTATATATATATATATGTATATCATCCACATACAGGCCTGTTTCATATCTCTTCAGTACAGCTAGATTAACTGTTTGCCTCAAGCTGGGACTGAAACCCAACTGATTTGTCAGCAGTCAGAGATTCACCTATCAGGCTATCAGCATATGTTAAAGAAAGGCAAATTTCATAGCATGTAAAGTTTTTATGAAATGTAAATATTAATCTAAATTTTAGATTACTAAAAATTTGAGTTGAGCTTTTAATTTTGTAACCACACTGTATAAGTGTTCAACCTGATAACCAGAGAACATAGTGATAATTGCCTATGCAGTAACTAGGTACAAAGTTTGTCTTAGGTGGTCATTGCCTTCCAAACCTACACTGCTGCAGGCAGCCAGTGAGCAGAAAGTGAGTATCTGAGAACAGATACTACCTTTTGATCCTGCCTGTCGGGCCAACTTGAACAAAATAAAAAGAAATTATTTTATAATAAATATATATATATATATATATATATATATATATAGTTTTCATTTACTTATATAGAAATATTTCTTAAGTATTGATTAATCTTTTAATTTCCTATAAATCTAAATTTTAGTAATCATAATTTAATTTCCTATTAATTAATCTAAATTTTAGTATTCTTTAAAATAGTTGCTTTTCTTCTCTTTAGTCATAATTTATATTACAGATTAATTTCTCATTCTTTTATTTCTTTTTATTCCCAAGGTAAATTTTTAACATAATTATTTTGATATTAACATTATTTGGGCTCTGTTTTAAATTGAAATAGAAAAAAATTAGGAACAAATTTGTAAAGGCTGGACAAAGCTTGACACCTTACTTTTCTGTATACATTTTTTATATTTTTAACGTATTTATTTCCACTTTTCTCACCTCCCATTTGCTGTTTTTTTGTTCCATCTACTGATTTGACACACTTTTTCCTTCCTCTTTCTCCTTTTTTCTTCACCCTTTTTTCTTTCTTCCTTTCCTTCTTTTTCCTTTCCTTCTTTTTCCTTTTTCTTGTTCCTTTTCACTACTCTTCTGTTTTCTTTACACATACACACACTCAAAAAAAAAAATGATTGTATTTAACCATAATGATGATATGGGTGTTGGTTTCATTCTTTAAAAGGGCCATACAAGCTAGAAAAATTTTAATTTTTTATACATAATAAATATTGGTGCTTTAAAAAAAATTTATTACAGTGAGTCCCCTGGCTGGATCAGTGTTAATATTTAATATTAAATAATAAGGATATTTATAGGATATCTTTCGGATTTTACCTTCAAACCAGATTCTTTTGAATTCATACATATATATATATATATATATATATATATATATATATATATATATAGTAATTTTTTTAATACAATTGCATATGAAAACATATCGCTACACAAACATTTTCATGTTTCAAAATAATACTGTTCTTCTTCAGGTCATATTTTAAAATAAATGATGAAAATGATTTATTTAGAAAATTAAGGAGTGGCAGTTGAAGGAAGTTAAACATGCTTCCAGGTGTGTCAATATTGCTCAATCAAAAGTGAGAATTAGGTTGAACAACTTTTATGTGTCTTGTCCTTTCAGGACATAAGCGATCATGGCCTTCCATGTCTCTTTTATCCCTGGTGGCTCTTAGCACACTTTCTTCTGTTACACCACACAACCTACGTTCTGCCATCCACTTGCTCAGGCTCGTCAAGTATATTACATGCTATTTTCCCCTGTCTCTTCTCTCTATCTGGCCTGTTAGTATCAGATTCTCTAAGCCTTTCATCCTTATTGCATGTCCCAGGAACTTTAGATGTCTTTTTCTGATGCTCAGTATTAAATTTCTTTACATTTTCATCCTTTCCAAAACCTCAAAATTGTTCACATGCTCGATCCATGATATTCGAACCATCCTTCCGTAGAACCACATTTCAGTTGCTTCAAGTTTTTTCTTCATCTTTGATGAGCTTGTCCATCATTCACTGTCATATTGGAAAACTGACATCACATAGCAATCCAGTAATCTCTTCTTTGTTTCTAGTGAAATTTTCCTCTCTTAATACTCTACTCAGCTTCTGGAATGTGTTCTTCACAATGCCAATTCATCTTTGGATCTCTATGTTACACTTTTCGTCTTCTGTTAGACTGTTAGAACACTTCCCAGATATTCAAATTTTTGTACCTGCTTGATTTTAGTATACACCACCTGTATTTGTCATTTCGGGCTGCTCATTTTGCTGATGACCATACATGCGGTTTTCTTGCAGTTTATTTGTACTCCTTTCTTGTCACTTTCTTCTGCTAGAGATCTTGTAGCTTCCTTTCCATGTCTGTTATCCACTCTCTATCATTTGCATACTTTATGTTGTTCGGATTGTGGCCTCCAATGACAAATCCTGGTATAACATCTAGGGTCCTCAGAATAGTCTTGCTGTTAAGATGAATACATCTGGTGAAAAGATACATACTTGTCTTATACTCCTTTCTATGTTTGTATATCTGCTGAATTCATTACCTGTCCGTATGCAGGTAGTTTGCTTACACTTGATTACTTTTATGCCTTTCCCAAATATGTTGAGGTTGCTGAGTATTTCTATCAGTTCTTTGTTTCTTTGTGGCCTACTTTGTTGAATGCCTTTGCATAATCGATAAAACATAAATACATGTACTTTCTCATTTGTATTGCTCTTTTCCATAGCATCCTAATCATAAATATGGCATTCCTTGTTCCAGTGTCTTTGACGAACCTGCAATGTTCTTGGCCTATCTGTAAAGCATCTGGTGTTATTCTGCTCCTCACTCTATTTATCAGGATTCAGACGGTCAGTTTGTAATGTGGCTCATCAAACTGTTTCCTGGAGTTGGCACTCATTTGCATCTGGCTTATTAGGCAGTGTTATAAAAATGGACTTGCTTAGGTCATTCGGTATTACACCACTGTTGTAAATTTCATTTATTACTTCTGTAATTTTCTATATTGAATTCATCCAGCAACTCTATTACAATGGCATTTGGTCCAGCTACTTTGTTTTAATTCAGTTTGGCCATTGTAGCTTCCATTTTGGACATTAATATTTCTGGTTGGTTGCTCTCTCATGTCATGGAAAAGATCTTTTATATATTCTTCCCATCGCTGGAGTATCACCTCATTCTCCAATATGATTGTTCCATCTTTGGATTTTATACATCCTGTTGAGGAGCAGGTTTCTTGTCTTGTCAGTTCTCCTATTTCTTTTTGCGTATCTGCTTTATTAGTCCTGCTCAGTCACTCTACTTCTGCACATTTGTTGTTGAGCCATTCCTCTTTAGCCTGTCTGTATTTGCTCCTTATTTCCTTGTGTAGTTTCCTGTATTCCATTCTAGATTGAACTATGGAGTTGATAATTTTGATCACAAAAGGGTACAAAGTAGCATAATATCAAGACCTGACACTTTTTAATTTTGTCTGGGTAAGGTACATACTGAGACCATTAATTTCTACTTTGTATTGAGTACTCTTTGTAAAAGCAAATGCATAAACACTTCCTTATATATATATATATATATATATAATGAACTCTACCATTGTTTTTGATATATGATGGTCCAGTAGTTCAGTTCATAGAACTGAACAGCCAGACTATTGACAGTAATTTAATTATAGTAGTGAAGGCCTGTGCAGAACCAACCAGACATTTTGTAAGAACCAAATACAGAGAAATGTTGCACAGTCTGAAACAATGTCTCCAAACAACTCTCCTCCAAGCTGCTATCTATTATGGTACCAGGCATGGGGAAAATAACTACACCAAGGACAAAAAAAAAACATAGAAAATTGCTATAGAAGTAGCCAAAAGTGCTTAGGACAATAAAAATTACAAACAATTTTTATACTCCTACAAAATGGAAATACTTTGAAATGCTGGAAAAACTCAGTGAAAAATTAATTAAATCTTCCTTACCAGCCATAGTAAAAGATGCTTGAATTAAAAGTTGCTGTCCAAATATAAATTAATATATGTATATATATATATATATATATATATATATATATATATATATCTTTGTTAATGTCAGTTAGTCAGTTAAGTGCCATACGTGATACACGCTTGGGCGATCATGTCTCGAAAGAGACATGACTTACTGGGCAGAAGATTATCCCGCAGTAGGTTGCCATTGCTTTCTGTGGTAGACTGGTTGCCGACCAAGGCTATAGAACCCAATCTGTCCTGCTATTTAACCCATAACTGGAAGGAAGAGACAGATTAATACCTTTCCCAAGGGTATTTGTGCATAAGTGAATACAATGGATTCAACTGGAATTCGAACTCGGCTCCCCGGCTTCTCATTCCGAGCCGATATCCACTGTACCACAACATACATTTGTTAATGTACATTATTCAAGTTTTATATACGATTAGTTATTTTTTCTTCATACATTCACTGAACTTGTTTTCTTCTTCCATTTCTAAAACTGAAGCACTTTGTTTTAAACATAGAAAATAATCTTCTCATAAAGACCATCTTTCAAAATGCTCATTTTAAATGACAAAATCCTGTAATCCAACATGCAGGATTTACAGCCATTAGCTGTTTTTCACCAGGGTTGAGTGACAAGATAAAAAAAAAAAGCAAAACTTTTTTGTTCTATTTTTCCACACCTGTAATGCTTTTCAGATGAGAGACACACAAGCAAATAGTGTGTATAAAATCTTAAATGTTGGAATTACCGTGCCATGAATTGATATAACAGGTTACCAAAAAGTTTCTAAGCACCACCTACTTTCCATCATTTGACAGAACACATAATATTGTTATATAAAGGTTCTGGGCCAGGTAAAACATATTTCAGCATTACCTCATAGAAAAGCACTAAAGCATCTATCTATTTAAAACTTACTCTATCAGCGTTATTGTGCTTCATATATGTGTTGTAATTTCTGTGTCACCTCCCTTATATGTGTCTGTACATATACATACACACACATCTACATATATATATATATATATATATATAAAGACAGCAGAAAAACTTTTCTTAGCTAATTGATTTTGTTCTCTGATTAACTTTATCAAGGCAAATGTAAGGAATTTCTTTTGCAACAAGTGTTTATAAACAGAAATATAAATGGCTCTCTATTTTTTGTGGTTTTTACTATTTTCAGCCATACATTGTGGTACTTATTCCTCTGTCCATTTTTCAAAATTGTCAAATAAGTTACTGTTTTCATTACCTTATTGTTGATATTCTCTGTGAATGTTAAATTTGCCAAGCCTTTCATCTACATTATGCACACCAAATATTTCAGTCATTTATTTCTATTTGTCTATATTTCTGAGATGAGATAGTATTTATGCTATTTTCATTATTTGGAATATTGTCCTCATATTGTTGCTATTTGTATGACAATTCAGCCATTGTATACTCCAGCCTTCTTCAGGTGCTAGGAATTTTGAACCGAATCCTTTATTAAGATCACTGGGGTATATCATTCTCATTCCTTGTGCAAAGTCCCTTTTTATAGTCATGAGTTATCTCCCTCTAACCCGACTCTCTAAGTTACTTGTTCATCACTGCTTAAGGACACATGGCCCAGTGGATATAGACGTTGGTTAGTTCCAGTGACTTGACCCAAAGAGTTGTGAGTTCAATACCAGGTTATAGCAGTGGTGAACAAGTAAATAATGCAAATAGAATTTATTTCTAGTTCCTATTCTTTTTCAAACTTCATCATTTGTTGCATACTGTATACATAAAATTCCCACTCTTTACAAGTTGAACCACATCTTGGTTACTTCAAGTCTCTTCCTTATCTGTGAGAAAACTATCCAATTTTCAGTGCCTTATAGAACATTAAACATTAGATTTTTATCCAGTTTTAGACAAAAGTTCAAACTGCAGATTTTAATAACATCTTTGGACCAAATTTTGGTTAAATTAAAAGAAGGTCAGTTATTTGGAGCTCAGGTTATAGACCTTAAATTTATATTTGATGTTAATGAATATATTGCAGCTGTTCATTGTTAGTTAAAGAAATGTAGGTAAAAGAAATTTTAAACTTAACTTCAAGTTGACTTTGGTTTTATTCCAAGAATGTTAACTAAATTTTAAATTTTCTGAAAATGATCTTATTCAAAAGAGTTTCTGTTCAGAGAGCCTTCCTGACAAACACATAAAAACACCCACTTTTTATCCACATATTCATAAGCCAGTAAGTATACGCTCACAATATTACATGAAGAAATATCTATATGCAAAATATACACAGCTTTGCACATACATATATATGTACACATGGACATATTTCTGTGAACCTCGACACACATGTACAGATAAAAATCTAGGTCAGAATATCAAAGCAGCTTAAGATATATTTTCTTTTGTAGCTTAAAGATGTTTTTTTTTTCATTTCAAAAAGTTTGTTTTTTCTTTTGTGAGTTTCAGACTTTGAAATCCATTATTGATTGACTTGAATGAGGGAGAAATTTTTTGTAAATCAGTGATTGTCTCTTTGTTTTTCTTGGGAACTTAATGGCATGCATTTTATTGAATACCTTCCATGATCTAGCAACAGTGTTAGCTGTTTATCTTTCTTAGGGAACTTTGTTCGCAAGATAATCCCCCACTGTATTGAGCCTTGAGAAGAGAGCATCTCATTTGTCAAAACCTAAAATCATTAATTTTACTGAAATGTTTTGTCAAAGCAAAGATTGTTTTATTCATGCAAAATGTGGACATTATGCCATATAAAGTTTATTTTCCAGAACATTTTTGACTCCTACATCTATCTACATATATTTACATATATTCTTGTATAGTACACATAAAAAGTAAAAGTGTTATTCATATATGTATCAGCTGAGAAACAAAATAATTAGTATTTGGCTTGCTCTCTCTCTCTCTTTCTCAATTTTAGAGTATAGTATCAGTGTACACTGTGGAAAATGTTACAAAAGAAAACATGCATGTGTGTGTCAGAGATAAAAATATACTTCTGTCATTGTATTTTTCTGTATAGGACATAAATATATTTCATTTAATGATATCATTGAATGATATTGTGTCTTTTTTTAGAATGATCTTTTCAGTTCTCTAATCATTTTCTTGATTGTTAAGATGAAATTCATCATGGAAGATGCTGTAGTTTTTCCTACCCAAGTACTTTTGATCTCCACCAAGATCATCATTATGAGAGAATAACAAAGACATACTTATTGTAACTGTGATGAAGTGACAATATGCTTGTCTTTGCAATTCACCTTAACATCAAGAAACTGAATAGAGAGTTGTAAACAATCATTATAAAAGTAGATACAATATGTCTATATTCAATAAAACATGTTTGAATGAAGATATACTGCATATATATATATATATATATATATATATATATATTATATTCCTTAGTGTTTCAATAGATGTAACAATACATACACACACACACACACATATATATATATATAGTGGCCTAAGAAAAGTTTTAGCCAGGAGTAGTAAACTACATCTAATTTCAAAATTTAATTATGTTATCTCAATTCAACATAAATAAACAAAATTTGGAACTAATATGGAGTAGATCCACCATTTTCTAGTTTCAGTGCTT
Source organism: Ascarosepion bandense (assembly GCA_037127315.1). Taxonomy (NCBI): domain Eukaryota; kingdom Metazoa; phylum Mollusca; class Cephalopoda; order Sepiida; family Sepiidae; genus Ascarosepion; species Ascarosepion bandense. Next base: position 1,511,534 of record JBBBDQ010000134.1, read on the forward strand.
GTATTTGTTTTTTCATGGATTTGATCAAATTATCAACAATCGACTAATCCATATTTTGCCCCTCCTTCAGCAATGTTTCTTTAAGGATTGTCACTGATGTGATTTTGATTGCACACTCTCTAAGTTTTCAGTTAAGGTGCTCTTAAATGTGCTCTATTGGATTCATATTAGGACTTTGGGCTACTCATGGTAGTGACTTGGTTCCTTGTGATTCCTCCTAGGTCTTTGCTACTTTGTCTGTATGGCATGGCACTCCATCTTCTTGAAAAAAGGTAGACATTCTTGTCAATCTGATTGGCTTCAAATAGTAGGAGTAGTCCTTTCTTTAATATTTGATTGTATTTTGGACCATTCAACTGCTGGTCAACAAGAATCAGCTCGGATTTCCCCTCCAAACCAGACAGCCCCTCCCACACCATTACTCCAATGTTTCCATATTTCACAGTCATCTGCAGATATTCAGTATTCCAAGTCTTATTCTGATTTCTTTTAGCATAAATCTGTCTTGAATTCAAATATTGGCAGAATTTACTTTCATCTGATCAAATTGCAAACTGCCAAAATTTATAATCTTTGCTTTTGAATTTTTTATCCCAGTTTATGTGTCTGTTCTTGTTAACCTCTGAAATCAAGGGCTTCTTTCTTCTTTGATAGATTAACTTTTTCAGAGTCTTTCTTACCACATATGGTGACATTTCCATGCTGTTGGCAACATCTTTGATTCTCTTATGACCGTTTCTGATGACTTTGTTCACTCCGACATGATGATTGGTCTTCCTGAATGTTGTTCACATGGCAATAGCTTTCTTCATTAAATTTCTTGAAAATATTAACTGTTTGATGATTGACCTAACAATTTCTCTATTTGTCTTGCTACACTGATACCATCCTATTATTTGACTTCATTGAAATTCACCAATTTCCTTACTTCTGCAAACTTTCATTGCAAAATATAAGTTAACTATCATTCATTAATGAAAGTAGCTTGATACTAACACAGTATTGTCTGAAAAAAATAAGAGATGCTATTACATAAGCCAAAATAACTGTAATCAAGGGTGACTAAAAACTTATTATAGCACACTGAATATTGATTGCCACACCTTGCTCAGGTAAGTGCCTCCTCCTCACTTTTTCCATCACTTTTAATGGCTTCTGTTTCATTTCATCATCCATGTCCCCTAAGATTAGCCAGCATTCAATTTCATAGGTGTAAATTACAAATTCAAATTAAAGGAATACTGACATGTTATGGAAAGAGAATGCTTTATTTGGATTTCTTCATTCTTCACACTTGTGCCCTATCTAAAATGACTGCTTGGTTCCTTCTGAGTAAACTGTACTTTTTCTGACTGAAGAGTTGCTAAAGGGATCAATTCATGAAGATTAACAGTTTTTTTTTCTTCTTCAATTTCAGGTGTGGGAATATATAATTATTAACCTGCAAAAAGAAAAATATATGAGAGAATGTAAAGTCATTAAATAGAGAATTTCTTAGAATTTTATATGGCATTTCTTTTTTTGTCAATGGGCCCACAGTTTGTACTTCAGTTAGTATCCAATAGATTTAGGCAATTTCCTATCTATCATTTTTCTCAAAATAGTAATTTATGTGCAAATTGTCTTACCCAATTGATGAATGCACCACATCATAGAGAAAAGAATTGTCAGTTTTACATATGATTTGTATATTTTCATTATTATCTTACAGTTGCAACAGTTTAAATAAAACTTACTATAAAAAATGCAGACAGCACAGGTATTATTGGCAGGATGATGAGGCAGTTTCACATAGTTTGCTTCTGGTTGTTATGATGACTTTTCAGATAGTTTATATAATCCATCCTTGACAACAGCATGTGCTCACACCCCCCACATTTTCATGACTGCATATTAGTTGTCAAACCAGAGTGAATGCCTCTTCAGAGATTACACTTTATCAGACCATGCATGAGACATTCATCCTCAAAGACATTGTATTTTTGCCTTATAAATTGTCTCCACTCTATATGGTTTAAAGCCAGTTCTTTCCAATGCTGCACATCAATGTGCAGTGTATCTAATGATACTTCAAATTATCTTTAAATATATTTTTAGGCTTGTGCTGTGGATGCTTTCCTGCCTTCAGCTTCCCTTAAAAAATTGTTTGGAAAACTTATTACCATTCCAACAATAAGATCTATCCATTGAATCAGGTTAAGGGTTATTATTGTTTCAATACCATTTAATTAAGATTTTTGGAGGACAAGTGTGTCTAGAAAAACACTACCACTTAATGTTAAGTATGTGTCTCAGGCCTTTTTTGATGGAATCACTCAAGTTATTTTATATATCTCCAGTATGTTTTTCTTTTATTGAGAAGAGTACAGCAGGGATATTATGACATAGGCCATATACATACCTACTTTAGTCTTTATGGTAATACCACTAGCTAACCAAACTGTTCTTTTCAATTTAACAAATGCAACACTTGCTTTCTGAATATATCTATGTATGTTTGTGGGTAAATACTGAGAGATAGTATTGTCTAACAGTTTTTATAGCTGGTGAATAGGAGCTGGATTCTGTGATATTAGTGGTTGTATTAGTTGTCCAGGATTATATATTTTTAGATATTTTGATGTGTAGTCTCTTGCAGATCCTAATTAATTTGTGTAATAATTTTATTGATGGTGTTTTTATTTAATTGTGTGGAATTATTTTTGGACAATTCTTGCAATAAGAATATCTTATATATTTACAATAACAGTAATTTAACAAAAAAATGTAAAATAGCAGAAAAAATTAAACTCAGTTCTAATGTTATCATGGGTTGATTATTCTAAATCAATGCAACTACAAGAAGAAACTGCAAACCATCAATGACAACCAATCCAAATTTACAAATTCATGGATTTTTTTAAAATTCCTCACTGGGGTTCTTATTTAATTTAAATTTTTCAAGTATGAAAAATTAAACTGACTATAATGCATCTGGCCTATAATTTTCTAATAAATTATTTCATAGTAATTGTTTGAATGAACTTTCCACTATGGTACCTAAACTTTATGAATTTAAGCGCAGTATTAAATTGGTCACAAAATCTCATCAATTTGCTGTTGAATTGGCTAGATGTAATCATCGATTCTATGCTAAGTTTCTTTTTTTTACCCTTCTTTTTTGTGGAAGTCTCTTTCAGCTCCATGTGTAGCGATATTGAAGATATTTACTTCCCTATGGTAGAGATAAGTCATGTAGGTCACATGACAGTTGTTTAGGGATGTCACTTCATACAGTGACAAAAGCTGCAGTTTGTTTACAGCATCCAAACAGTAAGATTACTTTCTTTAGCTTTCCACCCCATGGCCTAGAAAGAGGCTATACCTGCTTCCCCAGTTGCTTACAAGTCCATGGTGCCATTTCTATTATGGGAATACATCTCTATCAAAAGAACCTTCAGCTTGCAGCTTTAGAAAACCCAAAATTTGCTTTTTCTCATTCATGGGATATATCCTCATTATGGACAGAGATGTATCCAGTCTTTTTGAATCTGAAGTCCTAAACATGGCTTTATCAGACACAGATCCTAAAATTAACTTTAAAACAGGAAATAACATATTACATTGCATTTGACTAGATGGTTTTGTTGTCATTTCGCGCTATCCCGCGGTGTGACGTCATAAAACCGCATCGCAAACTTAAGAACTGCGTTTATTATTTTTGGTAACTATTGCCGTTGCCAAGCGGAGTTTTATGTCAACACAAAATAAAATCGTCGGTGATGGTGGATTTTATAATATTTCAGTTTAAACTACCTCTCTGAAGATGGCTCATGTGAGCCGAAAGCTTAGAAGAAAACCAATAAATAATTATCCAAATGTTGGAGAATTTTTGTCTTTATTTTCAACTGAAATTAAAGTAAAAATACGACGTTTAGAACGGCTCATGATTAAACATAATAGACATTCATTGTCTCTTATATTTAATAGCATATGTCTAGAAAATATATATATATATATAGTGTATTTAGTTAGCAATCCTTCTTTTATGCACATTTCATTATAAATGATAGAAAAAGGTGCTGTGTTAAAGTTTTTTTTATATAATTTTTCATTTTTCTTTTCAGTGCATAAATTATAAATTATACAAAAATTGTCCAAATGTTTTATTTATCCAAGCACTTTCAGCTGCATTTTAGCCATTATCATTATTACTATGAATTCACCTTTGGCTTTGTTCATTGTGTATCCCAGAAATACCAACTCTCTCTTTAATTCTAAGTAGAAGCATTCTTTTTGTTTCCTTTCTATAAAACTTCCTCATTGCTCACTTGTTCAGTCCATGGGATTCTCAGCACCTCTCTGTCTATTTGTGTTACTGGTTGCCTTAATTTTCATCTTTATCTGTTTGTAAATTGTCCATATAGGAGGAATATTATTTAGCATTTCAACATTCTTTGTTTCTTAAAAAACATCCTGCTTCTGGTACATTTAGATATTATACATATATTATATATTTCCATCTATGTGTTTCTTTACATACATTTTATTCCCAGAGATATTGATATAATGTTTGTATAAGTTAATAGTTCTGGTTAATAATATTCCAAGGAACACACTGGAACATAAAATTAGTGAAGAAACTGTTTAATCACATGAATTAATAATACAAAAATAACAGATACCATAGTTATTGCAACAATACGTATGACCCATTTTAAAACTTATTTCCTATAAGCTCTCATAGTGAATGGAAGAGCCTAGATTTAACAATTTAGTGTAGTAAAGGTCAGTTATTTTTATACACAACAGATATTATATATATATGACTTATATATAATGAGGGATGATTATGTATTTTTATACACAACAGATATTATATATATATGACTTATATATAATGAGGGATGATTATGTATTTTTATACACAACAGATATTATATATATATGACTTATATATAATGAGGGATGATTATGTATTTTTATACACAACAGATATTATATATATATGACTTATATATAATGAGGGATGATTATGTATTTTTATACACAACAGATATTATATATATATGACTTATATATAATGAGGGATGATTATGTATTTTTATACACAACAGATATTATATATATATGACTTATATATAATGAGGGATGATTATGTATTTTTATACACAACAGATATTATATATATATGACTTATATATAATGAGGGATGATTATGTATTTTTATACACAACAGATATTATATATATATGACTTATATATAATGAGGGATGATTATGTATTTTTATACACAACAGATATTATATATATATGACTTATATATAATGAGGGATGATTATGTATTTTTATACACAACAGATATTATATATATATGACTTATATATAATGAGGGATGATTATGTATTTTTATACACTCAGATATATAATATATATTTTTACATACATAAAGGTATGATGCCTAATATGCAAAGCAAATATATGTTTGAGTTTATATATAAATACATACATATATAGATATTTTTCTAGATGCATTTGTCTGCAAAAGATAATAATAGATTCAATAAGTTTCATTTTTTCTTTTTGCTTTATTTCAAATAATTATTTTTATATTTTTCTAAGTAACTTTTTCAAAAATACCATTGTTTTACTGTTGTTTGGTGATTTTTCTTAAAGCAATTTTCATGGTTTTAAACAAATGCGATCACTTAGCCGAGTCTGACATTAATTCTTGGTGGAGGAGATTTTATAGTTTCTGCTTTTTTATCTGGCAAAAACAAAATGGAAACCTTAAACAATTTCAATTCAAAAAATACATATTTTTCCCTGTTGCAATTTTGAACTGATATTCAAATAATATTTCACAAAATCTATGAGCTTAAAGTGCAGTATTCGATGAATAAATTGCCATCTAATTTGTTCAAAAATGAAAATAACACTGACACCTCATTTTAACAGATAAATTTACCAAAATTACACAAAAATATCTTGAAATACTGAAGAGTAAATTTATTCAATAAAATCACCGTTGGCTTCAACCACACCCATTAGACAACTTCGGGATCTCCTGCAACTCTTCTGGACAGACTCCTTGTTTAAGTTGGTGAATGCAGCCATAATCCTAGTCTTTAGTTCACCTTTGGTATTACAAGAAATTTTGTTGGTCTCTGGCTCAAAAGTAATGCATATATAATAATCAAGATAGTTGGCATCTGCATAGTTAGGTGGCCAAATGTTGTTGCAGAAATTGTCTGACAGCCATGAATGATTTCTACTGCTTGTGGAATATAATGTCACGTTGTCAGACATAGGGTATTTCAGCAGCCACTCTTTTAATCCAGGGGAGTACTACCTTCTCAAGACTAGCTTGTTTAATACAGTTTACATAACCTTCTAGCTTAAATAATGATTGATGGTTATACTATCTTTTCATAATGTTGCCTTCTATACAACCAAAATACTTTTTTCACTTTCCACCATTGAAGACTACCCATTATATTTTACATACTCCAGTTAGTGAGCACTTACTTTTATCCTACAATTGCATATGTGATTAGTTATATCATTGTCCTTCACACTATCTTTATTAAAATTCTTGATGTTCTTCTTGTATTTTCTAAGTTGCCAGTACAAGTATAACTTCGCAGTATTTTTGTTGAAGATTTTGTGCAACTGAAAAATTTTAGAGACATATTTATCTTTTTCTCTTTATTTGCTGTATCCCTTCAAGACCTAGGCGATCATGGACTTCCACTTACCTCTATTTCTTAACACTTTTCCCATCTCTTATCACTCTCAACACTTTTCCTCTTGGTATCTCTCCCAAACCCCACTTCACCATCCACTTGCTCAAGCCTCTCAAGTATATCTTGCACTGCTTTCTCTTGTTTCTCTTTCCATCTATTCATCCTGTGAGTATTCAATTCTCCAAACCCTCCTTTCTTTTCTGTTTTGAAAACCTCAGCTGTCTTTTCCTGATGCTAGTTTTCCTTTTCATCTACATCCACTCAAAAACCTTAATGTTGCTCACATGTTCAGTCCATGGTACCCTCAGCATCCTTCTGTAGAACCACACTTCTGTTGCTTCAAGCTTCTTCTTCCTCTTTGAGAATATTGTTCAGAATTTGCTTCCATACAGGACAGATCTCACATAACAGTCCAGTACTCTTTTGTTTGTTTTCAACAAAATCTTCCTGTCTCTCAATACTCTGCTTAGCTTTTAAAATGTATCCTTGGCCATGCCAATGCATCTTCAGATCTCAGTGTCACACTTTCCATTCTCTGTCAGAACACTTACCAGGTATTTAAATTTCTGCACCTGTTTGATGTTAGAATCCCCAATTTTGGGGTCCTCAATTTTGCTGATGACCATAAATTCAGTTTTCTTGAAGTTTATGCTCAGTTGTTTCTCCTCAATTTCCCTTGCTACCTGCTGTAGGAGGTCCTATATTTTCCTTTCCATGTCTGCTATCAGCACTGTGTCATCTTCAAACTTCACTACTGATCTTGAAAATGACTTTCAATCTTGACTCGGGCTTGTAAATTTTAATGCTTCCAAAACAAAGCTACTATCCTTTACCTACCATAGGCAACTGCTCTAACCTCCCATCAGAATGGATCAGGCTAGTCTCCCTGCACCTCTTTGGCCTAACTTTATCAGCTGACCTCAAGTGGAATGACTACATAGAATCCATAGCAAATTCCACTGCTAAGAAGGTTGGTTTCCTTTGTAAGGTCAAGAAATTTTTCTCATCTAAATCCATCTTGCACATATAAATCTACCATCTGCCTGTGCATTGAATACTAATGTCACATCTGGTTGGGTTCCCCTGCTATTTATATCAGGCTTCTTAACAAAATCCAACAAAGAATTTGTAATGTAATTGAACCAGCCTTGATAGCTCAACTCTAATCACTTTCTCACCAACATAATATGGCTTCCCTCTGTCTCTTCTACAAATACTTTCATGGCCTCTGCTCCGATGATTTTAGCTCCCTGGTGCCCCTCTGCATGAATTTAGTCAAGCTACTAGACTGGCAGCTAGGTCCTACCCTTTTACAGTGAAACCAATCAAATGTAGCTACAACTTCTACTCTAGCATCTTCTTTGCTTGCACTTTCCACTTGTGGAATTCACTTCCGTATACTTGCTTTCCTGACAATTACAATCTCCAAGAATTTAAGTGCAAAGTCAATTGCCATCTCTTATTTCCTTGACTCACATTCTTTGCCTGGCAATCCTTGTATCATGTTCTTTTTCCTTTCCCCTCTACTCTCATACAGCCCTCTTCACACCTGTATTCTCATCCTTTTCTTACTCATTTTGACACCCCCGTAACTTTGTTCTTCTTTCTCATCACTCACCTATTATGTAACCCCCTGTGTGCCAGTAGCAGTTCTGCCTTGCTTGGGGTGAAATAATTATTTAAAAAAATGTATTTTATATTGTTGAGACTGCGGCTACCAATGACAAATTCTGGCAGGACTTCTCACGTTATTAAATTTGTTTCACTCTACAAGTTGAATAGATATGGTGAAAAGACATATCCTTGCCTTACACCCCTCTCAATTTTATCAAGCAGACATATTTCTTTAGTCGTTTCACTGATAAATTGAAAGTGCCTTTGAACCAGATGATGTTTTTTTCTTTTGTTATTCTCCATCGGTTGAATTGTTTGAGCAAAAAGTGTGTGTGTGTGTGGATATATATATATATATATATATATATATATACACACACACACACTACCGGCCATAATTATTAGGCCGCCCCAGTGTTTTATAAAATGATGTATTTCATACTATTTTTTAATATTTATTACCAAGTAAATAATTGTAAATGAAAATAGAATGGTTCTTTTGTTAATATTGCACAATAACATGTGCATCAAATGAATTTATAAATATTTAATAATTACCTATATTGCCGTTTCATCAATGAAAGAATGAAAAAAATTTAGGGTGATTCAGATGAGTTCACCTTTGCTTCCTTGCCTTGTAAAATTTTGCAAAGTAATAATAACAAAAGAACCATTCTGTTTTCATTTGGCAATAAATACTAGAGATAGTATGAAATACATCATTTCTTTTGAAAAAACTTGGGTGGCCTAATAATTATGGCTTATAGAGTATATAGGTGGAAAAAGTGTGAGAAGCTATGAAAATTTTGTTAAAAGTGTAGATTTATTATTATTATTATTATTATTATTATTATTATTATTATTACTTGCCTTTTGTATAATACATTAAGTGTTCATAATGGTATTTGTGTCACTATATGTGTTTTGAGTCCAAAGTTGACTCTCTTCAGGTGAACAAATTTGTGACAAAATAAATCTCAATATGTAAAGTCAGAAATTTATTCACCTGAAGCGAGTCAGCTTTGAACTTGAAACACATGTCGTGATAGAAATACCATTATGAATACTTAATGTATTATACAAAAGACAAATAATATTAATAATAATAATAACAATAAATCTACACTTGAAACAAAATGTTCACAGCTTCTCATGCTTTTTTCACCTTTACCAATTTCTCTCGTTGGAACAACCCCCATTTATGTTTTCAATATATGTATGTATGTGTGTACACATATTTGCATGTATATGAATCCATCACTTCCATGCCTAGCTATGAGTAAAAACCCAGAAAGGCTGGGCCCTAATGACTTAGTTGTCAACCAGTCTAACAGAAAGACAACTCTGAATAAAATTCTTTTTCCCTATGATCAAATTATAAGTGCTGTTTGATTTTATAACCTGATTTACTTGACCCTCATACATAAAAATTGATGGCCGAGTCCAGTATATGTATACATATATTATATGATTCATTATCGGATTGTGTGTGTGTGTGCACACGCCCATGTAGATATATAGATAGATGTGGATAGACTGAGATAAACATAGATAAATTAATAGATAGAGATACTTACGGAAATTTGGTTGAAGACTCATGAAAGTATTTTGTTTAAAGTTTTTTATTTTATTATTTTTCTACAGTTTCAAACATTTTCTTTGGATCTAATTTGTGTAATATCTCCATCGCATTTTTGGCTCTCATAAGCCATTATCACAGAGTTATATTTTTGCATTAGTATTGGTATGGTTATGTTCATTCATATATATATATATATATATATATATATGTATGCTAACTAATAAATGATTAGGAGACTAGGTTCAAATCTTCACTCCATGTTCTATTCAGAGCAGATGTGATTTGGTTTTCTTATATATATATATTTTTTTTTTTTCTTCTCTTACTGTAACTACTGTGAACTAGTGGCAGTCCCACATTGCTTAGGGTGAAGTGATTTTAAAAAAGTATATATTGCATACAATAAAAATCTTAAGTTTTTGCTGTTTCGGCAATTTACCTGTTTTGTGAGCATATGATTTTCTTGTCTAATGCACAATAGTCATATGGTGTGAAAGAACAGAAAACTTGATTTTGAAATTATATATATATATATATAGTTCATTGGGAACCATTCATCTCAAGATAGACAGTTTAACTTATCTTATGGTTTGATATTACATATATTATCTCTAAGAAAAATGTTATTTTTAGTAAATACACAGAACACATATTTTCTTTCATGTTTTATGTTCTTATGGAATATTGATTATCATAGCTCTCCACAACTTCCTATCCTTTGGAGTTAGATGTAGTATTTTTGTTTTCACAATTTATTTCCTTCTGTTTTCCCATCCATTTACACAAGTTTGTTATGTAAGTTACTGAATGCTTTTCTATACACCGCTTGCCTACTGTATGTCATGCGAGTCTCAGATTTTTTAATCTTTCATCCTTTATTATGTGTTTAAGAAATTCCAGCTGTCTCTTTCTGATTCTAAGTACATGTGTCTTTTTCATTCTCATTTTTTTAAAAACTTCATCACATGTTTTATGCTTAGTAATCTCAGCATCGTTCTGTAGAATCACATCTCTGTTGTCTCGAGTTTTTTTTCCACTTGTGAGAAAATTGTCCAGAAATTACTGCCATAAAAGAGAGTGGATATTACTTTTCTTTGTTTCTAAAAACAATTTTCCTGTTTCTTAATACATAGCTTAGCTTTTAAGATGCATCTTTTGCTATCCCAATGCACATTAGATTTTGATGTTACATTTTCTGTCCTCCGTTAAACACTCCCCAGTTATTTAAATTTCTGTACTTGTTTGATTCTGACATTTCTAATTTGTAGCTTGTATCTTGTATTGTTCCTCTTGTTAAAGACTATGCATTCTGTTTTCTTACAATTGATGGAAAAGGCTAACAAGGTGGCGTAGGAAAGTGAAAACAGTGGATTTACTATCAATTGTAAGAGAACAGATTGTATTATCATTCAAAAGAAGAATAAATTCTAATGTACAAAATTATATATAATTATGTATAGATGTAGCATATTTATAATATTTTTGATATTGCTGTGAACAGAAATCATGCATGAGTTTCCTGATAAACACCTATTCATATCATTTGTATATTCACATGTGATATAATAAAGAAAATAAAAATAAGAAACATTTGAAGAATACATGAATGAAATGTTTCCTGAATTCTGTAGCCTTGTTTGATAACCAATCTAAGAGAATAATAATAATTCTGAATTGAAAACTGAAGATTTTGGGCATAGGTCTATATAAATCTATTCACTACTAAAATATCTGCATGCAAGGTATTGTTGAGGCTCACCAAGATAGTACAATAGTTATTGACACAAAAAAAAGGAAATGTGTGACCAAAATTCATTTTTGCTGAGCTGTCTTTGCTAATTTTTTTATTAATATCCTAAGAGAAGACATGAAACCACTACTCTCTGAGCTCTGTCTAATCATGAAATATTTTGACCAAGCTGCAGTTCTTGCTATTGATAAACTATATTGATTGACAGGTCAGAGAGTTTAACCAGGTGTATCATACAACATTATATTTGCTAAAAAGATGGACACCATGAAAGAACTACCTTTGCTTACTGGGATACTATGAAAATGGTAAAAGAAGGTACTTGTCAAAAACATTTCAAAGAGGCTAAATTAATACAGTGTTTCTTGGTTTCTCTGGGTAATAATAACAAAAAGTTGTTCATTATTAAAAGAGATAGGATAGAAAACAACTTTTAAATCAAGAAGATCTCTGAGAAGCAGTGAAGATTGTTGCAATTAATTTTATGGCTGAAAAAGTAAAAAAAAAATAAACACAATGAAAGAATGAATCAAATATTTGTGTATATATATATATATATGTGTGTATGTGTGTGTGTGTGACAAGAGTAAATGACTTTTCTGTTTGATTTTTAGTTGATAAACATTATTACAACTTATACACATTAAAACTTAATAGTTATTAATTCTTTGACAGATTCCTAATCGCCATAAAAATACATATATTTGATGCTCATCCTGCATCTGGAACCCTATCAGCCTCTTCTCATTTTTAATTTTATATTATTTTATTATTCTATGTAAATTTTATCCCTATTTTATCATGTGCAATGTTTCTGTCTCAACTCTGTAGTTTTTTTTACTATTAATTCTTTTATCCTTAATACGAGTAGTTTCCCTATCTTTTAACAAAGGAGCAGAGTTTTTCCATTGTTCCCTGCTTAGAATTCGGTTTCCAATTCCTTCTAAGGTCTGCTTCAACTTTATGTCTCTAATGTCTCTGCCTGAACTCTCAAATTTTATTCAATAATAATTTTTTTTTGTTCTTTTTGTATACCTACCTATATGCAATAATGGGATGTTCTTATCCTCTTCAATACAGGGACACTATTGGGGTAGAGGAGGAAGATTATATTTACTAGTAGTTTACTAGCTGTGTATCTACTTCACACAGCATGTGCCTCTTGTACTTGATGACTATCATTCCCACTGTTTGTTTTGGTGATTACTCATGTAGTAACCTTTTAGGGTTACAACATTTCTCAATAAGATTAGATAGGTTTGCTTATTGTCTGGTTCACATTCTTCCCCAGTCTTTTGAACAGAATTAGAGGTTTATCACTTGTTCTTTGTGCAGAATTGGGTTTCTGGTTCCTTTTAAAGTTGTTTCATTTCCTGTCAAACTTTGCTTGGGGTGAGTTGATTAAATATATATTTGTGTGCATGTGTATCCACAACTAATAAAATCTAACAAAGTTTAAAATAAGCTAAAAGCTTAAAATAAATTGTAGGCTCAATGCTAAATTCAGTTATATGTACTGAAAAAAATATAGATATAAATATATGTATATACATATATTTATATACAATTGCGCACATTTATTTACCTGGATATAAAAATAAATTTGTAAATCTATGTATATGCATGTATGTATATAAAAATTTATTCTCCTAAGTCCTGCAAAGGTTAACCAGTTCAATAAACTATACTTGTTTATCAGATTATCTATTTGCTTTATGGTTTCTGGCATGAAGATGGAGCTATTGTTAAAGAAAAAAGTTGACCAATCCATGAGCAACTGTCCAGAGAACTTTAACTAAAAACATGATCACTTTTGATTGGTGCATATTTTGTCATGCAATGTACAAGTTCTTTGATTTGTAAATGTTACAAGAGACAATTCAAAAGGTCAGCAATTCAATCTCCAGTGCACAGATCATTAACTTTCAATGACATTGAGACAGAAAAGGCCATCTTTGGATGTATTTAATGAACTTTCCTTGATATTGGTTAATTGATAAAATCTTTAAACAAGAGTTACTGTCCTTTATTATTTTGCACTCCTTAGTGGTAAAGTGTGCATAGAAAATGGATTATATTTTTTATTAGAAATTATGATTCCTGCATTCGTTTCAGAAATAGATTGCAATATGAGAAACCTCTGAAGCAAAATATGTCAGAAGAAACTTGAATTTCAAGGACATTACCAAATTAACTCCCTTGCCTTTCTGAGAAGCCATAAAAGGTAATGGCTGACCTATGGTTATCAGGTTTTGATACTAAATAAATGACCAACAAAATATAAAAATTATCATACAGTTTTTTTCTGTTGTTTTGTGGAAATCTTTTTGAAGAGGAACAAATATACAAGTAGTTACTATCAGTTTGTTTATTTTTGTTTTCTTATAACAATGTTTTGACACCAATATTCTGGTTTTTTTTTTGGTTTTTTTTTTGCATGACATACTTATTTTAATCAGTTTCATCCCAAGCAAGGCAGTAAAGCCACTAAGACACTAATGTTTATTGGGTGTGAAAGAATTAAGAACAAAAAAAATTACTAATGAGCAAGGAAGAGAAATAGTAATCAGAAGGATAATAGATAGCAATTGACATTGCATTTCAATTTTTGGAGATTAAAGGTGACTAGAAAACATGGTGCCAGAAGAGAGTTTCCACAAGTGAGAAGCGTGAGAAAAGAAATTTTTAGCATAGAATTTATGGCTACATTTAGCCAGTACGACAGTAAATTGAACAGATCTCTATGCCAGTCTCGTCAGTTAAATGCCATACATGAAAGAGACATGACTGACTGGGCATAAATTTTTTCTGCAGTAGGTTGCCACTACTTTCTGTGGTAGACTGGTTGCCAACCAAGGCTATAGAACCCAATCTATGTTGCTATTCAACCCATGGCTGGAGGAAGAAGTAACCGATTAATACCTTTACCAAGGATATTTGCATATAGGTGAATGCAATGAATTTAACAGGAATTTGAACTCGGCTCTCCCATTTCTTGTTCCAAGCTGATATCTATTGCACCTCAACACACATCCCATAGTATTGCACTTAAATTCATTTAATCAAACTACAATAATGAAGAGCTCATCTGAACATGAAAGTATTTATAGAAAATCCATCAAGAGCCAACTTTATCGCAGTAAGGGAAGTGACTGAAGCTGATCCACCAGATCAGTACCAATAATATTGCTGATTTTTCTTTGAAATTTATCAAGGAGCTCCAGATAAATAGCAAGAGCACCAGACCATATGTGGCAGCAATATTCTAATGGATGAATAGTAGACGTATAAATATGTAAGATAGATTCTGGAGAAAAAAATTGTCCTAAACAACACAATGAACCAACCTTTTTAGGAGTTGACCTAAGAATGGGCTCAGTATAATTTTTCCACATCATGTCAGCTGAGAATGTTAGCACAAGAAGGCACAATAATCACTTTTCTGGAAGTCAGTATTAGCCATACTGATAGAAAGCAGAGAACAGTCTCTCAGTTGATTAGCAGAGAACAGTTTAGTTTTGGAAGTGTTAACGATCCCTCTTTTTCCCCCCGTTAACAACAGATTTGAGATTATTTTTTACATTGGTTGCCATTATGTCCTTATCTAACTGATCAGCTTTACTATTGAGACAGAAGTAAATGATTGTTTCATCAGTGCAGATAACAATTTGAGAGCAGTTGCCATTGGGAAGGTCATTAATGAAAATTAAAAACAAAGTAGGACCAAGGATGGAACCCTGGGAGACAACTGCATTAGTATGAAGAGATCTAAACAAGTGACCATTCAGGATAACTTTAATTTCCCAATTTGATAGAAAGGACTGGATTATTTAAAAAATTTGTCAGGAGACGCTGTAACTTTTTCCACTTGTGGAGAAAACTTGTGTGCCAAACTCTGTCAAAAGCTTTTGAGATGTCCAAAGCTACATCCAAGGCTTCACTGTTTTTATATCGAGCATGATAGACACTTTCCACAATCATCATCAGTACCAAATTTTGGAATCTTCTGATGCTTATCTGCCTCTCTTCTGTGTACATTTTGTACTCTTTGACTCAAAGACATCAGTTCACTAATTCATTATCATTAGATCATATCTCATACAAAAGTGTTCAACTGACTTCAATTATTGTGAAGAATTCAACTTGTGTAATGACATTTGTTCTTCAATATGGCAGCAAATGTGGGACAATGTCATTGAAGATGAAGAAAAGACCCGAAGCAACTAAAGTGTGGTTCTACAGAAGGATGCTGAGGATACCATGGATCAAACATGATGAGGTTTGGGAGAGTATGGAAATGAAAAGAAAGCTTAAACTTAACATCAAAAAAAGACAGCTGAAGTTTCTGGGACACTTCATGAGGAAGGAGGGCTTAGAGAAACTGATACACACTGGACAGATAGAGAGGAAAAAGATATAGGGTAAAGCTATGCATGATATACATGATTGGTTTAGCAAGGAGTAACAAGAGAAAGGCTGTTAAGAGTTACAAAGGTTAGGGAAATGTGGAAGGCTATGATCACCTACATCTTGAAGAAACATGTCACATAGAAGAAGAAGAATGTTTTTGTACCTCTATTTTAAATAAAATTTATTATTTATTTTGAATGTTTGAATATATTCAATTTTATATAATATTAAAAACGTGGGTATTAACATTTTAATTTTAGTCCTCACATATACAGAAATGAATCTGTAAATTAGAGAAAAATATTTTAAAATGTAATAGGTGCAATTAGTTTAATTTACACACTCACATGTATGTGTATTATTAATTCTCTGTATAATAAAACTGGTAATTTGTACTTGAAATTTAATAAATTTCTAAACAAGTAATTAGTCATATATACATAATTCAATACATGTAGATATGAGTATATTTAATACATTCTTTGCATATGGATATTTCCCGACATAATAGAACATATGATAAACCTATAAGACCAATTTATTAAACATTATATATATAAATATATATGTATAGTTATTTATTTTCAGTTATACATTGATAATAAATTCATAATTTAATTCCTAATATATAAAAATAAAATTGATCAGTGAATTAGAGAAATACCTTTTCAGGTAAACATTTGCTGTTCAAATGAATACTTCCAATATGTGTGCATGTGGGCATAAGGCTAGCAACTCCACCCTATAAAATCCTATTTGTGACAAAAACCTCAGCAGCAACAGCCTTTAAAAATATATATGAGATATAATAGAAAAAGTGCTAAAAGCTATATAGTAGGATATAGTCATTTTTAACTATATTTAAAGAACAATATAATTTATTAAATAAAATAAGTGAGATAAAATCATTGTATAAACTTTTACAAAAAATTACTTATTGGTATACTTCAAACCTAGCTGAAAGAAACACATTTGAGTATATAGTGTATGATGAGCAAAAAAAATTGTTGCCATTTTATATTTTTAATTTCATCCATATACATTGCTTGTTTTTTATTTTGTTGACTGCACAGCAGAGTAGCATCTATTGGGCACTATGTGTAAGAAAGGAGCACCATGACACAATTCACTCCACCAGAAATTTGGAAACGGCATGCTGTATTGCTCAGCACTCACTTTTATAATTCATCTAGTGTGTATTCATGAAATATTGATTCTAGTTCTTGTTGATACAATATCTGGTCAGTTTCCACTGTTTGGCATTGTAATGGTAAATATTCAGCATTCATTACTACTTTTAGCTGAAATTCATCAGATCTGTATTGAAATTATTTTTTCTAAAAATAGGTTCTCAAGTTCAGTAACCTTTTTGTTTTTCTATGATCTTTCTTTTTAACCTTTTGTTTGAAGTAGTGTGGAATATCAGTAAGTTAAATGCATTACGTGATACAATCATTGATGATCATGTCCCAAAAGAGACATGACTGACTGGGCAGAAGTCTATGCCGCAGTAGGTTGCCATTGCTTTCTGTGGTAGATTGGTTGCCAGCCAAGACTACAGAACTCAATCTGTCCTTTTATTTAACTTATAACTGGAAGGAAGAGCTGGATTAATACCTTTCCCAAGGGTATTTGCACGTATGTGAATGCAAGGAATTTAACTGAAATTCAAACTCAGGTCCCCAATTTTTTGTTTTGAGTCAATATTCACTGCACCACAATGCAAATCCTGTGGAGTATAAACATCTTGATTATGGAAATATTTTCAAGTTATATACACTATCCATTTAGTTGTTACTGCTGTTGAAAGTCCTCACATGATGTGCTTTCTTTTATTTGAAACAGTTCTTTCTGATTCTATAGCACCAGACCATTAGGTTCAAAAAAGGATGATCCTCTCTCAAACCTATATACTGAATTAACTCAAATCCATTTTTAACCATTGATTTGAGAAAGCTGTTGTAAACAGTTGACAGTTTAAATATTTTTGAATAAGTTTGGTGCCATGTATGGATTATGAAAAGATACACCAACTATGTTCAAGAGGCTTTTAGAATCAATACGGGCATGAAACAAGTCTGACAGCTTTTGCTTTTGTTTCTGTGAAGGCATTATCTATGAGATTCCTGAAAAATCGGTTTGTATTAATAGTTGACAGTATACATTTTGTTCTGTATTTATTTTCACATTGTTTGATTTAGTATTTGGTGGGGAATTTTAGTTTGAATTTTACGGGAAGTTTTACTTCCCCATCCTATAAAGTGTGTAATTTATTTACAGGCAGCAACTAAAATGGCTGTTCACAAAGTGCATATACACTTTTTAGAGTGGACATAGAGATTGACTAGATAGTGAGAAAAATACTAATAATGGATGGCGAATATTGATTACTCTATAGCAACCTTACACTGTGTCTGGTGTATGTAATTTCTGCAGTACATTCAAGTGTCTGCCAAAAAAAAAAGTTCAGTGACTTATGAAGAATCGGATAAAGACTAGGCCCATCATCTTTGTCTGGTAGCAATGATGAATTGAGAACGTTTTCCTCTCCAGAAAGCAGTGGAATCAAATTTGGAAAGCAAAACTCAAAAATTCATAATTCAAAACATGGGTGTCAGGTCTCAAAGTTTTATAAATGTTTTGAAATGTTTATCACAATTGACTGACCAAAGTTGACATTTGCTGAATTTTTCAAGAGAAGAATTAATCAGAAAAGCTTCAGTGCTTTAATGCAGATAAAACATTCTGTGCATTCAAGGATAAATACAGTCACAAATACATGTACAGAGATATCTAGCTCTCTAGGTCTGTTCATATCTGTTTATTTAGATATCTGAGCAACAAATGTGAGAAAAATGAAATAAAATAAGATAATAATAAAGAATTAAAAAAAAGAAATACAATTTTCCCATAATACTAGTAATAAAGGAACTGAAAGGGGTTTTGGTCATCTGCATAATTTTTTGACCCCGCTTCCAAAAAGGACAAAACTACGCAGTTTCTACTTTCTGACACACATTGTTCTAACATGTTTGGCAAAACATCCAAAACATCAACCTTTACTTTGGTCTTCCAACTTGATGAAAAGCTGACTTGAGCTAAACCATTATAATCATTTTTATCATTACTCACTTTAACTTACTTTTTGACCAGAAAAAAAAAATGGACATACTCAAGAGACACTGAGAACTTTGTTTCCCTACAGTTGCCATAAAAAAGAATAAACAGTTGAAACCCAAGTTTTGCTGCTTCTTCATTAATTGTTTATATGTGAACATGCACATACCTACAATATATAAACACACAACTTTAAATTCAATACTAACTATTTCTAAGGAGGCACTAAATGACATTGCACCAAACAAGAAGAAATGCCTAAAAGGTTTTGGTATTTAATGTTTAATCAGCTTTGGTTAGTCTGTTCATATCCTGTTCATGTGTATTTTTATTTTTAATCATTTTACCCCAATGTTATACGTTTTGCAAATTAGATCTCTTTCTGATTAACTCTACATGTTAGCCAGATGTGAGTGCTAGGAAAGCAAAACCCCAAAAGTGTATCTTCTATGCAGAGGTTATGAGCATCACATCCTGCCCACAAGACTAATCTTGGCAAAAATCTAAAATACAATATAAAATAAGCCAATCATGTTGCCACCAAAGAAAAACAGATGAGTCTTGAAGTCACCAGATTTGCTTAAAAGAAAGCCTCTCATAAACAGCCAACTGTCAAAACTGACAGCTCTCTACTCATCACCAGCATGACCTCTGTAAATCAAATTAATAAAGGCATCAATTCAATACCTTAACAACTATACTCACATTCAAAATCACTACTTCTCACCCACACAGAGATATTATATTTACATCTGTTGTATATTGCAAATATAAAAGAAATTTATATTTACAATTTATGCAACCTTTTACTTTTGCCTTACCAGTGATACTGTTGCTTTATTTGTTCTTTCATGCTACCATACATATGTTTATAAAACCAAGCAATGAAATAAAGACACTAGAATGTTAGGGATAACTGAGATTGAAAAAAATGAAGTGGACAATATAAGAACAGTTTTAAAGGAAACAAAAGAAAGGGAGAAGTGCAAAAGACAAAACCATTAGCATAGAACTTATGGTTAGAACGAGCAATTTCAATTGTAAAATAATGAGACTTAACTTTCAGTATAGTCAGTCAGTTAAGTGTCATACATGATACACACTTTGGGTGAACATGTCTCGAAAGAGACATGACTGACTGGGCAGAAGATTATCTCACAGTAGGTTTGTCCATTGCTTTCTACGGTAGACTGGTTGCCAGCCAAGGCTATAGAACCCAATCTGTCCTATTATTTAACTTGTAACTGGAGGGAAGAGATGGATTAATACCTTTCCTAATGGTATTTTCACAGAAGTAAATGAAATGAATTCAACTGGAATTCAAACTTGGCTTCCCAATTTGTCATTCTGAGTCAATATTCACTGTACCACAATGCACATCCAGTATAGTATTGCACTTAAATTTGAAAAAAAGCTCATCTAAACAATTACTGTGTAATTATTTTTTGAAGAGGCAAAGAGAAGCAATGTTAAGATATGTCTGCATTAGTGTTTGTGCATAATTTCTTGTATATGCAAATACACTAAAACTTGCAATTATTCTAATGGGTACATTGTGATACAGGAAATTCTGGTAGAAAACAGAGCAATAAATCCATTTGTATTTTAGTGCTGACTGCTATTTGAAGGCAAATGCATACATTCTTCTATGTGTTTTCCTTTCAGGACGTATGCAATCATGGACTTCCACGTCTCCCTATTTCTGATGGCTTTTAGCACACTTTCTTCTGTTACACCACACAAATCCTATTTTGCCATCCACCTGCTCTGACCCATCAAATATGTTACACACTGATTTCCCCTGTCTCTCCTCGCCTCTATCTGGCCTGTTAGTAGCAGATTCTGTAATCCTTTTATCCTTATTGCATGTCCTAGGAACTTTAGCTGTCTTTTCCTAATGCTCAATATTAATTTCCTTTTTGTTTTCATCTTTTCTAAAACCTCATCATTGATCACATGATTGAGCCATGATATTCTCAGCATCCTTCTGTAGAACCACATTTCAGTTGCTTCAAGTTTTTCCTTCATCTTCGATGATATTGTCCAGTATTCACTGCCATATTGAAGAACTAACATCACATAGCAATCCAGTACTCTTTGTTTCTAGTGAAATTTTCCTCTCTTAATACTTTACTCAGCTTCTGGGATGTGTCCTTTGCCATGCCAATTTACCTTTGGATCTCTGGGTTGCACTTTCTGTCTTCTGTTAGAAACCTTCCCTGTTATTCAAATTTTTGTACCTGCTTGATTTTAGTATTCCCCACTTGTATTTGGAATTTTGGGCTAATCTTCTTGCTGATGACCATGCATTCAGTTTTCTTGCAATTTATTTGTAATCCTTTCTTGTCACTCTCTTCAGCTGTCTTTTGTAGGGGGGTTTGGAGTTTCCTTTCTGTGTCTGCTATCAGCACTGTATCATCTGCATATCTTATGTCATTCAAACTGTGGCTCCTGATGATGAATCCTGTCACGACATCTAGGGTCCTCAGAATAGTCTCTGTATAAGTTGAATAGATCCAGTGAAAAGACACATCCTTGTCTTATGCCCC
This sequence comes from Ascarosepion bandense, assembly GCA_037127315.1. Classification (NCBI taxonomy): domain Eukaryota; kingdom Metazoa; phylum Mollusca; class Cephalopoda; order Sepiida; family Sepiidae; genus Ascarosepion; species Ascarosepion bandense. The sequence continues at coordinate 1,533,281 of JBBBDQ010000134.1, forward strand.
TTTCTATCTTTGCATATCTACAGAATTCGTTACCTCTCTATGCTCAGGCAGTTTGCTGCCAGTGGAGATTCTTGATAACTCTTATGTCTTTCACAAATATGTCGAGGTTGCTCAACATCTCCATCAATTCTTTGTGCCGTATTTTGTTGAAAATCATTGCATAATCGATAAAATATAGGTACAAGCTTTTCTTCATCAGAGGCCACAATTTGAGCAGCATAAGATAAGCAGATGATACAGTGCTGATAGCAGACATGGAAAGGGAACTACAAGACCTTCTACAGAAGATAGCTGAAGCGAGTGGCAAGAAAGGACTTTCAATATAATGCAATAGAATACTTATATTGAAAGTAAAGGATGACATTCCATTACAGGGTGCCTTTGACAGAAAAGAAATAGTGCCTATACTAATTTATGTAACTACCTTTGATAAGAAAAAGAATTTCACATATTAAAAAGGGAGATAAGAAATACGTAGCTCTTTAATGGAACTGGAAATAAATTGCACCGCCAAAACAAAGGGAAGGAAGAGGCAAAAAACATAAGTTCGTCGAGTTCACCGTCCCAGGCTACACTTTCCAGGCACAAATTTGAAAAAATTAAAATATTCGTCAGCACTGAACAAACTAGACCAGGCTGCTAAAGAACATGACTTACGTTATGCTGATCCTAATATAACCACAGAAAAAACGGATGAACAATTCCTTGAGGATACTAAAGGAACAGGATTCAAGTGTGGCAATTAGAGCTAAGCGGGTGCTTGGATTGGACAACTACTTCAGAGGTGATATTGACAACAACCAACACTATAGTAGTGATGGTGCTGGTCATTCTGGTGGTATACAAGACATGGACACTGGTGAAACTGGCCAAAACAATTCATTGGCGGTAGGCAATGAAAATGGATGGACAGTCACCATTATAAAGCAGGCACTGCCTGGATTGAGCAGCAATTACATACAGCAACACTGTTTCAACAAAACATTCAAAAACATGATAAAGACTACAGATATGAACAGCATGAAGGGTACATTCACAAAATACTTGTAAAAAAAACAGAGTAAACTCACACCACGTTGGTGAGAAAATGACTAAAGGTGGGCTACCAAGTCAAGATCGATTTATTTGCCAATCCTACTTTGAATTTTGTTGTGAACCTCAAGTAAATAGCAGCAGCACCCAACCAGTTATGGCAACAGTATTCAATGTATGGACGAATGGTAGATTTATAAATGGGCAAAAGAAAACAAAAACGTTTTGGCCCGATGCAGTGACCTAAACTTCCTAGCATTAGATGCAGCTATAGATTTGATGTAGTCATTCCATTTGAGATCATCTGAGAGAGTGAGACTGAAAGGGCAAAGTGTGTTGCTCTCTAGGATACTAGCATCATCCATACTGATGGGAAGCAGAAAATTTTTCTCTATTGTGTGTGAGAAGCAGCTTCATTTTGGAGGCATTAAAATTTACTAGCCATTTCCTACCCCATTCAATCATAGATTGGAGGTCCTTTTAAAGTGCAGCAGCCAGGCTTACTTTGTCAGCCTTGGCAGATTTCTTATTGAAACGGGAGTAAATACCTACTTAGGAACTGATTACATCAGGAAGATCATCGATGAACATCAGGAAAAGTGTAAGACCTATGGTAGAGCCTTGAGGGGTGCCCACATTTGTTTCAAAGGATCTTGATGCTTTCCTGTTCAAAACAACCTTCAATCACAATTTGGTAGGGACAATTGAATTAAATCAAACAATCATCCAGAAATACCATAGCTCTTGAGATTATACAGATGGCTAGCATACCAAACCTTGTCAAATGCTTCTGAGATATCATGATTAACAGCTCAAACTTTGCTGTTCTTATCAATAGACTGGTATGTATATTCAGTTATGGTTGTTAGACCTGCCAACATGGAAGCCTTTTGTTTGTCAGAGAGAAGGTTGTGAGATGCCTTACTATTTCATCATTGATAATAGCCTCAAATACCTTGCCAAAAAGAGGTAAGAGGCTACGAGGGCAATAATTAGATTGGTTAGCAGGATTTCCAGAGTTCTTAAAAAAAGAAACTACACAGTAGGACTTTCAATAAACAGGAAAGCAGAAAGCAGTAGTTATAGAGTTTGAGGAGAAATTAAGTCTGCTCAGGGCACATATTTAGGACAATTTCATTCTGCTTGTCTTATAGGGAATCAAGCTTAGAAATTATGTTAGACACTAATATATATATATATATATACACACAAATTATTGTATATATATTATTCAGCTGAGCCTCAGTTCTAGGTGGGGTATTAGATGTTGGTACTCCAGACAAGTCAAGTGACAAATTGAAAAAGAATTTGTAGGCAAAGCACCCCAGATTGTCTGCTATGTTGCAAAGCTGCTAGTAATCTTTGAAACCATGCTTGTGCTATAGTATGCATTGCTTCATTCTAACAGCAAACAACAGCTTCACCTCATTTAGGATATGCTCATGTTTAAAACAAGCAGATATAAAGAGGTTCCTGTTCAGACATGTCTCTCTGATAAGGCCAGAAGTGATTCCTGTGAGTGATGGTCACCAAGCAAGCAGGAGACAAACAAGAAGATGAACAGTAGTTAAGGTCAGGATTTTCTAGCTGGGGTGAAAGCATCAATGCTGGCTTTCACCCAGGAGAAAACTTCGGAGATGCAGTCTTCAAAAGGTAAACTAAAAACTTTGTACCAAGGGACATCACAAAGGAAATCACAAAATGAGACCCAGTCTGTTCATTGAAAACAATTAGATTATCTAGGGGTAGAAAGTACCTGGATGGAAGGGAAGTTGAAAGTTGGAAGCTTTTGCATTATCTTATAAGTTAATATTTACAAACGGTAAATATGACCTTTTGAGAAAAAATATAGGAATGGTTTCTTGTTGCTCTCGCCTTAGTTTTAAATTCAGTGTAGTCCTTCTGATAGTTTCCAGCCACAATTATAGAATGTAATCTGTCCTGCTATTTAACCAATTATGTAGAGAGGGAGAAGAGACAGATACATGCCTTTTGCAAGGCTTTTTGGGAAAAAGCAAATGGAACAGACTAGGCTGTAATTTGAACTTTTTCAAAGATTTATCAGTACTTCATTACAACTGACCATCTTAATATCAATGAAAATATTGGTGGGAGTCATATATGCCACTGTAAAAATATTTTATGAGAAGATGTGTTTAATGTTTTTTAACTTAACAATATTTAGTCTTTATATCATAAATAAACCTTGTTAATTAAATGAAATTAGTTTCAGGAAATAAGCACATATATGGTTACAATGCTTCCCACCAAATGCTAGAAAAAAGTTGATATAACAAGAGGTACTGAATGTTAAGTGAGGTAAAATATCATTATAGAAAGGCTGCTATCTGAACACAGCTTCTTGTTACCAGAAAAGCAAAACAAATAATAATTTTAATACTCAATAAATAAACTTTTATTGTTCTGATTTCAATGACTGTAACAAAAAAATTATTTAAGGATACATTACGAGATTTTAAGATCAATTATAACAGTTATTAATTTTAATGGATGTAGAATATGCAAACATGAAATGTCTTTGGTAAAGAATAGTAAGAGAAATGAAAGAAAATAGCACGAGAGAAATAAGCAGAAAAATACAATTAAGCATTAGATCAGAACTCCATTTTGCTGTAATGCTGATTATGTTAAATAGTGAACAATATTTCAATACAATTTCTTAATAGCGTTGCTGGAGCTAAAGTACCAGCAAGTATTAAAGAGTCACTTTCAGCTGTGTTATCTAGACTACCATAAGTCATGCTAATATCTAGACTACCATAAGTCATGCTAATATCTAGACTACCATAAGTCATGCTAATATCTAGACTACCATAAGTCATGCTAATATCTAGACTACCATAAGTCATGCTAATATCTAGACTACCATAAGTCATGCTAATATCTAGACTACCATAAGTCATGCTAATAAAAAGAAATGCAGAATAACACATGACAATAGAAATGAGGTGGTGTTAATTTGAAAAGAAGGATTTATTTATGCTTTCATCTCAGGCAATATAAAAAATGATCAGAGATTTATTTTGGGGATTTTCTTGCAACTGTTGGAGCTGGTATTGCATCTTCATAATAAAGAATGATCACATGTAGAAAAATATGAATTCTATTCCATAGAAGAAGGGATGAATCATCAATTGCAAGAAGAGTGAATGCATGTTGTTCACAAAAGGAACAGTCCAATATGCAAATTACAGATTAGTGATAGCAAAATCAAACAGGTGTAACAATTTAAATATCTGGGTAAGCATATTAACAGAGAACAGAAAAAGTTGAATTGAGATAGTAAAAAGTGCCTTCCAAATGATAAGCCAATTATTAAGAAACAGAAAAATATTATTTGAAACAAAGAACTGTTAGGTGTTATCAGTTCTCTTATATGTCAGTAAATGCTGGACATTCACCTCAAAGATGAAGAAGAAACATGAAGCAATAGAAATGTGGCTCTACAGAAGTATGCTGGCATTACTATGGACTAAACATGAGGTACAACCAAGTTCTAGAGACGATGGCAGCAAAAAAGGCAATTTTACTTAACATTAGGAAAAGAAAGTTGATCATTTTAGGGTACATAATGAGAAAAGAAGGTTTGGAAAATTTTATACTCATAGGACGGATTAAAGCTTGAGAAACAGAAGAAAGCAACACACAACCTACCTAGTGAGTTTGAGCAAATGCATGGCTGAGCAGGATTTGAGAGAAATGGTAACAAGATAAATATTCTTAAGACTACAAAAATCAGGAAATTTTGGAGACCCATAATCACTAACTTCCTGAAAGAACAAGGCACATAGAAGAAGAAAAAGGAGGAGTAGGTGTATTCATCATGCACGAGTCTCAACTGCTGCTGTTAACACCAAACTCCTGGTGCCTCTGTGGTATGTTTTGGTCCCAGCATTGGGTTTATATGCTGCCTTGACTGAATGCCTCATCAAAATGAATGAGTAACAAGCAAAGGGCCATCGAAGTTCAGATGATAACATTTCTCAAAAAGAAAATGTGCTCTCTAGCAAGAAATGTTCCTGCATCCTAACAGTAATTATCCTAACGATTATTAGGTAGCTGATGATGGGTACATTTCAAGTTATTCTAAAGGCTACTGAGTAGGAATAACTGTGGGTCTGAATGCTGTTATTTTTACCTGTTTGATAGTGTCATTTGTTAACTTTTTACTTATTACTTATTATTGATTACTTAATTATTTCTTGTGGATTTTTATTATTATTACACTTACTTATGTTTATTGGTAGTTTGCTAATTTGCTTATTATTTACTTTATTTATTTATGTATTTATTCATATTTTTGTGTTTTTTTTTCCTCCGGTATTGCTATATTTTATTTGTTTAGACAAAGTCAGTATCTTAATCTAAATTATGTTATATTATCTGTGTTTTATATAATGTGTATTTTCTATCAAGACTGAAAAGTGAAGACACTTGGCAACTCCTGCCTGTATATGGCAGCAGTACTCTATTTTTAGTCTGATTTGGTTCTTGTAAAGATAGAGGATAACAGATACTCACAGGAATGGTATGATTTTGATTAAAGTGCTGAAGATTTATGTAGAACCAGCCACACCTTTTGTAAGAACTAGTAACAGAGAAAATGGTACACAATGTGCTATAAAATCTCTTAACATCCCACTTGATTTTTTAATTCAGAGTTGTCCTTCTATTAGACTAGTTGCCAACCAAGCCAAGAGAGCTGAGAGAAGAAGAGATGGATTCATACCTTTCTCAAGGGTATTTGCATAAAAGCAAATCTAATGAGTCAACCAGAATTCAAAGACACCAATTTCTTTTTTTCGAATCACTAATTGCTGTGCTACTTGCATGTCCACACACATATATATATATATATATATATATATAAAGAACAAACAGGAAACATATCTTGATCTAATATTTTTAACTTTTATTACAACTTCATCAGAAATTTTTTTTTTTTTTATAAGCGTTTCATCCCGAGCAAGGCATGTCACTGCCACTACTGCGCAGGAGGCTACATAGAGTGGAGAAAGGATGATTAAATATAGGAAATGTCAGAGGGTGGGTGATAGGCGGGTAAGGATACCAAGAATGAGAGTTGGGTAAATGAGAGTGTTCTGAGAATAATTGGGAGTTAGTGTGATAGGAGGTGTCTATTGACCCTACATTTATACACCTGGAGATTGTAGCTGTCTGGAAAGCAGACTTGTGGAAGGGAGTTCCGCAGGCGGGAAGCGCGAGAAAAGAAGCTGTTGGAGTAGAATTTACAGTTACATCTTATTTGTTTAACTGTAAAAGGGTGGGACCTCGTTGCTAATCTAGTATCTCATGTAAATTCGTGCTTAGGCGGCACCAGTGGTCTAAGTTCATCGGAGCAGAAGCCATGAAAGTACTTGTAGAAGAGGCACAGGGAAGCCACATCACGCCGGTGAGAGAGTGGTTGCAGCCGGTCTGCCAAGTCAGTATCAACCAGGTTACAGATCCTCCTTTGTATTTTGTCAAGAAGCCCAAGGAGAGCAGCAGGGGCACCCGACCAGATATGGCAGCAATATTCAATACACGGCCGGATGGTAGATTTTTATATGTGCAGAATAGATTCAGGTAGGAAAAACTTCCAGGCCCTGCACAGAGAGCCAACTTTCATAGCAGCAGATTTGGCAATGGATTCGATATAGTCATTCCATTTGAGGTCCGCCAAAAGTGTAAGGCCAAGGAGGCATAGTATTTTACTCTCTGGGAGGCTAGCCTGTCCCATGCTAATGGGAGGTAGATGCGATTGTCTATGGTGGTTAGTTGATAACAGCTTCGTTTTAGAGGCATTGAAATTTACTAGCCATTTCCTACCCCAGGCCACTACGGATTGGAGGTCCTTTTCAAGTACGGCAGCGAGGTTCACTTTGTCGTCCACCCCTGGTTTTTGATTGATGCGAGAGTAGATTGTTGTGTCATCAGCATACATGCCAACTTGGGATCTAATGGCATCGGGGAGATCATTAATGTAGATCAGAAAGAGCATGGGACCTAGGATAGAACCTTGAGGGACGCCCGCATTCGTATGGTAGTTTTGGGAGGCATGCCCATTTAATACCACCTTCGATGTGTGGTTAGAGAGGAATGACTGGATGAGGTCAAACAGATGTCCAGTTATCCCGTAGCTCCGCAGTTTGCACAAGAGGCCAGCATGCCAGACCCTGTCGAACACTTTGGAGATATCCAAGGCAACGGTTTGGGCTTCGCCATTCTTGTCAAGTACCCGGTATATGTACTCGGTAATGGTCGTTAGCATATCAGCAGTAGACCTGGTGAAGCAAAACCCGTACTGTTTGTCAGAGTGAAGCCTGTTGGCCGTGAGATGCTGAATCACCTCGGCGTTGATAATGGCTTTGAAAACTTTGCCAAAGGTCGGAAGGAGACTAATAGGATGGTAATTGGCGGGGTCTGAGGGTTTGCCAGAATTCTTAAATATAGGAACTACACAGGAGGACTTCCAACAGGCAGGAAAACAGGAAGCAGATAGGCAGAGGTTATAGAGTTTAGAGAGGACAGAGGAGAGCTCTGGGGCACATTTCTTCAGTACTATGACTGGGATTCCATCACCGCCGCTCGCTTTGTGTGGGTCAAGTAGTGCAATTATCTTGGCGACCAGTGAGGGTGTAATGTGGACGTTATTTAGTTGAGCCTTAGTTCTGGGTGGGAAGTCGGGTGTAGGTATTCCTAATGAGTCCAGTGTCGAATTGGTGGAGAATCTATGGGCAAAGTATTCAGCCTTGTCCGCTGCGTAGGTGAGAACTTCAAACTCATTGATTAGTGGGGGTATTGAAGTCTTGTTCTTGTTGAGCACACTTTTGCAGAGACGCCAGTAATCTTTGGCGCCAAACTTAAAGGATGCTATGTGTTGCCTCATTCTGGTAGCAAACGCCCTCTTAGCTTCATCCAGTACTTTTTTACACTTGTTCCATGCTGAGTCGAAAAGGCGCCTGTTTTGGTTCGATGAGCAGCTTCGATAGAGCCGGAAGAAATGGTTCCGATGGGCAATGGCAGCCAAGCACGCGGGTGAGAACCAGATGGATGAATTTGATTTTAGTTGGAATTTCCTGGCCGGGATAAAAGCATCGATGCCAGCCTTAACCCAAGAGGAGACCTCGGAGGCACAGTCTTCGACAGGAAGATGGAAGACATTGTTCAAGGGGATGTCGCAGAGGAAGTCTCGGAACGAGTCCCAGTCTGCTCTCTGGTAGCAGTATGATATTCTGCTGGTCTGGTTTTCTTGGGTAGAGTTAGCGCGGATTGAGATGTTGACGGAGACTATGGCGTGGTCAGAGTTTCCGAGGGGGCAGAGTTGCCTGGTAGTGCAGGAGTCTGGGATGGAGGTAAAGCAAAGGTCGAGTAAAGAGTCCCTTCCATTAGGGTTATTAGAGAAACGCGTGGGGAAGTTCACCACTTGCGTTAGAGCTTGGGTTATTGAAAAATACATGGTGCGGATCCCAGCAAGGTCGGTGGTTGAGTTTTCAATCCACTTGGTGTGGTGGGCATTAAAATCGCCAAACACAAATATATGGGCAGATGGGTGAGAAGAAATGGCCCTGTTGATATTAGTAGAGATGCAATCAAGTACCATACAGTCAGAGGAGGAGGGGGAGCGGTAGAGGAAGAAGAGATAGCTAACCAAGCTTAGAAGTGAGAGACGGAAGCACATGAAGGAATGATCCAGGGATTCAAGAGATGTGACCCTGGCTAGGGAGAGTTGTTCGCTGACATATACACCAAGCCCATGCATATGGACATTGGAGTCCTTCCTGAAGAGAGGAAGGTAACCAGGAACAAACAGCTCCGAAGAGGGGATAGAAGGGTCAAGGTTAGTCTCACATATAACTAAGATATTGGGTGAGTTAGTTAGAAGGAATGATTCTACACTATTAAAGTTACTGCGAATACCTCGTATGTTTGTGAAGGAAACGCAGATAGGTTTGGGTGATTTATGACTAGCTGGTTTAGTCTTGCTGTTTTGTTTGTTTAATTTCATGCTGGTTATAGTTGTGGATAGAGAGAGGTCTAGAGAAGAGTCAGATGGTCGTTAATTGCAGCAGGTGAAGGATGATGAATGGCGCCGCCTGCAGCATAATGTGGCCTTGGGGTTGCCCATCGGAAATTAATGCAGGGACGCCTGTCCATGCGTGAAATGGCACTACAGGAACCCCGATATTATTCAACTGTTGATCAGAGCAGCCTCTTAGGACGCTACCACTTGGAAGCAGCAACCAGGAAACTGCCAACCCGGTACCCTCAGAATGAAGAGATGTTGCCGCCATACTCACCAACTGCAAAAAGCTTCCAGCCGAACCGACATCAAGACCGAAAAAGAGAGAGATGAACCGGGAATCCCTTCCTAAACAAGAAACAAGGCAATCACCTCTACTCCTGTCCAAAAGAAGGGGGTGGAGTGTGAGACCGGGCGATAGTAGGTACTATCTACTCCAATTAAAAAAAAAATAAATGTGAGACTGAAGTTTACTAAGTTTTAACTTATACTAAGTTGAAACTAAATTTGATAATTAAAAACAATTTACACAATCATAGTGACAGTGCATTACAAGAGCGACTAGTAGAGAACTTAGGTTAGTAACAAAACAAGAACAAAAATTATACAAAAAACATAAGAACCAAAGGAATAAAAAAAAAGAAAAATTTCAAAAAATACAGCAAAATAAGATCACACTGGCTAAAACTTACCAGTTGCAGGCTGACTGACAGAAAAAAGTTAAGAAAATTTTAAAAAGTATCTTCATTTTGTTTTCCCCATTCAGTTCTGGAAAGTTTAAGCTGCCCCTAAGTAAGCAGTAACAGGGTGTAGTGTGAGGGTAGAATACATTGAAGTGAGAGGGAGGGGACACCTCAAAGCCATGTGTCCAGTTAGTAAGGGAGAAAGAGGAAGAGAGAACAAAAAAGAAAACAAACATGGCCGGTCTTTACTCAGAATTCCTACATATAACCGAAACCCTATATACCAAAACTAAATTTGATAATTAAAAACAATTTACACAATCATAGTGACAGTGCATTACAAGAGCGACTAGTAGAGAACTTAGGTTAGTAACAAAACAAGAACAAAAATTATACAAAAAACATAAGAACCAAAGGAATAAAAAAAAAAGAAAAATTTCAAAAAATACAGCAAAATAAGATCACACTGGCTAAAACTTACCAGTTGCAGGCTGACTGACAGAAAAAAGTTAAGAAAATTTAATAAAGTATCTTCATTTTGTTTTCCCCATTCAGTTCTGGAAAGTGAGAGAGAAATGAAAAAACATGTATTAAAGCAATAGATTATTTTTTAAAAATATGTGAGGAATATTTTGAATAGAAAAGTGTATAAGAGTATATGTTGGTGTCTTTGATGAAACGCTTGTCTGTCTAGGTGTGTGTTGGATGGTAATGTTTGTGTGTGTGTATGTGTGTGAGGAATGTCTGTAGATGTCATTTCTATGTAGGTGTATGAAAATGGTTGGTTTAGTGATGAAATGTACTGAGATATTGCAATTATTTTGTATTTAGTTGGATTTTTTATAATTGTGTGTGTGTGTGTGTGTGTGTGTGTGTGAGAGAGGAATGCCTGTTGTCATCACCACTGTGTAGGACAGTGAGACAGCTAGATGTGATAAACTTGTTTTGGTTCGATTTTTCATTCAAGTATTTCTTATGCATTTTTGAACATTGATTTCTAATATTTCATTTATTTTTGTATATTAGGAAAAAATAGTTAGATTCATGAAGATGAATCTAACTATTTTTTTTATTTTACTTCCCTGGTTATGAACCTGATTGACTTGGAGGAATCATAACTGGGATCTCACCAAACAATTCAGGAGTTCATTTCTTATTAGATTGATCAGATTGAGTTTTCCAAGCTGCTATATCTTAGTAATCATCATTAGACTTATTCAACTATTGCACTGGCCTCAGATTGACACCCAAACACACTGAAATGTTTGTAATGGAGCATCTAGTAGGAAATTCCAAGCAGTACTGCATGCTATTTCCAAATTTCTGATAGTATGAATTGATCATTGTGCTCTTTTTCTCACAGGCAGTGCCCAACTGACCCAACTATACTGTGCAATTGACAAAATCAAAACAACATGCATGCACAAAATTAAAGATATAAGATAGTGACAATTCACCAATCACACCCTGTATATAGATTAATAGATAAATAGATATGTGTCAGTCAGTTAAGTGCCATACGTGATACACACTTGGGCGATCATGTCTCGAAAGAGACATGACTGACTGGACAGAATATTATCCTGCAGTAGGTTGCCATTACTTTCTGCAGTAGACTGGTTGCCGACCAAGGCTATAGAACCCAATCTGTTCTGTTATTTAACTGATAACTGGAGGGAAGAAACAGATTAATACCTTTCCCACGGGTATTTGCACGTAAGTGAATGCAACGAATTCAAGTGGAATTTGAACTGGGTTCTTCAATTTCTTGTTCTGAGCTGATATCCACTGCACCACAATGCACATGGTTTGTTTAAAAGTCAACAAAAGTTCTTTTGTTAAGATTTTTGCAATTTAATTTTTTTCATTTTTCTGGTTTCCAAGGAAAATCTGACCATAGATTGTCCAATGTAAATTGTGGATATGACTTTAATAAGCAATTACCAAAGAGTTATATTTTTGTGTTTAAAAAAATTGTGTATGTGCATTTGTTTTTGATTAATAGTTTTTAAGTGTTTATTTCTTTATACATTAGTGGCTGACATGTTGTTTTTTCTAGTACTAGTTTCTTTTTTTTCACAAATTTCATGAAATTTTATTACTATTACATTGTTTTTTAACTAATGATTAAAGCTTCTATTATTTGTAGTAATTTTGTTAAAAAAAACAATGAAATTTTCAGACAACATCTACTTTTCGTAAAGTAATCTATATATATGTGTTTAAGGATGAAACTAGGTGTTGACCTCAATTTGCACTTTTATATTTATATATGCTCTATCCTGTATATTGAGCACATGTATGTGTGTGCAATTATGCATACATCAAGTGTATTAAAATGATTGGCAAGTTTTTTATAAATATGTGTATGAAAAAATCATGGGTGGTTAAATGTATGAATGTATGTGTGTGTGTGTGTATATATATATATATATATATATTCATAAACCCTTTATACAAATATGTAAAAACTCAATCACAACAAAAACAACCATTTAACATAAAAAAATACATTTCTTTAAGCAGTCACATATACTAACACAGTAAGAAAAAGTTCAACCAAACACAATTGAAAGAGGTCAACTAAAATGACAAAAATATTATAAAGCAATTAAGCAGACACCCATTCATGCATGCTAAAAGAAAACTAAAACAATAAAAAAATCAACCACTTGCAAATAATACAACCTTAAAAATATATCAACACAAAAAAACAATCAAAAACAACTAACCACTTGTAAAACCATGCACATACCAAGATATTAAATTTCGCCAATCTGCATATAAATAAGAAAAAAAATGGGACACAACATCAGATTGAAATTAAGCTCTTACAAGTGAGAAACATCATAATGGTGCCTTCACAAAACTTTGAAGTCAGCATCAGTTAAGTGATATATTTCTCCACATTAATTCTATTAATGCTCCATCTTGACATTGAGCACTTTATGACAAAAAGCCTGCTCGCCAAAATATCTTTTTATCAGTAAACTACTGAAAAAACAAAACTCTTAGCACTAAGTATTATCACACATCATCACTACATTAATTAAATCATTCCTATCTAATCGTGAAATGAAGGTCATCTTAAATGGATATGCTTTAAGATCCTTTCATACAAACACAGGTGTACCACAGGGATCATTTCCTAATTTTCAATGATGTAATCAGTTCTCAAGTAGACATCTGTGCAGATTTACTTCCATCTCAATAAGAAATCTACCAAGGCTGACAAAGTAAACTTTGCTGCTTCTCTCAAAAAGGGCCACCAATCTGTGGTGGATTAGGTAAAGAACTGACTGTAAATTTTAATGATTCCATAATAAAGCTACTCTTCTTTAACCACCATAGAGAAACTTTCTTTCTTTATAGAAGATGCTAGTCTGCCAGAAAGCAGCACACTGCACCTTCTTGACCTCAATCTCAAATGACGTCAAGTAAAACAACTATATTGAATCAATAGCTACATCTACTGCTAAGAAGGTTGGGTCACTTTGTCAGGCCAGGAGGTTTTTTTCATTAGAATCTATCTTGCACATTCACAAATCTCCCATTCAGATGTTAGGTGCTCCTGCTATTCATCACTGAGTTCTTGCCAAAAATCCACAGGAGGATTTACAATGCAATCAATCCCAATATAGCAGCTCGATTTTGATGTTGCTTCTCTCTGTCTTTTCTACAAATATTATCATGGCTTCTACTCTGATGAGCTTCTTTCCCGGGTTCCCTTATCACATAAATGGTGTTCCTTGCTTGGGGTGAAATAGTTATAAAAAATGAAAAAATATATATATACATGTGTGTGTGTATACATGGTCGAGTGGAGCCCTGGTTCAAATCTCATCATGGCCGATTTGTCAGTCTGTTATCGGTTTGAAGGATGCAATCCCAGTATGTAGCACCTTTGGAAAGTAACTAAAAAACAATATATGAGTGAACTTGGGTAGATGGCTTCCTTTAAGGATGCTCTGTGGGTGTTGAACAAACAAAAGTGTGCCTGGAAGATGGGTATTCTTGAATACGAGTGGCCAGTCATTATATATATATATGTATATATATATATATATATATATATATATATATATTTTCTTTTTGCCGTTGTACACTCTGGCCTTCTTGGCCACTTCTGGTAGCTATGAGTTATCTCCCTTTAACTTTCTAAGTTATTTGTTCACTACTGCTGTAGTCTGGTATTGAATTCACAACTCTTTGGATCAAGTTACTGGAACTAACCAACGGGGGCCATGTGTCCTTGAGGACAACAGCAAGGGAATTTATGGAACTTATAAACCTCAGTAAGCATTTTTTACCAGAGTTCATATTGCAATCTTTTGATGCTAATGATTTTCTCTAGCACTCCATATTACTGATCCCCATACTGTATTCATTTCTATGCTTGAAGATTAGGAGATTTTTGTAGCTTAGTATATTCATTGATTCATAAAGTCTAAAAGTTTCCATTTCTCTGTATAAGTTAAAGGGAGATAACTCATGACTATCAGAGGTGATTTCACATAAGGAATGAGAATGATATACCCCAGTGATCGTAATAAAGGATTCTGCTCAAAATTCATAGCACCTGAAGAAGGCTGGAGCATACAATGACCAAAAGGTCATAAACATGGCAACAAATAAGAGGACAGTAATCTGAATAATGTAAATAAAGCATAACTATTATTTATCTGGAAAATGCAATTGGCTAGTTAATTTAAAATTTCAGCAGTGTTGACTTTTGAACAAGCGTAAGATATGAATTTCCTCTCCCACTCTCCAGCTATAGATTAAATTGTAGTTCAGCCTAGGCTCTCTAGACTTCCCTGACAATCAAAAGAAATTATGACTCTAAATTCAAAACAATGAAGAAGACAATGAGTGACCACCCCACTATCTTTCCTTAGAAGTTATGGCAGTTCACAGATAATAAAAAAAATGGAATCTGTGGAGAGTAATATTCTCAACACTTTGAAAGAACTTGGAATTAAAAAATAACTATTATGCCATCTTTCATCTGCTATATCTAACTAAATTTAATATGTCAGAATTTAAAACAAGATATATATCAAGAGTTTCCAATCCCACACAGAAACTGCATTTTCAATCTGCTATTTTCAGATTATGTTATGCTATGTGGCAAAATGTTGTGGTTCCATGGGTCTGTGATAAAGATATTTAATTTCTGAAACAGTTACCTGACACTAAGCTTTTATTAAAAATACTACTTCAAGAATAAGCATATTGACTATTATTTTATATTCATTTCTGTGGTGACCAATTTGCTTTCACATACATACAAATGCATGCATGTGTATACATATTATTTTTTGTATTGATATATTCCTATGACCAGTTTGACATTCTATAGCCTTTATCAATCTTTCAACAATGATTTTCTGAACTTTTTTCTTCTCTTTACTTTATCAATACTTGCTGCTTTTTTATTGCTTCCAAAAGATTTTCTTTGCTTGGATATTATTTCCCATGCTTATTTAATGATGGATCACAATTTTTTTGGAAAAGATGAAAGACATTCCATTAATGTTTTATCTTTGACTTTTTGATTTCATCATCAACTTTTAAGAGGCATATAACTTTATTGCATACAATACTAGTCCAAAACATTACCTGCCCCTTTTGTCTTCTCAGTTGTTTTGGTTGATTTTGTCTATAAAACTCAACTGTAGACAAACTATTAGTATCATCCAATGTAGCTCTATATTCAGCAGTGAAATTACTATTGAGAAATCAGGTTTCATGAATATTTTTACTCTTTGCTGGTCAATTCCCTCTCCTTTTTAAACTTTCAAATCATTTTTTTTTTTGCAACATTCTTGAAACTATTTTCATTTCTTTGTATTTTACCAATATTTTCAATTTCCTTTTTGATTGTTCTCTGATCTCTGTTCAACCTTTTCACAGTTTCCAAAGTTGTGTTCTCATTAATCAATAACATTATATGTTGTTTCTCTTTTAAGTTTTATATCATTATTTTGATCTATAGTAGCCCTTATATAACTGAAATTAAAAAACAAATATCAGTAACTGTTATATATATTTATTTATAATATGATGAACAATACTTCATTTACTTCATAAAGCTGGGCACCCTTAAAAGAACTTGTTATCAATATTTTTAATAAGTACAGTTGTTATAAGTCATAGCACAGAGATATCTTGCTCATAAATATATCCTGAAAATTTCACCAATATTGTCTGAAAACATTACATTTTTTTATTCTTAATATGCTATATCTCTTCAGAAAGTAGATGATCATGGCTTTTTTTTTGTACCTCAAAGTAACATTAAGCACATTATTATCTCCCTTTGTAATTACTCTACCACCTATTCACATAAACATAATAGGTAGGTTACTCACTGTTTTCATTCAGTCCCTCCTGTCTTTAGTATGCATTGTGAGTGTTATATTTTCTCAGCCTTTTACTGATTTTATTTATTATTTATTTATTTTTTTACCTTACTAGGAGCAAGTAGGTTTGCCTATTGTCCAGCTCACACACCTCTTCAGTCTTTTGAACAGGAATAGTAGAGGTTTATTCCTTGTGTCTTGCTTAGGACTGGACTTCTGATTCCTTCTAAGGTCTACTTCAAATCTATACTTCTAATGTCTCTACCTAAAGTCTGAAATTTTTATTTACTATTAATTTTTTTTATCACAATAAAAGTTTTTTGAACAGGAGAGGTTTATCCCTTGTTTCCTTCTTAGGATTGGGTTTCCAGTTATTTCTAGGATCTTTTTTGTTCTCTTTCACTCCCAGTAGCTCCTTACTTCTTTGTGGCATTATCACCTTTCTTGGGGTGAAATGAATGAAGCAAAAAGATTGAGCAAGATAACAAGCAAACTATGGTAGGTTAGACAAAGCACCTGTTGGTTGAAATAAGTGATTGATAAGCCAATAAACTCACAGACAAATAAAGCTGATAATATATTAG
Organism: Ascarosepion bandense; assembly: GCA_037127315.1. Lineage (NCBI taxonomy): Eukaryota > Metazoa > Mollusca > Cephalopoda > Sepiida > Sepiidae > Ascarosepion > Ascarosepion bandense. Next base: position 1,549,989 of record JBBBDQ010000134.1, read on the forward strand.
ATGATAATATATTTGATTATTTATCAAGACACAAATATATTTCTCTGGTGCTTGACGTTATTTTATAAAAACACCATCTTCAGCAGACTTGGCAAGCAAAACAAGTAAAAAAAATTATTTTTTTCTTCCATTGAATATTCTACAGGGAATATTCACACCATGGCTTAACCGATTGATTTACCATCAGGTAGGCAGATATTGAATATCAGAAATGCTGCTGAGTGCTATGGTTGACAGATTGAATCGGATGATGTTAGGCGTTTGGGTGAGGGTCAATCTGTAAAGATAGGAGACGGTTATTCAAAGCTGACACACAGCCACTTAACATCAAAAATTAAAGAATTTTCCTGCTAAAATGTGGATGAGAACTGAGGAAGATTTTTTTCTCTTTTTCTTCTAAACTTTAACCTGAATTAGATAAATTGAAAAAAGTAATTATCACCTTTTTTTTTCATCAGAATTCAGAACTTTTATTAGATATGTTTATTTTATTTTCTATTTTTGTTACTTTTATTTTATAGTAGCAATTTGTGCCATTTTTGCTGAAATGTATCTTCTGCTGTTTTAATATTTGATATTTTACTAATATCTTTTTAGTCAAAATAAAGGAAATTGCTAATTTTCTTTAGGATAGCATGTAGTACAAGTGATTTTAGAGTGCAAAGAAGATTTATCAATGTTAATTCACCTTGGAAAGAACATCCATTATATTACTGGGACTTAGCAGTCATCAAAGAATAAAAGATGTGTTATTATATGTATACACACACACACACACACTATTATTATAAGAGTAAGTACTGAAAAGCAATGGCAACCTACTGTGGGATAATCTTCTGCCCAGTCAGTCATGTCTCGAAAAAGACATGATCGCCCAAGCGTATTTCACATCTGGCACTTAACTGACTGACTGAGATCCATCCTGAGTGGTGACAGTCTGTTTCATGTTTAAAAGCAATCTTCAAACCATGTGGGTTGGATGATAACTCAACTATTTATCCAACCTTTTGGCTGGGGCTTCAGAGCATGCCAACTGCACTTCTGCAGAGCAGTAACACCCCCACCCAGTAAAGCATTCAGGGTATGATGATAAACTGCATCTAGCAGAAAAACCTCTGATTGGAAGGTTTAGAGGAGCATGGAACCACCTCTTAATTGCTGTTGTTTTTCAGTCTACTCTGATCCAGGGTAATAGCACCTGCTGGGGACCCAACTATGGGTAAATAGTTAAATGTCAAAATGAGCCTAAATGTGATTATTTATTGTTGATTACTTTTACTTAAGTTTGTATTTATTTATTAATTATTCATAGCTTTATCATTGGTATTATGTTATTTCTAATTGTCATAAATGACCTTCCTGATGTCATCAGTTCTAAAATCTATGCTGATGACACAACTATATACTCCTGTCTTAATAGTAAGTCTAATTACTTTGATGAGGTCAGATTGACGGCTGATCTCAAAAATGATCTGCAATCTGTTGTTAAATGAGGGCAAGAAATGGCTTGTTAATCTTAATGACTCAAAAATAAAACTGCTCTTTTTTAATCATCTGAAAGGATCATTGTTACCTTTCATCAACATGGCTGATGCTAACCTCCAGGAGAGTGATTCATTGCACTTTTTGGGCTAACATTCTTTGCTGACATGAAGTGGAAAGGTTATAGTAAATCAATTGCAAGGTCTGCTGCTATAAAAGTTGATTTACCATGTCTTGCTAGACAATTTTTATTTATCTTACACATTTATAAGCCTACTATTCACCTATGCATTCAATATTGCTGCCACTTTTAATAAAGACACTATTAGGATGTTTTCATTCATTGGAGCTGTGTTTCTTTTGCTGTTGAGTTCTGGTCTTCTTTTCTTTTTATAAGGAGCCTGGTGTAATTTGATATTTTCTGGGATTGGTCCCACTTGCACTTGATGGATTTTTTTCTTTTATTTATTTTTATTGTGCAGGTGTGTGATTTCTTTTTAATGCTTTATTGATTTTAATGTATGTATGAGTGGGTGTCCACCTCATTGTTTGTATTGAATAAGTGTTCTTTTAATTGATCTTTTTAGTTGGTTTGTTCTTGTCATTTAGGTTAATCTCTTTTCTTGGTTTGACCTTTATTCTTAGCATGTGGTGCATTTGATCACTTAAGTTTTCTTTTTTAGGTCATGATTAAGTATTTGTGGACTTTATGTGTGTTTTTTTTCTATTGAGTGTTTGTTAGATTATTTTCAGTTTTTTGTCAAGCTTGAGTGTATATTCATGCTTTTATTTGCTTTATTTTTTGTTGTTTTTTATTGTTTGTAGCAAAACAGATATTTGTTTGTATATCTACATTTTCCAATTACCTCATTTCTTTTGTTTAATATTTTATCCTGGTTTTTAAAGCTGATTATTGCTAGTTTCTCTTTTAGATATAATTTATAGTTTTTGCTGATGTGTGGTGATGCTCTTTTTACTATTTACCATTTAATTTTGGTAGTAATGTTTTGTATCCTTTCTGGTTCTAAATATATTTTGATAGCATTGTGTTGTTTTTGTATTTTTTTGTGTTGAGTGATGTTTTGTGATTATTGAATCTTTGAAGTATGTTTATGTTGGTCTTATATAAATCTTTTTGTTTGAGTTGATGGTATTTATCATGATAGCTTTGTATTGTCTTTCTTTGGGCAGTTACATTTTTTCATATTGCGTTGCTAGTTTGTGTTATTGTTATTGGCTTTATTTGGTTTTCATCACAGCAAAAACAGAAAATAATATAACCACCAAATGAAAAAAAAAACACATACAGATCCACAAAAACAGAATGGCACAAAAACACAAACACCCAACCATGACCTAAAAAAAGCCCTTAAGCAGTTAAACACATGAACACAGTAAGAAAAAAAGTCAAACCAATAAAAGAGGTCAACCTAAATGACAAGAACAAAACAACTAAAAAACCAATTAAGCAAACACCTATTTGATATGAAACAATCAAGCAGACACCCACTCATGCATACATTATAAGCAATAAATAAAGTATTAAAAAGAAATCAAACACCTTCACAATAAAAATAAAGAAAAAAAAATCAACTAATCACTAGTGAGATGTTTCCTAGAAAATATCAAATTACACTAGGCTTCTTATAAATAGGAATAGGGACCAGGATTCAACAGCAAAAAAAACCCATCCCCAATGAGTGAATACATCATAATGGTGTCCTCATGAAACTTTAAACCTGTTCAGTTAAAGTGACAAATTATTTGAACTAATACTATATATACAAACAGTGATGATTAAGATATTCTTTATATATTTTTCTGTCTTTATTTAGTTGACATGTTAGAGCACACATACACATATTTTCAATATATATACATACATACATTTATACTCAATATATATATTGAAAATATAGTCTCAAGGTATGTTATAATTATGGGTAAAATTGCTCAATATCATACAGCATACATATATAAGATCTACATGACCTGAAGATTATTCAAGTATGAAACAAACTTATTCAATTTTCAGTAATCACTTTGAACAATAAAAAACATATGACACTTATAGATCTTAATTGGAGTAGATAGATCTATCTATCACCCGGTTCACACTTCACCCATGTCTAGTGAACAGGTTGAGAGGCTCAGCCATTGTTCCCTGTTTAGAATGTGGTTTCCGGCTTTCTCTTTTCCAATCTTCTCACTTTGTTTTTTTTTCAATTGGAGTAGATAGATCTATCTATCACCCAGTCCACACTCCATCCACGTCTATTGAACAGGTTAAGAGGCTCATCCCTTGTTCCCTGTTTAGGATGTGGTTTTCGCCTTCTCTTTTCCAATCTTCTCACTATTACGTAGCCCCCTGCACATCAGTGGCGTTACCGCCTTGCTTGGGGTGATATGATTAAAAACAAAAATACTTCAAGATAAAATACAGAGTAAATTTGGAGAAAGATTAAAGTTATGCAGTATGCATAGTGATGCAACCAATAGCAACAGCTAATTCAATAAAAGAATTTTAGAACAAAGTTTCTGATCATTCTTAATATTATTAATTCTTAATGATATGTAAAATTAATAAAAATTATTCACTTTCATTTAGGATCATAATAGTATCATTTGCTTATTTTTTGACATGCAACTGTATCACATATCAATTTTATTTTTCCTCTATCTATTTTGGCATGGTGTGTTGATATCTGTGTATCTCAGTCTGTTTCTGTCCATATATCTCAGTCTATTCACATCTATCTATGCTTTTATTTCAGTTTGTTCATAGCTATCTATTTATCTCAAAGAAAAATCAGCACTATTATTGGTCCTGATTTCAGAGCAGGGGGAAATCATCATTAGATCTGATGTGCCTTAACTGACTCAGGCAGGAAGCAACCTTGCCAATCAAGCAAAATTTGAAATCTGCTTTAGCAAAATTATTTTCTATTTATGCTTGTGCATGGAACCAGCTCTTAATTGCTAATATTCCAAGGTCTACCCTGACTTGTGGTGGTAGCAACTGTTAGGTGCAATTAGTTAACACTCAAACTGGGATCAATGCACTATGAAAGCATAAAAATAGATCTTCATAGTAAAAATACCAGCAATGCAATTGACTCTTGGCAAATATATTCTTGATAAAAATACTTCAATAAAACCTAAAAACTGATTTCTTACAAAGAATATGCACTTTATTCATACAGACCTTTACTACAAATCTTGTTGGCATTAAATAACCCATTAAGGTATATATTCCATAAAATGAAATAAACCAAGCCATTAACATCAATTTCTCTACAAACTGTATATGTGAAAAGAATACATCAATGAAACCAGACTCTCAACAAAGACCCTCTTTACAAAAGTATGTCAATGAAACCTGATCTACAAACAGAATTCTTACAAAGAATATATATTCTGTTTCTACAAATCTATTGTATAAATTTTGTCAACATTAAATAACAAAAAAAACAAAAACAAAAAACAAACCAAACTTTGTTTTAAATAATATATTTATTTTTGTCAACCAGCCTGAATATTCAAGAGATGTTATTAAAGAAAAATATATTTTCTCCTTTCATATTGTTTAGTAAATAAATGAAGTTACTCAAATATGTGTATCCCCTAAAAATAACATTTAAAGTGATTTGAATATATATATATATATTTATATATATATATATATATATTGCTAAATATAAGACAATGAATGTCTTCTATGTTTAATCATGAGCCATTCTAAACATCCTATAAAACCATTGTCTGTTATATTTAACAATATATGTATAGAAAATTATCTGCTGCCCCAATGCACTATATATATATATATAATTTATATTTTAAATCCAAAAGGATGATCAGGTAGGTAAATCCCAAAAACCTGACCTAATTAATATTAATTTCATTAATATTAAAATTGATCAATGTGGAGGGCTCCACCTTTTATATATATATATAGTGCCAATAGCCAAAATGTAATTATAATTTTTTTTTTTTAATTGTGTCACCCCAAGCAAGGCATTCCACTGCCACTATAGCGCAAGGGGTTACATAGAGGGATTGGGTATAGGAAATGTCAGAAGGAGGGTGATAGACGACTTAGGATGTACATAGGGAGAGAGTTGGAGAGAGTGTGAGTTAGTGTGTTAGGAGGTGTCTATTGACCTTACATTTAAACTCCTGGAGGTTGTAGCCGCCGGGGAAGCAAGCATGCGGTAGGGAATTCCACAGGTGGGAAGTGCAAGGAAAGAAGCTGTTGGAGTAGAAATTGCGGTTACATTTCATCGGTTTCACTGTAAAAGGGTGGGACCTAGTTGCCAATCTAGTATCTCGTGCAAATTCACATCTCAGGGGTACCAGTGATTTAAGTTCGTCAGAGCAGAAGCCATGAAAGTATTTATAGAAGAAGCACAGGGAAGCCACGTCATGCCGGTGAGCGAGATACTGCAGGCAGTCAGCCAAGTCGGTATCAGTCACATTACAGATTCTTCACTGTATTTTGTCAAGAACCCCGAGGAGAATAGAAGGGGCACTCGACCAGATGTGGCAGCAGTACTCAATACATGGGCGGATGGTGGATTTATATAATTGCAGGATAGATTCAGGCGGAAAGAATTTTCGGGCCCTGCATAGAGAGCCAACTTTCATAGCTGCGGATTTAGCAATGGATTCGACGTAGTCATTCCACTTGAGGTCCGCTGAGACTGTCAGGCTAAGCAGGTGTAGTGATTTACTCTCTGGGAGGCAAGCCTGTTCCATGCTAATGGGAGGGATTGCTGTTTTATCACAAGTCTATTAATAATGTTTGTTGTTTTACTATTTAGTTCCTGTTCTACTATTGATTGAGATAAATTCGTTGTGTATATTACTCAGTATTTCCCCTCTGTTCCTCTTGTATATGTTCTGTGACTATTAAATTATCAGGTTCCCCTTCTTTCATCATGCATTCAAGAAATCATATGATATATATAATTGTATTTTTTGTTCCTATTTTCTAAAAACATCCTCATTGCTTATATACTTCTTACATGGTATTCTCAGGACCCTTTTGTAGAGTCATTCTTCTGTTACCTTATGTTTCTTCTATATCTGTGAAGAAATTGTTCAGTATTCCCTGCCATATAGTGTAATATAACAATCTGGCCCCACCCGAGGAAGTGATGCAAGCGATGGTGTTTCCCGTCGGTGGAGGGGTCGGCGAGCGGCAGGGCGGGTGTTTGTGAAATACATCCTGTCGAGGCCGGAGCGGATGTCATTTGACCTTATTTCCGACAGCGGCGGAAATGACTACGGAGGCAAACAGAACAGGTGTCTCTGGGAATTACGTGGGCGTTGCGTGGGCGAGGCAGGACCGGAAGGAAAGTCCCGGTTCTAGAAGACTATATAAAGACCTCGACACATGGATTCGCCAGCAGAGAACGGCCAGTGGAAGCAGAGAAACACCACAGGCAAGACTACACTCCCGTCAACCCATTCTATGTGCGCTCTCACCCTTCCGTTCTCTATTCCACATGGTTCGTCGTCATTAATAAAAATATAACCTTATATTTTTATATATGCGAGTTTGTTGTTTTGTCGTCGTACGGCGATATATAACAATAGAACAACATGCAGCATTTTTTTTTTTGGTTTCTAATGACATTTTCCTGTTTATTAATAATTTTATTTAACTTTTGGTAAACTTATCTCAGCAATTCATGTAGTAGTTATCAGATCAGTAAAGAAAATAATTATGAAAAATTTCAGTAATGAGATTATTGCTTAAAGCATAAAACCAAATATCTGACTAAAAATAAGCCAATGGTTTTGAATGGCAGTAAGCCTTTCTTCAACACCTTTTATTTAATGTAATACTTTGAAATATCAATTAAAACATTAAATAAAACAGAAGGTGAGCAATAATAAGCGACAAAATTGCAGTTGACGGCAAAAAGTAATGAAAGCCATTGAATGACACAAAATGAAAAAATAAAATAACTGAATGCAAAAAGTAAGTCAATATCTTGTTATGGGCAATAAATAAATTGCTGATAAAACGTAGACTTCAAAAACTTATCTAAGCCAAAAGATAAAATAAAATGTAATAGAGGACAATGAAAAAGATTGCAGTTAAATGGTCTGAAATTGCTTAATTATAGAATGTAAAAAAGATACAAGCACAAACCTTCACAGCGAAACAGAATATTAAAGTTGATAAGTTTTTTGTTAAGGTTAGGCTGTGCCATTGTCATATAAAATTCATTAATTTTATATTGTTTTGAGAGAAAATGCCATGGCATTACTCATAATTCTTACACACTGAACTATGTATCTGTCTATCTGTCTTTATGTCTATAATCAGCAGATAATCTGATTTTGCTGTATCACAGCTCATTGGTATAATTAGACATTCAATTGCTTCTTGGCAAATATATTCTTTATACATTCTAGCTAAGATTGAAGCCCAACTGAATTGACATCAGTTGGCGGTACTTCCTCTAAGCTATGGCCACTCAGTGGAGGAAGACATATTTTACCGTGTTATATACACAATGTAAACACACACTAGTAGCTGAGAGTGTTCAAATTCATTACTGAATGAACAATGCATAAATATTGGTGGGTGGCTACTGTTTTTAAAGTCTACCAGGCATTACTGTGTGTGTATATATATATATATATATATATATAGTAATGCTTTGAGATACAAATTTAATTCATTCAAAAACCAAGCTCTAAACTCAAATCAATTTTCTCCATTGAAATTAATGGAAATATTTCTGATCTATTCCAAATCCCTAAAAATTGCCCTTATTTTTCTTAAACACAGCCCAACAGAGAATCTTCCAGAGTGAGGTAAACTCATCTACTGCATGTGGAAATACTCTTGAAGATTGGTGCTCATTTAGTAACATGCAATTTAAAAGGTATTTAAATTCCCAAACCACATTTGGTACCACATGCATGTGACATCTCAAACATTTAAATTAAGATAGAATATTATATTCACATGACATTGAATAAATTAAAAAATTAAAAATGACAAATGTATCATATTTAAACGTGATGTATAAAGTCATTGCAAGATTCTAAATATTGCAAGAAATTGAATATGATTTAAAGTTTTTAGTATTTATTCCAAATGTCCCATTGGTTAAAGATAAATTTCCAATTTCATTAGCAATACAGCCATAATTGGAAATCATGAATATTCCAAGTTGAACAATGTACATTACAATAACATTAATTATTTTCCAAAGGATATTCATATTTTTCTATAATCTCAGATGACACTATTTCTTTTTTGGATGTGTATGAAGTCTGTCAGCAAATCAATATTAGCAAATAATAACCAACTTTGTCCTTTTCAAATCATTCACTTTGGAACGTTATATATATATCCCAGCAACCCTTTCTCTTTTCTTTGAAAACTATCATTAGTTTTCTCATTGTATTCTTATTCTAAATATTCAGAGATAAATCTGGATTATAGAGGTCATTGTCAGATTGAAGTTATGTTTATTGTTTTTTTACCAAAAACTTAATAATGAGAATACAAAAGCCACACAATACATATGTTTACTAAACAGCATTTTACTACCAACTGTTATCCTTCATAATGTCATGATTTTCTCTGTTCAAAAATGCATGAGATCTCCTCCCGGGTGAAAGTCAACATCAATACTTTCATTCCAACAAAAAAAGTTCAAGCTGAATCTCATCTATCTCCTTGGTTTTCACCTGCATGTATGGCCACTATTACCCAGAGGAATCACTTCTTTTTGCTATACCAGAGTGACATGTCTGATTAAAATAGGCATTTCTTTTCTTTTTCTGCTCGTAATGAATACAACCATGTATAGCATCTTGCAAGTTTGGTTTTAAAGTTTACTGGCTGCTCTGCAAGAGTGTGCTGAACAGCAGCAAACCCTTAATTTCTCCTCTATTCAATCAATTCAAAGTTTCTGCTCGTAATGAATACAGCCATGTTCTAAATGATGCAAAGTTTTTGTTTGCTGATCAAATGAAACAACAAATAGAATTTTGCAAGTTTGGTTTTAAAGTTTACTGGCAGCTCTGTAAGAGTGTGCTGAACAACAGCAAACCCTTAATTTCTCCTCTATTCAATCAGGTCCCTTTCTATAAACAAAAACATGACGAAACAAATCAGAAACAACCCTAAACTAGTTAAATTCAAACCACCTAAACCCATTAATCTTTCTTTCACTAATATCTGGGGCATTCATACTAACTTTCCTAGTGTAGAAGCGTTCCTGCATGAAAAGTCTCCTGACATCCTTGCGCTCAGTGAAACTAACCTCACCTCAGCTATTCCCTCTTCTGACCTCTCTATCCCTGGTTATCTTCCCCTCTTAAGGAAGGATTCCACTGTCTACATGCATGGGCTGGGTGTCTACGTCAGTGAACACCTTTCCATAGCTAGGGTGACTTCACTCGAATCTACTAACCACCAATACATATGTCTCCGCCTGTCTCTCCTCAGTTCGGTTAGTTACCTATTCTTTCTTTACCATTCTCCCTCCTCTCCTGACTGCTCCCTACTAGATAGCATTGCTGACGACATAGATAAGGCTATTTCCTATCACCCATTCACCCACATATTTGTATTTAGAGACCTCAATGCCCATCACTCTGAGTGGCTTGAAAATGCCATTACCGATCCAGCGGGCATTCAGGCCATGAACTTCGCTATTTCCCAATCCCTTACACAAGTGGTGGACTTCCCCACTCACTTCCCAAGCACTCCCTCAGGTCATTCCTCATTACTAGATATATGTTTCACCTCTGAGCCTGACGCCTGTCAAGTCTTGCAGCTTTGCCCTCTCAGCAACTCCGACCATGCTGTAGTCTCTCTCAGTATTTCTTTCCAGTCTCACTCCCCCCAGGAGCCCTCTACCTATAGGACCTCCTACCTATGCCAAAAAGCTGACTGGAATGCCTTTCGCAATTTCCTCTGCAACGTCCCTTGGGGAAAAGTGTTCGATGTATCAGTTGATGACTGTGCCTCTGAGGTCTCGTCATGGGTGAAAGCAGGCATTGATGCCTTCATACCCACCAGGAAGTATTGCTTAAAACCTCATTCCTCTCCATGGTTCTCTCCGGCCTGCTCAGCTGCCATTGCCCACAGGAACCATTACTTCCATCTATTCCGGAGACAGTCATCTGATCACAATAGGCACCTGTTCATATCTGCTCGCAATGAGTGCAAGAGAACTCTAAATGACACCAAACAGTTGTTTGCTGAGAGGATGTGACAGCACATAGCTGACTGCAAGTTCGGCTCCAAGGACTATTGGAGGATTTGCAAACGAGTGCTCAACAATAGGAAATTCTCAATACCTCCTTTAATCCATGAATTTGAGGTTCTCATGTCATCTGCAGACAAACTCCACATTTGACTCATCCAGAGTACACCCACCTGATTAGAACTGAGGCCAAACTGCACGACGTATATATTACCCCAACAGTAGTATCCCAAGTAATTTCAAAACTCGACCCCATAAGGCAAGTGGAGATGATGGAATCCCAGTGATAGTCCTTAAGAGATGTGCTCCTGAAATTTCCCCTGTCCTCTCTAAACTGTTTAACTACTGCCTTTCTGCTTTCTGCTTTCCTGCATGCTGGAAGTTCTCTTCAGTCGTTCATGTATTTAAGAATTGTGGTGAACCCTTGGACCCATCCAACTATCGCCCTATCAGTCTTCTACCGATATTCGGGAAAGTATTTGAGGCCATAATCAATGCTGAAATAATTCATCATCTCACTGCCCAAAAACTCTTCTCTGACAGGCAATATGGCTTCCGCTTTGCCAGGTCCGTGGCCAACTTGCTAACAATCATAACGAAGTACATGCTACAGGCCCTTGATGAGTCTGACAAGGCTCACGCGGTTGCTCTGGACATCTCCAAGGCTTTCGACAGGGTTTGGCACTCTGGCCTCCTATGCAAGCTACGGGGTTACGGTATTACCAGTTGCCTGCTTGACCTAATCCAATCTTTCTTAAATAACCACAAAATGAAGGTCGTTTTGAATGGGCGTGCCTCTTCATCCTACAGCACGAATGCTGGTGTCCCACAGGGCTCTATCCTGGGCCTGACGCTCTTCTTTATTTTCATCAACGCCCTCCCAGATGAGATCAAGTCCCAAGTAGGCATCTACGCAGATGACACTACAATATACTCCCGCACCAGTAAGAAACCTGTCCTGGCGGACAGACATAATCCCGCTGCTGACCTTGAATGGGATCTACACTCTGTGGTGAACTGGGGCAAGAAGTGGCTTGTCAACTTCAATTCGTCTAAGACCAAGCTGTTGTCTGTCAACCATTACAGGCAACCTCTCCTGCCTCCCATTAGCATGGACCAAGCAATTCTCCCTGAGAGCAATACACTACACCTTCTCGGCCTTACCCTCTCCTCGGACCTCAAATGGAACCACTATATTAAATCCATAGCTAAATCTACTGCTAAGAAGGTTGGGTCACTATGTCGATCCAGGATGTTTTTTCCACCTGAATCCATCCTGCATATATACAAGTCAACCATCCATCCATGCATGGAGTACTGCTGCCATTTATGGTCAGACACCCCTGTCGTCCTCCTCAGTGTTCTTGACAGGCTCCAAAGGAGAGTCTGTAATGTGATAGGTACTGATCTGGCGTCTCAACTGCAGCCACTTCCCCACCATCGAAATGTGGCCTCTTTTTGTCCGTTCTATAAATACTTTCATGGCTTCTGCTCAGATGAACTTAAGTCACAGGTGTTTACTCATGCAACCAGACTGGCAACTGGGTCCCACCCATTCACAGTCAGGTTAGCCAAAAGCAGATGACAATTCTACTCCTGCAGCTTCTTCTCTCGCACTTCCCGCCTGTGGAACTCGCTCCCATATTCTTGCTTTCCTGACGACTACAACCTCCAGAAATTTAAATGCAAAGTCAATACTCATCTACTAACCACTGGACTCTAGCTCTCCCCCCACCCTCGTATAATCTTCCCTTTCTCTCCACCTATATATCTGTCATCGCACCTGCATTCTCAGCTTTCTATTGTTCCTTTCTAACTAGTTTATACTCCTCAATCTTTTCTAATTTTTTTTACAGTTATGTAGCCCCCTGCACATCAGTGGCATTTCTGCCTTGCTCGGGGTGAAATGATTAAAAAAAAAAAATTCAAAGTTTCTGCTCATAATGAATACAACCATGTTCTAAATGATGCAAAGTTTTTGTTTGCTGATCAAATGAAACAACAAATAGCATTTTGCAAGTTTGGTTTTAAAGTTTACTGGCAGCTCTGCAAGAGTGTGCTGAACAACAGCAAACCCTTAATTTCTCCTCTATTCAATCAATTCAAAGTTTCTGCTTGTAATGAATACAGCCATGTTCTAAATGATGCAAAGTTTTTATTTGCTGATCAAATGAAACAACAAATAGCATTTTGCAAGTTTGGTTTTAAAGTTTACTGGCAGCTCTGCAAGAGTGTGCTGAACAACAGCAAACCCTTAATTTCTCCTCTATTCAATCAATTCAAAGTTTCTGCTCGTAATGAATACAGCCATGTTCTAAATGATGCAAAGTTTTTATTTGCTGATCAAATGAAACAACAAATAGCATCTTGCAAGTTTGGTTTTAAAGTTTACTGGCAGCTCTGCAAGAGTGTGCTGAACAACAGCAAACCCTTAATTTCTCCTCTATTCAATCAATTCAAAGTCTTCACATCTACAGCAGTTGAATATTTTGCTCACAAATTCTCTAGCAACTCAAAACTTGATTCATCTGGAATACTCACACCCAATTTCCCACCTAGAGCAGAGGTTCTACTTGGTGATATCTGCATACACCTGTCTCTGGTCTCGGACATCATTTATGAATTAGACTCTCATAAGACAAGCAGAGGTTATGGAATCCCAGTTGTCATCCTCAAGAAATGTGACCCTAAGCTGATTCCAGTATTCTCCAAACTCTACAACTATTGCTTCTTTGCTTCCTGCTGTCCAGCTTGTTGGAAGTCCCCATCTGTAGTTCCTGTTTTTAAGAACTCTGGTGAACCCTCTGGCCACTTTACTTAGCCTCTTACCATTTTTTGACAAATTTGAGTGAGGCTCAAATCAATGCTGTAATGGTTAAGAATCTCACCTCTCCTGACCTACTCTCTGACAAACAATTTAGCTTCTTCTTTGCCAGGTCTACTACTGATATATTAATTGCCATCACTGAATATGTATAGCAGGTTCTTGATAATAATGGCATGCTGGTCTTCTGTACAAGCTCCAGAGCTATGGTATTAGATGATGATTTTATTGTTGTTGTCAATTCATGAAATGAAGGTCATTTTGAACAGGCAAACCTCCAGATCTTTTCACATGAATGCAGGTGTCCCTCAAGGGTCTCTCCTAGATTCTGCACTGTTTCTGATCTTCAATGATTTTTCTGACATAATCAGTTCCCAAGTCGGCATCTATACAGATGACACCACCATTTCCCCTGTCTCAATAGTAAATCTTCCAAGGTCGACAAAGTAAACCTGGCTGCTGCTCTTAAAATAGAAATCCAATTGGTGGTTATTTAACTGGAGAAGGAAATGGCTTGTGAATTTTAATGCCTCCAAAACAAAACTGCTCTTTTTTAATCACCAAAGACAAACTTTTCTGGCAGCCATCAGTATGGCTGATGCTAGTCTTTTCAAGAGCAATATACTGTACCTTCTTGACCTCACTTTTTCAACTAACTTGAAGTGGAATGATTACATCAAATCTGTAAGTTGAGTCACTGTTTTGGGCCAGAAAGTTTTCCCCATCAGAATCCATTGCGTACATTTATAAATCAACCATTCTACAATGTAAGTTGCATGGCAGGTCCTAGTCATAAAGGCTAGACCTGATGGAACCAAGGAATGTAGTTTGCCTGAGCACTTTCATAGAACAGTGAGAGACTTGCTGCATCCTGCCTGTGTGAGAGAGGTTGGTGAGTGAAAAATAATTCTTCTCTAACAAGAAATTGGAGATACTTTTGAACTCTATTAATGCTGGAAAGTAAGGACTGGTTAGCTTAAATATGACAAGAGTACTTCATTTTGGCCTGATTTGTTTCTTGTAAAGGTAGAGGATAACAGAAAAAGTCAGATACTTACTGAAGCTGTACAGGGAGCCAATCATTTTACCTGCATCTTTAGCAAATTGGAAATAAAATTTCACCTGAGGTCAGATGTGAGTTTAAGGCCCAACATTCTCTCAGGTACCTCCTAAAGGAGACATCTGTTCACTGTTAATGGTGGTAGTTCAGGATCTGTTTGTTTTTTTATGGAATTGAATGTAACCAACTAACTTTTCCCCACTGGTAAGGTAGTGCTAGATTGAGAGAGAGGTCATTTCCCAATTTCTGATTGTCAAGAGTTTTAGATGTACATCAATATAATCATTGTATCATCTACATAGATGTTTACAAATGACCTGAGTATATCTGTCTGTGTATAATGATAGGACATCAACAGTAAATTTGGCCAGTTGAAATCTATACTGATCATTGCACAAGCAGTTGTTCCTATCTAGATGTTTGACTATTTTCTTGTTGATTAAAGCCTCAAAAAAGCTTAGTGATGATATTGTGGGGCCTGATGAGTCTATACTAGGAGGTGGAGGATCGCTCCCCTGCATTCCTAAAGACCAGGCTTATGTCTGTCTCTTTTCACTGAGTTAATTCTATGTATATTTTTTCTTTGTTATCTGCTAATATAACAGTGATTTGATATATTGTTTTACAACAATTTCAATCTAAGGAACATTCTTGCTTTGCTCTGCGGTTACAGGTGGATTTGATTTGTGCAGATGATTTGTTGATTATTTTTCTGTTGTCTTTTTTTATTATTTGCATCATGTTCTTGGTGCAACAGTCGCTGATTTTTGCTGTGCTTCTGTTGAATAACTTTTTGAGAGTGTTTCAATTTTGAGAGTGTTTGATGAGTTTGTTTGAATGTTTTTGTTGTACAGTGCATACATGATAATTCTTTTTATTAGCTTTTTTTGCATATATATATATATATGACTCACAAAATGTAGGACCATGTTTAGAATTGAATAACTTTTTAACACAAAAAGTGTTTTCTTTAACGCTTTATACTATTCCAATAATTCAATTTTAAGTAAAAGTCAGCCATGACAAATCAGTTTATGTGTAGATTAATGTTAATGAAACTATGTCTTATTTCACTTTAACTGACCAATACAAAATATTTGCAAAAACAGATTTATTTAAATAAATTTAAATAATTTTTCTTTTTGACAAAAGTTTTTTTTGTGTTTATGGTGTATAAACTTGAACATGTCTGTCTTTTCTAAGAGTGCAAATTTGAGCTTTGTTTCATATTGGCACCATTACATTTTCATTAGATCTCAATTAGCTTTGAACAAGTCTCTCTTTCAAATCACCAAATTTGTTCTTAAGATTACATATCAGAGCATCTAGAGATGATTCAGTATTGTTTAGTCTATATCAGTTATTTATTAATAAGAAACTGTTAACAAAAGTATTTGATAAAGCATCTGTCTGTAGTAAAATCTGATCCCTTGTACATACATATAACTATAGAATAACTTCTCTTTTTATAATTTTAGATAATGGTAAACATTTAAATTGTTTGATGACTTTCTGAAAGGCTAGCAAATTCCACTGTTGAATTTGTTTTGTCTACTGGAGCATTTGACAATTTTAGAAGTTTTATTCAGATACTGTCAGTCTCCGGAAGTGAGTTTTAAATTAATGAAAAAAATCATTTGTTTGCATGAAGAGTGTAAAAAAAGGCAATTGTCTTGTAGAATAATAAAACATAGACACATTCCTTGATTAGAGTTTATTTCTAAATAAAAGATCAGAAATAGTATCTAAATGTAAACATGAAAATACATTCTCATCTATTCTCCTGATTGACTGATAGTGTTTATATGGCAACTCATAAAGTTAAACTGAATCTGCTTTATAACTTAATGGTTTGATGCAAAACCCATTCAACAAAAAAAACTCCATCAGAGTTAACATGTAGTATAATGTACTTTCTATGACATATAATGAAGAAAGAAGGATTAGAAAACTATCCCTCTTGCTTTCAATAGGTCACATGACATAGTGAAATGAAGAGGGATAGAGTGAGTTTGTGTGAATGGATGACACATGAAAATAGGAGTTATAGTAAAATCACAAATATTGATAAAAGCTACAAAAGATAGAAAGTTGTAGAAAGAATACAGCACCAAGAAGTACTTGAACCTGAAACATCTTTTACTTTTGGTAGTTCTTCTCCATTAGAAGCAGAGATAAGACTAATTTCTGGTACTTGGGACATTCATAACAAAGACGTTTATCAGTAGCTTGAGCAATTTTTCTCTAGCCTATCCATATTTAAGCATCCACTTTAAACTTGATCTTGTTCTAGGTTCTGTTTATATGGGCTTGTGATTGCAGAATGATTTGTAAGATGTATTTATAGATCATTATTCACTGAGTGCTTGATACTTCTAGTCTTTTGCTAGACCTAAACAATACTAAGTAAAGAGCAGTATTTACTTCTTAATTTGAAATTTGTAAGTGTAGTTAATATTTGTGTTTTTATAAGTTTTTGCAATTGTTCTATCAATTATTAATATTAACTATGTTTTCTGTAATGTTTATCAAGAGTACTGGCTTACAGCCACATCCTGTTAAAATGATATGTGTACATTCACTAAAATTAAACAACAACAAACCTTGTAAATATCAAGTGCTATAAGCTTGGATGTGCAGAAGATATAATGAATAATGTTCAAAATTGTTAATCAGAGAGTCGATTTTCCAATTCAGGTTGAGTTTATTTACACACATATTCTTCGAAAAGGTATAAAACCACCTCTTATCACCCAAGCTCTGAGATAATTAGTAAGACTTATATCACTAAATCATTATTTTCTAAAAAAACATCTTACAATCTATATTCCTGCCTTTAATTAAACTACAAAAGTTTGATGAGGGATAAAAAATAATCATTCAAGAATACTGAATATTGATTGAATTGCTTACAATAGGCATCACAACCAGAAATAATCACTTTTTTCTCAATTTCTTTTTCAGATTCCTATATATTAAGCATATACATACATCTACTCATATATGTATAAGAAAGTTGGTTCATTGTATTGTGTAAAAAAGATTTTTCTGGAAAAGATCTATCTTAAACATTTATAAGTCTATCATTTGTCCATACACTGAATATTGCTACCACATATAATTTTTTTTTTTTTAATCATTTCACCCCGAGCAAGGCGGAAACGCCACTGATGTGCAGGGGGCTACATAAATGTAAAAAGATTAATTAGAAAAGAGTGAGGAGTACAAACTAGTTAGAAAGGAACAATAGAAAGCTGAGAAAGCAGATGCGATGACAGATATATAGGTGGAGAGAAAGGGAGGGTTATACAGGGGTGGGGAGAGAGCTAGAGTCCAGTGGTTAGTAGATGAGTATTGACTTTGCATTTAAATTTCTGGAGGTTGTAGCTGTCAGAAAAGCAAGAATACGGGAGCAAGTTCAATCTGGTACTTCTGCTCTAAATATAGAGATTCTTGATAAAGAATGTTATCAACCCTAACAGACACCCCAGCTTCAGCCTCTGCCTCAATGTAGCTTCTCTGTGCCTTTTTCTATAAATATTTTCATGTTAATTGTTCTGATGAAATTTCTTCTTTGGTACCTTAACTTTAAGCACACTACTAGGTCAGCAGCTTGATGTCAGCATTTTACAAATGAAATTGTTAGATATAAACATAAGTTATATGATATTAATTTCTTCTGTTGCACTTTTCATTTATGGAACCTTCTTATGAATTCTTGCTTTCCATTCAACTTTGATCTTCAAGACTTTAAATGAAATAGTAATCTTTTTTCATTTTCTCATATTCTTTCACACAGAGTAACGCCTTGCACCTTATTGCATTTTTTGCAGTCAAATTATATCTATTTATATATACATATCCGAGTGAATAAGGAACAAAGAAAAATAATTTTTTTACGACGTCCAAAACATTAATTTAAAACAGTGCTCGATATATAATATGTAGAGCTGTGAATATTTATTATAAATTATATTTTAGAACATGTACAAAATTTTATATATCCACTACAAATCATACATTTGTCTCAACATTGAAACTACAATGTCTCCTCCGGTGGTGTGGACAGGAATGGAAAGCCTCTTTTCTTATATTTGGTGAGTTGTGTGTGGGATGTTGGTGGGGGTTAGTGATAAGAGAATAAGTCTTGTGAATTGTCAGTTTGAATTTTGAAGAAAGTGGTGTGGGTAGTGAATATATTTGATTAATGAGTGTCTGGGAGTTTTGTAGACAGATTTAACATTAGCAGTTAGAATGTAAGTTTTTATTATCTTGCAACTAGACTGTATCCTTTGGATTTCTTAGAGGAGCAAAGTCTGTTCATATCCGCTCGCAGTGAGTGCAAGAGAACCCTAAATGACGCCAAACAGTTGTTTGCGGAGAGAATGCGACAGCACATAGCTGACCGCAAGTTCGGCTCCAAGGACTATTGGAGGATTTGTAAACGAGTGCTCAACAATAGGAAATCCTCAATACCTCCTTTAATCCATGGATTTGACGTTCTCACGTCATCTGCTGAGAAAGCTGAGTGCTTTGCCCGCAGATTCTCATCCAACTCCACACTCGACACTCGTCCGGAGTGCACCCACCCGACTTCCCTATTAGAACTGAGGCCAAACTGCATGACGTGTATATTACCCCGACAATAGTATCCAGAGTAATTTCAAAACTCGACCCCCATAAGGCGTGTGGAGACGATGGAATCCCGGTGATAGTCCTTAAGAGGTGTGCCCCTGAACTTTCCCCTGTCCTCTCTAAACTGTTTAACTACTGCCTTTCTGCTTCCTGCTTTCCTGCATGTTGGAAATTCTCCTCAGTCGTTCCTGTCTTTAAGAACTGTGGTGAACCCTCGGACCCATCCAACTATCGCCCTATCAGTCTTCTACCAATATTCGGGAAAGTGTTCGAGGCTATAATAAATGCTGAAATAATTCATCATCTCACCGCCCACAAACTGTTCTCCGACAGGCAATATGGATTCCGATTTGACAGGTCCACAGCCGACCTGCTAACTACTGTAACGGAGTACATGCTACAGGCCCTTGATGAGTCTGACGAGGCTCGCGCGGTTGCTCTGGATATCTCCAAGGCTTTCGACAGGGTTTGGCACCCTGGCCTCCTATGCAAACTACGCGGTTATGGTATTACCGGTCGCCTGCTTGACCTAATCCAATCTTTCTTAAATAACCGCAAAATGAAGGTCGTTCTGAATGGGCGTGCCTCTTCGTCCTACAGCACGAATGCTGGTGTCCCACAAGGCTCTATCCTGGGCCCAACGCTCTTCCTTATTTTCATCAACGACCTCCCAGATGAGATCAGGTCCCAAGTAGGCATCTACGCAGATGACACTACAATATACTCCCGCTCCAGTAAGAAACCTGTCGTGGCGGACAGACATAATCTCGCTGCTGACCTTGAGCGGGATCTACACTCTGTGGTGAACTGGGGCAAGAAGTGGCTTGTCAACTTTAATTCCTCTAAGACCAAGCTGTTGTCTGTCAACCATCACAGGCAACCTCTTCTGCCTCCCATAAGCATGGACCAGATGATTCTCCCGGAGAGTAATACACTACGCCTCCTCGGACTTACCCTGTCCTCAGACCTCAAATGGAAGCACTATATTGAATCCATAGCAAAATCTACTGCTAAGAAGATTGGGTCACTATGTCGATCCAGGATGTTTTTTCCACCTGAATCCATCCTGCATATATACAAGTCAACCATCCGTCCGTGCATGGAGTACTGCTGCCATTTATGGTCAGGTGCCCCTGCCGTTCTCCTCAGTGTTCTTGACAAGCTCCAAAGGAGAGTCTGTAATGTGATAGGTACTGATCTGGCGACTCGTCTGCAGCCACTTTCCCATCGTCGAAATGTGGCCTCCCTCTGTCTCTTCTATAAATACTTTCATGGCTTCTGCTCGGATGAGCTTAAGTCACTGATGCCTCCTCAACAGGTGTTTACCCGTTCAACCAGACTGGCAACTGGGTCCCACCCATTCACAGTCAGGTTAGCCAAACGCAGACAACAATTCTACTCCTGCAGCTTCCTCTCTCGCACTTCCCGCCTGTGGAACTCACTCCCGTATTCTTGCTTTCCTGACGGCTACGACCTCCAGAAATTTAAAAGCAAAGTTAATACTCACCTACTAACCACTGGCCTCTAGCTCTCTCTCCCCTCCCCTGTATAACCTTCCCTTTCTCTCCGCCCATGTACCTGTCATTGCACCTGCTTTCTCAGTTTTCTATTGTTCCTTTCTAACTAGCTTGTACTCCTCACTCTTTTCTAATTAATCTTTCTACATTTATGTAACCCCCTGCACATCAGTGGCGTTTCTGCCTTGCTCGGGGTGAAATGATTAAAAAAAAAAAAAAAAAAAAAAAAAAAAGTAGGGAGGTGTAAGGGGTGGGGTGGGATGTGATTGGACTTAATGCTTATTTTGTACAGAATATTTTTGCATTTAAGCAGAGTTTTTATAACTTCTCTAATTTTGTATATTTAACCTTAATTTTGGATTTAGGAAATTGATTTTTTCTATTAAATTTTTAATTTTAATTAAATCACATTTTCTGGTAAGATTTAATGTAAGAGGTAAAATTTAATGTTAAAATTTAAGGTAATAGATAAGTAGGTAATAGGTGCGTAATAAGTAGAATTTTATGTAGGAGGAAAGATTAAATGTTAGTATTTAAGGTAATAGATGAATAGGTAATAGGTATGTGTGTATTTAAAGTAATAAGTAAATTTTAATGTGTGCATTTAAGAACAGTTTTATAATTAATCTAATTTTGTATATTTAACCTTAATTTAGAGTTTAGGGAATCAATTTTTTCTATAGAATTTTTAATTTTTTTAAAAAATTCTTTTAAAAATTAGATCAGTTTGTGGTGTATGTAGGAGTGTTGTTAGTACAATAAAGGTGTATCATTTCTAGGGGTCCTAGCTCTGGTTTTTGTAGTATGTTTTAGCATGATTGTAAGGTTAGTTCTTTAATGTACTTGCAGTTTACTGTGGTTTCATGCCTCTGGCTTAAAAGCTTGTTGCCATTCATATATTTAATGATTTCAATTTTTTCTTGAAGACAAAGAAACATGGTTCCTTTATAGATTTAGCTGTTCTTGATTGTTTGAGGATTTTCCATTTAACTTTAGGCGTTTTATTTTTGTCTTTTAACTTTCAAAAGTATTTGGAGAGAGACGTCATGTTTAGTTTTTCTTTGTTATTGAAGGATGAGAGGTGAATTTAAAATTGCTTTTTAAATATGTTCATGGTATTTCCGATATATATTTTTTCATCTTTAGAATTCTCCATGGATGAAATCAAACACATATATATCAGGGATTTCATTAAACATTTATTGGTCATGGGACATTGGTTTGGGTTTCTACAGTTACAGAAGTTGTTATTATGGGGCAGACTGGTATTAGTGTTGGAGTTATTTTTGTTATGTGCTTTTAATATTTTGCTGTTATGTACTTTAATTATTTTTTCTAGATTGTTGGAGCAGCTTTAGTTTAGTAATATTGTATTTTTACTGAAGATTTTGCTTAGAGGGTTATTTTTAGGAAAATGCTTATCTATTAGTTTAAGAAATTTATGTCCCAGCTTGAGGTTAACTGATTGATTAAAAGAAGGGTTATACCATATGATTTTCCTGTTTCTATTTTTGCTTTTTGAGCTCTTGAATTTTTCCACAAAGTTAATTTTGGATGATTGATATCCGCTTTCTTTAAGGATTCTGTCGTAAATTGCCTTGTGTTTATCGAATATTTCTTTATTGGATGAGTGTGTTAATACAGCATTTCACTGATGATGGGATATGCTTGATCATGGATGGTGGGTGATTAGAATTGGGGTTTATATATATTGGGTTAGCATTATTTTTCATATAAGGTCAGAAAGTGTTCAATACTAAGTCTAATGTTATGTCTAGGAAGTCAACTTGCTTGATATTGGGGTTAATTACTACATTAAGACCAAAAGATTTAAAGACTTTATGAATTAATTTTCTAGTTTTATCAACCTTACCTCCAGTAGATTTATTTATTATTATGAGTCCGTCATCTCTATATAGTCCTATATGCCGTGAGGTTGTACAATAGGAATAATCCGACCAGATCTGATGAGTTATATATATATATATATATATATATATATAAAACTCTGTTTGAATTTTTGGGATGAAGAGTTATCTTTATTTGAATGATTCATATTTAGACTATTTCATTTATGTTTCAACTGTTGTACCTTCCACCCTTCCTCAGGTATATATTGTTCTGACTAACCTACGGGGAATTCTAAATTGAACTGTTTACTTAATATATGAAGGTAGACATTTGATACCCTTATATATATATATATATATATATTTATTCAGAAATTATAACATGGATATGTTACAATATCACTACAAAAGTAGCTATTTTGTTTCGACACTTCTTGTGTCAAGTAAATAAACCAGCTCACTTGACAAGACACAAGAAGTGTTGAAACAAAATAGCTACTTTTGTAGTGATATTGTAACATATCCATGTTATAATTTCTGAATGGATATTATTAGCTGTACTTTGTATTGAGCACTTTTTTAAAAATAGTGTCCCTTTGGACAAGGAATATTATTCCACCCATACTTGTGTATATATATATATATATATATATATATATATATTCTTCTTTAATCAGAAATGGAAAAACTAGGAAGGTAAATTCCAAAAACCTGATCCTAATTAATATTAAAATATTTTTAATACTAAAAAAAATACAGGAAGAGAGCTTTTTCTCTATACACTCTTTATATTCCACCACTTCCCTTTCGATTCTGTTTTGTTTAACCCAATTCCCAATTTAACGACCTCCCATTTCCTTAACGCTTTCTGTCTATTAAGCTAGACACACCAATCTCCCATCTCTTCACTTACAAAGTAGAAACCAAAAATAGACTAACCTTTAAAAGAATTTTTTGTGACATATATTTTCTCAAATCTTAACCGTTATTTTATTTTTGTTTTTTTCTTCATCCTGACTTTCTTCATTTTGAGATGGAACGTTGCTGCTGAGGAGAGGTGAATTCTCTCTCAGGGATTTCATGTTGAAATGTTCATTCAGCATTTTTGAATTTTGAAAGATTACTTTAATTTATATATATATATATATATATATATATATATATATATATAGGGATGAAATTAAAAATTAATATGAATTATATATTGAGAATGATCTGTATAGACTGATACTATATATATATATATATATATATATATAAGAACTAGATGATATCTCTAGACATGAACAGTCTGCACTCATTATTTTCTTGATGTTAAGTTGAAATTCATCAAGGAAGGCACCATAGTTCTTGTTTATCTAAGCACCCTTGATCCCCTCCCGGATCATCCTCAAGGGTGAATTGCAAAAAAACAAACTTAATGTAACTGATTGTTGTGATGGTAATTTTTTTGTAAACATGCATCAACATAACTGTTATAATTATCTTAATATTAACTGTTGTAGCCACAATATTTTTTGGGAACAAGCATTTACAATGCAAGGGAGCAAATCAATAATAACAAAAATGTAACATATCATTAAACATCAGTCAAATGTACCCTAAAACTTCGCCAGAACACTTGCAACAAATTTTATTTGGTGCCAGCTGGCCACCCCCAACACAGCAGGTCTCGAGAACTTGAAGTTTTTGTTTATGACTTTCTTGACACAGTATATTGGTGCAATCAAAAAGCACCTACCTGCATTGCAAAGATGGACAGAAATGTTGTGTGATAAAATGTGTATCTGACAAATGGAGTGCAAGATGTCCTGATAACATTGTAGTCACCAAGCCAATACATGTACCCACCATCCTGTGAGAGACACAATCTGCTAAAGGACACTTAACGACACACAATGCCTGTGCCCTCCAAAACACTAGCTGGCAGACAGAGAAGAGCCATTGTATATGATCAAATTGGTTGTGTCAAATCCAGCATAGAATATAATTAGCCTTACTTGCCCACCAGGATCCATGGGGAACACACCAGTATTTATAAGTTCATTCAGGATTCCTTTATCTTGCTCACAGCCAAAATGCATTTGATTACAGTATATGATCTGAAAATTGTGCTTAAGCATGAAACAGACTGTTCACTCTTAGAGTTGACTTCAGTGTTTATATATATATATATATATATATATATAAGGTGAGATAAATTTTATTTTTTATTTTACATCTGTTTTCTTTTTTTTTTTTTTTGTTGACCCAACAGTGCTATACTCTCTAACTCTAAGTAGGGTCAGTTGGACACCATTTTTGGGAAAAAGAGCACCATGACATAATTCACTCTGCCAAAAATTAGGAAGCGGCATACTGTATTGTTTGGAATTCATGCTAGAAGCTCCAGTACAAACTTTTCAAAGTGTTTGGGTGTCAGTCTGAGGGCAGTGCTGAGGATTCAGAAAGAGTTGGATGAGTCAAATGGTGATTATGAAGACATGACAGCTTGGCAAACACTCTGATTGTTCCCATAAAAAAAGATCACTTGAATTTGTTAAAAAGAGCATCACTCAAAACTGAGGCCTATATCAAGTGCCTTGAGGAGATAGTGCTACCCTCCTGGGTCAAGAGGATGGCTGCTGGAAGATCCTATATCTGGTAACAGGAATCTGCACCATGCCACACAAACAGGAGAACCCAGTCATGGCTGTCAGACTTCTTTGACTACATCACCCCTTACATTTAGCCACCAAACTTCCTAGACTAAAAATCCCCTTTATTATTATTATATGTGAGGCACAGTTGAGCAAGAAACCCATAAAAAAAACCTTGTAACACCAAAGATGAACTGAAGGCAAAGATTTAACAAGATTCATCAACTTAAACAAGGAGATAGTCCAGAAGAGAAACACGAGATTCCAAAGTCATCTGGAGGCCATTGTTGAAGCCACTAGCAATTTTATTGAAAAGATTTACTCTTTAGTATTTCAAGATATTTTTGTCTAATTTTGATGAATATATCTGTTGTGTGCATTGTGGCACAGTGGATATTGACTCGGAATGACAAATCAGGGAGTCGAGTTCAAATTCCAGTTGAATTCCTTGCATTCACTTATGTACAAATACCATCTCTTCCCTCCAGTTATAGGTTAAATAATAGGACAGATTGGGTTCTATAGCCTTGGCTAGCAACCAGTCTACCATAGAAAGCAATGGCAATGTACTGCGGGATAATCTTCTACCTAGTCAGTCATGCCTCTTTTGAGACATGATCACCCAAAGCATGTATCACGTATGGCACTTAGCTGATATCTGTTAAAATGGGATGTAGTGTTATTTTGGCATAATTTAGATGACAATTCATCTATCGTACACTGTATATATATTTTTCTCCTTCCTAATTTCTTCTTTCCTTATAATAGATTTTTACTAACCAAAACCTAGATATTTTTCTTCTTTCATTTTTTATTTTATTTTTGGAAGAGTTTATAATATTCAGATCAAATAAGGCAAGTATGAATTACTTAAAATGCAACACAATAACATTTACATTTTATATATGCAAGTTAAATGCATCTAAATGTTTTTTTTGTTTTATTTTTTATGTGCGTCATTTTGCAGTAGGTCATTCATGTTCTAGTGTTTTCTAGACAAAATCTCTTCTGCGAACTTGGTCTGTGAAGGCACATCCAGTTGGCAAGTAACAAACATGTCAGTAAATAAAGTATTTCTTTGTCTTGGAAATATCAAGTGGAAAAGAAAAATTTCAAATATCACAAGTCATTGTTTCATTTCTTTATAACAGACATAACAATATAATCATATATGAGGTCTACATTTTACATATATATTTTGAAAAATGAACTTAATGTCATGTGACTCAGAAGGAAAATACTGTATTTACACCATAACAAAGAAAAAGATCAAATATGATGGGAAGGAAAGTTATAAAAAATCTGTCTAGTAAAATAAGGATATAATCTCAATCCAAGATTTAAAGCAATGCAGTTAGAGAGTATTAAATTGTTATCATGCTTTAAGCAGGCAGGTCACTTGATATATAAATACAATTCTTTTTTTCTGTTTCTAAAAATAAGCAAATAAAAAAGTGGGAGGCTTTAATTTGTTTAAGAAAGCAGACAAATATGAAAAATAAGAAATATTAAAAACATTATAGCATATATGTATCTCTTATCTATTTTATTTTTCAGTGTCATTTGCTTTCAGGACATAGATAATCATGGCTCTTCATAGACTCCTTTTTCATTATTACATGGGAATTGCCATAAATTTTTGGGAAAGATAGTTGAGGGATTTCCCATTGTTTTCTTCAAAACATCTATTTATACATATACAATAAAAATCCTAAAATTTGTGTGTGAGGGGAGTGGGTTTGTGCATGCATGTTTATTTCTAGACAATTCTATCTAAAAGTTGTGTTTTCTTGGTCTAACATTTTTTCCTGATATGAAGTGGAATGATTATATTAAATCAATTGCTGGGTCTGTAACTAGGAAAGTTAGTTCCCTGTATAGTGCTAAATAACTTTTCTTGCTAGAACCTATCTTGCACCTTTATAAGTTTATAATTCATCCATGCATTGAATAATACTGCCATATCTATCCTGGCACTTTTGCCGTGTATTTAAAGATTCTTGAGAGAAACCAAAGAAGAATTTCTAATGTCATCAATACTTACTTGGCATTTTGGCTACAGTCACTTCCCTACTTCTGTAACATAGCATTCTTGTGCATTTTCTATACAAACTTTCATGAAAAAAGAAAAATATTCAAAGAAGAGAGAACAACAAAAAAGCAGGAATTAAGAAAACAAAAGACTACAACTGACATTGCATTTAAGTTTTTAAAAATGAAAATTGACTGGAAAGTAAGCAAATGGAAAAAAAACTTCTACAAGAAAGAAGTACAAAAGAAGAAATTGTTAGCATAGTGGTTCCATTTTGCAAAATGTTCAACTCATATTATAAATCATATTTCATTAATTAATATATACTTTTCATGTCCACTTCTGTGCAAATGAATTGAAATAACTGTTTTAGTTTCCTTCACCATACATCTACTTTAGACCCACTGGAGTAGCAGGGTGTAATCAATTTCTATTTTTTCCTCAGATTAGGCTATTTGCAGTGGTGTGCAGTAATATGAATTTATTTTTGGAGTGTATGATGAAATTTGTTTGGTCTTGAAAAATATTGCGTCATCTGATTATCATCATGTACAGACACTATTGTCACGACTGTTGATTTGTTGTTCTGTGGTCATTGTCTGTGATGCATATAACTCCAAGGAAGTGTATAAAAATTGTAATACTATATAAACATACTGGCAAGCCTTACAGAGAGACCATGGATATTGTTGGTATCAGCCTTTCAATTGTCAGTCGTGTCATTAAGGCAGAGAAACAAACTGGATTAATCAGTTCAAAACATAAAGGAAAATACCGTCAGAAGAGAAAAACAATGCCAAGAGATTATGTATATGTGATCAGGAAAAGTGTGAAAGATCCTCAGAAGGCAATTAATCTGCACAAAGAGGTGTGTGTGTGTGTATGTGTGTGCATATACAACTGATGTATGGTGAAAGAAAGAAAACTTATATATTTATAATCAAATTTACCACAAGCAAGGTAGTAAAGTCATAATGACAGAAAGTAAATCAGCCCAACAAAAAACTCTTAAACTCCTCAGCATTTCTTTCTTCAACATTCATGGTATTCATACCAACTTTTGCAGTATGAAATTATTTTTCTTTAAAAAGTTCTTAGACATCCTAGGCATCTACAAATTTCGTAAATGTGGCCACTCTTTTCTCTAATAAGACAAAATTCTTTCAGTTTTAATGAATATCATGTTTCATAAATGCAATTACCTGAGAGGGAACTATGAAGCTCTTGGTCATTATTTTGCTGCCAAGATGTGGTTAGACAACTAAAATTGTTACAGTTTTAATAAACTATAACATATTTTGTAAATGTGGCCGCTCGTTTCTCTAATAAGACAAAATTCTTTCAGTTTTAATAAATATCATGTTTCATAAATGCAATTACCTGAGAGGGAACTATGAAGCTCTTGGTCATTATTTTGCTGCCAAGATGTGGTTAGACAACTAAAATTGTTACAGTTTTAATAAACTATAACATATTTTGTAAATGTGGCCGCTCGTTTCTCTAATAAGACAAAATTCTTTCAGTTTTAATAAATGATAACATATTTCATAAATGCCACTACCTGAGAGGGAACTATGAAGCACTTGGTTATTATTTTGCCACCAAGATGTGGATAGATGACTAAAATTGTTTCAGTTTTAATAAATTAAACTAATCCTACCTCTGCAATCCTTTTCTTTGATTTTCAATTCCTAGCAACCTTCCACTCTTTAGGAATGTCCACAGACAATTCTTACATGCATTTCTGTCTCTCCCAACTAAACTCAGTCAGCTATTTCTTCTTTCTCTACTACTCCCCTGTCTCTCATTACTTACATGGAAGAAAGTATTTCTGATAATATCGGCAAGGCCATTTTTTCCAGCACTCTTTGTGAGCCACTAAACTTATAAGGAGCCATCCTCCCATAAAATACCTCTCCCATAGGGAGAACTGTAATTACTCCCTGTTATCTGAAGTGTCTCCATCTGTGAAACAGTAAAATGATTTATGTCAGTGAACATTATGGATAAGTCTGAGTAAAAAATAACAATAGACTAAACATATACCAAACAAAATATTTATTCTATTGAGAAAAAATATACAACATAAAAGACTTTTAACTTTTGTGAAACTTTTATTTTTGTGATTGTTGTTATAGAACAATGAAATTGTTTTCTTTGAAAAATTCCAGTGTTTGGTATCAGAAAAAGGACAGATGAGACCTAATTGTCTATCCACATCTTGGAGGCAAAATAATGACCAAGAGCTTCATGGCTCCCTCTCAGGCAGTGGCATTTATGAAATATCTTACCATTTATTAAAACTGAAACAATTTTATCTTATTAGAGAAAAGAGTGGACATATTTACGAAATATGTTATCTGAAGTATATATGGCTAATGACAAGTGAATATGTGTTATTGTAACAAGATAAGGAATTTATTTACAAATTTATACATTTGAAGTTTCAGTTGCTTGTTTCAGGACAATCAAACATTAAAGGGTCATAGTTTTGATGAATTGTCAAGAAGATAAAATGCTCATATTAAGTTATCAGAAATGAAGTAATGTTCTCAAATGCTTAAAACAAATTGAGAGAGTTTATTTCTTACATAAATGTTATACAATTAAACTGCTTTTCAGGTAGGCTTCGAATTCATTAATTTCTTGACACTTTAGAGGTACATGTCATCTCTCCTTAACTCATTAGTGGCCAAATTTTTTTCTTGAATTTTTTGCCAAAATATACAAATATATTTATTACTAAACCTCTAAAAAATTTCATAGCATTATTCTAGGAAAAAAATAAATTTTTGTTTGGTCCTTATTTTTTTGGCTTTATAGGACAGTTAGATTATTCATGTATACTATATACAAATATGAGTAAGATATCAATACTACTTACCAATAAAGTTTTTCCTTGAAAGATAGATGAAACTGAGTTTATCTTTTTCTTTAAGATTTTCACTCTATACTGAAAACTGAGACATCAGTGTTGCCAATATACATCAGACAGTTAGTGATATATTTGAAAGACACTTCATTCTTTATGACTAACCAAAGATGTATCTGACAACTGCAGGAATTGCTGAAATATAGTAAATTGTCCTTCTGGTTCTAAAAAAAGACTACGGGCACTAATGAGTGAAATTCAGAATGCCACAAATTCTATTAACATTGTTTTAAAAAAGTAAAATGCACATGAAACATGATTAATCAATGAAAATCAACCAACACAGAAATAAAGATACCAGAATTTCATTTTTCTTTCTCTACATTTCTCATTCTTTGATGAAGCTTTAATAGATTGATAAACGTTTTCTGTTTGTTCATTATTTTATTATATATATAGCAGTTTACATGATAAAATGATTGTTTCCAATTACTTTAAGGCTTATCATGTGAATTTTATTTCTGATTTGACAGGTACATATTTTGGGCAGACCAAGGCACAAAGACAATTGAACGCTCTAAACTTGACGGAAGCGACCGCCAAGTGCTGATTAACTCTAGTCTTTATTGGCCCAACCAAATGGCTATCAGTCATGCCACTACCAGGTAGGTGACATCATTATAATTATAATTTATTGATGGGTTTTTGTTAAATAGAATAAAAGCAAGTAGATTAGTGGATTTAATACAATTAAATATTCTTGGTACAAGTCTTTTATGCATATATGTATATATATATATATATACTAGCAGTATGGCCCGGCATTGCTTGGATGTAATGAAAACATTCATATATATATTATCAATTTTCTGCACTATTGTAAGAACTGCAATCTTGAAATTTCTGAATATTGTTTCTTATGTCTTTGTCTATGACTGTATCAAATTTGATTAAAATCGGACCACTCCTTCTATAATCCGATTTTTTCCATTATCGATTTTCATTGGGGGATACCTCAACACAAAACCTAGCTAAGAACATTCGCAGATGCTTATAGTACAACTGTGTAAATTTTCAAGGAAATTGGTTCAGCCATTTTGAAGTCTATAGGTAACGGATACACACACACAGACACAGTTCCATTTATAAATAAGTTTATATATATATATATATATATATATATATATATATATATATATATATACACACACACAGGAGTGTGCACTACAATCTGGAAAAATATATACTGAAAGAAAAAATGTGTTTATTTAGAGTGACAAGTATTTACATGACAAATTGCTTTCAGACATTGCTGTCTGATCTCTCCTCCAGCATATTATTTAATCCAGCCCCTCCAGCTTCAATCACAGCCTGCACAGGAGGCCAAAGCCTCCTACAGGCATTGGTCACCTGCTCCCTGGACAAGTTGGCCATGGCCTCAATGATGGCAGTCCTCAGGGAGATGACAGTAATGTGTGCACATTTGTTGGACTGTCTTTCAAGTACGCCCCATAGGTAATAGTCGCAAGGATTCAGGTCTGGGCTACTAGGGGGTCAGAACTCCTTTGACCAGAACATGTCCAGTTTCTCATCATACCAATCCTGGACTAAATTGGATGCATGAGCAATCCATGGCTTGACAACATTCGTCGTGACATGCAGGTAGACCTCCTTCATCATGGTCTGATCTTTGTCAAAGAAGTGGAGAGGCATGATGTTCCCTCTATCAGAGATAATAACATCAGAGGTCCTGTGTTTTTCTCTAAGGAGTCAGGGACTCGCCCCCAGACTCACCAGACTCTTTGAAGGTCTTGCCAATGTCGTACACAGTCAATTTTGGGAAATAAAACAATGTGCGGCTACAACATAGGGCCACAATAATTGCAGTATGGTGCTCGAGTTCACTGGACATTTTGCTTAACTTGTTCTTAATTCTACAGATTGTTGTTACACAAAACTGAAACAAGAAAAGACAATGATATATTTAATATGGTTGTCATTTTATGCTCAGTTAAAGTTAGTCCAGATTGTAGCACATACCCCTGTATATATATATATATATATATATATATAATCCAATATTGATGGCATGGCTCAAAGTTTCATGCACTACACAATCATCAGTTACACTGTCTCTCAAGTACAAACTGATCATTTAAGAGATTTTAATTTAAGTTTACTCGACATTAATGAGAGTTAAATCTTATAATGTTAGGGTACTATTTTTTTAATTTATCAAGAGTAAAACTTAAGTAGACAAAAATTACATAGAGATAAAAAATTAAAATTTTAAATTAAAAAGTAAAATCATTATTAAAATGCAGGGAGATGAATTCAAAGAGGTGCAATTAATAATTATTAATAGTAATATTTGCGGGGAAAGAAAGAAAGGAAGAAAGTAAGGGAGTGAAAAAGAAAGAAACAAACATATAGAGGAATCTGTATCAATCAGGATTTAAGAATTTAAGTATTTTTTCTATGGCAGCATGTGGTCATTAATTCCGTTTTTTGTTAAGTAGATTAGCATTATTTATATGACTTAAGATGGCAAGTTTTTTCTAAAAGATATAAGTTATATCTGTTTTCTATAATATGTATATTTATTCATATATATTAAATTAATAGATCAGTTAATACTACATTGAGCACCGTTTTATTATTATCTGAATAATATTCTTATACATGTGTGTCTTTCTATATGTATATTTATTAATTCATGTAACTATATATATATATATATATATATATAATCATAGTTCTTTACTGCTCAAAATACTAGTTGAAACTGACGGATAATGACTTGAAAAGTTTATAAAAATAGGAAGAAGTCCAAAATGTAAATATAAAAACAAAAAGATAAAATAACTGATAGAATAATGATAAGATATGAGAATTTCAGATAACGCTATGATGGTCAAAGAATATATCACCTGAAATTTAGTGTTAAAAACTGTAAGGATGAGGAGATTAGTTCAAATAACTGATAGAATAATGATATTCATTAATGAGAGAACCTTGGATAATACTAAGAAGGCCAAAGAATAGATCAGCCAAGATGTGGTGATAAAAACAGCAAGGATATGTAGAATAATTCAAATAACTGATAGAATAATGATATTGACTAATGAGAGAACCGCGGATAATACTAAGAAGGCCAAAGAATAGATCAGCCAAGATGTAGTGATAAAAACAGCAAGGATGTGTAGAATAATTCAAATAACTGATGGAATAATGATGTTGATTCATGAGAGAATCTTGGGTAATACTAAGAAGGCCAAAGAATAGATCAGCCAAAATGTGGTGATAAAAACAGCAAGGATGTGTAGACTAATTCAAATAACTGATGGAATAATGATATTGACACATGAGAGAATTTCAGACAATCCTAGGAAGCCTGAAGAACACATCATCTGAAATGTAGTGATAAACAGCAAAGATGAAAAGACTTTTTTTTCTTCATATTTTTTTTTTTTAGTCTTTTACTTCTTTTTAGTCTTTTACTTTTTTCTTTGACTTTGGTTATTAGTATTTTTTTTATATTATGATAATTATCCTATTTTATTCATTTATTCCATTTCCATCTTTTTTATTAATAAAATTATTTTCCTTACCCCTTCTTATGCTATTCCTGCTATAATCACTTTTGAAAGTCTTATTATTATTGTTATTTTTTATGCTGCTATTATTTTTACTATTATTATTATTGGTTCTACTATTGTCATTATCATTATTCTCTTTGCTTGCATTGTAGTCATTGTGAGCTATTTATTTTACCATTGCCAAAACTGGCATTTCTTCTGTAATTGTAATATTTTTTTCAGTATTTTTTATTATCTCCCCTTGATTGGTTTTATTTTCTCAGAGCTAATTATTTTGCTTTGTGCACTGTAAAATTGTAATTGTCTTTCTTCTTCATAAATGATCTTTCAAACAGATGTGGTGAGTATATAATATTAGTGACCACAAGAGCCAACGCAATGACTATATGTTCAGTGGCGGATAAAATCGAAACTTGTGCTATCAGTGAGAACATCCTGATGCTCTCCAAACATTCTATTTACTGAATCAATCCTAGTACTGTTTTGTTTGAAAGAAGTCATTATTGAAACCCACTGAATTCAAGAACAAAAAATATTCCTTTTAAAACATTATAAATGCTGGGATACGTGACTTGCATAACAGTTGTTGGTGCAGAAAATAGAATCATCATATCGAGTTCAAGTTCCCTCCATATCTATTGCATTCACTTTCACACAAATATGCTTGGAAAAGGTTTAATAATTATACAATCTAATCAGTACTGACCTGGAATCTTAGCTTCAATTACTTCCCACCACCACAACATAGCCTCGCTGTGCTTTTTCTATCAATGTTTTCATGGCAAGTGTTCTGATGAGCTGTCCTTTTAGTAGCTTGATTCTATGAATCTAAGCACAGTATGAGATTGACGGCTAGGTCTCATCATTTTACTGTTAAAATTGCTTGATGTAATTATAAGTTCTAAGCTAATAGCTTATTTTCTTGCCCTTCTCTTTGTGGAATTCTCTACCAGCTTCTTGCTTTCCTGTCAACTACAATCTTCAAAGATTTAACGGCAATTTCAATTGTCATTTCTTGTCTCCTTGAATCATGGTCTTTTAATGTCATCTCTTTCCACACTGTTTTCTCAGTTTCTTTCTCTCTCAGTAACCTTTTGCATCTTAGTGGCTTATTGCTTTGCTTGGGGTGAAATGATTAAAAAATGCACAATTCTAATCAAAGTTCGTATATCTTTCAAGACCTCTATTCCCTTTATTAACTATGCATTCTCTTTTCTTACAATTGATACTTAGTCCTTTCTTTTTGCTTTCCTTTACCACATTGCCTCAGACTCCCTGCAATTTCTTTGTATGTATGTTGTCATCACAGTGTTATCTGTGTACCTTGTAATAAATCCTGGTAGAAATTCTCTTAGAATTACCATACTAGACAATGAAAGTTACAATGGAATAATATATTTCTTCAAATTCAATTTATTTATACTGCTTTAAAATTGCTTTTAATTTCTTCTGATAATGTTTGAACAAATGTTGCTGAAAGTTATGGTGTTATTTTCATATAACAAAGGTTTCAGATTGCACAATGGTTATCAATGTGGAAATAAGAATCAGCAAACTGAGTTCAAATTCCAGCTGAAATCATTTGTGTTCATTTTACACTTTGGGAAGAGCAGGAGTTCCCTTCTACCATCTCATTGTCAGCTGTCTTAACAAAATGTCTTGTCACTGGGATGCCCTAATAGTAAAGAGAAAATAGATGAGTTAGCACTTGGGAAAACACCGCTGCCATGACTAATTTCCATAGCATAGCAGTAGCAACAATTAATTCAAACCTTTTCTCATATTTGATTGCTATAGTTGTTATTATCATATGCATGATGTTTCAGCCAAGTACTTTCTGGCTATCTTCATTTGGGATATTTTATTCGTTGATTATTGCATTATTTTTGTCCCTGTGATGCTGCTTCATCTGTGTTCCTGCAAAACATCTTCAGGTGCCTATTATTTTGGTTGAATTAGCAAAAGTAGTAAGAAGCTACTGCAGTAATCAAAATGTCTAAACCAGCTAACTTTGAATTTAAATTGTCTAAAAACAACACCCTAATATCCTTTGGAATAGTGGTATGAGTAGATATAAGCATTGTGTTACTGCCATCTAGTGGTCACGAGTGCAATCCCTCAATGAGGTAGAGAAACAGTATACTCTGGTTTAACAGGAGTAAACATGAACCAGCACTAGATAGACATAAAATACAATAATCAGCGCGTAAGATATCATATATAACTAAAAGGTACTTGACTTAAATCTGTTTATAATAATATCCATAACAATCAAAGATGAGAATAATAGTTAAAAATGTCAAAATATATTATTATAATTCTGTTTGTACCCCCTCACTTAGTTACAATGTTAGCATGTACATATATTATGCCCTGTCAATACCTCACAAATAATGGATTATTCTGTTTTGATTGAAGAAATAAAGAAAAGACATATAAAAAACATTATTTAAAAGAAAATAAGAAGGTAAGATGGAAGTGTTTAACATCTTTTTTAGTAAAATGAAAAAAGTTGTTAATTTTAAATATTTTCATTTGTATCCACTTATTTCTCTAAATGATGCCTGGTATTCACATTTATGATTTTTACTAATGTATTTTCTTAAAGTTGTTAAGCTCAAATATTAAATGATGTGATAGAGGAATCTCTAAGGATATTTTATTGTCATAGAACTTGCTATTAGCTTATTCAATCATTAACTTAAGAATTAAGATTCACCAGAAAATTCAAACAAGAAAACTGTGAAATTTTCACAGCTATCTCTAGTATTGATAATTCTGCATCTCAAAAACCAAGCAAAAAGTGGATATTGAGTTTCAACACAAGACACAATTTTATCAACTAGTGTTACAGAATGTGAAAGCCAGAACGAGAATGGTTAGCAATTGGCTGAAGTGCCTCATGGGTAAAACATTCTGACAATGTTGGATTGTCTTTGTCTGGGTTTCGAGTATAAGTCAATAACAGCATAAATTCAATGAAGGATCTCAATAATTCTTAAGCATTGATATGCCTCCCACACCCAGGTTTGCAACTGGCTAAAACCTCCTGTGGAGGGATACTGAGTCAACATGTGACATGTGTTCCTGTGGCATTAGTCCTCCTACTATCTTTTAGAATCCAAGCTGTTACTCCTAATAAAATGAATAACAAAAAGAAGTTAGCCTTTTCATTGTTACCATTTTATATAGTAGTGTAGGAATCCAGAGACCACATAGAATGCCAAACTAGAAAATGTAGAGAAAACAAACTTGTATATATACAAAATGCTTGCAGTTTGTGTACTAAGTCAACTTGTGTTTTAAGAAAATCAGTTGAAGTGATATTGTATCATTATGCGCAGACATATAAAAGGAAATATTCATTTAGTCCACTAACTACATTTGTAACATTATTCTTTAAGTGAATAATTATCGTCTAATGATATATATCTCAAAACTAATGTGTTTGATGGTAATTTAATGTCTGAAATATTGGACTGAAAAATTGCTGCCAATTTGGTACATTCATTAAACTATGTCTCAGTAAAAAGAAATAAATACAGATATAGGAAAGAAGACCAGCCAAGTTATTATAAAACATTCAACACAACTCATAAATAATATTTGTAGTGAATATTGGATAATCTTTTCACAGATGAAGAAGAGATTTAAAGAAACTGAAATGTAGTTCTACAGAAGGATGCTGAGAATATAATGAATAGAACATGTAAGCAACAGCAAAGTTTTAGAGAAAATGGAAACAAAAAGAACACTTATACTTAACATCAAGAAGAAAGAGTTGATAATTTCTGGAGTACATAATTAGGAAAATTTGAGACTCACACAACAGATTGAAGGCAAGAGAGTCATAGAAAAAGAACACATAACCTACCTAGTGAGTTTGACTAAATGTATGGACGTATAATGTTTTAAAAAGATAAAAAGGCAAAATTTATTAAAAGCTACAAAGAGGAAATTGTGGAGAGACATGATCACCCACATCCTGAAAGATAGAAGATGTCACAGCATGTATGATGTGTGAACAGTCCTAACACATTCTTTTAAATTTTTTATCCACAATTACTATGTATTGTTACATATGAAATTGGGATCAGTTTTGCATCTTTACTGTGTAACAATCTAAACAGTGAATCTTTTCTTCAGTTATTTGCATATGTGGAGGGCCTGTCAGTCAGTTAAAGTGCCATACGTGATACACGCTTGGGTGATCATGTCTCAAAAGAGACATGACTGACTGGGCAGAAGATTATCCCGCAGTAGGTTGCCATTGCTTTCTGCGGTAGACTGGTTGCCGACCAAGGCTATAGAACCCAATCTGTCCTGTTATTTAACCCATAACTGGAAGGAAGAGACGGATTAATACCTTTCCCAAGGGTATTTGCGCGTAAGTGAATACAATGGATTCAACTGGAATTCGAACTCGGCTCCCCAGTTTCTCGTTCCGAGCCGATATCCACTGTACCACAACGCACATCCTTTGGCCTGTATTGACCTTTAAAAATTTAGCCAAGAAGAATACAAAGTCAGATAAAGGGAAATATAGGTTGCAAGATTGTTTCACTCCAGTCTTCCAGAGGGGAAAGTCTTGTCTGCTTACCTTGTAAATCAGCATTCCACATTCTGGTTTTTACCTGGTCTTTTATTTATGTCCTGTGTCTCTTCAAGACATGGTTAATTATCATTTGCCACAACCTCCTCCCTTCTATAGCTCTAAGCAAGGTTTGCATTTTATACTCCTCCCACTCTTTGATCTAACATATATTTACATGGACTGATTAAGTTGGTGGGTCACAGTTTCTCTTTGTCACTCTTGCTTTTAACATGCCCTGTTTTAAAATCTCCAAGCCTTCTATTCTCATTATCTTTACAGAAATTTTATTTATCCATTTGGTTTCACTTTTACTTATAATTTAATCACTGTTCTTACTGGGCATATGGAAAACAAATAAAGTAGTGAGTAATAGCAATTAACTTACTTAAATTTATATGACTAGATGATAAAACAAGGACAAAACTGAATGGTAAAGATACTTGAAGCAACAAAAGAAAAGAAATTGTGGAGAGCCATGATTTCTCACATCCTGAAAGAATATGGCATATAAAAAGTTGTAGTAGTAAATAGTCTTAAGTAGTTTGAGTTTCTTAGATATATCATTTTCCCTATTAATTTTTACTTGTTTTTCTTTCATTTCATTGTTGCATTTGTTATAAGATCATTTTTCATCCAAAGACCATTAAGAAAACAGAAATCTGAGACAGGAATAAAAGATTTTTACATTTTTAAATAGAAAGAAATAGAAAAAAAATTGTAACGATACAATT
Organism: Ascarosepion bandense; assembly: GCA_037127315.1. Taxonomy (NCBI): domain Eukaryota; kingdom Metazoa; phylum Mollusca; class Cephalopoda; order Sepiida; family Sepiidae; genus Ascarosepion; species Ascarosepion bandense. The sequence continues at coordinate 1,589,069 of JBBBDQ010000134.1, forward strand.
AGATTTCATTTTAACTATGTTGCCAGTTTTCATAACCAAATTAGTAAAGACACCATCCATGTTAGAGAGTTCCTAAAATTTTCAAACTTTCCCATTTTCTGTCTATATCTCTGAAATGAACAACCATCATCTTCATCATCATTATTGTTATTATTTGTAATTTTATTTCTAATCAATTTTGATTCAATATAAGGCTCAAGAGTTACTCAAAGTAGAGGGTTATAATGGTATGTGTGATATGGATGTTAGAAAACATAGAAGGAAAATTATCAAGACAAGGAGAATAGTGTTTGATCCTTGATTTGAAGAGGTTAAGATTGTAGTGTTAAGAGGAAGAATCTACACAAGTTCCAAAGGCTGACAGTTTTCAAGAAAAAGTTGTTTGACTTCTAGAAGTAAAGATATGAACTGGCAAAAACTAAAAATTGGTGTTTATTTCGAAATTTGTGAATGAAATAGTGATAGGCTAGCAAGATTGTATTCTTTTTCCTTTTTTTATAATCATTTCACCCCAATCAAGGTAGAAATGCCACTGGTGCACAGGAGTTATGGTGAGAGAATGAAATAGGTAGAGAGGATGTCAAAGAAAAAGATAGTTGGATGGGAACCAAGAAAATAAAAGATTACAATTGATGTTGCATTTAATCTTTTGGAAATTGTAGCTATCACGGCAGCAAGCAAATGGAAGTGAGTTCCATAAATGAGAAGTGCAAGTTAAAGTCGAAGAGGCAGTTACATTTAACTATTTTGATGGTAAAAGGGTGGGACTTGGTGCCAATCTAGTAGCACAAGTAAATACATGTGGTCAAGGTACCAGGAAGGGAAAAAGCTCATCAGAGCAGTTGCCATGATAATATTTATAGAAAAGACAGAGGGAAGCCTCATCACATCGGTGAGCAAGTGACTGAATATGGACTGCCAAACCAGGATCTATTAAACTGCAGATCCTCCTTTGGATTTTGTCAAGAATGTCAAGATGAATAGCAGGTGCACCTGACCAGATACGGCAACATTATTCAATGCACGAAAAAAATGGTAGATTTATAAATGTGCAAAATGGATTTTGACAAGAAAAACCTTCTGGACTGACACAGTGAACCAAACTTCCTAGCAGTAGATGCAGCTATGGATTCAGAGTAGTCATTCTATTTGAGATCATTTGAGAGAGTGAGGCCATGGAGGCACAGTGCATTGCTCTCTAGGATACTAGTATCATCCATTCTGATGATAGGCAGAAATGTTTCTCTATGGTAGTTAAAAGGGGAGCAGCTTCATTTTGGAGGCATTCAAATTTACTAGCCATTTTCTATCCCATCCAGTCACTGAATGGAAGTCCTTTTGAAGTGCAACAGCCAGGGTTACTTTGTCAGCCTTGGCAGACATCTTACAGATTAGGGCATAAAGGGTGGTGCCATCTGTATAAATGCAAACTTGGGAATTGATTACATCAGGAATATCATTAATGAAGATCAGAAAAAGTGTAAGATGTAGATTGAATCTTGAGGGATGCCTACATTTGTATGAAAGGATATGGAATCTTGCTTATTTAAAACAACCTTCATTTTATGATTTGATAGGAACAAATTGATTGAATCAAACAATTGTCTTAAATTACCATAGCTCTGGAGCTTTCATATGAGACCAGCATGCCAAACACTGTTAAATACTTTTGAGATAGCAAGAGCCTGGTATGTGTATTCAGTGATGGTTGTTAGCATATCAGTGGTAGACCTGGCAACATGGAAGCCATATTGTTTGTCAGAGAGAAGGTTGTGAGATGCCTAACTATTGATAAGAGCCTCAAATACCTTACCAAACAGAGGTAAGAGGCTAATATGGCAATAATTAGAAGAGTCAGAGGGCTTCTAAACTTCTTAAAAACAGTAACTACAGAGGAGAACTTTCAACAAGCAAAAAGAAGTGAGGCAATAGTTACGGAGTTTGGAAAGAACTGGAGCCAGCTCAGAAGTCCATTTCTTTAGGATGATGGCTGAAATTCAATCACCTCCACTTGCCTTATGAGAGTCAAACATAGGAATTATGTTAGAGACCAGAGATGGGTTTATATATATATTACTCAGTTAAGCCTCAGTTCTATGTAGGGAAAAAGGTTGTAAAGTAAAAAATATATCTTCATCTTGTGATCATGTAAATGATTTTGAACACTTTCAAGTGAGGATTGGACAATTCCAATCCAGATTGTTTTTTTGCAATTAGTTACCCCAATACAAAGTGCAGCAGTAACTCAAAGTAGAGCATTATTGAATGAAATTGTTGTAAGGGCCTAAAAGAAGTAGCTAGTAAGAAGTGCATATTATAAAGATATATAGGATAGATATTGTAGTAGTTGGAAAAGCATTCTCTTAGGAGTCTTAGGAGTCTTTTCCACAAAGTAACAGTTCTAGAGAAGAATCTGTCTGAGTGGAATTTACTTCTTATCAAAGGAATACAAAGAAAATGGGGATGATTTGATATCATAAACATGACCAATTGTTGCTGTGAAGATCTGAGCTAGTGGCACTTAGGCATGTAGCTCATTTGAACATTTGTCATAATAACAGCAGTAGAGTAGTGAGGCGCTAGCAATTTTTTATCTGCAGGTAAAGGCTTGCAAGATGGAAAATAATTCATGAGACACCAGTCAATTAATCGCTTTTGAAGTCACAGATAAACAGTGAAAACTGGGCAGCACCATCCCAGATATGGCAGTAACATTCTTGGTCTGTCCATTTTCAGCATGATCTGACATTTTGTAAATATAAAGCATGGTAGAAGGAGTAAGGTAATTTCTGGAGTAGTAGAATGAGCTGACCATTTATTTACCATCTTTAGCAATTGATTGTATATTTGAGTTCTCCTTGCACTCTATGGTGAATTTGACTCACCAAACAGAAGCTGTTCAAAGCAAAAGAATTTATGAAGAGTGTACCCATTTATGGAATGAATATCAGGATCTTATCAGTTTTATTTTTTACATAGTAGATCTTCCAGCCAAATATCATTCCTGTTTCTTTTCTCTAGGCTTGGGGTTCTTTGTTATGTTTTTTTCTCAGAATTACTTTCTCTTAGTTGGATTGCCTTTAAATGATTAAAGGTCACCAATCTGTTCAGCTATTTATCTGTAACTTAGAGGAAGAAGTGGATTCATGCTTTTTTTAAAGGCATTAGTGCAGATGGAATTCAAATAGTTCAAATTGAGACGTGAATTCAATTTGTTGAATTCATTTTCCAACCAGTTGTCACTAATGTAAACTAATATCCTCGTCTTCTTTATTATATTCTGATTGCTTTGGTAATTGCAGCCTGCAGAATTGTTTTTAGTTCAGATGCCAGTCAAATTCTGTACGTTTCTAGGAATTTCTAACTGAACCCATTATTTTATCTACAAGGATAGACCATAATTAAGATGTTGATATTCCACACTATTTCAAACAAAAGATTAAGAAGAAAGACCCCCCCCACCCCAGTACTGGAAAGAGAAATAACAGTTACTACACATAAGAAACCTATTCCCTGAAAATTTCTTTGAAGAGAAAGATATAAATTTCAACTGAAAGTATCACAGGATGCTTCGTCAAGAAATGTAAATTTCCTTGTAAGGTAATGACTAATATTACCATTAACCATAGAGATGAAACAGCGACTACACTTTGATCACAGATTGATGGCCAGAGAGTGAAGAAATAATTTCATATTAATTGATTTTTTTATCTAATTTGTCCTTGTGATATTGTCTGTTTCTGCAACTGATCCAGAGTATATAACTTTTTGCATCATCTAACCCTTAATAATATTTCCAGTGAAAAACAACATATCTGTTTGGTTTAGTATCCTCATCTTGATTGTTATAGCCACAATGATCCAGTTGTCTCTTTTGGCCTTCTTCAGGCATATGTAATATTCTTAAAGACAGTATTCTATTTAAATAAATCAAATAAATGGTATCCACTATGAAATGATTAAATTGCCATTTATAACAACAAAGGTAGAAATTAGAATTTTTTTCAATGGTAATATTTCACCAGATACTATGCAACTACCTCAACCACAAAACAGTCTATTATAAATATTGTACTTATTTAAGCAGACATAATAATACAAACTGGTCATCTAAAAATTTCAGGTGACTTAAATTTACCGTATCTACTATTATTAAGTGTAAACACTATAGGATTGAGAATTTTGAATATAAAAGTCTGATTTCAAGGTTTCTAAAATCTATTTCAATAACTTATATATAGTGTAAAATTATGCACTGACCACTTTTCTCTGTCCAAATATTTGTCTTACTCAAAATAGCAAAATAATCCTTTCATATATTTAAAATGAAAAAAAAATGTGTTTTATGATTATACACAAACAGGTTTGCTGGTCTTAGTTCTGATAGTAACAATTCCGCCTCTAGCAAACTTCAGTTGCCCATGATACTTAGCAGTATTTTCAGAATTTTTGAAGCAAACACTTTATTCAATCCACAGGGATAATCTTGTATATTTTGTATGAGTAAATTCATTAAGTGCAAACACCTTTCTGTCTTCACTTAACATCTCTTGTTAAAGAGAGAGAAAATGGTCAGCTCATTCTACTACTCTAGGAAATATCTGATATCTTATACCATGGTTTATAACTCAGTGTAGACTATAAATGGAGTATTGGTGCTCTTATATGGAATAGAGATGCTCAGTTCTCCTTTTCCAGCCTTGATAGAGTTCAAGGAAGTTCCACTTGAACAGCTTCTTCCTATGAACCACTACTCCATGGTGGGTGCTTTCTTAAACAATGCAACTTTGACCTGCTTAAGTCTAGTATTAATTATTATCTTATCCTCATGAATATCTTGTAGCGTTAATCATTATCTTCCCTACATATCATCATGGATATTCTCTAAGATTAACTGCTATCTTTGTCATATTACCACATGGGTATATCTCTAGGGTTAATAGTTATCTTTCTCATATATCCTAATAGATATACTTTAGGGTTAATTTTTATCTTTCCCACACATTTTCTTACCATTTATACAAGAAACTCTTTCAGTAACTCACTCAGTCAGTTAAGTGCCATACGTGATACACGCTTGGACGATTATGTCTCGAAAGAGACATGACTGACTGGGCAGAAGATTATCCCGCAGTAGGTTGGCATTGCTTTCTGCGGTAGACTGGTTGCCAACCAAGGCCATAGAACCCAATCTGTCCTGTTATTTGACCCATAGGAAGAGACAGATTAATACCTTTCCCAGGGGTATTTGTGTGTATATGATTGCAATGAATTCAACTGGAATTTGAACTCGGCTCTCCGATTTCTCGTTTCAAGTCAATATCCACTGGACCACAATTGAACAAAAAAATGTTAAAACCATTTATGCTGTCTTATAGGCAATGATTTATTTTCATCTCTGCAGTCTGTTTTATAGAGATCCAACATTTCATGTCTATATTTTACTATTTCTATGGCAAATATGCAAATGATCTCCACGAATTTCAGCAATTTAGGCTCTTATAAATAGGACTTGCCATGTTACTGTGTTTGATCATCCTCATTTTCTCCATATTCCAAATTTAAGCAAAGTTTCACTCAGCTTTTTCTAAAGAACTGCTACTTTGTGAAACATAATTAACATGGATACTTCCCTCAATTCTTCAGGCATATGTAATATTTCCCCAGATACTATGCAACTATGATGAGGACCATGGACATATCTGACTACTGGACATATTGGGCACGAGTCCGGGCCGATCCGTGCAATCATAGTGAAAATCCGGGCAAGGAAAAATGTCTTCATCAGAAAACAAACTAAACAATTCACAAAGAATGAAAGAAAGAAAGAAAAAAACAAAGAAAAAATCCAAATGAACGCAGTAAAAAACTGTTTATTTATTAATTTTGGGAGAAAAGACTAGTTATACTCAGAAAGTCTGAACCCGATTTCCAGCTTTAGTTCACGTTCTGTGCCTAATTTCCATTGGAATAACCGAAAAAATCCACAAAAAACAATTTCTAGAAATGGATGACACTGATGATGTCATCACATTGTCAACTAATAAATCTGGACAATTTTCTCTGTGCCCAGTGTTTTTTTAGCATCAGCTATGGCCCTGATGAGGACTCAAGTATGAATAGCTTGATAAACAAATCCGATGTTTACTTAATAAAACTCATAAATCACCTATACCAAAAAAACAAAAGACTACCTAAAAAACTTTAAAATGCTTTTTCCATGTCTGATAATTTGATATTGGTTGAAGAATGGCAAATCAAAACATTTTGGTCTTTTCACACAATGAACGTTAATTGTCTGCAGATGCAACTGTCCCTCCTACAACAATTCTTTAAAGTTTTAATCTTATGCTCATCACCTGATGGGGATTGAAGAACTGCCAGTTGAAATGTTATGGACTTTTCACACAAAGGAGAAGAATACAGTCCTAATAAGCAAGCTCTCCAACAGTATTTGACATCTCTTTGTCACACAATTACTGCAAATTCATTGGTCCAACCTTTGTTCCGATTTACACATTGTGTTTTGATAAAACTGTTTACATGATCAATAATGTTATCGATTGAAAGTTACAAAGAAGCTTGTCTTTTCACACATCAGATGCTTACAATGAGTAAACAATAAGATTATCAACAAGAGAAAAGTGGAAAAGTGTGAGGGTCAGGATGGGAAGAAAAATTACATTTCTTCATAAAACATATCAGAATAAAATGCTTCTGAAATTATAAGCATTATTCCATGGACGTTTAGAATTTTTATTTAATGGTAGAAATAATGCTTAGAAAATTCCATTTGTTTTAGAAGATGTACCATAATCTAACCCTATGTTGACATACCATTTTTTGGTTTACCAAATATATGTAGGTGGCCTTGGTATGATCTGCCATAAATACATATATTTACCCAAACATTATTTTTATCAGACAAGGTGATATTACTGCTAAGACAGAAGTGGGAGTGGAAAAGAATGAGAAGACTTTAGTGAGGAGAAAGGGCAATAAAAGAACAGGATTCAGTAAGACAGAAAATGGTGACTGATGCTGCATTTAATTTTATAAAGAATGTAGGTGGAAGAGAAACAAAAAACTAGAAGAGAGTTTCACAGGTAAGAAGTGCAAGTAAATATCAGAAATGAACTTAAAATTATGTTATTTACCAATATTGTAGTACATTTAAAATTGATGCAGTCAAGGTACCAATGAAGAAAACTCATTAAATAACTGCCATGAAAATACTTATAGAAAAAACAGAAAGAAGAAACATCATGGAAGTGACTTCAGTCAAGATGCCAGGTCAGGACTGATAACATTACAGACCCTTCTTTAAATTTTGTTGAGAATCTTGAAATATATAGCAAGAGCACCAGACCAGATATGACAGAGAGAAAATTACAGCTAGGGAGAAGTCAGGACATTGAATTAAATTTTTATCTTCTAGGATAAGAACAAGCTAACAAAGTGTAGAAATGGTTTACATGCATTCTCTCTAACCCTGAAAAGGAAAGCTAGTGGATGTATGAAATGCTATCTTTATATACAAATTCAGCACAAAGGCTGCATTTACCCATGCGTTAGGAAAACATTTTCTCTAAGTGACTTCTATCTAAAGACTTTGTCTCTGTACACACCAGTCTTTGGTACCTGGCCATTGAGTGTATACTAATTGGGGAAGAAGAAGTAAAGTTAACCCAAAATTATCAATATTTTTTTATTTTATTTTTATGCAGGTCTATACTTGAGTCAAAAGGTAAAAACTTGGTCAGTTTATAACAGTTTGAAAATATTGCTTTTAGTTTTGGGTCTTATCCTTGCCATAGATAAGGATTTATATTAAATTTTCTTTGTTTCTAAGAAAATTGTCCTGTTTTTTCATACTTTGTTTAGCTTTTGGAAGGCATCTTTCATTATTCTAATGTGCCTTCAAATTTTTGTTTCTTATTTTCTGTTGTCTATTAAAACACTTTCCAAATGGTTAAATTTCTATTTTTTCAAAATTTTGACATCTAACATTCATAGCTGGAAACTTGGGTTATTCCTCTTGCTAACAACCATATAATCTGATTGAATTAATGATTAGTCCTTTTTTCTCACTTGAGGCACAATAATATTTATCCTACTCAGCTTAGTCTGGTAAAAGGTCACCAATACAGAACACTCAGTGAGACATGATTCCTCACATGTATTTCACAGATATATACTCAATGTAGCTATTCTGGCACAAAGCCACTAATGTGTGTCATGCAGTGAGAATCATATTTACTAAAAGCTAATTTATCATTATTCCCTAGTAAGGTAATCTTTCTCTTTTCTGTGTTACTGGAATATTTTAATCTTTAATTCTGTGTTTATGCCTCCCCATCCCACAATCTGTTTGTCTTTAATGATTTGTTCTTTGGTAATTATCTAGGACAAAATCTGAACAACATATGCCAGGAAGAAAAATTGTCTGAAAAGCTTCTATCCCCTGTGGCCTATGATGTATCCTTGGTATCACATGAAGAGATAAAGTTACTAACACTGATAAAGCAAGCAACTTCTTCTCTACATAGTCTTTACTGAATAAATGATAGGTGTCTATAAAAAAACATCATCTTTGTTGAGCTAGCTATTGGACATCAACCAGCAGTACTACATTTCAAGAGTATCTGCAAAGGTACCTGAAACTCACAGGTATCAATCCCAGTAGCTAGGATTTGCAGCAGGGCTGCCATCCTGTTTAAGGAGGAGTCATGAAAGGTAAGAAAAAGCAAAATCAACTGTGGGAAATCAGAAGACAATTCATAAGCAGAAAGAGCAATCTCAAACTGTCATTCCACCTTCCAGTCTCATCTACCACACCTGAACTTGTTAAGCCACTCCAAACACTGCTTACAAAAAAACTGAAACTGAACAAGATAAATGGATCACTACTAATTATCCAAGATTTAAATTATTAAAGTTAATTTATGACAACTAAATTAAGTTGCATAGTTATAAGACTTAATCTTTAATCCCATGTCTGCTTAGGATATAAGTAATCATGACTTTACTATCTTCTTTTATTGATCTGTCCTCTTAGTAGTATTTTTTTCATATTCTGTAACACTCAGTAAGTCTCTGTGTCTTAATGGCTTTATTGTCTTGCTTGGGGTGAAATGATTTTTAAAAAATTCCTCTTATATGGGAATTGCTATTCATTTTGGGGAATAATAAGGTAGTTTCTTGTTGCTTTCTCCTTGAGATGTATATCTATTCTAAGTACAAATAACTTTGAAAGTTGATTGAAAAAAGAACATTACGAAAATAAAAAATATAAACTTTTTGTTGAAGACAATTACTTATTGTGTGACATGATATATCAATTTTTTGTGGCAATAATGAAAAGCCTTTATCTTGCTGAAAGAAATGACCCTTCTTGGAGATCAAAGAATTCTTTAATTCAGTATCATTTGCATAATACATACTAATGAGCTACCATTTCATGGCAGAGAATAGGCAGACAACAGATGGTGTAAAACAAGAAAAAAAACTGAGTAACCAATGATTTTAAAACTAACTTATGCAATATTGTCATGACAACAGTTAACTGTCTCATAGTTTTTGTAGATTTTGTGATACTTAGAGTAGCATTCTGTAATTATTTTATTCTCTTTTGGGAGTAAGTCAATTAGTAGCCATTCTTTCAAATCTCAGGTGTTTGATAGAATTCGCTTAACTTGAAAGAAGAGCCCACTTAGTCTTCACTGAAAAAAAAATCGCCAAATATGACCTTAGTGTCATTAGTGTCTAGATTAGATTAGGTGACTGAATTCTTAGCCAAAATTACAAAACTAATAAAATTAAAACTGTTTCAGAATAATTCGGATTATGATTAAATCTAATTTATATGGTAGATGTATACCAGCATTTCCATAACTTTGAAATTTGTATTCAGCTACACAATAGATTCAGAATATTGCATGAATTCTTTTTATCTTCTATGTTAGAATTAATAAATAAAAATGTATCAATTGTTTTTTTTTTCACCGCTAACAAAATCATTTACTGATATGATAGCCATTACAATAGATTCAAGTAAACTTTAATCTTAATGTCACACAGTGGTAAAAATGAAAAAACATTTTGTAAAGTTTTGGTAGGTTTTATAATGTAATATACTGCCAATTTAAGTTTTTCAATGGAGAGGATGTCAATACTTACGTAACATTATTCAGTACTGAAAAGTAAATGACTAGATTGAAAAATATACTGAAAAATGAATGAAGATTTTTCTTGGTTTTTAGAAAAATTGAAATCTCTAAACCTAAAGAAATTTCCTATGAAAAGGGTGAATTGCAAGAAAAGCCATCTGAACTTGGACAGTTGATTAACGGTTCCTGTTTGAAAAGTACAGCTTATCAAAACACAGGACCAGAGAGAGAATCTTGCATAAGCAAAATTGGGAATGATAAAATTGACTTAATAACCATGCTAAACAGACAACAAAAAGGGATTGCACAATAAATAGGGCCAGTAGATAAGGATTTCTTTGGGATTAAAGAAATTAATGGCCTCGACAAACATTGAGGAAGTAATCTTGTAAATATCTGATTTGAAACAGAATTTTCCTTACATAGGAAAAATATAAAATTATAAAATTTAATTAATGAGCACAATTTAATGCAAAGCTGAAGCAGTCAAATCAAATTGGTTAGAGAAGAACTGAGGTAGCAAGGAATATAAAATAAAATACCAAGGAAAGTGGAGAAATTGTTCATACTCTTTAAAGAATATTGGTGTGAGATGCTAATGAAAAAAGGAAACTTTTACTACCTGATGCTACCTAACAGTAGCAACACAGATAGTATAATGAACCAGTAATTTTTGCCTTATTATATGTACTTTGCTCTACATTTTCTTCATTGATTTTTGTATTCAGCATATTTTGTTTCTATTTTGAAGTGGCCAGTCTGTATCATTCTTCTTTTTCCTTGCTTATAGAATATATATATAATTATTAAGGAGTGAGAATGATAAAGGAATAGGGATTAAGATTACAGAAATACTGATTGACATTGCATTAAAGTAAAGCATGAAACCAGAAGACAGTTACACAAGTGATAAATGCTTAAAACGATAGATAATTGTGCATTTTGATAGCAATCCCTCTTTTATAGTTGTTTTATTGAAGACAGTTGACATGGCAATGTGATTAAGCATTTTAATATTTTTCTTGCATTCATACAAGTGGTTTCTTCTTTGGACATAGAGTTCACAAATGATTTGTGGATTCAAGTGCATTGATCTAATCTTTCATCTCCTATCAATGACGATTTGTTTGTCTTAATATTTAAATTTTGTATGACAACAGAAATGTTTTAATTCCCAAACACAGTATATTGTAGCCATATTCATAACTACTATTATTAAGAGATGGTCTCTTATTCTTTATTATTAAAGCTTCCATAATAGACATACATATATATATATATATATATATATATTCACACATACAGAAAACCTAATGAGAAAACATTTTATATACACACATCTTATAACCAATTGCAATCAATAATCAAGTAAATCCCACAATCAAATGACTACAGGTTATCTGACAATTCTTCCAGTGAAACCATCTTCAATGAAGCCAAGAATGATTATGAAACAGGTCTAAAAGATTTTTGACAACTTTCACATAAACACAACATTACACAAAGAAAAGCCAAAAGGATAAGTCTTATATGGTTCAAGCCTCTATAAAGTCTTATATGGTTCAAGCCTCTATAAAAATGTAAAAACAAACATAGGAAAATATTTATTAATATCATACACAAATATTCCCCCCATGCATCATGCACTCTTCACAAGATATTCAACAGAAGCACAGTAAGAACTAGCTATAATTGCACCAAGAACATGACACAAATAACAAAAAATGCAATAGAAAAACCAACGAATCCACACAAATTAAGCAGGAGGAGAGCAAAGAGAAAAACAAACCAGTTACAGGGGGTGTCCAAGGAAAGGCAAGGGAAGGATAGGAATACAGGTGTGATGACAGTTGCAAAGGTAGAGTGAGAAAAGAAAAGCACAAGATACACAGGGTGATATAGAAAGAATGAGGGAAGGACTGGAGTCAATAGGATAAGAAATGGGAATTGACATTGCATTTAAATTCCTGGCGGTTGTAGCCAACAGGAAAGCAAGAATACAAAAAGAAGTTCCAAAGATGGGAAGTGCAAAAAAAAAAAAGAAGCTGTTGGAGTAGAATTTTAAGCTGCATTTGGTAGATTTAACTTTAAAAGGGTAGGGCCTTGTTGCCAGTCAGATTGCTTGAGTAAATTCTTATGGAGGTGGTACCAGTGACCTAAGTTCACCAGAGCAGAAGACATGAAAATATTTGTAGAAGAGACAGAGGGAAGCCACTTCCTTTTAGTGAGAAAGTGGCTGGAGTTGAGCTGCCAGGTTGGGACCGGTCATATTACAGATTCTCCTTTGAAGCGTGTTGAGAACCCTGAGATGAACAGCAGAGGTGCCTGACCAGTTATGACAACAGTATTCTGTGCAGCATCGGATGGTTGATTTGTATATGTGCAAGATGGACTCGGGCAGAAAAAACTTCCTGGCCTGACGCAGTGACCCAATTGATTCAATGTAATGGTTCCACTTGAGATCGGAAGATAGGGTGAGGCCAAGGAGGTGCAGTATTTTGCTTTCAGGGAGACTCATTTGGTCAATGCTTATTGGGGACAGGAGATACTGCATGTGGTGGTTGACAGCAGCTTCATTTTAAATGTATTCAAATTTACAAGCAAGTTCTTACCCCAGTCTACCACAGAGTGGAGGTCCTTCTCAAGATCAGCGATGAGGTTATGTTTGTCTGCTATGCCAGAATTCTTACTGATGTGGGAGTAAATGGTAGGATCATCAGTCTAGATGTCTACTTGGGATTTGATCATGTCATAGAGATCATTTATGAAGATCAGAAAAAGCATCAAGCCTAGGATAGAGCCCTGAGGGAGACCAGCATTTGTGTGCTAGGATGTGGAGGCATGCCCATTGAAGATGACCTTCATTTTGCACTTTGATAGGAAAGATTGGATCAAACCAAGCAATCGTCCAGTAATATCATAAACTCATAGCTTGCGTAGAATGCTAGCGTGCTGGACCCTTTTAAATGCATTGGAGATATCTAGGGCAACAACTCGATCTTTACCTAACTTATCGAGGGCTTGATATATGTACTCAGTAATCATCATTAACATATTGGCAGTAAACTTGGCAAAGTGGAAGCCGTACTATCTGTCTGAGAATAGTTTATGGGCAGTAAGATGTTGAAATATTTCAACATTGATAATATCCTCAAATAATTTTTCGAAAATTGGTAGGAGGCTGATAGGGCAATAATTAATCCAATGGTTCCCCAGAGTTCTTAAATACAGGGACTATAGAAGAGGACTTCCAACAGGCAGGAAAACAGGAAGCAGAGAGGCATTAATTATAGAGAGTAGAGAGAAAAGAGGAGAGTTCAGGGGCATATTTCTTTAAGACAATGACCAAGATTTCATTGCCTTTGCTTGCTTTATGGGGGTCAAGTTTTGAAATAAGAGGAGGTTACATGAACATCTCTCAGTTGAGTCTCAGTTCTAAAAGGGAAGTCAAGTGTGGATACTCCAGATAAATCAAATGTGAAGTTGGAAGAAAATCTGTGAGCAAATCATTCGATCTTGTCCACAGATGCCATGATGACCCCAAATTTATTGATTAAAGGAGAGATGGAGGGTTTGTTGTTGATCAGCACACATTTGCAAAACCAAACTTGTGAGCAACTATGTGCTGCCTCATTCTCTCAGCAAACAACAGCTTAGCCTCATTCAGAATCCTCTTACAAATAGGTGCCTATTGTGGTTTTATGCATGGCTCTGAAATAGCTGGAAGTAGTGGTTTCTGTGGGTAATGGCAGCTGAGCAGGCAGGAAAGAACCAGAGGCATGAATGAGGTTTGCAACAGAACTTCCTGATCAGTATAAAAGCATTGATGCCAGCTTTTACCCAGGAAGAGACTTCAGAGGTGCAGTCCACAATGGGAAGACTAAACACTTTTTCCCAAGGGATGTCACATAGAAAATTGTGGAGTGAATTACAGTCTGCTCTTTAGTAACAGTAAAAAATTTCTGTTGGTAGTAGGCTCCTGCGGGGAGTAAGAAGGTGGAGAGATATTAATAGAAATAACAGCATAATCAGAGTTACTGAGAGAGCAAAGCTGCAAGGCTTGGCAGGAGTCAGGGACAGAGGTGAAGCATAAATCAAGTAGAGAAAGGTGTCCTAAAGGAATACTGGGGAAGTGTGTGGGGAAATCCACCACTTGCGTAAGAGACTGAGAAATAGCAAAGTTCCTGGCATGAATTCCAGCAGAATCAATGGTAGAATTTTCTAGCCACTTGGCATGGTGGGCAAAATATATTAGCAAATGGGTGGAAGGAAGTATTTTGTCAGAAATAGTGTCAAGCATGATGAAGTTGGGAGAGGAAGAGGAATGATACAGAAAGAAAACATAGTTAACTGAGTTGAGAAGACAGAGGCACATGTATGGGTGGTTAGGGGATTCAAAAGATGGCACTCTATCTAGAGGAAGGTATCCACTGATGCAAACCCCCAGACCATGCATATGTACTGAGGAGTCCTTCCTTAAGAGGAGAAGTAGCCAGGAATTGAGGGGTTAAGATTAGTCTCACAGAGTGCTCGGATGTCAAGGGACTTTTCGTGGAGAAAAGATTCCACGCTACAAAAGTTAGTATAAATACCACGGATATTTGTGAAGGAAATGTTGAGAGGTTTAGGTGTTTTACTTTGCCTGGTTTAGTTGTGTTTATCGATATACAGTTGTTCATGTTTGTTGTTATTGAGGAGAGACCTTGTGTAGTGGTAGCAGATGGTCATTGACTGAGACTTGCATTAGAAGGGAGCTGACACAGACTGCAGCAATGTGTGGCCCCAGGGTTGCCCACTGGAAGCACTTGCAAGGATACCTATTCATGCACGACATGGCACTGTAAGAACCATAATATTATACAAATATTGATCAGAGCCCCCTCTCTTGACACTATGCAAGAGTTAGGGCTCCTAATTACCAGTCAGAAGCAATAACCAGAAAACTGCTAACCAGTACTCTCACAATGAAGAGTGTTGTCACCAACTACACACATCATGGAAAAACCACAGAAAAACTAATACTGAGGTCTGAGGAGAGGAAGAGAGCCAGAGACCAGGGAACAAGGAATAAGCTTCTATTTCTATTCAGTAGAAGTAGGAGGAGTGTGAGCCGGGTGGTAGTAAAGTCTATCTACTCCAATTTTTAAAAAATTTGAAAAAATAAAAACTGTTTTTTGTTTTTTTTCTTAAGTTTTAACTTAGTAAATATAAATTAATAATAAAATACATTAAAATAACTTAGGTTTAATAAAAATAAAATCTGATGCCAGCTTAGACTGGACATGACTGAAGTAGTGGGATTTTAGTAAAGAGGAGAGAAAATATAAAGAAAATGATCTTACAGCCTACAATTGGGATGGCCAGTAAGGTAAAAATGCTTACATTGTCCATACAGATCAACCATTTTTTGGCAGAGACCAAATTGGATAATTCTAATTAGTACCAGCTAATACATGACCCACTGGCTGGGAGAGTGAGCTTTTCATCTGGGTACAGTGGATACCAGATACATATTGAGAGAGAAAAAGAAAGAAAGAAAGAACAGAAAGTCCAAATGCAAGAGAAATTTCTAAAAGTTAAAAAACCCCATATAACAACAAATGTTCAATTATGAATAACAAAGAAATGAAAGCAGATTTGAATGGAAAAAATAAATTGCTTACAGTACAATCATCAGATAAAAAGGGAAAATATATGTGGAAGTAACTGAAGAACCCAAGAAACAAAGAAACTATGCATACAAATCATCCTTTACAAATAGTAAATACATGAACAATACAACACTTTCTGCACATATCTGAAAAATTAAAAACAAAAAATCAAATGAAAAATAATGAAAACAGCCTCTGCCTAAAACAATATATCTAAAAACTCTAAATTCTCATTGGAAAAGAAAATAGCTATTATTACCGTCTCAGGCTGACACAAATTACTAAACAGACAACCAGAACACATCTCAAAATGCAGATATGAAAACCATTTTTTACTACTCTACTTAAAAATTGAAAACTAAAAACAAACAAAAATAAAAAATATAATAAAATAAATAAAAATGAAGAAGTAAAACAACTTAATCCAAATCAATAAATAAGTAAATAATAAACAAATTAATAATGCATGAACTCACACATAGACTCAAGAAAGTGTAATAATAACAACCAACAATAAATAATCATTATTAAATTAAAAGAAACAAGTTAGTAAACAGTAGTATAAAATAGCCACAAAACTTTATTCAGATCAACAATTATTTCTATTCAATAGCCTCTAGAATAATTTGAACATAACCATTATTGGCCACCTAAATAACCATTAGAATAATATGACAGGCCTACCCATAATGCACCACTGACTAGCATATATAACTAGTTGATTCAAAACACAATTAACATGGCCTGACAATTGCATTAAGCATGAAACAGACTGTTACAACTAGGTGTTAATGTCAGAGTTGACTTACATATTTATATATATATATATATATATATATATATATAATTCCAAGTGAAGAGGACTCAAGGGTTTTTTATTTTATTTTGAGTACTCTGGCATTTATTTTATTATAAACAGTGCTCAATATAATGAGTATTATAGAGCTTAATGTAACTATATAGTTATGTATCAATTTTACATTGCGACATGGAAATTTCTGTGTTTCAAGATATAAATAAATATATAAATCATCTGCACAACTACATCAACATTGCCTGATGATGAGAACCTGTCTCAAAACATAGAAATTTCCATGTCAAAATGTAAAATTGATACATAACTACATAATTATATATATATATATATATATATATATATATATATCACTGGTGTTAATAAAACAGTGTTTGATGTAATACAACAAAGCAATTAAGTATAGTTTTATATTAATATACATACATAGATATGGATGTAAATACATATAAATACATAATATATATATATATATATAGGTATTAGCATTGCTAAAGCTTATGTCATTAAAAATGAAAAATCAGGCATGTTAAAATTTTAATTTATGAAAGTAAAGTAAATTTATTATGGTTTATACTGAAACTTAAAAAAAGGGGTTAGGGAACAAAAATAGTTGTAAAAAATGGAGGGAATGAAAAAAAGGAAATATTGGAGCTATATGGATTAGTCAGGATCTAAGTATTGAAGTAAGAATTTGTTTCTATATCTACATGTGGTCATTAATTCCCTACTTTTGTTCAATAATTTAGAGTTAATTAGGTGTTTTAATATTATAAGTTTTTCTAAAAGGCATAAGTTACATCTATTTCCTATTCCATTATAAGATTTGGTTTTTGTGGTGATTTCCCAAGAAATAGTTGGGTTTTGTTATTATTTTTTAAAACCCAAAAATATTTGGAGAGGGTAGTACTATTCTTGTATTTAATATTGTTCAAAGTCATTTTCTGATTATTGAATCTAGATTTCCAAAGACCATCTGTTGATCCAATGTAGAACTTGGTATTATCATCAGAATGTATACTAGCTTTGTAAATTATACATTTGGTCATACACTGATTTTTAAGTGAGAAGGTCATGTTTTTTCGACAGTTACAGTTTTTTTTGGTCGTGTTACTGTAAATGCTAGTAGAGTTACTATTATTTTGTAGGTTGGACATGTTTTTACTGGTTTAAACTCAAAGCATTTTTAGTGAGTTTACACGTTATTTTGAGGGTGACTTTTTTAATTTCCCTGATATAGTTTTTAGAAGGGTTAAGCTTATGGTAATGTGGGTTGTTAATATAGTTGCCTTTATGGTCTTTGACAGAGATGAAAATCTGTTTTGTAGGATTTGAATTCTGTCATCTAGTTTAAGTTCAGCAGGTGTTTTTTTTTTTTTTTTGGCTAACTTATTGATAGAATTTCTCCAGTTGCTCGGTGCTTTTTTATAATGTTTATAAATTACTCTATGGATGGCTTTATTTTATACATTCACATTGAAGAAATAATGATTATTTGTTTTGTTAAATTTGATAATATGTTTATCAGATTTGTTGATAGTGGTGATTTTTTTTTCCCCATATTTTGTTGTAGTTCATTGGTGATGTTCATGAACTCAATTCTATTAATAATAGAGAATAAGTCTTGTTCAAAGGTCATTAGTTGTTAGTCAAAAAGTGGTTATTTTTGTTATAGACCTAACTAAACTCTATTTAAAATATTTTTTTTGCACACCTGATTTATAATTTATAACAGTTTTAACTTTACCAACACAATACCTAAATATTATTCAAATCAAAAACTCTCTGTTCATTTATTTCTGTGTTTAAATTCTATTTTTGTTTTTTATTTTTATTCTTTAAAAGAAATACCTATTCAAATACTTTGTCCTTAATGTAAACAAACTAGTGACATCCCCTACAATGTGAGATTAATAATATCAAAGCCTGAAATTTTTTTTTTTTTCATGATTTTAGTGCCCTATTCCATTTTCAGCTTTCAGTATTAACCAAACTAAATTATACATTTAACAAATAAAATTTTCATGCATCCAATTTATTATTTATAACAATCTTAACTTAAGGAATGCTAATAACTAATTCAAATAAAAAACGTTCAATTCATAATATGCACTTGATGATTGCATAATGCATTAAACTCTGAGCCATGCCTAAAATGTAGGATATGTGTATTTATTAATATATATATATATATATATATATATATATATATATATTCCATTTTATGTTTACATATATATTCTTCATGCCTTTTACAGGTTGTTGAATTCAGAGGCATATTTAAGGGTACATTTTGTGTTTTGACATTTACTCTCTGACAAAAGAATTCATAATAGTCCATTCATGCTGAGTGTGAGTTTTAATGTAAAGATGAAAAAAAATAGTCAATGGCCAGAATTTAATGAAACATTACCATTTGAATAAGGATGTTACATATATAATAAATTTCATTTCTAAATTTCTTACAGAAATAATTTGTAAGTGATTTTAATATAGAAATGCATTGTAGCTTATTTGAATTTTCTAAGCAAGGACATAAAGTGCAACATTGAAATTCAAAGGTGCATTTGGATAGCAAAAGCTAAGCAAAGTATTAAGAAACAGGAACATTTCATTGGAAACAAATAAAAACATACTGAACTGTTACTTAGTATCAGTCCTCCTATATATCAGTGAAGGCTGAAAATCTCCACACAATTGAAAAGACTTGAAGTAATAGAAATGTAGTTCTGAAGAAGGATGCTGAAGATACTCTGAACTGAACATTTGAGCAATTACAAAGTTTTAGAGAAAACGGAAAGAAAAAGAACACTTATAGTTAACATAAAAAAGGAGCAGTTGAAATTTCTAGGGCACATAATGAAGCTTGAAAAATTTGATACTCATAGGACATATCGAAGGCAAGAGCGACAGAGGAAAGCAATGCATGCCACAACTTGTGAGCTTGAATAAATGGATGTCAGAAAAATGTTTAGGTGTGATAACAAAAAGACAAAATTTATTAAGAGCTCAAAAGGACAGGAAATTGTGAAAACCCATAATTGGTGTAGATAGAATGAACTATCGCACTCCACCCACGTCTATTGAACAGGTTAAGAGGCTCATCCCTTGTTCCCTGTTTAGGATGTGGTTTCCGGTTTTCTCTTTTCCAATCTTTTCACTATTACGTAGCCCCCTGCACATCAGTGGCGTTACTGCCTTGTTCAGGGTGATACAATTAAAAAAAAACAAAAAAAATTACCAGGATCCTGAAAGGACACAGCAGATAGAAGAGGAATACACTGAAAATCAAGATAAAATAAAATTACAAATGGATTTAATTCTTCACCAATATTTCAGTTAAAAACAAAAAAGTACCTTTGACTTTTGAAATACATCACGTAAGATTACAGACATGGTTTGCCAGAGTAGAATTCTTATACACTTAAAATCAACAAGTGAAATAAAAAAGTATATATATTTTCTTAAAATTAAAATGAAATTGTAGATGTTATATCATCTGCTTAAATATAGTTACTTACATAATAGCAAGAATAAAAAAATGATACTACAATGGCTAACATTGTAGTTGCATTATGAACATGTCAATAATCCGATATAAAATTCTCATAAATTGCATAGTATTGTAAAAGGACAATTTTAATGGCAAAGATCCTTTTTCAACTCTTCTCTTTTTTTCTGTTTTTAAATATGTTAGGATTATCAGACTAAGATTATCATTCACGCATTTCCCCAACAATAAAAAAAAACTTTAGAGCCAGTATTAATGTAAAATATCTTTATGTTCAGTTTTAATATACCAGAAAGTGGTATGTGCTTACCAGTTTGATATAGCTGGAATGAAATGATGGAAGAACGTTAGTTTTATTTGTTCTATCTTGCAATTATTAGCAATGAACATTTTGTAGATATTAGCAAATTGTTGTTTAAACACTTTGTAACACAAAGACAATAATAAATTGGTAGATATATTAAGCTTTCTGGAAAAAGGAGCAGGAGTATTGATGGAAACTTTTGGCCTATTATCTTTGTTTAAAGACACTGATTTCTATTTTATGAACTATTAGTGAGATTAGCACTGTATTAGTTCTTATCTATGTGTGTATGTATATATATATATATATATATATATTTGCTAATTTACATATATGCTGCTTATGTGTGTGCAAGTATGTAATAATGTAATTATGTGTACATAAATATCAATATATATATATATATATATATATATATAATATCTATTCATATTCAATAATATTCTTTTATTTATATTCATATTCAATAATATTCTTTTATAAGCTATATCCTTGGTAATTTGTAAGGTTAATTCCATGGGGAATCATAATCCAATGAGAACACAATGTTACAGTATTATAATGAAAATAAATTAGACATCCATTGGTGATAATTTATTTCATGAATAGCTAAAAAAAATATTCAACTCATCAAACTGAAATTTAAAAAAAAAAATTTATAAAATATTTTGGTCTGATGAGAAAACTATTTTTAAAAATATTCATGAAATAAATTGTCATCAGTGGATTTATAAATTTGTTCAATTTATTTTCATTATATATAATATTAAAGAAAAACATCTATGTTAGTGTGATTAACAGACAACTTGGCAGAAGACCTAACACCTTAGACAAGAAAAAAATCATGAACAAGAAAAGAAAAAAAGAACAAAAGTAAACACCAGCCTAATCAATAAAATGTTCAATGTCTAGATTATTCAAGCTAACAAAAAACACATCCTAATGTCAACACTTAAGAAAGGACAGTCTGAGTTATTACTTAATAAAGGCTGAAACATTGTAAAATTTTTTCTAATCATTTCACCCCAAGCCACTGGTGCACAGGGGTTTACAGAAGAGGTAAGTGATGAGAAAGAGGAATGAGTTACAGGGGAGTCAGAGATTGAGTAAGACAAGGATGAGAACACTAGTGTGAAGAGAGCTGCATGAGAGTAGAGTCAGTCAGTCAGTTAAGTGCCATACGTGATACACACTTGGGCGATCATGTCTCAAAAGAGACATGACTGACTGGCCAGAAGATTATCCCGCAGTAGGTTGCCATTGCTTTCTGCGGTAGACTGGTTGCCAACCAAGCCTATAGAACCCAATCTGTCCTGTTATTTAACCCATAACTGGAAGGAATAGATGGATTGGGAGAGTAGAGTGGAAAGGAAGAAAAACATGATACAAGGTTTGTCAGAGAAAGGATGTGAGTCAAGGGGATAAGAGATGACAATTGACTTTGCATTTAAATTCTTGGAGATTGTAGTTTTCAGGGAAGCAAGTATATGAAAGGGAATTCCACAGGTGGATCAACAATAACAACAATAAAGATAGGATTAACAGTCTGCATGTAAATAATGTAAAAAAATCATTACTTCTTGCTTCAGGAAACTTCAGAGAGATAATATGTAGGGTAGGAGAGCCATGATTAACCATGTCTTAACCATATGATACATATTTCCTTTCAATGTCTTGATGATCATGAATCTCCACAATTTCCTGTCTTTTGTAGCTTTTAATAAATCTTATCTTTTTGTTATCTCTTAAACTTTGTCCCACCATCCATTTACTCAAGCACACTAGGTAGGTTATACATTCTTTTCCTTTGTACATCTTGCCTTCAATTTGTCTTGTGAGTCTCAGATTTTTCAAGCCCTCTTTTCTTATTATATGTCCTAGAAACTTTAGCTCTTTTTTATGTTAAGTATGTGTTCTTTTTCTTTTTACTTTTCTAAAAAAAATTTGTTGCTCACATGTTTGGTCCATGGTATCCTCAGCTTTCTTTTTTAGACCCTGTCTCTCCTTCATCTGTGAGAAGAATGTCCTGTATTCACTGTCATATGAAAGGACTGATATTATGTAAAAGTCTAGTATTCTTTTCAGACCTTATATGTATTCAAGTTTGTATTAATTTTACATAACTATTTGCAACACTTTAATTACTATTGAATGTATATATTTAGGTTTAGTTAGGACCAAGGAAATGTATTTCTTGAAAATATTTATCTTGTAAATCATTCATACCAGGAAATTCAATAGGTCTGAATCAAATTTATTGTTCCTTGTGAACCTTTGATCTAAGAAGAGTTGATATACATCTCCTTTAAGAAATAACAAAGTAAGCTTGGCACTTGATATCACCTCAAGACATCAAAAGATAAAGGAGCTGTGAGAGTTGAATTAGACGATGAGATGATCCGAAAGCCAACTAAATGCAGAATCAGGCCTATGTAGATAAAAGCATAAACATAAACAAGGAAATAAGCACAATGAGTTTCATAAATGAACAAACTATGAGGAATGAAAATAATCCCTTGCTCTCTTGCAAGAAAAGAATGAATGTTTATAGAAAGTCCTGAAATTACATACCCTTTTCATATCCCATTTTAGGAATGCTCACCATGTGTACAGATAGGCAAGAATTCACAGATTGCTACAATGACTTGATACGTAAAGAGTGTTGGCAGTTGATAAGCAGTACAGTCAACTACAACGCCTTGGATCAACCAATTTTATTTAGCTGAATACTGCAGCTGCAAGTAGGAATACCATTAGAACAAAACTGCAAATATGAAAGCAATTAAAGAATAGCATGACTAATCCAATTCTTAGCACATTGCTCACAGAGTGTTGTTTTTTGTTTTGCTTTTTCCTGTCTGTTAGTTAAATAAGAAAGTAATTTCCCAACATTGCTGATAAAAAAAATTCTATTCTCAAGTCCACTGTTATAATCCTTTCTCATATTGATGAGCGTTTCCTTTCAAACCCTGGCTTTTGTTATTTGATAAAACTATTAGTTTGTGATTTTGTAGGGCCAGTCTGGTGATGGATTTCACTTCTTTAAAACCAAAAGAATTATCTTACTTTTTAATCATTGATCTGAGAAGATAATTATATATACCTGATAGTTTAGACATTTCTGAACAAGTTGGACTCCAGGGATGACATGCAAGATGTGCAGGATATTTATGAACATGACTTTTTCAGGTTAACATTCTGGTTTTGTAGCATCTGAATAGTGCTGGACGAATCTATACAGAGTTCAATTTCTTATACTAAATTTGTTATAGCTGATCTATATACCAAGTATTTAGAGTCTATTAACACTACATTATGAATTTTCATGATGGATTCAGAATTGTTTAAACGAGCAAAAAGAAAGAAACCAAAAAATATGAAAATTCCATAAAATATCATTTGAATGTTTAATTTTAAAAGCTCAATAGAAACCTCTTTTTTATACTATTTATTGACATGTATTTTAATATTTTCCATTTTTGTTTCATTAAAATTAATATTTCTCTTCTGTTCTTTCCTCACCAGGAGATTATATTGGGTAGATGCTATGACGCACAGCATCATGTCAAGTGACATGGATGGTAAAAACATGAAGCTGGAACGTAATACAACCAGAAAGACAAATGGCAACCCTATTTTTGGGTTGGCTGTATCAGGAAACAGAGCAATAATCAGCACATGGTTCCAGGCTTCTCTCTTCTCAACTCTTGTCCAGGCAGCTGCAGCTTCATGGAAAGTGGAGTCTTCTAACCTTGGAGAGAAAAAGTTATTTAGTATAATTGTAGTAGAAGAATCCATCCAGAATACTGGTGAGTGAAACTAAAAAAATAACATTTATTGATTATTTCTTATAAGATAAGAAGACATACAATTTCTTTGTTTCTGTCTTTGTTTGACCTTTAATTTTATTGTTTGCTTCCTTTTTCTTATCTCTTTTTTTTTTTCTGTTTTACTGCCATTTACTCCTGAGCTTGCTTGTGGCTGAGATAATTGCTCCTATTCCCAACCAGTGGTCAGTATTAAAACACAGGATATTAAATACTGATTTTCCAAGCCACTAATGCGTCCTCAAGCTAGTCTGAAACAACTCAGTCAGTTAAGTGCCATACGTGAAACACGCTTGGGCAATCATGTCTCGAAAGAGACATGACTGACTGGGCAGAAGATTATCCCACAGTAGGTTGCCATTGCTTTCTGCAGTAGACTGGTTGCCAGCCAAGGCTATAGAACCCAATCTGTCATGTTATTTAACCCATAACTGGAAGAAAGAAATTTTTTTTTTTTTTTTTTTAATCATAT
Source organism: Ascarosepion bandense (assembly GCA_037127315.1). Classification (NCBI taxonomy): domain Eukaryota; kingdom Metazoa; phylum Mollusca; class Cephalopoda; order Sepiida; family Sepiidae; genus Ascarosepion; species Ascarosepion bandense. The sequence continues at coordinate 1,613,817 of JBBBDQ010000134.1, forward strand.
CACCCCAAGCAAGGCGGTAACGCCAATGATGTGCAGGGGGCTACATAAGAGTGAGAAGATTAGAAAAGAGAAAAACCGGAAACCACATCCTAAACAGGAAACAAGGGATGAGCCTCTTCACCTGTTCAATAGACGTGGATGGAGTGTGGATGGTTTAATACCTTTCCCAAGGGTATTTGCGCGTAAGTGAATGCAAGGAATTCAACTGGAATTCAAACTCAGATACCCGATTTCTTGTTCCAAGCCGATATCCACTGCAGCACAACGCACATCCTGAAACAACTACTGTACCTCAATAAGAACTTCTCAAAAATTAATACTCAACTTATTTCCACTAGTTCAGACCTTTACAGCTAGGACTCACCCACACTACTTCCACAGAGTTGAATCATACTCATTTCCTCTGTATTCCAAATATATGAAGAAATTTGTATTCAGGCAGCTTTCAGAAAACTCACTTTGTGAAACAGACTCTTGCAAAGATGCTTTCCTGAACTTTTAACTTCTTCAAGTCAAGGGTCGATTATTATTTGTCGTTCTTATCATAATCTTCACTCCCTACCATCTCCTCTTTCACTCATCACATCCTATTCAGCATAATCATTTTAACAGTAGCTCTCTACTTTGAGTGGATCTCAAGCCTTGTACAGATACTTCAGTATTCAAAAAAATGATGCAATGATTATTTCAAACAAATTTCCCTATTTTTGTTGTTTTTTATCCCAACATTTCAGTTAGGGTAATCATTCACCTTTTTCAGGTGTCTGTAACATTCAGTAGCCATTTTTGAATTTTGGTAAAAAAAAATAACAAAAGGCCCAAATTGAATCATAGTATATTATCTAATTTCTATTTTAATTTTAAAAATAAAATGCTTTTACATTTATTCATTCAGACCAGTTTCTCTGTTTTTGTTTTTTTTATAATGGTTTAACTGCTAACACCAACCATACATAATTGCTTATCCTATTTTATAAGGTTCTGGAAGCTTGGAGACAAAAACATAAAAAATGAGGGTATTATTTTAAAAGAATTGTAGTAATAACACATCCTTTAAAAAATTCACAAAAGAAAAGACTAATAGTGGCTAGAATTTTAAGTTAACAACAACAATAGGAAAGAAATGAGTTTGAAACAAACATTGTATAATAGTAATAACACCTTATCTCAGAACTAGTAATATTGTTTGTTTATATTCTTTGAAAAAAATTTCTTTCATTTATGGTTGAAATTTTTAAGTTTTCATTTCATGCTTCCACTTCTAAAATTGACTTTTTTTTCTAAATTCTTCTTTTTCTGAGTTTTTTTTTCTTTAACTCCTAATTATCTTTTTACAAACTTTTTTGTTTATTTTCATTTTTGTTTTTTTTATCTCCAATTTTTTTATTATTATTTACTTACTTTCTTATCTTTTGTTTCATCACAAATTCCTCTTATTTAAACTTCAAACTTTTTTCTCTTCACTTTCTCACTGTTGCATCCATTTTGTTTTTTTTATTTTTTTAATTCTATTTTTTTTTGTCTTAACACATCTACATTTTCACTCTCATAATTATCTCTAACCAACTTTCAGGCAATCAGGCAAACTTTAGTCTCATCAAGGGCCAGCCAGGTTACAAGTATCAATCTACCATTCTTGACTATCACATTACTAATGAGTTAAAGGTTACCAACCTGTGTTACCTTACAAACAATCATTTGAATTGGAAATGATCAGAGCAACTATGGCTACAGGCATTCTTGGTGATTCACCATCTATTGTCAGTGATATAATTGATCTTTAGAAAGGACCTTATGCCCAAAATATACAGAGCCAAGAATATTTGGTATTTCATTCTGCAAGCATGCAGTAACTAGATGGAAAACTGGTTGGCAGCACATAAGGAAAATATATAATAGGATTTAGTTTTTGTTAATAACAATTTGTTATCTTTTTGTTTAAGGAAAGGTATGATAAATATTTAAGCACAGCGGCAAAACCCTTAATTTAATTTCAAAATCTGAAAAAGACTAAAATACATAATTTAATCTAAAATTCTGAGATAAGTTTTGAGAGATATTCTTGATCTAGTATGAAAATATAAAATGAGTTAAAGTATTAACAACAAGACTATTTTTTTTATCATTTCACCCCATGCAAGGCAATAAAGCTGCTAAGACACAAGGTGTTACTGAATCTGAAAGAATAAGAAAAAAGAGAAATATTATTAAGGAGAAAGAACAATAGAAGAAGAGTAATAAAGAAGAAAATAGAAAATGATTGACATTGCTTTTAAATTTTTGAAGACTAAAGTTGGCTGTGAAGCAAGGAGCTGGAAGAGAGTTCCACAAGTGGGAAGCGTGAGAAAAGAAACTGTTAGTATAGAACTTATAGATAGATACAGCCAAATGCAGCTGTATTTTGCTGAGACCTTGTTGCTAATCTAGAACTGTGCAATATTCATATAGTGAAAAGTTGATTCAAGCAATTAGCATGAATATATTCTGAGATAAATTTTGAAAAGGCACAGGGAAGTTACATTATGGTGGTTGGAAAGTGACTGACATCAAGACATTAGGTCAGGATCAATAATATTGCTAATTCTTATTCGCATTTTATCAAGAAACTCAAGGTAAATAGCCAAAGAACCATATATGGCAGTAATATTCAAAGCATGAATGGTAGACTTATAAATATGTAATATAGATTCTGGAGAAGAAAAAAATTGTGTAGAATGACACAGTGAATGAACTTTTGGTAAAATTAACTGTATCCTTATAAGGAAACATTTGGTATCCACTGACTGAGAACCCAGTAGGCTTACAAATATATCATGCTGAAACACCGGTTCTTGGACAATCACTGAAATTAAACAAGGTTGAGTTTGGTCAATACTTATATGAGTGTCTACTTGAGAATACTAAGTGCTGTAAGCATGCATGGTGGAATAGATAACAGAATTTAAGCAACATTGTTAAAATTTAGTCATACCCATGTTTCAGTTCCAGTCAGGATCATTATATCCACTTATTTACCTTTGGTAAAGGTATGAATCCACCTCTTCTCCCCCAGTTATGAGTTAAACAGTAAGTTTTCTATCAGTAAATCATTATCTGAAAAAAATTGTACAATCAAAAAATAAAAGTATTTTCTGCATAAAAAGTAAATCAATCAAATGAGCAGCTAGTTCTACTTTCATCTGAAATTTATAAAAACCTTTCTTTTAAAACAATTTTTCAAGAAAATAGGTTTCTCATGTTCAGTATCTGTTATCACTCTTTTCAGTATTGATGGAGGTTTCCTTCTTGACATTTGTTTGAAGTTGTGTGGAATTTCAACATCTTGATTATATCATTATTTTCTCTTGTACTTATATGTGCTATCTATTTTAGTTGTTGGTACTGTTGGTAGTCCTCAAGTGATGTGACTTGTATATACTTTGGTATCATTCTTTGTGATTTTATAATGAGGGTTCACAAGGTTCAAAGAAAAATGGTCTTTGTCATGACCCACATTTATTTCATTGAGTTTATTTTTACATTTTGCAACTGCTAAGCAAATGGTGTGGATTGGAAATTTACTTATTTTATTTTATCTATTCTTCTTCTCACAGAGCAATGCTCAATGAAAATGGATAGCAGCAACACACATATACATGCATACAGACAAATAAAAACAAGAAAAAAAAAAGCACAGAACCAAATGATGAAAAGTGATACATTCAAAATTTGTTAAAAATTGTCAGCATAAGACAGGGTCAAAGAATAAAACTGTCCATTAATCACTTTCTGCTGCAATTTACAGAACTAAAATGTCACTCAGAATGCATGCTGTGTTTTATTATGCTTTTTGCCTTGCTTCACAATAAGAATCAGAAATGTCTTGAAAGATGAGCAGTAAGCAGCCAATTCTCTTTTGGGCAATATCTTTATAATCCTTTGGAGAGCTCTCTTGTCTGCTGCAGAGTAGCTGGCATACCAAACAGTGATGCAATACACCAGCACACTTTCATCAGGGAAGCAATAGAACATAATCAGCAGCTCCCTTTGTAAATTATGAAGATTTGAATGACAATTTCTAGAATTCCTTTATCCTAGGGAGCTTGTCTGACAGGAACAATGATGGACTGATTAGGCTGTGAGAATTAACTAACAGATATCATCCAAATTTAATAAGACAAAGTTTTCATTATACAAGTTTTAATGCACACTATATTATTTGCAGAAGTAAGGGTATCAATAGCAGTAGGGGTAATAGTAGTCTTAAGCTGACAAAAATTTTCAGATGAAGAATTGGATAACAAACCATAATTTGATGCATTCCTTCTATTCTGCTTAGTTTACACATTTAAAATATAAAGATTTGATCATTATGATGAAAATACAAGCATGGAACCAAAGTCAAGAGCAAGCAGGTCTATAAATAATCCTGTTTGAACAAATCATAAAATGTCTTTTTAAATATTAAAACACCCTAAATAATATGAAAGAATCCTGAATGAAGGTTAAAAAGATGAATTTAGGATTTTCTTTTTCATCTAATATAAATTTCTTCTATTTTAAAGTTTTTTATTTATTAGTTCTGTGGTAAGTTAATTCATTTCTTTTAAACTTTACGCTTTTGTAAAGTTTAGTGTTTAAAATAAAGTATTAAGAAACAAGAAAAATTCATTGGAAACAAAGAAAATATTGCCAAACTTTTTAAAATCAATTCACCCCAAGCAAGATGATGGTGCCACTATAGCACAAAGGGGTACTGGTAGTGCAAGAGAAAGAGAAGACTTTAGAAAAAACCTGAAATCAAATCAATCCTAAACAGGAAACAAAAAATAAAATCTCTACTCTTGTTCACAAGACTAGACAGGAGTAAGAACTAGACACTAAGTAAAACTATTTCTTCTTCTTCTATGTGCCCTGTTCTTTGAGGACGTAGGCGATCATGGCTTTCCATGTTTCCCTATCCTTAGTGGCTCTGAGCATGCCTTCTCCTGTTACACCATGCAATCCTCATTCCGTCATCCACCTGATCAGGTCCTTCAAATATGTTATCCATTGCTTTCCCCTGTCTCTTTTCCCCTCTATCTGGCCTGTTAGTATCAGGTTCTCCAAGCCCTCCTTCCTCATTGCATGTCTCAGGAACATCAGCTGTCTCTTCCTGATGCTCAGTATTAATTTTCTTTTTGTTTCCATCATTTCTAAGACCTCATCATTGCTCACATGCTCGATTTATTCTTATTAAAATGACTACATAATATCAGTCCTCATATATGTCATTAAATTTTAGACAATTTCATCACAGATGAATAGGCAACCGGAGACACCAAAATTGTAGCGCTACAGAAAATACTATGGTTGGAGTATGTGAGCAAAGAGGAAATTTTAAAATAGAAACTTAGAAATGTAGTTGAAATTTATGGGACACATAATGAAGTAAAAAGGCTTGAAAAGCATAATTAAGTTAAGAGGGACAGACGATAATAACCTACCAAATGGGCTTATATAAATGGATACCAGACACTGCTAAGAGCTACAAACAAAAGAAAGTTGTGGAGAGTGATGATCACCTACATTATAAATGGAGATGAAGTGCTAAAAAGTCAAATCTAAGTAAATCTTTTTCATTTTCTATCTTACTCTATTGAAGATGTCAGATTCACATATGAGAAATGATGATCATAAAAATAAAAGCCAAATAATCATCTGATATAAATTAAAATTGCAAAGGAAGAGATAATAGTAGTAGTAATAATAGAATAAAAACTTACTGTCAACTTTTGCCATAAACTTTTGAATAATTCATGAGAACTCATCATAAGGAAAATTATCTTTTTTTTTTAGATTTGATTAAAAACAAACAAAATTGAATGACAAAAAGAAAATTGGCAAGAAATAAAAACATAAATGGTAAATTGAAAAGAGGACAAAAATATTGATACTGGGATATTAAATCTTATGACAGGCAAAATGCAAAAACCTAATTTAACATAACAATTGAAAAATATAAGCATCATCATCATCATCATCAGATGTTGCATTCACTCAAGAATAAGTGACAATAAGTCTCCTTAACACCTCAGCATTCTTTTCAATATCCTAGTTGTTTTCTTCAGTTGCAATGGAACCAGCTAGATAAGAAGGCCATCTTCTGTATAGTTCAAACATTTCAAACAAAAACACTATAAGACTACTAAGAAGCTAGGAAGATGAAGAAGTGGGGATTATTATTATTATTATTATTATTATTATTATTATTATTATTATTATTATTATTATTATTATTATTGTGTGTGGCATCATCTTGCTAGAGAGTAATTTTAAGTGCTTATTAAGTTTTCTCCGGGTTTGTCAGTAAAAAAGGGAGGAAAGTTATCTCTGCACATTTGGGATATTTTGTTAAGATAGAGAGTGTTTTGCAGATGATGAAAGTCGGCTCTCTGTGCAGGGCCCGGAAATTTTTCCCACCTGAAACTATTCTGCACATATACAAATCTACCATCCGCCCGTGTATTGAATATTGCTGCCATATCTGGTCGGGTGCCCCTGCTGCTCTCCTTGGGCTTCTTGACAAAATACAAAGGAGGATCTGTAACGTGGTTGATACTAACTTGGCAGACCGGCTGCAGCCGCTCTCACACCGGCGTGATGTAGCTTCCCTGTGCCTCTTCTACAAGTACTTTCATGGCTTCTGCTCCGATGAGCTTAGATCACTGGTGCCGCCCAAGCACGAATTTACACGAGATACTAGATTAGCAACTAGGTGCCACCCTTTTACAGTTAAACAAATAAGATGTAACCGTAAATTCTACTCCAACAGCTTCTTTTCTCGCGCTTTCCGCCTGTGGAACTCCCTTCCACAAGTCTGCTTTCCCGACAGTTACAATCTCCAGGTGTTTAAATGTAGGGTCAATAGACACCTCCTATCACACTAACTCCCAACTATTCTCACAACACTCTCATCTACCCAACCCTCATTTTCGGTATCCTCACCCGCCTATCACCCACCCTCTGTTATGTCCTATATTTAACCAGCCTTTCTCCTCTCTACGTAGCCCCCTGCACAGTAGTGGCAGTGACATGCCTTGCTCGGGGTGAAACGCTTATAAAAAAAAAAAAAAAAAAAAAAAAGTTCTACACAAAGTAATCTTTTGTAACACTAAGATACTAATGTGTTCTGAAATTTTACTCACATAATTTTTGATACCCTTCTTTATCATACCAAATAACTCTATCAGTACAAGGATAATTGTAGGTTTAAGTTTCTACATTTTAGTTACTTCAGTTTACAATTTAACAGTTTTTGAAAATTTTAAATTTATAACTTCACTTAATAATTTAACAGTTTCTAAGTTTTTTAGAAACACCAAAATTCTCTCAGTAAGTCATCAATTAGTTAGCAGGTTCCTTTTTTGTAATCTTTGTCTGGTCTGTTTACATCAATTTTCCTGTCTGTAAGGATTAGGAAATTCAACAGTATAGTCACTCTATCTTCATATGAGACATCATTCAGGTGGTGTTTGTATCATGTACCTGAGACTTCAATATTATAATTTGAACAAATATGCCAGGAATTAAGAAAACAGAAGATAATAATGGACATTGCACTTAAATTTTTGAAGATCAAAGTTGACTGGGAAGCAAGAAGTCAGATGATAGTTCCACAAGTGCTATAAAAGAAATTGTTAACATAGAACTTATAGTTACATCTAGCCATTGCAACTGTAAAATGATTAATGAAATATGACTAATTTTCAGGTTATAACTGAGAAAAATATGAAAAAAATAATCTTATCAGAAAAATGAGTTATACTATCTTGGAGAATATCTGTGAGGAAAACTGCAAGTTCATACAAAATATGAAAAACAAAAAATACTTGATTTAGCCAACACAGAATGTCAGATTATTATCTTTGTGTAACTTGTACCTGGTATTACCTGCTGCATATTAAGGTTATTGACAATGAAGCCAGTTCTCTCCCCAGGCTTTTCTAGAGATGAAGTTAACTTGATAAATAGCATGATTAAAAAGCAAGATCTGTCAAAGTGTAGATGGAACTTCTAGGGTCAATAGCCATCTAGCATAATGGTGAAGATTAGGCCCTATAGCCATGGATGTAGCTAATATGAGGTTGAAATAGCATTGCTGGACAGAGAGTTCTTACACTACCAGGGTGAAGTTGGTATGACTAAAATAACATCACTTAGCTAAGTGACAACTTTCTCATTATATATATATATATATATATATATATATATATCAGTCAGTTAAGTGCCATACATGAAACATGCTTGAGCGATCATGTCTCAAAAGAGACATGACTGACTGGCCAAAAGATTATCCTGCAGTAGGTTGGCATTGCTTTCTGTGGTAGAATGTTGCCAGCCAAGGCTATAGAACCTAATCTGTCCTGTTATTTAACCCATAACTGGAGGGAAGAGACGGATTAATACCTTTCCCAAGGGTATTTGCGCATAAGTGAATGCAATGAATTTAACTGGAATTTGAACTCGGCTCCCCGAATTCTACGTTTTGAGTCGATATCCACTGCACCACAATGCACATCCATATATATATATATATATATATATATATATATATATATGTATATATAATTTTGTTTTAATTTTATTTTCATTATATATATATATATTTTAAACATATACTGTTAAATATAAGAGACAATGAATGTCTATTATGTTTAATCTAAACATCCTATTTTGGCTTTAATTTCACTTGAAAATAAAGACAAAAATTCTCCAAAATTTGGATAATTTTTTATTAATTTGGTTCTAAGCTTTCAGCTCAAATGAGCCATCTTCAGAGAGGTTATTAAGACGGTAACACAATAACATCCACCATCACCGATGATTTTATTTTGTGTTGACATAAAACTCCGAGAGGCAATGTTGGAGAATTTTTGTCTTTATTTTCAACTGAAATTAAAGTCAAAATACGACTTTCATAGACATTCATTTTCTCTTATATTTAACAGTATATGTTTAAAAAATTATTTGCTGCCTCAATACACTAAATTTAAGATATATATATATATATATATATATATACACACACACACACACACACACACACATATATATATATATATATATAAATAAGTGTTTAACTATGAAAATTCAAAATATATGAATTGTTCCTGAAAGCTTGAAAAAATTTCCTTTTAAATCTTGTGTGTCTTATCTTAATCTTTCTTCTCAGAATTTCAGCTATAAGAAAATTAAAGGTATAAAAAAGTAATGGCTGACAGAGATTACATATGATTTTAAAACTCCTTCATTAATTTTATAACAGACTTCTCATTCAGATGGAAAAAGCCCAACCTATATGTTTAGGTGAAGAAAAATAATTTACAAAATAATATCTGTTTACAAATTTCTATATTTTGTACTTTATGCTTTAACTTTGTATTTCCTCAGTTTGATTCTATTTCTTCTTTATTATTCACACCTATTTATTATCAATTAGAGCCAATTATATTTAAATGGTTTTAACAATGTTGGAGTAAGAAGCAGTACAAATTAAGAAAATCACATTTTTATGGCTATTAATCAAATGTTGATTATTGAGAAATACGTTTTCATCCTTTGGTTATTGAAAGTGCTTAAGAGCTATCCAAATACACACATTTTCTTTCTCAGTCTCTCTTTCTTTGTCTCTCTATTTTTCACTCTGTAAGTCTGAATATGTCAGTTATGAAAATATTTGGCTTAGTTTAACTTTCATGCCCACCAAAAAATGGTGTTTTGGAAGGTCAGATTTTCTTTAACACTACTATTACTGTATACTGCAAAGACTTCCTCTACAATAACAGTTCAGTATGTCTCATAAACCCTGTTCCATTGACTAAAGCTCACTAGGTAGATCATGTGCAGTTTTCAATTGTTTTTTTTTTCTTCAAAATATCCTTTTAGTGTTAAAATTTCAAAGCCTTTTTTCCTTATTATGTGTCCTAGAAATTTCAACTACCTCTTCCTGACGTTAGGTATGCATGGCCGTATCTGACAACTGGGCACACTGGGCACGGGTCCGGGCTGATTCGTGCAATCATAGTGAAAATCCGGGCAAGGAAAAATGTCTTCATCAGAAATCAAACTAAACAATTCATGAAGAAAGAAAGCAAGAAAGAAAGTAAAAAAGAAAGAAAGAAAAACAAACAAAACATCCGAATGAACGCAGTAAAAATCTGTTTGTGCATTTATTAATTTTGGGAGAAAAGACTGGTTATACTCAGAAAGTCCGAACCCAATTTTCTGCTTTTGTTCACGTTCTTCCATTGGAATAGCTGAAAAAATCCACAAAAACCAGTTTCTGGAAACAGATGATACTGATGACGTCATCACATTGTCAACTAATTAAATCCGGGCAATTTTCTCTGTGCCCGGTGTTTTTTTTAGCATCAGCTACAGCCCTGGGTATAAGTATCCTTCTTCTTTCTATTTTCACTAAAATTTTGCTCACATGTTCAGTCCATAGTATTTCCAACATTCTTCAGTATAGTGGGAAAAATACACAGAAAATTTATCCATATTCTCATCAAATATTTAAGAAGACAAAAATATGATGTAAACAAGAAATGGTTTAGTCTTTTAATAAAAGTTCATTCATTTTATATTCATCTGATAGACAAAATATTAAGACAAATATTAATGTGAAAAAATAGGCAAAACAAAAACAGGTGATGACCTCTAAGAGATAAGGATATTTAGCAAAGGACTGGTTCCATAAGTGAATCATAATGAAACTAATCCACAAGCTTATGTATATAGACTATATAAATAAGCCTATAAAATAAATTTGTAAAAATAAAAAACATACAAACACCCACACATAAATATGTATACATGCATATACATCACACATTCTCTGTTTCTTGTATATATTTATATATAAGTGAATATATATGAGGGAATTTTTTTAAATTTTAATTTTTGATAAAAATTTTAAATCTTAAATATTTTCAAACTCAGAAATCTAAGAGATTTTCCCACATCATCAGAAATTTAAGAGATATTCCCCACATCATCAGAAATTTAAGAGATATTCTACATCATCAGAAATTTAAGAGATTTTCCCTACATCATCAGAAATTTAAGAGATATTCCCCACATCAGAAATTTAAGAGATATTCCCCACATCATCAGAAATTTAAGAGATATTCCCCACATCATCAGAAATTTAAGAGATTTTCCCCACATCATCAGAAATTTAAGAGATTTTCCCCACATCATCAGAAATTTAAGAGATTTTCCCACATCATCAGAAATTTAAGAGATATTCCCCACATCATCAGAAATTTAAGAGATTTTCCTACATCATCAGAAATTTAAGAGATTTTCCCACATCATCAGAAATTTAAGAGATATTCCCCACATCATCAGAAATTTAAGAGATATTCCCCACATCATCAGAAATTTAAGAGATTTTCCCCACATCATCAGAAATTTAAGAGATATTCCCCACATCATCAGAACAAGAGATATTCCCCACATCATCAGAAATTTAAATTTTCCCCACATCATCAGAAATTTAAGAGATTTTCCCACATCATCAGAAATTTAAGAGATTTTCCTACATCATCAGAAATTTAAGAGATATTCCCCACATCATCAGAAATTTAAGAGATATTCCCCACATCATCAGAAATTTAAGAGATTTTCCCCACATCATCAGAAATTTAAGAGATATTCCCCACATCATCAGAAATTTAAGAGATATTCCCCACATCATCAGAAATTTAAATTTTCCCCACATCATCAGAAATTTAAGAGATTTTCCCCACATCATCAGAAATTTAAGAGATTTTCCCCACATCATCAGAAATTTAAGAGATATTCCCCACATCATCAGAAATTTAAGAGATATTCCCCACATCATCAGAAATTTAAGAGATTTTCCCCACATCATCAGAAATTTAAGAGATATTCCCCACATCATCAGAAATTTAAGAGATATTCCCCACATCATCAGAAATTTAAGAGATTTTCCCCACATCATCAGAAATTTAAGAGATTTTCCCCACATCATCAGAAATTTAAGAGATATTCCCCACATCATCAGAAATTTAAGAGATTTTCCCCACATCATCAGAAATTTAAGAGATATTCCCCACATCATCAGAAATTTAAGAGATTTTCCCCACATCATCAGAAATTTAAGAGATTTTCCCTCGCATCATCAGAAATTTAAGAGATTTTCCCCACATCATCAGAAATTTAAGAGATATTCCCCACATCATCAGAAATTTAAGAGATTTTCCCCACATCATCAGAAATTTAAGATTTTCCCCACATCATCAGAAAATTTAAGAGATTTTCCCCACATCATCAGAAATTTAAGAGATTTTCCCCACATCATCAGAAATTTAAGAGATATTCCCCACATCTCAGAAGAAACATAATTCTATTGACAGAATTATTTGTGCAAAAGGGTAGAGGTGATATAAACATAAATAATGTTTTTTATAGAATTATAAATGAACATCACTTATAAAGATAGTATCTTAGCCCTTATAGAGGATAAAATGCATTACACAAAATTTTTCCACTTCATCACTCAATTATCTAACACACACACACACACACACACACACACACACACACACACATATATTTTTCTGAGATGAGGTAGTATTTACACTATTTACATTATTTGGACTATTGTCGTCATCTTTGTTGCCAGTTGTGTGACGTTTTGACCATTTTATGCTCCGGCATTATTCAGGTGTTAGGAATTTCGAACTAAACCCTTTAATACAATCACTGGGATATATTATTTTCATTACTTGCATGAAGCCTCTTTTGATAGTCATGAGTTATCTCCCTCTACCCGGACTCTCTAAGTTACTTGTTCACCACTGCTGTAGCCTAGTATTGAACTCACAACTCTTTGGATGAAGTCACTGGAACTAATCAACTAACCATGTGTCCTTAAGGACATGAACAATTGAATTTTTGGGACTTATAAATCTAATGTTCATATTTCAATTTTTGATGTTAATGGTTTTCTCTAGTATTTTTTACCAGAGTTCATATTGCAATTTTGACAGTAATGATTTTCTCTGGCACTCCGTATTACTGGTTTCCAAATTGTATTCATCTCTATGCTTAGTTGGCTTAGAAGATTTTTGTTGCCTAGAATATGCACTGATTCCTTAAGTTTATGTAGTTTCCATTGTCGTTCTCTATCTATTATTTCAACTTTATTCCATAGGTTGCGGTGATTCCCTTTCTCCTTCCATATGTGGTCAGCTACACCTGATTTTTCTATCTCCCCTTGTGTTACAGCTTTGCAATGTTCTTGTAGCCTTATCTAAAGGGAGCGGCCTGTTTCTCCTTTATATTTCTTTCCATAGTTACATGAAATGGCATACACACAGTCCTTAGTCATATTCTCTTCTGCTGGGGGTCTTACTCAGGAGAAATACCTGCAAAGTGTAGAGCCACTTCTGAAGATCATCCTGATGTTATATGGACCACAGATCCTTTGTATTTTCTCTGATAACTCCATCACATAGGGTAGACAGACCAAGGCTGTTTTCTAAGAGTTGTTATCCTCATGAACCCTCTCTTCTATGTTTGTTGGAGTTGTTGTCATGTACCCTGGATAATTGTTATGTTGTAGGATCCTGCTTATACTGACCATTTCCTGTCCGTATGTTACTGGGTCACCACTTATGACTTTTGCTTGATGTTGCAGGTAGCAGATGATCCATTTCTTTACATTGTATGGGTGGTGGGAGTTGAAGTTGAAGTATTCTCCAGTGAATGTTGGCTTTCAGTATATGGATGTCTTGAACCCTACCTCTGTTTGAGTTATTAGCACATCCAGTAATGCCAGTTTGTTGTCACTCTTTTTTTTCCATAGTGAACTGTATGGATGATCTTATTGAGCTCATAGGGTCCAGTAGTGTCTGAACCTCCTCCTGGTGTGGCCAGAGTATGAAGGTATCATCAATGTATCTCAGCCATAGAGTTGGCTTTAGAGCCGTGGGTTCTAATGCCATCTTCCATGTATATGTTAGCCAGTGATGGTGATCATGGCAAGCCCATTTGTAAGCCTCCATTTTGCCAATATATGTCTGATCTCAATCCAAAGTATGTTGTTTGTGTGCAAAAAGTCTGCATCTCCATCAGGTTATCTAGTGGAATACTGGTATATTCTCTTAGAGATGAGTCTGAGGCCAGTCTGCCCCTGACTACCAACAGGGCTTTCACCATGGATACCTTGGTGAACAGACTCTGGTTGCATTGGATGGAAGCATCTGTGATACGTTCCATGTTGTGGGTAAAATTTTAAACACATAATGGCACACTGAGCCAAGGCTGCTAACAATTGGCCTGAGTGAAAAACCATCTTTATGAATCTTAGGTAGGCCATGCATGTGAGGTAGCTTACTATAACATTGAGACAACTGCCTGCTTGTCCTAGGCTGGAAGTGATCCTTGTTCTTGATTAGGATCTGTGACAGCTGTCATTCCATTTTCACCATGGGGGTCTTTCTTTACCTTGCTATACCTACCACTTCTCATGAGGTCTTCCAGCTTCTTGGTGTATTCAGTTTTGTCCATCACTACAGTTGCATTGCTTTTGTCAGGTGGTAGTATGATGATGTTTTTATTCTTCTGTAGGTTCCTGATTGCCAGCACCTTCTATTTCATGATGTTTGATTTAGGTTGCTTGGCTTTCTCCAATGTCTGTCTCACTTTCCATCTTAGCTCATCCACCTGAGCCTGAAAGATGTTCAAGGCTATTTTCTCAATATGGGCAATGATGTCTAAGTATGGTATCCACTTAATGGTTGTTGGGAAGTTGAGACCCTTGTTCAGCACTGACTCCTCAGAGGCACTCAGTTGATGTTGACAGCTGTCTTCACAGTGGGTGATAGACCTCATGAGTCCCCTTCAGATTTTTTAATCTATTTAGCTTCTGTACTTGGTGGACCTTGACTGCATCAAATTTTTGCCTGAAGAATTTGTCCAACTCATGCCAAATCCTTTTTGGTCTTCTTCATCAGTGATCCTGCTGAGGAATGCTTTGATCCTCTGGGAGATATCGGAATGTAATTTTTGTTTCATCCATCAGTTGTATAAGTTTTTTTAACCAGAGTGTGTTCTGCTTTTTCTGCAACCAGATGGGCTGTTTTTGAACTTGCGGCAAGTCTTGGTGCCAAGCCTGCAGGGAAGAGTTCCCTGCATCAGTGTAGAAATGTCAGATGATTTGATATTCATGCCAGCTTCAAGTTGGACTTTTCTATTCATCACCATATTTTTAGTGTATTGGATCCGTACCAATTGTTCAGTATTTTTTTTATTTCTGAGATGAAGTAGTATTTACACTATTTACATTATATATATATATATATATATATATATATATATATATAAGTAATCATAAAGTCTGTGCAATGTCATTTTCGTAAAAATCAGGTATCATAGATACAAAGAAGTCTGTGAACACCTGCCACAATTTTGCCTCTTTTGTGAAGGATTGTTCATGAATGTGGTTGTCCAGGAAATGGAAGAGGTGGTAATTTGTTATTTGTCTATAATTCTGAGATGAAGTAGTATTTACATTATTTGGACTGTTGTCCTCACCTTTATTGCCATGTTTACAACATTTCAGTCATTGTACACCCCCAGCCTTCTTCAGGTACTAAGAATTTTGAACCAAACCCTTTATTTTGATCACTGGGGTATATAATTCTCATTCCATGTGTGATGTCACTTCCAAGTACCATGTAGTTATCTCTCTTTAACTCTCTAAGTTATTTTTCTCCACTGCTGTTGCCAGATATTGCTTATTTTTATTACCAATTTTATGAAACCAAGAAATGCATTTGCTTTTTCCCTTTCATTGGTTAGCTTGTGTGGCAATTCTTAGTAAGTTGCATATCTTTTGCAATGTAGCCTGGCTTATCTTACCCAATTCTTAGTAGGTTTAATTAGCCAAAACAAAGGGTTGTTCAGAAAATGCTCTTTATGATCTTTAACTGTTAAAAATGCTTGCTTTTGGCACAGCATTTCTGTTCTGTCTCTTTTGGTTAAGTCACTGGAACTAACCAATGCCTATATTCACTGGGATGTTCTTCAGGACATCACTGTATGAATTTCTGGGACTTATAAACCTTATGTCTCAGTAACCATTTTTTTTACCAAAGCTCATATTGCAATCCTTTCTTGAAGCTAATGATTTTCTCTAGCACTCTCTATTACTGGTTACCATATTGTATTCATTTCTATGCTTGGCCAGCTTAGATTTTTGTGGCCTAGCATATGTGCTGATTACTTTGCATAGTTTTCAATGATGTTCTCTATCAATTATTTCAACTTCAACCTATAGGGGGTGGTGATGCTCTTTCTCCTTCCTGTGGTCAGATATGCCTGATTTTCTCTCTTCATATTTACCAGACATTATCACTGATTGATTATCACTTGTTCACATCTATGGCACATGGCCTGGCTGAACAGGACTTTTATTTTTGTGAAGTTACTAAAAATGGGTTGGCATGTGGTTAGCCTCAAAAGATAAGTCTTTTTTCTGATATGCAATTCAAATTCTGCCAGAAAGATTGGAAAAAGTAGTGGTTAGCAATGAACAGTACTTTCAGTGACATGTTTCTAACTAAATTCATTGCTTTCAGTGACATGTTTCATTACTTTCAGTGATATGTTTCTAACTAAAAAGATTACTTTTCATGAAAAATCAGCAAGAACTTGTTCAAGGTTCTAATATCTTTTTTTAGGTTGAAGGTGAGATCAAGAACATCTACTTCATTTAGGTTAATTTTTATGTCTATATCAAATTCTATATTTTTGAAAATCTTTATAATTGTTTTTCTAGTTTTGTCTGTAGAGTCCTGTATTATTTCTTTCACTTATTTTACATGTTTTGTGCAGCAAATATATACCTATGAGTTTGCAGGTCTCTGTATATATATATATATATTGTATATAATTTATTTCATGTTTTTTAAAAAAAAATTATCATTGTTTTACTCAACTACATTTTTATTACAAATGTAAATAAAGAATCAGTCCATTCTCACCATTCTCACCTCTGTCAAGATTAAGGTAATCCCTCATATTTTTGCTTGGGGGGGAGTTACATTGAAGGTTAGTTTATAGATGGATATTTAAAAGAGAGAGGAGAAGAAATAAAAAATAAGGAAGTATGAAAATAAATACGCAGGTGACAGATTCTATCTTTTCCATTTTGTGGTGGTCTTTCAACCAATCAGAATAACTAAGAGTGTTCATCTGACTAGCAACTGAACTTCTTTGAAATTGCTAAAATAATTAATACGTTTTACAGAGTGTAGATTTTACCTCTGGATGTAGATTGAATGCTGATCACATTACAGTCAGGTCACCCAATAAAGGAGTATGTTGCCAAGACCCAAAACTTCTGATGACTTGGGAGTAATAACACTGATGACATATCCGGAGGTAGCACTTGAAGGTGTATGACAATGATTATCTATCTATCTATCTATCTATCTATCTATATATATATATATATATATATATATATATATATATATATATAGAGGTACTGGTTATACCAGTAGACAATTATTCAAAATAAAAAGTGCTCAATGCAAAATCAAAAAACTGAATATGCAGTCCCAACAATATATTAAAGAACAAAATGTTCCCCACTTACTTGCTACTCAGGTTTTAACCATATCAGTCTAATCAGGCAGTCTTCCTATCTTTTTTCTTTCTTTTTTTGCCTGAGGTTCTTGAGGAGCCTAAAAAGTAGCTTTCTGATCTTGTCATTTGCTTTTCTATTGTCAGGCACTATTATTAGTCTGTCATCCCTGTACAGGCCATGACAATTCTATTGATCTTGTTTAATGTATAGGCCCATTAGCTCTGAAACCCCAGCACCATCAAACAACCCTTGTGGTAGATCAAAAGCATCCTTGTTTGATTTCTTAATACAAGCTTTGCCATTGTGAAATCATATAGATTTTCAACAATGCAAAATTATTTCAATTTGTTCAGGTGGTATGGTAATAAAGTCCTTAGCAAAATGTAATGCCTCCAGCAGACTTTTCTTTACTATAGCAAGGTAAAAAATCTTTGATATTTTATGAATAGATGCTTATTTTTATTACCAATTTTATGAAACCAAGCAATGCATTTGCTTTTTCCCTTTCATTGGTTAGCTTGTGTGGCAAGCTAACCAATCATATCTTTTGCAATGTAGCCTGGCTTATCTTACCCAACTCTTAGTAGGTTTAATTAGCCAAAAGGGCTGTTCAGAAAATGCTCTTTATGATCTTTAACTGTCAAAAATGCTTGCTTTTGGCACAGTATTTCTGTTCTGTCACTAATACCCACATTAACTGATATAATTTTAGTTTCCTTGTTGATATCTTTGATATATAAAGTGGGTACCCACTTTATATATCTAATGAATATATCTAAAGAAGGTACCTTCTTGCAAAATCTAGTGACTTCCTCATGTATTTTTTTTTCCTGTAGACTTTACCACTCATCAATATATGTTTCATGTCTTATTGCCCTTAACTAATATTTTTGGTGTTTTTTGTATACTCCTTATTTCAGCCAACTGATACTTTTGGAAATGACACTTATTCATCCTGAACTTATCTATTATATCAATCATTTCTCTTTCAAAGTCACCTTGCTTTTCAATGACAGGGAGATATCTCTTACTTTTAAATACCTTCCTTGTTCCTTGCATATTTATGCAAGGAAAACAATGCTCTTCACATTATTTTAACAAGGTACTGCTTGATCTTGTTCAACAACGCTTGCATATATTCATATATGCTAGGTATCAGGATATTCTTGAGTGAGTACAGGATCTTAAACTCTTTTATTGTTTCAATAAATCTCTTAATTCCTGTAGTGTGTAAAAAAATCATGCCCCAGTGAAACAATACATGTAGACACTTGCAAGATGTTACAATATACAGATTATTGAAAAGTTTGTTTTTTATTTTAAACGTGTATCATAATACACCATAACAAAGTACTCAACTATAGGACAGGAGCAGAATTACAACAGTAAAAAGGTACTGATTAGAAGAATAGATGATTATTTCCAAAAAGTGCTCAATGCACAATCAAAAGAACTGAATATGCAGAGCCAACAAGATATTAAAGAACAAAACGTTCACCACTTACTATCCAAGTTTCAGCCATATTGATCTCGTCAGTCTCACCCTGCCTGATGAGACCAATATGGTTGAAACCTAGGTAACAAGTAAGTGGTTAACGTTTTTTTCTTTAATATATATATCTATATATATATATATATATATAACATAGAATATTTAAGTCAGGTAAATTACGATAGAGACAAACTCAAATGAACTCAATGTTGAGTAATATAATCTAAAAAATATTTTAGATATTCTACAATTTCATGGGTAATACATATGTATTTCCCATGAAATTGTAGAATATTTAAAAAATTTTCTAGAGTGAATATATATATATATATATATATATATATATATATGAGTTCAATATATGGATGGAAATTCAGCAAGATGAATAGTATAAGTAAAGGAAAGGTAGAAAAAAGTGTCTTTAATCTAACATGTATCACTTTAACAAGCTTCTTCAGACATTTTTAAAGACAAGTGATTAAAAGAACTTTTTGAAATAATAAAAAATCATTTCAAAATTTACAGCAACAATATATTGATTAAGATTTCTTTACATATTCTGTTCATTGATTGAGGTTTCTTTACTTATTCTATTTATTATATATATATATATATATATATATATATATATAAATTAATTTTTAGAATTATTTACACACAAAATATACCTATATTTTCAAAACTTAAGGAAACATCAAAATATTCAAGGAAAGTTAGCCTAAAAATAAATTCTGTCAAAGACAATGGAAGTGAAATTGTTACATTCTTTGACACCCAGAGTTGAAAGAGAAAAAAATAACAGAAAAGAAATAGAGATAGAGGTCACAAAAAGTTTCATCTACAAAACTCTTTAGTCAGGGTGCAGAATATTTCATCCACTTGTTAAGTGACAAATTCTATATATATATATATATATATGAAACAAGCATTTTTTTTCAAAAATAAAGTTTATCATTATTAACTATCTGATTAGACATCATTCTTTCAATGTCAAAACAAAATGTACAATTTTGTAGCTGCTTGTAGTTTGTACATGTTCTAAAGTATAATTTATAATAAATATTCATTGATCTATTTTTATATTGAAAATAATTTTAATGTTTTGAACATTGCAAATATCTTCTTCATTTTTTATTCATTTGGATATATATACATATATATATATATATATATATATATATATATATATATTTGTTAGAATTTTCTATATTTATGTGGGAAGTGTACTCAGTATCATAGATAACACATGTATAAATTGTGTGGTAAGGGGCAAGTGAGTCTCAACAACAACACTTTCACAGAGATTGCTTACCACCTAGCAGACCATAGGTGTGTGGGAGGGTGGGTGTATATATATTTAGTCTATCGAGGCAGCAAATAAATTTTTAGACATATACTGTTAAATATAAGAGACAATAAATGTCTATTATGTTTAATCATGAGTCATTCTAAGCGTCTTATTTTGGCTTTAATTTCAGTTGAAAATAAAGACAAAAATTCTCCAACATTTGGATAATTTTTTATTAAGTTGGGTCTAAGCTTTCGGCTCACATTAGCCATCTTCAGAGAGGTTATTAAGACAGTAACACGATAACATCCACCATCAGCAACAATTTTATTTTATGTTGACAATGGCAATAGTTACCAAAAATAAAAAAACACAGTTCGCAAATTTGCAATGCAGTTCTATGATAGTGTGAAATGACAACAGAACCATGTATTCAAATGTAATGTGATGTGTTATGACCAGATTTAAGTGTGATTTTATTAAGTGTGGGTTGTTTGGATTTAATGTAGATGGCCTCCAATATCTGCAGGTTCTTTTTACTGTGTGTATGAGTAAGGATTATTGTATTGTTGACTAAAATCTGTCTGATATTACCTACATGTTTATGTTTTTTTTAAAGAAATGTTGTTTAATTGTACTCTGATCAGAAAGGTTGCCTAGCGGAGTTTTATGTCAACACAAAATAAAATCATTGGTGATGGTGGATGTTATTGTGTTACTGTCTTAATAACGTCTCTAAAGATGGCTCCTGTGAGCCGAAAGCTTAGAACCAACTTAATAAAAAATTATCCAAATTTTGGAGAATTTTTGTCTTTATTTTCAACTGAAATTAAAGCCAAAATATGACGTTTAGAACGGCTCATGATTAAACATAATAGAGACATTCATTGTCTCTTATATTTAACAGTATATGTTTAGAAAAAAACAAATATATATATATATATATATATATATATATATAAAATATCACAGTTCTAGGAATTTCATGTTCAATTTCTGTGAATATTAATATATATTTAGAGTGAGAGAGAAAGGTGAGATAGAAAGATAGGGGAGAGAGAAAAAGAAAGAATCAGTAAAAATGTTAAAGATGGTCCCTTTATATTCATTAAAAGGAAATAAAATGATGCCAGTATTTCATGCAAATGTCTCAAAACTAATGACTACTCATCTTGAAAAATAAAGAATCTGTTAATTTTTTCTCATTTTTTAAAAATTTTCCATCAGTTTCTGATTGTATCGATTAGCAGGGATTCAGTAAAACTCAGGAAGTGCTACAGATTTCTAACAGCATTTCTGCAATTGCATGTACTGCGTTATGGATTATGAATCAAAATACGAGAAGATATGAAATATGAGAATTATCAGATCTTCACTGTTCTGAGAAGCATGACAGAGATGCATTGATGGCCCTGAAGGCTTGGCCATTCTCTCTTTAACCATAACAGAATCAAGCATACAAGCACAACCATTAACACATTTGTAAATACACAAATATATTTACACATCTTGTAATATGATGTATGATGTACAGTCATGCATGCAAGTCTTTATGAATATGAATATTTAAGCTCTCATAAGGGAATAAAATAACAAGAAAAATACTATATATATATATATATATATATACACACACACACACACTTGTGTATGTATGTGCATATGTATTTGTAGTAATGCAGCAAGAATTGGAGTAGATAGACTAAACTATCGCCCGGTTCACACTCCACCGACGTCTATTAAACAGGTGAAGAGGCTCATCCCTTGTTTCCTGTTTAGGATGTGGTTTCCGGTTTTTCTCTTTTCCAATCTTTTCACTCTTACGTAGCCTCCCTGCGCATCAGTGGCATTTTCACCTTGCTTGGGGTGATATGATTAAAAAAAAAAAAAAGAATTCATTTAAACAAGTTTTGTTAAATTCAATCAATTATTTCTGCTATTTACATTGTTCAGACTGTTGTCCTCATCTTTGTTGCCATATTCATGATGTTTCAGCTATTGTACACTCCAGCTCTCTTCAGGTGACTGGAATTTCAAACTGAACTTTTTACCAGATTGTTCTAGTTCCATGAGTATTGACTAAAGGACATATGGCCCAGTGGATAAAAGCATTGGTTGAATTCAGTGACTTGACCCAAAGAGTAGTGTGTTCAATACCTGGCTACAGTAGAGGTGAACAAAAAAACTTAGAGAGTTGAGTCAAAGAGAGATAACTGATAATGAGACATCTGGAAAAGGCATGACTTGTGGAACTAGAACAATCTACTCAGGTAAACAAAAAAAAAGTGTTCAGTTTGAAATTCCAGTCATCTGAACAAGGCTGAAGCATACAATGGCCAAAATGTGAATAGCGCAACAAAAGTAAAGACAACAGTCTGAACAATGTAAATAATGCAAATAATTACAATACCTTATCTCAGAAATATAGACAAATATCAAACAACAATATTCAGCTTTTATTCTATTTTTCTACTTTTGGAATAAAAGTGTGAATAAACTCTCAAAAGTTTGTGTTTTTGGGTATTTTTGACTGTCTTGATTTTTAACAGGAAGTAAATATTGTCAGTATCAATGCCACATGTTCTTTTTTACAGCCTTTGTATATACGGACGTGTTTCTTAATTTTCGTGGGTATTCAGTGTTTATCTCATGGTATCTGAGTATATGTTTAATTCTTGAAATAAAAATTTATATATTAGTGCATTTTTGGTTGCATGATAAATACATACATACATACATACATGCATACAAATATAAGAAAAATGGACATGTGATATCTGCACATCCAATTAAAACATAAAATTTAAAAATTGAAAACAGTCCACTCTATACCTCTCCCAAAAAGTTATTATGAAACTAAATAAATAGCAAAACATGTAAAATTTGTAAAGGTATCATGCTTGGTTCTTATTTAATCATGTGTATGCTTGGGTTTGTGATTAAAAGAAAAGTTGATTAGTTTTTTCTAACATTTTTCTGTTTGGTGGGAGTAAGAGAATTTCAAGTAAAAAGGAAATATAATCTTCACCAGGTTTTAAACTTTGACGTGTTTCTCTGTATATGGTCCTTTCTGGTCTCATAAAAAGTGCAGCCACGCATGGGCCTACTGTCATGCCCCAGAGGATTATATAACCAGTAAGATAACCAAAGTTATTAATCACCTTGAATATATGCCACTTTTATAACAGCTCTAAAAAGGTCATTTGTCTTACTAATTATAAAAATAAACTTTATCTATAAAATCTGGTTCTATTTTCAAGTTTTTCCCTTTTTGACTGATGGTTATATCTAAATAAATCAATCACTCAAAATTGGAAATATTTAAATCAAAATTGCTGAAACTTTATCATCAGTGGAAGTAACGCTGGAATACTCTGTCTGGATCTTAAGTTGTTCTGACAAAATTTAGTTTATTTACTGTAGTTTTAACTAGTTTTTCATTTTCTTTTGATTAAATCAGCATTTTTCAAGGAACTTTATGTTAGCACAGGTTCTGGCAATTCAATATTAAGGTTTCTTGATTCTGCCACAAAGAGTTAAATTCAATTAAGTAAATATGAAATGATATATCTGCAAGTCTCTTACAGTTATCAAAAGATTTGTAGATTATAGCAATTTTCTAAGCATACCTTAGATGTGGCACAAGGTCAAAAGTATTGAGCACCCAATTTTTATAAAGTTTTTTATAAAGTCATTTTTTATAAAGTTTTATCTTCTTTAGCCAGAACTTTAAATTCCTCTCCAACATATTGAGCTCATTACTCATTCATAATTGTGCTAGCAAGACAAGCTTTCTGACCATTACACCACTTTGAAGTACCCAGATTTGTAGGTTACTGTGGGAACTGATTCCTGTCTTTTTTAAATAAAGTGGTAATGAATGTTCTGAAAGAAGTCATTTTTTATAAAGTTTTATCTTCTTTAGCCAGAACTTTAAATTCCTCTCCAACATATTCTTGCTCAGCTTTACTTTCCAAAATAAGGAAAAAATGGTCATAAGTTTTTTTACACTTCAACATTTATCACTATATATCATAATTTTGTCTTTCTACATGTTTTGTACCTATCTTGGTTTAATAGATATACCAAATATTTTAATCCATTTTCTCAGGATTTATGTCTTTGTATATTGTGTCAACAGATGCAAGAGGCATATTATAATATACCTTGTGATAATTTTTGCCATCTGCATGTTCATGTGCATGTGAGAGTTCATGCCTATGTTAATGCCCAACAAGGATATACAGTGTATTATTCTGTGATTAAATTAGTGTTGATTTGATTTTACTTTTGAACATGTGCAGATTCTGCACACTAAATATGGTGACAAAGAACTTGAGAAAAAGAAAGGAAATATAGCTGAAAAGAACTAGATGAGAACATTATTTTTAATACTGAGGAGAGTGCTGGAGTATAGACAAGAGTTTTTCTTGTCTATACTAAGTGCTGGGCAATCATGGCTCTCCACAATTTTTTTATCCTTTGTAACTTTTAGTAATATTTGTCATTTTGCCATTCCTCCCAATCAGGTTCTGCCATAAATTTACACAAGCTTTCACTTTGTCCAACTTCCCCTCAGTATGTTGTGTGAGTATCATATTTTCAAAGCCTTCCTTTCTCGTTATGTGCCCTGGAAATTTGTCTTCCTGATTCTAAGCATAAGTGTCCTTTTTGCTTTCATTTTCTCTAAGACTTGTGAATTAAAAATAACTCATTTCTTCACTGTTTTCAAACTTATGAGCCTGTGCACAAATGTATTTTGACCAATAATAAAAAGGACTGGCTCTGAGCTGAAGAAAATACCTAGGCAAAGTTTTGTGAGCCTGCATGAAAATTTGCTTTGACCAATAAAAGGGAGTGGCTTACAAACTGAGGAAAAGTAATGAGCCAATGTCAAATCTCTTTTTAATATAAATATCTAGAGAAAGTTGAATCAAGGTAGAAGAGAATGGACAGAAAGAGAGAAAAAGGCAGAGTCCCCAGCATATGAATAACACTGATGTCAAATTATATGCTGATACAATTTCAGCTTTTAATGAGAGCTGGGGAATTTCAAAAACTCTATTTAACTCTGTAGTTAAATACCTTAAAATATATCTTTAATTCATGTTGAATACAACTGTATAACTTTTATGTGAAAAACAAACTCCCTCAATTTGTTTTAAGCATCTTAAAAATTTACTTTGTGTCTGATGATTTAATATGAACATTTTCTATTCTTGACAATTCATCAGAACTACAAACCTTTAATGTTTCATTACTCATCTTGAAACAAGCTACTGAAACTTCAAATGTGTAAATTTGTAAATAAATTCTTCATTATATTTCATTAAAAATAAAATGTTTCTTCATCATTATCCCTACATACTTCAAAACTACTTAATTTATTCTGCAATGATGACTATTGCCTACTTTACTAAAACGATTTCAAAGGCACTAAACTAAAAGCATACCACCAGTCTATCCAAAAATTAGTCCATTAGAAACCTTGTGATCCATCATTAAAAGAGATGCATATGAGAACTGGAAAAATATTAAACAAAGAAGATCTCTGAAAATAAATAAAAATCTGCTGCAAGTACTTTTAAGGTTAAGAGTGGAAAAGTGGTTAAAAAGCTGATGAAAGTTATATGTCAAGCAGCTCATGTTATTGTATAAAATACTAAAATAATGATTTATTCAGGTATATGTTATGTTAATAAAATGTTTTTATGTCCTGTATCTTTTGAATTTAGTTACAAATAATTTTTTTTGTACTTTTGTCTGATAAACACAAATCAAATTATTATCAATATTTTTAATATAAAATACATGATGATACTTCCCAAATATATTGCTCTTAGAAATATATCCTGAAATATTTACAAATTTTTTTAAATTCTAATTTTATCGTGAAAATATTGACTTGTATAATAAAATCTGACATAACATACAAAACGGTTACTTTTATGATTTGCAATAGAAATATTTTCAAAAAATACAGCTGACATAAGGAAAATGGTTGACAAAAGTAGGATAATGGGAAGACACAGAAAATGCAAATAAAATAATATAAAATTTGAATACAACTTCTGATGTCTGCATAAAACATATCTACTTACCCTCCCACACAAAGAAAGCAGAGACTGTGCACACACATATGCACATACACAGATATTTTTTCAAAAGTATTCTATATATAAAAATGTGCTTTTGTGGTACAGTAGATATCGACTTAAAACAAGAAATTGAGGAGCCGTGTTCAAAATCTAGTTGAATTCATTGCATTCACTTATATATAAATACCCTTGGAAAAGGTATTAATAGTTTACTTCTACCTCCAGCTGTGGGTTAAATAGCATTTCAGATTGGGTTGGTAACCAGTCTACCACAGAATGTAATGGTAACCTACTGTAAGAAAAACTTCTGCCCACTCAGTCATGTCTCTTTCGAGACATGAATGCCTAGGCATGTATGGCATTTGGCACTTTCAGCCAATTAAGTGCCATACATGATACACGCTTGGGCGATCATGTCTTGAAAGAGATATGACTGACTGGGCAGAAGATTATCCCGCAGTAGGTTGCCATTGCTTTCTGTGGTAGACTGGTTGCCAGCCAAGGCTATAGAACCCGATCTGTTCTGTTATTTAACCCAGAACTGGAGGGAAGAGACGGATTAATACCTTTCCAAAGGATATTTGCACGTAAGTGAATGCAAAGAATTCACCTGGAATCCGAACTCGGTTCCCCGATTCCTTGTTCTGAGTTGATATCCACTGCACCACAATGCACATCCTTTGGCACTTTACTGATATATAAAAATTAGTGTGTGAGTGCATATATATATATATATATATATACACACACACACACACACACAAACATATTAAGGTGCAATGGATAAATTGTCTAAATTATGCAAAAATATAAAATAATACATCTCATTTTAAAAATTATATATATCAAAAGTACACAAAAATATCTTAAAATACTAAAGAGTAAATTTATTCAATAAAATTACCATTGGCTTAATTACACTCTCAGACAATTACAGAATCTTCTATAATTCTTCTGAACAGTCTCCTTGTTTAAGTTGGTGAATACTGCCATTTGGATTTACAAGAAGTTTTGTAGGTCTCTCACTTAACTGCACCCCACACATTATAATTAAGGGGGTTTAGGTGGCCAGACATAAGAGATGTTTATGGTCACCAAACAATTTCTGCAACCACATTAAAATGAGTTTTTAGTGTTAATTTCATTTTTGTGTAATTTAGATAACAATTTATCCATCACAACTTGCCTATAATCTTTTATTTATTTTATTTAAATTCCTTGAGGTTTCTCATATGTATTCCTTGTAGCAATTATTACAGATGATAAAGTAACTTCTTCTTTCATGTTTATCAGAGAACCTCGACATTGTGTAATGGTTAGCAAGTTTGTCAAACTAGAAACAAACTTTTGGCCTTTTGCCACATCAACAGTGTTTAGAAAATCAACTCTTACATGTTCATCTTATTGTTTTGTATTAAATCTTTCATTGTTTTAGAAGTAGATGTAACAAATTTTATTTCAAGCTTAGGTAAATTCTATTCAAATGTAGTTGTGATAGAGATAGCAGGTAGAATTATATATTTTTAAGTATTTTGTATTGATTTTTCTCTCCCTTCTGACTAGATGTTAGACATCAGAATCGATTCTGTACATGTATTTTCCAAATTCTAAGAGCTTTTGTCTTTCATAAGTTATTTTCAAAGAATGATTTTATTTGTTTTGCTGGAAATACGTTTAGAATTTTAAATTCATTTATGCATCATGTTATACATTAGTTTCAAATATCATACCATATATATTTGTTGCCAAATTGGATGAAATTTAATAAATTCCAAGTTGTTTACATTTTATGGCTAATGGTTCTATCATTTGTCGTCATTCTCTACATTTTTTATGTTATAATATTATTCTTAATTTTTTATAAGGTATTTATAGGATTTCTTGTGTTAGTTGTTGATGTAGTAGAGCTATTGTCAGATAAATTGCAAGTTAGTCTGTGGTACAATATAGTAATTGCATTACCAATATATATGTTATTTAAATTTTTAATATTTGAGGAATTATATATATAATCTCTCATTGATTACACAACCTTTAAAGGAACATTCCTGTCCGCATTCATGATTTAGGAAAATGTTAATCAACGATACGTGTATATTCCCCCATGAAAATAACAAGCAGAAGTTTCAAATTCTTGAGGATCTTCATATTAAAAACTTATGACCAACACTAAACAAAATCAATTATGAAATACAGTGACTATGTTTTAAAGTGCCTATGTCAGCAACTTTTTAAAAAATATCTAAGTTATAATTTATAATTATGATAACACATGAATTGTAATTTTTTATAAAAATTTATTGCAAATATAAAATTGAGTTACCTTCCTTATACCACACAAGTTTGACATCCATGTTGCAACCTGTGCTTACTCCCAAAATTTGTAACATTAAGCCACAAGAAATGTGTAACAGACAACTACATTCATTTTGTCTTAGCAATTAAGTTCCTGAAGATAATCTTGGTAAGATTGAAAGTACTTGGCAAAATAATATGAATGAAAACAGCCATAGCTGACTACAAGAGGATTGAGGTGAAAATAATAGACATAATGTGTCTAAATTATTTAACAAAATATGCTTCTGAGTCAAAACAGAATGAAAAGATATCTCAAGAAATACATATATATGTGAGTAATAAATATATATTTAATTTCTCTTTGAATAGAAACTAAATACTGAAAAGAGAGAAAAAATAAATTAGAAACAAAGAAAGAAGGAAAGAAAAATTTAGGACAGAATTAAAAAATATGAATTTAGGAAAAGAGTAATAAAAAAAGGAACTTGAAAGAATGAGGGATAAGAAGAAAGAAATAATGAATGCAAGAAATCTAAAAAGAATGAAAGGAAATTAGGATGAAAAATAAAGATAAAGATATCTGGAAGCCTATAAAGAAAATATTTTTTCAAATAAGAGGAAAGTAGAATCAAAATGAGAATAAAAATAGCAAATAAAAAGAAAAACAAGGAAGCTGAGGAATGATCGAAGATCACATGACATGTTTAATGTCATCTGACAAGATAGAAGTTGAAGACCTGTAATATAAACTAAGATGAAAGGCCAAATGCATAAAAATCCTTCAAAGTTGATGTTCTTTAAAAACTTTCAAGATACACAGACTGGCTATAACTACAGATCATCTCCCTCACAGTACACAAACATGCAATTGATAAGCACACAGACATGTTTCCATTACAATAAAGATTTAACTTACTTCTTTCTTAGAGTTTATTTTTGTCATTTGTCCTGAACATTTTGTCAAAAAATAAAGAAATAAAGAAAATGAAAAAATAAATTCTGACACAAAAAATATATATATATATATGTGTGTGTGTACATGTGTGTTGCATTTATGTTGCATGATGTCTGTTTAACTTTTTCACCAAAAAAGAAAAAAGAAGTGACATTTCCGTGTACACATAATGCAACTTATCTGTTTTGACTGGAACCTATACTTATATTTTTCATTTTTGTTTTGTGTTTAGTCATGTTTATATTTTGATGTCTGCTCTACAACTAGTTTATATCAAGAAGTCAAAAATTTTTAAAAAACATAAGTAACTACATCCATATGGACTTATATATATATATATACACAGACACCCACACATATATATATATTTATATATATATATATATATATATATATATATACACACACACACATATATATATATATATATACAATTTTTTAAGGCCATGACTGAAAGCATTCTTATCTATGGTTTGAAGACATGAACAATGGCAAAATCTGTGAAGAAAAACATAGATGATATCTACACCAAACTATTCCATCATGCAATCAATGTAAGGTTAAACAACCATGACACATCACTCAATAAGTCCAAAGGCTGACATACAGACGATTCCACTAATAAAAAATCCATATGATTTTTATAAAGTACTAACCTTCAAATGGCATGTGACAAAATTTTGGCCTAATCGAATAATTAGTTTACAAATTACAGTTACTTAAGTGAAGCTACTGTTGCAAATTTTCAAAACAATGGAAAAATCTGAATTTTGTGAATTGATAAAGCATTGCTTTCTGATGGGAAAAATACTGACCAAGCAAAGCAGTGGCTTGATAAGTGCTATTCAGACTCTGCTCTTTAAAAACAATGGTTAAGAGGTGGTATGCTGACTTTAAACGTGGTCATACAAACACAAATGATATTGAATGCTCAGTCGCCCAAAATTGGTAGTTGTCCCAGAAAACACCAAAAAGATCTAAAAACTCATTTTGGCCAATCGTAAATTGAAGTTGCATGAGATAGCAGAGGTGCTGAATATATCAGAAGGCAGTGTACTCACCATTTTGCATGAATATTTCACAATGAGAAAGCTGTGTTCGCTTACAGTCGATCAAAAACAACACACTGACAATTCAGAGCATTGTTTGCAACTGTTTCAAGGCAACAGAAAGAAGTTTTGTATGAACATGTGACAATGTATAAAACATGGATTTACCACTTCACTCTGGAGTCAAATCGGCAGTCAGCTGAGTGGACAGCAGCAGATGAAAGCTGTCCAAAGCAACCAAAGTCACAAACATCAGCAAGTAAGGTTTTGGCCTTCAAATTTTGGGACGCACAAGGTATTTTGTTCTTTGATTGCCTTGAGAAATGAAGCACCATCAATAGCAAATATTATGTAGCATTATTGGTGTGTCTGAAGGAAGAAATTGCCAAAAAACAGCTACAAATGAAGAAGAAAAAGTGATCTTTCACCAAGACAACACACTGTGTCCCAAGTCAATTACAACACTGACAAAACTATATAAACTGCACTTCAAATTGCCTCTGCATCCATCCAATTTTCCAGATCTGGCTCCCAGTGACTACTAGCTGTCTGCAAACCTCAAAAGAATGCTCCAGGGAAAGAGATTTGGCACCAATAAAGAAGTGATATTGCAAACTGAGTTGTATTTTGAGGCCAAAGACAAATCCTACAAAAAAGGAATCAAATTGTTAGAGAAATGGTGGAATCAATGTATCACCCTAGAAGGAGACTATGTTGAATTTTGCCTGAAAGTTGTTGTTTTATTAGTTAGGCCTGGTATTTAATGAGTGATGTGTTATGTCTAACAAAGACCTGTGGGGCAATCTCCCAAAGGCGTCTCAAGAGATCAGGGCAAGAAGAAGGAGTGCTGCCAGTCATCTGTTTTGAATCAATAAACCAGCCTTGGCTGTAATGCTTTGAGATTTAAAGCATGGCGAACAATGGCAAGGGAGGCCAGCAACAACTTTCTCTATTGTCTTGCTCATGAACTTTCAGGTTGAAACATTAGACGAGCTCCAACTGGTTAGGTCAGAGAGAGAAAAGTAAAGGAGGCTTGTGAAGAACTGAGAACCAACCAACTAATGATGATGATATATGCACATTCTTATGGCTTATGCTTTTTTTTCTCCCATGACACTGGGAAAGTGAATGAAGTTGAAATGACAAGATAGGACTGATAACATTACAGATCCTTCTTGTGACTCTCAAGATTTATTGCAGGAGCATGACTAAATGTGGCAGGAGTATTTGATATATATACAAATGGTATATTTAGAAATAAACAAGATAGATTATGACAAAAAAGTATGATACAGTGAACCAACTTTCAGAGCAGCATAATAATCATACTATTTTCACAATAGTACAAAATGTTTGTTAAACAATAAAAGCATATATATTAAAAGGCCATTTATAACAAAAAAAGAGGGATAACAAAATATATATATATATATATATATATATATATATATACCGTAAGTTGGTAATTTTCAAATGCAACATTTGAAAACAGTTAAGAGAAAAAATGATAAAATATCTCACATAAAAATAAAAATATTATATGTAAAGCTCTGTAGTGGATCCATGACCTGCACTTCAATCTAATCAAGTTAACTGTAGTTAGAACAACCTGTATAAACAGCTAAGTTCTCTGCATAGGAGAAGACAATACCAGCAGAAAACCAACAACTTGAAGATAATCCTACCATAATTGTAGTTCAAATGTGCCATAAGATGTAAATCTCTGGCTTATAGTGTGATATTCCTTGTAGGCATGCTGCCTCTCACTTTTACTAGTCAAAGTTGGAGTGTTGTTCCACATATTTCATATGAAATGTAGAAATCTTTTCCCAAATCTTTGTTTACTAACCCAATCAAAGGTTGTACAAAAGAATTACTAACCTAATATCTAATTATTGCAACATTCAAGTTTTTATGCATTTAATCATATCCTTTCAGAATGTTCTTGTACCATCTTGCAAAGACATTTATAGAATTCACATGATGCTATTATGAATGGCATGGAAGGTAATGAAAAACAAACAATACAAGAAAAGATATGATTTAATTCAATTTTACTTTTTTTCTACTTCTTTAGTGAATTTCTAAATAGTTCTGTTTGATTGTTCTGTAATCTATGCTGATGAGAAATATTGAGAGAAGGTGGTGCATCGGGAGTGCTGCTGGGGAGCCATACTTATACAAATAGCAGTTTTACTCTAAAATCCCAAAAACTGTAGTGACAAAGGCAACTGATGAGTCTCTCAACAATTAAATGATTGGTAAATTTGTGGGTAGGCTTCATATCTTAATGTTTTTTTTTCTTTATATTATATCAAATGCTTACCTTAAGAAGTTATACTGCCCCGAAAGAAGAAAAAATTAAATGATGGATGCATTTTGGTGTACATAAATTAATAATAGACCATACCCTTCTCCTTGCATCCACTTTAGATCACATGGTACTTCTCCAAAAATATTATGCATGCTTCAATTCAATTATTATAT
Source organism: Ascarosepion bandense (assembly GCA_037127315.1). NCBI lineage: Eukaryota > Metazoa > Mollusca > Cephalopoda > Sepiida > Sepiidae > Ascarosepion > Ascarosepion bandense. The sequence continues at coordinate 1,647,131 of JBBBDQ010000134.1, forward strand.
TTACCAAATCTTAATAAACTAAAAAAAGAATGTTTGGTGATGTCTTTTGAAACAATGCAACAGCTGTTTGTCACTGCCTGTGGCACAATTGATCCTATTCAAATTCATTGTTTTTCATGTTATTCTGTTCACTTAGTAAACTATTCCCCATTCAAATAAAAAAAAAGATGACAGTGCTATAATGAGAGCTGAACTCATCCAATGGCATTAAAATGTAAAAATAGTTCTTTTGAGTTTACAAGTCTTATCTACTTCACATCAAAAAATGAAATATAAGCTTAAACATCTTCATTCCAATGGTCATAAACCCAGCCTATCCTAAGATTTTATTAGGTGATGTCAAAATTTGAATTAGAAGAATTGTCATGAAAGGATCTCCTTCATGAAATACTCTCCTACCAAAGTCACTTGTTTTTCTGATATCAAAAATATAGAAATAAAAATCTTGTATAAGATTTTAGAGGTCACCATTTCTCTTCTTTTTTTTTTCTTCTTTTTTTTTGTCTTGATGTTATAAAACAAAAATTAGAAAAGCCATATATTTTTTCTTTATTTTATGATACATTTTACATTGGAAGCAAAAGAAACCTGTTATTAATTTGTTGTTATAATTATTCTGAAGTGGAAATGTTAATTTTTCATTTTGTTTTTGTATGTTTGTGTTTGTACTTTTATCATGACATTAACATAAAAGAAAATTCTAATTTTATTTTATAGTTTTTCTTCACCCTTGTGGCAAAAAAGATAAGGCTGGTTGCTCACATCTGTGTATGCCTCTTCAAGGGCTCAAGTACCAATGTGCCTGTCCTACATTTGGAGGCTTAGCCATGAGTAAAGATGGCAAAACTTGCTTACGTAAGTACACCTGTTATTATATCATATATAATTTCATAGTAGTAGAAATCAAGTGACAGTAAGTCTCCTCAATACTCCTGCCCAGCATTTTTTAAACTTTTCTTTTACTGTAACCCACAATCAAAGACTATATTTTGCATTGCAACCCATTATATGTATGTGTAATAAATCCAAACAAACTCTGTTTACTAGGTTCATTTATTTAGCACTAGCAGTATAGCCCGGCATTGCTCGGGTGTAAAGAAAGCTTTAAAACTAATCCATGGTTCTGGAGCTCAGACTCTTTGGACATTTGCACGAAAGACTAAAAAACAATAGTTGTTTCCAGTTAAAGCGAAACAGTAGACTGGAAGAAAAATGAATGTTTGTCAGTCAAATTTTGATTTCCTGGTATCGATATAAAATTTTATGCACTATTGTAAGAACTGCAACCTTGAAACTTCTTAATATCGTTTCTTATGTCTTTGTCTATGAGTGTATCAAATTTGATTAAAATCAGACCATTCCTTCTCTAACCCGATTTTTTCGATTATCGATTTTCAAGATTTATCGGGGGTACCTCGACACAAAACCTAGCTAAGAACACTTGCAGACGCTTATAGTGTAACTGGGTAAATTTTCAAGAAAATCAGTTCAGCCATTTCAGAGTCTATAGGTAATGGACACAAACACACACAGACACACACACACACACACAGACAAAGTTCCATTTATAAATAAGTTTAGATTGACAGTTTATATGCATATTTTTTATGATCTGCACATATTGGAATTGCATCTATTTGCATGAATATAAAATTATTACTCTTAGAAAAACAAATTTAAAGGAAATTTTGCACAAATTTTACACAAATAAATAATATTTAAAAATGAGATGGATGTGATTGCTTGTTCATAAGAAGCTGCTTCCAACTGGGAACACAGGATACCAATTCTACATGCACATCAAGAGCAGTGTTGAGCCAGTTTCTGTCCTTATCAAATGAAACACAAGATATCATCTTACTATAAGAGAAAGAATGTACTGGTACTCAACTCCTACATTGAGTTGGGAAATTCACTTTTAGCTCTGACTTCAGATGCAACTGAATTATTCAACAACCTTTCACCAGCTATGAAGACAAAAGTACTGCACACCTTTGTAGCTAAGTGTTGGGCAATATCACTCAATCTGAAATGAGTTTGACAAACAAGATATGTAAATTCAATGAGAATAAACTATATATATATATATATATATATATATATATATATATATATATATAATAACTATAGTAATTACAATACCAATAGTAACAGAACTAACTCTGCCAAAACTAGTACTAATTAAGCTATAATTTAAATCATCTTGAACAACCCACCATGGACAAACTCAGAGGGGAAAAAAGGGGAAGTAAAAAAAAGAAACAAACAAAGTACATGAACGAAAAGTCAAATACTCATAGGAAAGAAAAAACCTAAAGACGAAAAACCCTAACACTAAAGCGCTCAATACGAAAGTAGAGCAAAAATATATAATTATATTTACAATAAATAAAATATGAGCTTACATTGGTAAGAAATTAGCGATGATTTATGAGTGCTGTACAACATTTAGAGTTTTTTATGTTCTGCACTTTTCTCTCACTTGTATATTTTTTTCTTTCTTTTTTGTCATGACCCATTTTATTTATCTTGAAACCCATTGAAGAATTGAGACCACAGTTTGAAAAAATGTGCTTTAGCTTGATTGGCTGGTTTTAGCCAAACTATTACCTGGATGATCTCAGCTAATTTCTTTTATTTTTAACTCATTAAGCTATCAAAAAGTCTTCTCAATCTTTCAAGATTCTTTCTTCATAATTTTTATTGTTAAATAAATTTATAAACAAATAGCATCTGCTGGTTCTAACTGAGATTAAATGACATTTATTGTTCTGTTATTATGATTATTATGATTATTACATCGAATGTAAAATAGAAATTAATTAGATTATTAATTGTTAGAAATTAGATGATTTCCACTACAGTCAAAAAATAAAATTAGGATTCGTCATAAGATTCTACATTAGAGATTTTATAATATGTAGCTCAGAATACCGAGTTGAAGAAGAAAAATACATTGAAAAAACATCCACACTTCTTCATTACCCACATCATTTTATCCACAAGGTTAGAAAATGGGCATACAATGTCCACAAATCCAAAAATTTAGACACTGCTCATAACACTTTTGATATTTCCCTATATTTCTGAGATAAGGTAGTATTTACAGTTTTTACATTATTTGGACTAGTGTCCTCATCTTTGTAATGTGATTGTAATGAAGGGTTCAGTTTGAAATTTCTGGAACCTGAAGAAAGCTGGAGCATACAACGGCCAAAATGTCATACAAATGGCAACGAAGATGAGGACAATGATCTGAATAATGTAAATACTGTAACTTTTGATATGAACAACACACAATTCATGATCTTACTGTCTGACACATTTTTTACAAAATTTGACAATAAACTAGGTATACTCAATACTAGGGTTTTTACCATCACCTTGAATACAGTCAGATATATAATTAAGAAGAAAAATAAATCCAATATGATTTCAGATGCTGGGGTGGGAGGGTTATCAGATAAAATGCTTGCAGTGTAGATACACATACATGGAAGAGACATCTTGAAATCTAAAAGCCTTTATCTATGATCACAAAAGAGACCTACATTTGGACAACCATTTAAACTCACTCATAATACACAGGGACAAATCTACCTATAGCCTTGAATTTGTAAATGCCACTCTAATTAAAAAAGAACATAATTCTTTGTGTTGACAATACTTTGAGGGAATCATGATAAATATTTTAGCAATTATAAACACACTTCAAAATCACTATATTACATCACCAACCTACATTAAATCTATTTTTAAAGGATCAAATTTATATTTAACTTCCACTGCTACAACTAGTGTTGACATAAAAACGTCCCAAAATACATACACAGACAAACAGAAATAATATCTGCTAGACACACACATGTACATACACATATGTAACTTATTATGCAAATCATGCATGGAAAAACTAGATTTATGTTACATTTACACACATAAATTATACACATGAATACTGAACAAATGACTTAGAAGAGTTAAGTTAGAGGGAGATGCTATAAGTGGCAGTGTATATGGAATGAGAATGATATACCCCAGTGATCATAATAATGGGTTTGGTTTTAAACTACTTGCACCTGAAGAAGGCTGGAGCATACAACAGCTGAAATGTCATAAACATGGCAGTAAAGATGAGGGCAATAGTCCAAATAATGTAAATAATATTATATATATATATATATATATATATATAAGGATAATAGTCCAAATAATGTAAATAATGTTTATTCCGACTTTGGAATTCTCTTCCAAACGATTGCTTCCCGGACGGCTACAATCTCCAGGAGTTTAAATGTAAGGTCAATAGACACCTCCTAACACACTAACCTGCTCCCATTCTATCAAACACTCTTCCCATCTGCCCAACCCTCATCCTCGCTATCCTTACTCATCTGTCACCTTTCTCCTGACATTCCCTATGTCTAACCACTCTTTCTCTTTACCTTCCCCTATGTAGCCCCATGCGCAATAGTGGCAGTGGAATGCCTTGCTTGGGGTGAGATGATTAAAAAAAAAAAAAAAAAAATGTCTGCTTTGTGCTTGAATGCAGTTTTCATAAATAGATAGATAGATAATTAACCAAGTGAATTAGATTTGGATAGATTGAGTTAGATTAAAATAAAAATGTTAAAGAACACATGGATCTATTAGGAAAATGAATTTATAATTCAATGTTATTCATTAGGAAATTTAACTTTGCCTTCACATTATTTCCAAAGTTTAAAAAATTACTAAACCCTTTTATTGATATTGAAAGTTTATAAGTCAGAATTTTTATTGATCTACATTTGAAATTCAAGATGCCTTTTTTTTCCTGTGTGTTAGTTGTTATAAAATAATTGTATTTGTAAGTTGCCAGAAAGCAGGCTTCCCATGAGTTTTCAGTGAGCAATTCTTGTCAAAACTTCTTTCTTTTTTCCTTTTTTTTTGTCCCCAGAAGGGCAAAATATTTCCAGCTACTCCTCTAGCAAAACGTTCAAACTAACTTGCTAGACATTTACAAACTTATAGCAAAAATTTCATACCAGTGTCAGAAGTCAATATTTGATTCTGGGTGAAAAAATAAGATTTCAATTAAAGATTTTATTGTGAAACATTTTTATTTTGAATATTTATATAACACAATCTTACCACCCTCCTTCTATTACCCTAAGCAGAATTGAGTTGAACTGAGCTAGGTTTCTTTTAGGTATGTCCAGAAATTATTCAACCATTTAATATTAATGAAAAGATAGCTTACCTATGGCAACAGTACTTTAGTCCACTTCAAAGTACTCCCTTTCGGAATTTCACTTAATCATCCCAGAGTAATGTTTTGTTAGTAATGTCTGATAAAATTACAAGAATACGATTTTTCATACATAAAATAATTGCTTGTTCACTTTTGGACGCAGTCAAATGAAAATGAAGGTTAGTGATTTTTTTTTAATAAAAAATAAAATTCTGTCAGATAATACATCTTTTTCTTACTCATCATTCTATTTTTTAAATATTCTCTAAACATTTTCTCCACCTGTATGCATACTATCTGTTGCCAGTAATGTTTACAGATTACTTGAAGATCATTGCTCTCCACAGCTTCCTGTCTTTATTGCTCTATGTAATTCTTGCATTTTCATTATCCCTATTTGTTCTTCTGCCATCCATTCATTCAAACTTAAGTAGATTGTTTACCATTTCCCCATTTCTCTTGCCTTCAGTATGATTTGTGAGTGTTCAATTCTCCTAGACTTCTTTCCTCATTATGCATTCCAGACACTTCATTTGTTTCTTTTTTTTATTGTTAGCATTGGTTTACTTGCAGTTCATAACATCCATGTAGTCATCTTCTACTATTCCTAAACACATTTAAATTTCTGTCACACATTCCATCAGCATTTTTATAATGTATCCAATATGTAACTCAAAACTTAAGGTCTCATCTTTGCTAACAATTATGTAATCTGGCTTGTTACTGTAAATGGTTAGGCCTTTTTTCTTGTTTTCCTTTACTAGTTTATCTAAGAGTTATTACATTAGAAAACTCTTAATAAACAAAATGTGCTCTCTCAGCAGGGATCAAACCTGCATTACTCTTTGTAGGAGAAACCATTGTTTGATATATCATGCTTTATCACTTGGCCACCACATTTACTTCATTAAGATTTCTCAAATGCAAATGCACAGGCCGACCAATATAATACACATTGTGTAAAAATAAAATGGGATGTCTATTTTAAATATAAGTATTCACTATAATAACATTTGAAGTAATATATATATATATAATCACATTTTAATATCATGACTCTTTCAGTGCGTAATAATTAGAAACAAGAAAATATTCCTATTGATTCAATTGTCAGAAATCATTCATCATTGCTATTCCTACCTTTACTTATTATTCCTTCCCCTAAAGACAGGCCATATATACACAGCAGTCTATCCTACCCCATTCCAGTGTAATTATCTAAACTTATTTCCAGAGGTTTTTGGCAGTTTTTGAATATATCACTTCTGTTAGAATAAACAAGTGAATGGTACAAATGGGAAAAACATTCTAACTCCAGTTCTGTCAACAAAATCATTGACTCTCACCCTACTTGTTGCCTTATCCACAGGGTGAATTGTTATTAATGAACAAGAAAGTCTGGTGACCTCAGACTGAATAATGTTGTGGAAGATTGGTCAGTTTCCATCAAAATATACTTCTTTATAAAGTAGCCTTAATATAATCAAATTGAAAGAGATACAGTAGTCTTCATAAAACTATATTTTATATTATTTCCTTTTGGTTGTTGATTTGGATGAACAGAAAATTTGCACCTCTGACAAAAGTTTACAACAATAATTGAATACATAAGAAGCACACAGGAAATCTGACAGGTTTTGCTATTTACTTAGTATCATGAAATTTTTTTATATTTAATTTGTTAAATTCTATGTTGTATTCATTTTTATAAATATAGTGAAAATATGAAATGAATTTGAAAAAACAGTATGAAAAAATATTCACATCAGATATTCAGACAGTAAAAGAAGGCTGAAGAATACATGAGCCAAAATCTTGTTTTACAAACAACAAAGATGAGAATAATAGAAATTTAAATTTTCTTTTAATCATTGTTTACTCCCTACAAGACACAAGAGTCACTCAAGGTAGAGTATTACTGAATAAGGTGGGTATATAATACTGAATGTAAGAGGAAAAAGTAAGAAGTAATGTTTATAAGGATACGGTGATTAGATATTGACATAACATTTTAGTGTTCTGGTAAGTCTGTTTCACAAGGTAATGGTTCTTGGGAAGAAGCTTTCAGAGTCAAAGAAATACAATTAATGAGCGTGAACATAGCAGGGAAGGTCTGAGCTGAAGGCACTAATGAGCGGAACTTATTGGAACATTTATGCTCGAAGAAAAATAGAATAGCTGTAGGCTTGCAACATTGCATCTATGAGAAAGTAGTTGCAGAGGGGAAGTCATTCCCATAAGGTCATATAAGTGACCTTGAACACTTTCAAAGGTGGAAAGTGAGGATTCTGCAGCCCCAGCCCAGATGTGGTACTATTATTCCATTTTTGGTTTCATCTGATTCTTGTAAAGATAGTGTGTGGCAGGAGGAATCTGATATTTACAAAGTAAGCAATAATTTTTCCAGCATCTTTGGTGATGGATCATATATACCAGTTCCTACTGAGATCTGGGAAATAGAAAATCTTTAGAAATTTGATATGTTTCACTATTACTTTCATCAGACATTTTAGAGCATATGGTTCGTATTAATGTTTCAGTTTTTAAATTTTAACTAAATTTGATCATTTAATTCCACCAATTTTAACCATCACAGCTAAGACTCACCATACAATATACATTGTGGCAAATCACTCTCATTCCTTTCATATTCCATTAGTGAGATGTAAGTTTCACTTGACCAGCATGTTCCCATGAACCACTCCTTTGTAGAAAAATACTTCCAAGATTATGTTTCTCTAATCACTACAATCTTAATTTGTTCAAGTCTAGGGTCAACTGTTATTTTCTTCGGATATCCCCATAAAACTTTGCCTTGTACAATGAAATACTCTATCTTGAATGACTTTTGAGTCTTGTACACAGTGGAAATCATTGTATTAATAAAAATTGTATTTGTTTTGATTGGTCATATAGGAATCACAAGTATATTGATGTTAGTGATTATATCTGTCTCAATTTTTAAATTTCACTTTTGATTTATTTCTGTTGGTTGTGTGAAATACTGTACGCATATCTCATGTGTACATTTAATTTCTGAAATGTTAGTTTAGTTCCATATGATGAATCTTTGAAGTAAATTCTATAATATTATTTTGTATTTATAGAATATATTATTTTACATTTCCTGTAAATGTATGGACCTTGCATTCATTAAGTTTGTTTTATGAAATAATTGATACAAAGAAATGGCAAGAGCAAAAATATAACAGGTCTGTAAATGCTAATCAAAATGTCATGATGCATTTCTCTGTCTCACTATCTCTAATACAGTCTTTTTCTTTCTCTGCCTCTTTTTTTTTTCACCACAGTGTCTTACTCTGTCTCTTTTTGGTTTCACTCTCTCATATCACTATTTGCCCCTGCTTTTTTTCTGTTTAGCTTTCTTGCCTCACTGTTTTTGTCTGTATCTTCTTCTCTCTCAATCTGCCTACCTCTCTCTCTATTCCTGTATCTCCGTCTCCCAAATCTCAATCTTTGTTTTACACCGCACTATTTCTTTCAATATCATTCTCTCTCATCTTACTGTCCCCGTCTATTTTTTTCTTTTTTACTGTCTCACTGTATCTCTCTGCTTCTGTCTCTCTTTCTCACTCTGTCACTCTCTTTCTGTGTCTTTTTCTATTTTACTGTCTACCACTACTTATTTTTCTATCATCTCACTGTTACTCATTTTTTCATTTGTTTCACATACATATATCACTCTCTATGTCTGTCTCAGAAGTGACTTTGTCTCTCTCTTTTCACTTTGTCTCTTGGCTCACTCTACCACTTTTGTTTTTGCTATTTCATCTCACTATCTCTATATCATGCTGTTTGTATGCACACAAAACTCTCAAAATATTCAATGAAATTTTATCTAGGATATTTTAACAATCCAAGAGCACACCTTTATTCAAACATGCCATGATCATAGCAGAATCTGTTGTAATTTCTATTGATTTTTAATTGGATAAATGCATAATTGATATCTAATTAACATAGATATGTTCACTATAACTATTTACCTACTTGGTTGATATCAAGAATACACCAACTGCATTCCCATGCAGAGTAGTAAATCTCCAAAAGAGGCCACCTAAGTGTACATGTTCCTGTTTTTTCTCACTTTTGTTCAAGCCAAATATGCCTGCTTTTCTTGACTTGTATGCAAACCAAACTTGTCAATACCTGTTTGATTCACGCAAACCAAACCAGTGTATACTTTCTTAACACTTGTGTAAACAAAACTATATCCACATTTTTGACACTTGTTCACATCAGACTAGTGTCTATCTCTTGACACTTATGTATGCTAAATGTGTGTCTATCTCTACTTTTTAAATCAAACTTATGTGTACCAAAGCACAGCAGCTGTGCACACAAAATAACGTCAAAACCTAAGGTTTTAGAACAATTCTGAGTACAAATTCTGAATCAGCATACTCAGTTTAGTCTTGTTCAACAACATTTACTTGATAGCAAACAAAAGTTTTTTTGTTTTTTTGCTCAATGTAATTAATATAAGATAGGCCGTCTCACTTCCCCACCAATCATGTGCACATAGCACAAAATCTTAATCTGCTGGTACAGTTTCAGAATCAGTTTATTCTTGTACAGCCTCATTTGTCTGGGTAGCAAAGAAAATCATTCACAAGTACTCTACCACAATTTTATTGCTTGTGTAATTTTAACTTTTTTCATTGTTTACTCTGTTTTCAGCATAATAGCAAATCTGAATGTCTTCATGAAGAATAAATAAGGCAGAGGTAAAGAAAGCTTACCCCAGGATTAGCAGACTGTATTGTTATTCCATAGTAAAGTTATAGTTGGTTTTTATATAGCAAAATCAATAATTCTATTTATATATTTGTCTGTACGTCTCACTAGCTACCTATTAATTTATCTATCTGAACTTTCGAAAACTCTCAATTTATCTAAGTTTTACAAATCTATCTATCTATCTATCTCCTGGCCTTTTTCTGCTCAAAACTTTGTTTCAGATGGAGAAGTTGCTCGAAGATCTTCAGTTTCCATGCCTTCCTGTCAGCGACCACGGTGGCTGAATGGCAATAGTCAAAAAAAAGTTTGTGTATCTTGTGGAGAACTGGTCTGCTCTGCTGACTGGCTAAAGACCAAAAACAACAAAGTTTATATTTCATAAGAGAAAATGCAAAAAACGGTCAGTCAGGCTGATTTCTGGAAGATAATGTTTTTAAGGCAAACAGTTTTTGTAATTAAATTGTTCATAATCAAGAGATAGAACATTAATATTCAACAATAAAATTCAGTGTTCACTTATCTGTTTTTACTCTCACTAGGTGCGATGTATTTTGTAAATGCAGATAATGTCTATTATTTTATTATGTTAGCTTACAAAATTATAGGTGGTTATTGTTTGCATCATAGTCAAGGTTGAGCTTTCCTATGATTTATTTTTGCCTTACTACACATGAAAAAGAAGTTAAATAGTATCTGACATGAAAGCTGAAAGTTGAATTTAAAAAATTGCACTATTGAAATTCATCAACACTTGCTGAACATTTGCAGAGACCAAACATTGAATGTGAACATAGTTAGGCAGTGGGTAATGATATATGTGGCAATCTATATGTGTGCTTGTATATATATATATATATATATATATATATAAAAAACACTTTTAACAGTTCTAATCTATATCTATATATATAGTGTTTATGCTTTGTATCAAAATTGCTGTTTTTTCAGTAGTAGTAAGGCATTTTAGGCAACAAAGTTTGTTGTCATAAAGTGTTTGATATCAAGATAGGGATAGGGCATTAATAAAAAAATAATAAAAAATTATAATAAATTAATAAAAAAAACTCAAAATCCCTAAAGCATAAATATGTCACAATAATGCCTTCATAAAACTTCAAAGTTGACATGGCTGAAATGACACTGCTCAGCTAAATGACAAAACACCTCCACATTAATTATATATATATATATCTATATCTCTCTCTTTCTTTCTCTCTCTCTCTCTCTCTATATATATATATATATATATATATATTTGTGTATTTAGACAGAAAATTTTATTTTAGACATGTCATATTAAATAAATTGCAAATATTGTGTTTGCTTATTTTTAATAAAATTTTTTAAACTCACGGATAATCTTTCATGTATTAAAATTGAAAGATGTAAAAAATGAGCTGTAACTTTGACAGATGATTTTATTATTGATTTCTCAATGTTCCTAAGTACTTTCAATCTCCTTTCGAGGTCATCTTAAGGGGTGTGAGTACAAAAGGAACCACGATAGTTTGGTGTCTAGACATGTCACTTTTTAATTTTCTAAATAACCATGATTTCATCTTAAATTTTCAAAATAAATCATTTTCATCATTTATTTTAACATATCACCTGAAGAAGAACAGTGTTGTTCAGAAACATGAAAATTTTTGTGTAGTGACATAATGCTTTTATAAACCATTGTAATAACAAAATTCCAATATATATATATATATATATATATATATATATATATATATATATATTATAAATCATACTTTAGAACATTTACAAACTACAAGCTACTACAAAATTATACATCATTTTATTTCGACATTGAAAGAACAATGTCTCATCAAGTAGTTAATAAAAATAATTTCTTTCTTTCTCTCTTGTTTTCTTTTATGTTGTTTATTTCTTGTGTCGTTCTGTTTCCCCTTTTTTGATTTCTCATTTTGCTTTTTCATTTTTTCTATCCTCTTTACCTCGTATGAAAAATTTGGCCAGTAAAAGGAAGTGAATTTTCATCAATTTTCTTTTCAGAAATAATGTTTATTACCTTCATTACTAACTACCTTACTATTTGCCTTGTTTTGGGACTCACCCACTTTTGTTGTGAAATGTGGACAGTTTTCAATAAATCTTTAATGGCTCTAGAATATTTATACCACAAACAATATTTCCCAGGTAAAAATAACTCATGAAATGTATTTTAAACAAATAATTACTGCTTGTATTAACAAAAGAAATTAGATTAATGTGTACAGTTTTAAGTAAAGGAAATCATATTAAAAACTTAACTATTAAATATTAGCTTGTTTGTGTGATACACACATGTGTGTATGAGTTCAGTTGTCAGTGGATAAAGGAAAAGAATGTTTCCAGCAGGGACCTCTTAAAGCAAGTGAATGAAAGAAGAAATATTTGTTTTTTTATAAATTTAAACAGCATCACCTAACAGGCATTTGGTGAAGTCAGGTGGTGTAACCCACAACTTAACTATCTTACAGGCTACTGGTGAAAAAAATATTCCAAATATAATGTTTCTCTGTCATCATCAAATTTTATAATAAATATTTATCACACCTACTCAGCATTTTTCAATAAAAATTTCAGATCAACATTTTGTTAATAACTATGTATCAGACTAATTGGTCACTCTGACAGATAAATTTTGGTAGGTTTTTCATTGCAAAATTCTCCTTCTCTTGCCTTTGTGAGATATATATAAGAAATGATATTCACATTGAAGCAAATATACAAAAAAAAAAAAAGAAAAGAAACAGGTAAATCAGAAACTGTATATACTAATATTAAATTACTGAAATAATTTGTTGTCAATTCCCTGGCACACCCTGTATTGCACACAATTTCATTTATTTTCAATAAATCATTACAGCCAATCATATTCTATTTCATCTTAATTAGATGATAAGATTAATTAGGTCATAATGCCAGTAACCTCATTAATTAATTCCATTGCTTCATAAGAAACGTGTTATTTACAAAAAAGACTTGCAAGAAAAATTTCAGGTTGTGTGTATCAGAGAAAAAAAATCAATGATGATATAAAAGTCATTTTAGGTGACAGCAGAAATAATTAGTTAAATGATTTTATTCTGAATTTGTCTCCAATCTTCATTTTTTATACTTTGTTGTATTCCCAAATTTGTATATTGCTTTACAAGCTTGATATCTAAATCTGTCATTATTAACACAGCGCCTAAACTGATCTTTTTTGGACTCAGATAAACACCTTTTTTACTGAATATCATCCAATATAAAGCGTCACTCCAGGTAGAAGGCTGGAGCTGAAATGAAAACAATGAAAAGAAATATGTGACAAGAATAGAAGAGAAGTAGGAAGTTAAAGAGGATGGTTGAACTTTGACTAGAAGAGGTCAACATTGAAGTGTTCAGGAAAGCAACCAGGCTACTCCTCAAAAAGTAATCCTTGAGAAAAATTTATAGAGAGGAACTTCCATCTTACATTTGTGAAATAGAAGGAAAATGGTTGATTCAGTTATGTGGAAGTGGAATGGTGAGTTTTAGCATTAAATTATTTAATAGGAAACTTAAATTAGGATTATAACTACATAAATCATATATTATGAATAAAAAATATCTATGTCTACAGAGTTGCTTATTTCCCAATGGTGCTAAGAATCAGTGTTCAAAACTAGTTCAAATGCAAAGATTTAAAATCCTGTTTTCCCAGTCAAACAGGCTCTTGCCACTTAATAGGCTAATGCAGAACAGTCACCTGAACTTGTTTTAATCTGCTTTGCTTTGTGCTGTATAATTCAAAATAAATGTAAAAAAGGCAAGATTTTGAATGCTGATTTCAAGAGAGGAAAGACATCATTACTTGAAACAGTCTTCCTAACCCTATTCTCTATTCAAATTTTCAACATCCAAAGTTACAGAAAAATATTTAATATGTTTATTTTTGTAAATGCATTCATACATTTAAAAATTTATTAATTCTTGCTTGAGATAGATAAAAATTTATATATCATAATCTCATACTGTTGACACAGAACAGTATCGACAAATAAAAAAAATGTATATATTGTTATCTCATACTGTTGATATAGAAAAAATACCCAAAACTAATATATACATTGGAACCAGTTGGATGTCTAGCCATATTGATAAAACTGGGATACAGCAAAACAGGACAGTAAATAAATGACTATATATATATATATATATATATGGACTTGTCTATCTACTCTTCAGGAGGTATCAACAATTGACTGCTTATACATCTTGATCTTTTTGTTTATATGCACTTATCATTAGTGCAAGTTTTTTTTATACCAAGTATGTGCATACACTCAAGCATGTGCTCCTATGCGCCCATAAACATTATTATTTACATGTTTGTGTGTGATGTATGCATATTTTCTAATCCTTATTATATGTATTTTATCATGACTTCTACTGGCAATTTCAATTTCATTTTCCTAATCAAGTAAATTTATAACTATTTTACATAAGTCCTTCATACTAAAATTAAATGAGAGCTACAGTGCCATTCTTAATATAACGTGACTAGATGCATTCCTCAAGATGGGTGCAGAATAACTCAAAACTACCCACTGAACAACTGGAAAAATTTAGGACTGAGACAAATCAGCACCAGAAAAACATAATTTTTTTTATAAACAAAATAATTTAAAACCTAATTAGTGAATATCTTTACTTTATTAAAAATAGATTTCTTTACCATTTACTTTTATTAAAATAATTTTAAAAAAATATTTTCTAATTAAGATTTTAATTTTTAATAAATTACTTTTTGTATAAAAACTGTTTTTTTTTGGTGCTGAGTTGTCCTATTCCTAAGTTGTCTCCATCCTGAATTGTTTTGGTATACAGTCAGTAGTGTTGGGTTTACCCTTTCTGTCCCAAAAGGCTTATATTTATACAAAAATAATTAATTCTCTCAAATTACAGACACTATTAAACTTTTAAATTTGATCATATGCCATTTGAAATGATGAGAATCAATATTTACACAAAATTAATAATTACCTTAATACCTACCAATTTGATTATTACCTTTTGTTAGTTTTCACTTTTCTTGTTTTGGTAATTTGTAAAGCTACCAAAAAAGTTTTATTTTTATCTACTGTAAACCTACTTGGCCTTTGCTTGTTACAAGTCAATTTACAAACAACTATTATTCAAATTGTCTTTAAGTGGGGGATGTTGATTCAATATCTAAATATTGTTGTTTGAACTGAGTGTGTAAATGCTATGATTCAGATAATATTTGTCAGATGCCACCCCCATTTATTTACAGAGACAGAAGCTTTAACATCAGTCATGCCAGAAATGAAAGCAGTTATCTGGGGTCTAGCCAAAGATCTCTGACCATGAAACACAATTCCATACAACTCAGATATGATTTAACAACATTCTCTCTGCAGGTAAATACTTATCTAGGAAGATACTACAGTCATTGTTGCATTTCAAGCTACAAACTTGACACTTAGCATAGAGTGAGCCAAGTTGGCTAGATTCTATTTTGTTTTTAGATTTTAATGATTATTTATATATTGATAAAACATGTAGTATCTAAAAATGTAAGATGTTTATGTTATCTCTGATATACTGGTTACAGCATAAGAAACTCTCAAATTATTAAACCCTCATACATCAGACATGTTCACCATATCATTATCATCTTCACTGACTGGCTGTATGGTTGCTGCTCAGCTGAGCACCTGACCAGATCACTCAAAAAATCTGGTTTGAATGATATTCATTCATACATAACATATCTTAGACTCATCCTCTCCATGTCAAACCACAGCCAATCAATGTCCTCCAACTTGGAGGCTCACTTTCATCATGGACACATTACTGTTGATTTCATTAAGAGAACACTCTACTCTGGCCATTTTTTTTTCAGTCTAAGAAGCCTTCTACCCAGTGATGACATGACATCACCCCACTGGCTGGACACATAGCTATGGAGATCAGTCTACCCACTTTTACTAGATGGTCATTGATCTTACGAGAAAGTTTATCTGCTTTTTGATAGGTCTTGTTTTAATCCTGCTGGATGTCAAGCCAAACTACTCACTAGAAAACTGTGTTGAAGGAAATGGTTTAGTTGCTGATAAGGCAACCATGTGGTCGGTCTTACTGGGTTACATGGTAACAAGAGCACTTTCAGAGTGAACTGACATAAGTCCACCATGTATATTCATAAATACACATTTTGAAGATAAATTTCAACACCTCCAAAACAAAACTGCACTCTATCAATCATTTGAGAGACTCCTTTCTGACTTTCATCATCATGGAGAGTGACTTGTTACATCTTCTTAGGCTAACATTTTCCACTGACATGAAGTAGAAAGATTATATTGAATCAATTGCTAGGTATGCTGCTAGAAAAGTTGGTTCAGTGTTGGGGTAGAAAATTTCTTTTTGTTGGTCCTGACCTGGCATCTCAGCTTCAAGCTCATCCCCATCACTGTAATATAGCTTTGCTGTTGCCTTTTTTATGAATACTTTTGATAATTATTCTGGTGAACTTTCTTTTATAGTACCTAGAATTTCTGAAGTTAAGCAAAATATTAGATTGGCAGCTAGTATCATCATTTTACAACCATGAGTTTTATGCTAACAGTTTCTTCTGTCACACTTCTTGCTTGTGAAACTCTCTTCCAGTTTCTTACTTCCCTGTCAATTTTGATTTTTTAATAAGTTATATTCTTTTCTCATATTACCTAATACTCAGTAAACCATTGCATTTTTTAGTGGCTTTATTGCTTTGATGGGGTTAAATGATTAAAAAGATATTTGAACAAATGTTTAAAGATATGAATATTGCAACAGTCACTGTAATTAGACTGCTCAATATTAGAAGATAGCACTGTAATATACCTTGTAAAATTGTAAATAAATGAATTTGATAAGCTATTAAAATTTTTATGTTAAATTGAATAACTATGTTAAATTATGAAGCTGTGTTTTTTTATCTTTTATGCTTCACTGACCATAATATTCAATTTGGGTGTAGATAGCAAAGAAGGAATTTATTCTCATGCTTACTATTCACAACTGCTTCCAGCCTTTGGTTGAACAATTTATTCTACTCCAGGATTGTAATTATATACAATTTTTTTCAAGGCATAACATACTCTGCCTCTGTTCCTCAGAAATAGCCAAAGCACACCTTATGAATTTCCACCTTACCTTCAGGTGTTTATTCACTTTTGTCTTTCTGCTATCATCACCTACACACAAATGATGCTGAAAAACACTGGTTCCTGTTTGATCACT
This sequence comes from Ascarosepion bandense, assembly GCA_037127315.1. Classification (NCBI taxonomy): domain Eukaryota; kingdom Metazoa; phylum Mollusca; class Cephalopoda; order Sepiida; family Sepiidae; genus Ascarosepion; species Ascarosepion bandense. The sequence goes on from JBBBDQ010000134.1 coordinate 1,664,406, forward strand.
GAAGTTGTGTTAAGCATAGTCAGTATTTAGACGGAAAACTTCTTGTGAATGCTGAATACTATAAGCCACCTCCTACAACCTGAAATGTGTTTCAGCTCTAAATAACCTACAAAAGGTTGAGAACTTAAGTAAAAAAGATGAAAATAAACCATTTTTACGCTATCAAATTAAATTAAATATCTTTGGAATGATGTAGAATTTTGATTTTTGAATGTTTTCAGGTTTAACACTCTGTGGATGAAGTTATTTTTGTTCTTTTTTCGCATGGCCTTGCTCCCAATAATTATTGAACATAACATTACCATAGACTGTTTTCCAAACATTCAACATTCCAAACAATACCAGAATATAGACAAAGGAATTCTGCCTATGTCACATTGGTTCTTGAAAATGACTGAGATGGGGGAAGGTAATTGAACAAAATAATAACACAAACATGAACTTCAGACAGTTTATCTAAAATAATGATCCTAATAAGCAACAAATTGGAAGAATAGAATAAAAAAATTTAAGAGACAAACCTTGAGTTTTTAATGTGTATGTGTGTGAAATATATTAAAGCTTTCAAACATTTTACTACATAAAAATGCATATTTACAGGGTACAGTGGATTAACTGTCATCTGAATTACACAAAATTAAAAATAACACAAAAATCTCATTGTAGCAGATATATTTACCCAAATTACACAAAAATATCTTGAAATAATAAAGAGTAAATTTATTCAATAAATTCAATTTTATTGGCTTTGACTACAACCTCCAGGTGACTTTGGAATCTCCTGCAACTATTCTAGACAGTCTCCTTGTTTAAGTTGGTGAATATTGACATAATGCTTGCCTTTAGTTTATCTTTGCTGTTACAGGGAGTGTTATTTGTCTCTCACTCAACTGTGCCCTATACATAATAATTAAGGGTGTTGCAGTCTAGGGTGTTGGGTGGCCAGATGTAAGAGGTGATATGTTAGCAAAAATTGTCTAATAATCATAACTCTGATCTCCTCTTAGTGTAACATAGTGCAGGGTCCTGTTGTCAGATATAGGGTCTTCAAGCAGCCACCCTCTTGACCCAGGCCAGCAATACCTCCTCAAGGAACTCTATATTGAGTCTGAGGCTCTCCTGTTGATGTAGGCCTCCATGTTGTGTCTGAGACTATCACCAACAAACTCAGGAATTCTTTTCCTATCAAAGTAAGTTTACCAGCAAAAAAATAGAATACACATACAAAAAAACACCCAATATGCATACACACACAAACACTTAATCAAGACCTAAACAAAGAAAACATAAGCAGGCATATATACTAATATAGTAAAATGAAGTTAACCAAACATGGTAAAAAGAGGTCAACTTAACATAAAGCAATTAAGCAAGCATATACATAAGTACCCTTAAAAACAGGTCAGCACAATAAAAAGCAATTAACCACCAACAGATTCTATACTACTTAAGAAATAGCAAAAAACCAAAGTAATGCATTCACCTAGCAATTAAATCATTCACAAAGATATCAGATTACATTGAACCTCATATAAATATGAAAAACAGCATCAGAAAAACAAATGACCCAGAAGTATGAAGATATTACAATAATGCTCTCACAAAATTTCAAAGTTTGCATGACTGAAATAATACTGCTTAACTAAGTGACAAACTTCTCTACAATAATTATATACAGAGTGCAACAGAAATGTCACCACATATACTACCCACATAATTGTAAGACATTAGTTAGATGAAGATATGACTGCTGTACACTGTTTATACTATGTATGCTATGTCCAAGCCAAAAGTTTGTGATACTTAAAGTAAGTCTTTTCGATAGCACTGCATATTTAGAGAGAAGCCTAAATGCCTTTTTTGTGGCTGAAATAATTGTGTATTTTTCAATTATGCCAATGGTGAGTATTTAATCTCACATAAAAATCCAAGATTTTAAATGTAAATTTCCAATTCGGACAACCTCTCCCCAGTTGGGTGATTGATGCAACACAGTCTTCCAACACCGATTTCTCCACATTCGGTTTTCTGCACTACTCAGCTACACTGTAAATATCAAGAACATAGTTGAGTATATGAGGGGAGTGTGTTTGGAGAGGATTCTTTGTAAATATGTGATATAAGTGCAAAAGCAAACATTATTTGTTTTTTAAATTTAAAACTAATTAATAATTTTCAGCCTTGGGTTTCAATCTGTGCAATTTAACAATTATGCCAAACATATAATGACTCATCATGTGAAATTTGTCAGTATCTCTTAATGAGCATGAGTGTACTTATTCACCTTTATTGACACCATTATATGCCTCCAGGACATTTTGTTGGGGTCAATAAATTAACAAACCTTTATTGATAACTAGAATGTACTTCCTTTACTTGAAAAGCCTGATGGGGCATATGCCAGTTGTCAGACATTTTTATTTAGTCCAGTGTTATGTTATTATAGGCCTAAATCAAAAACATAAATCAAATGGAAATTTAGAAAATTTTCTCAACTTGATTATTATAGATGTTATTATAGATGCTTCATTTCAACCAAGTTTCCTTTGACCATCATCAGGAGAGTTTCAAAAGCAAGAAATGCATGAGAAGCAGGTGCTATCATAGATCTTATGGTTACATTTAGTAATTTCAACTCTAAAATGATAAGACCTAACTGTCAATCTATTTCTGTGCTTAAGTTCATAAAGTTGACATACCAAAGAGAAAAGCTCATCAGAACAATTACCATGAAAATATACATAGCTGCATTTTTTTGACACCACTATTACCATATAATTCCTCAATAATTTTTATTGTTTTATAAAGCTATCTTATCTTTATTGTTTTATAAAGCTATCTTCAGAATTTTAACCCTAATATATGAAACTGGATTATGCGATCTCTTTTAATCTTTAAGTGGGGTGAGTTTTGTTCCTCAGAATATAGTGTTTCTTAAACAAGAAAGGGTTGAACAACAACAGTATTTGGAATCTTGTGTTATACATGTTGCTATGAATGAATCAGGCCAGTAGTTCCTAAATTTTTTTAATCACTGTGTACTTTAAAACATGTATAAATATTTTGGTATACTTTGAACACTTAGTGCACTATCCTCCTTGTCTTCCTTTATTACCATCTTCTTTTTAATTCATACCATTATATCTTTTATTCAGCATTAATCTAACATGAGTGGATATCAAGTCTTGTATTAGGTGAAATTTTAGTATATAAAAAAAATACAATAATTATATTTGTCATCTCTTTTCTTGGTAAACACTCACTTGGTGTAGTTGAACAAACTTCCATTTACAGACTGAATTTTAAAAGATGGAACCAAACATTAGGACATCCCTGGTTATAAAGTTTGTTGATAGATATCGTATTTTCATTAACTTGCAGTTTATAATAATGTTATAATTGTTTCCAGCAAAATTTATATTCCACATTTTTTCTCTCTGCTGATTTCTGAATATTTTTTTTATTCTGAGTTTGATAGTGATAAAATGTAGAAATAATTCCCTGAGAGGCTAATGACTCATCTCGATGGTTGTTTATTCTATAAACAGACTCTCTAGGGGCAGAATATTTATCTAAAACTACAATCTAACTATAGAACAAGATAATGAAATTAATAGACTGTACAGTTTAGATTAATTAAATTTTCCTTTTTGCCTGAAGAGTGCTATTTCAGAGGAGATAATAATCTTCTGGAAAATATAAAAAATGTGATAAAAACAAGGGCCCTTGGTGTGAGATTTCTAGAACATGTATTTTAGTTTCAAGATTTTGTCTACTGACAAAGATATAAGTTAAAGAGTGGAAGAAGAAAAAAAATGAAAAACCATAATTCAATAAAAAATATAATTATTTTATTTGGGCTAAATTGATCTGTTTTATTTATTTTTTGTTTTGAACTTTCACATTCATGTTTATTTAACAATGAAATAAAATAAAACTCCCAGAAAAACATTTTTAATTTTAGAATTAATTTTGTTGATAGAGGAACAGAGAGGAAACATAAATATTCTGAACATGATTGAGTCAACAAAACTGTTTAGAATTCATTGATGTTTGTGCTAGAATGAAGTTGAATGTCATTGTAACTGAGGGTTTAAATGTACTGGCCTTGTTAAGAATTTTAATCACACCAAACTATATACCAGATGATATGTTCTCTTACAGAAACTGTAAGGTCAACTCTCAGTATATATAGTATAAACCACATGTGAACTCTCTGTGTGTTGATGGAATGCATGTGTATCTGAGAAAGCATCTGCAACAGGAAGCCTGATTTCTGCTGTTTTAGCCACAAATAAGCATAGCATACTGATTTTTAAACTTCTTCTAGAATCCAAAATATGAATTCATGTTCTTCTCATAAAATGACAAGTTATGCAACCGTAAGTGGAATTTGAATTCAACTTACCAATTCTGTGCAGATAAACACTACACTTCATGTGACAAAATATACTCTGAATATTTTTAAATAATTTACTTATTTTATATTTTTTATTTGTTTTCCAAACATTCCAAAAAGGATTCAAGATAAACCTTTCCAAAACATAATGTATAATCTGGAATTAGAATGAAAGCAGTGATGACACATACTTTGAATCCATCATCAAAATTCAAGATGTGGAATTAATAAATATTAAACACTTCAGAAACCTCAGTGTATGAATCATTTATAACAATTTTAGTATTGGAGATAAAGAAACTGAACATAGAATTGACTGTGCCACAAGAGGCTACAAAACCAAAACATTAAGCCATGAAGTCAAAATAAGTTCTTAAATGTTCTTATCAGAAATGTCTAAACTGTCAACTGTATATAACTGCTTTCTCAGATCAATAATTTAAAATGGCTTTGAGCAAATGAGGATCTTAGAGAGGACCAATCTTTTTTTCAGAATCACAACAAAGAACTGAAGAACTGTACCAAATAACAGAAATCATATCACATGAGGACTTTCAACAGCTGAAACTAAAATGGATAGCACTTATAACTCAAAGAGAAAGTAATAACATAATCAAGATGTTGACATTTCACACTACTTTGAACGAAAGATTAGAAAGTATTTTTGGCCACATTCAGTAGGAAACGATGTGCTCGTTTTAATTTTTTCATTGTAAGAAGTGCTATCAGACAGCTCACACTGTGATTGTACTGTACAATAGAAATGTATGCCCAGTAAACACTCATCAACCATTTGAGTTAGTTTGTCAATAGGTTTTATGTTATCTACTTATGTTCAGTTAATTTATTGATGTTATATTACAATGACTCTGCAATTTTTGCAATCACTGACAAATTTGAGTAACATGTCTGCATCAAATTTTGTGTTAATCTCAGAAAATGTTTCCTCAGACTTTGATACATATTCTTTAACAAATGCTTCATCAGGTTTTTGGCAAACATTTTTCCAGATTTTTGAGTAATACATGTTTCAAGGCCAGTCTACTTCTAGATGATGAGAATTCAATCACCAGAAAAATACCAGAAAATTTAGAAAAGATTTTTGAATTCCTTCAAGAGATTAATTATTAAACAACCCATCAGCTCTCTGACATAACTGCAATCAATTATAAAGTTCTAAGAGAAGCAAATGGAAAACTTAAACATGTATCAGATTGCTACAAAGTTTGCACTTCTTGTTCTTGGCACTCAAAAAGAGTAGCGTCTCCACTTGATGTCTGCCTTGAGTTTTGAGATGAATTTGTGGTCATATTTAAATGGTTTAATGGTGTATAATAGCATATTTCTTTTCACCTGATCTGGGGGTTTCTCATATCACCTCATAAAGGTAAAGAGGATCAGACATTAAAACCCTACTCTAAATTCTGATTAGTGAGTTTCTAAAATGGTTTGACTAATAGCATATTTCAGTATTACATCTTCCATAGGAATAAATTCCCTTTATATTTTTATTTGAATATTTAAATAATTTCAAAGCTACATTGGTTTTATTTTTTCATACTATTGTTCACCCAATGCAAAATCAATGAACAACTCAAAGTAGATGATTATTGAATGAGGTATTTTTCTGTATGTATGAGAAGGAGGTAAGAAATGTAGATTATGAGGATACATAGGATAGATAATGGTTGACCGTAGATTAATGAAGTCAAGATTTTAGCAGTTTTGGTATCATCATCTTTGGAGTCTATTCTACAAAACAGAATAATTTCTCTGAATGTATCTTCCTTTATACCAAAAGCAATACTAAAGAGAATGTGAATGGTTTAACTCAATGTGCACCATCGGCCATAATTATTAGGCCACCCTAGTTTTAAAAAAAAGGATGTATTTAAAATTAATTTTAGTATTTATTGCCAACTGGATAATTCTCAATGAAAATAAAATGGTTCTTTTGTTAATACTGCACAATATCATGTACATAAAATGAACTGTTCTGGTGTCCAGCTTTTGTGCTCTCTTCCCTATGCTTGTCTCTTCTTCTTATTGGTTGGCTGAAGCAAAGGCTTCCTGGCTGCTTTGTAAAATTTTGCAAAGTAATAATAAAAAAAGAACCATTTTATTTTCATTTAGAATTATCCACTTTTTTTTTTTTTTTTTTAATCATATCACCCCAAGCAAGGCGGTAACACCACTGATGCACAGGGGGCTACATAAGAGTGAAAAGATTGGAAAAGAGAAAGCCAGAAACCACATCCTAAACTGGGAACAAGGGATGAGCCTCTTCACCTGTTTAATAGACATGGGTGGAGTGTGAACCGGGCGATAGTTTAGTCTATCTACTCCAATTGCACTTGGCAATAAATACTAAACATAGTATGAAATACATATTTTTTTTTAAAAACTGGGGTTGCCTAATAATTATAGCCGGTAGTGTACGTGGCATGGCAGGTCTTAGCTGTAAATGTCTGAATTGGTAAAATGTCGCTTATCAGAATACTTTCTATGGAAATAGTGATAGACCAGGAAGTGACTTGTTCTAAAGGTGTTGTAGGGTAAAAAATAATCGATTACCTACAAGATGAATTCAAGGCTGAATAGAAGATTGGACAGCCCCATCTTAGATATAGCAGCAATACTTCATTGTTTTTATAGCTAATTCTTGTATTGTAAGAGCAAAAGTTTAAGAGTCAGGTACTTTTCTAGAGCCATATAAGAAGTCAACCATTTTTCTACCATTTGTGAGGCCTTGGTTGAATTCTAGTCTCAATAGATATGCAACCATTCATTGAATTCCCGTCCCACTAGAGTGTAACCATTCATTGTGACTGGTGTGAATTCAGGGTCATTTTGGTAATAATGAAGTTATTATTAGACAATTACTATTTTATTTTCTGCATGAGTAATCTAGGGGTTTTATCTATACAATTAAATTTTCACATGTCAGAAATTTTACTTTATTTAAAAAACAGAATTCTTTCTTATGCATGACAAAAGAATTAATTATATAGAGATATTCAAAGAAAGCTAATATGAAACAAAAGAAATAAAAGGCAGCTTATTAGTAAGGTTTTAATGTTGTCTGATCCTCTTTACTTTTATGAGTTGATATGAGAAACCCCCAGATCAGGTGAAAAGAAATATGAAATTGCTCATTAAATATTATACTCTTATGATATATATGGTATGTTTATTTACCAGTGTTAATAATACTATTTATACCAGTGTAGGAAATTTTAAGTTCAATTTTTTTTTTTAATTTGGGCAATATTCTGTTTAGGAAAATATCAATCCATATTTGATTAAAAAAACTGAAATAAAATAAAAATTATATTAAGTTTTAAATTGAAAAAAAAAAAATGTTTTAGCAACATATGGTGAGATGCATAAACTGAAAACATTTAAGATTGAGTATATTGGAATGGTTCATTCTGTAAAATAGAAATCATGGCTATCTCTTTGTGATTATTATTAATGTAGCAAAATACTTTGATAAAAATCTAACTGCTACCAAATTTTATAACCCAATATCATATTTTTCTTAGTTTATGACATTAGAGCACATTTATGGGATTTTGTTTCCCTAATTGATTAATATTAGTGTTTTATTAAATGGAGTAAAAAAATTGATTTATTTTCTGAAATGGAAGTTTGCCTGATCCAAAAACACAAAGAAAAGAAATGCTAGAAACAATTTCAAAAATACTTTATAATTAATGTTCTAGATTTAATTTGATTTAATGGCTAAACCTGCAGCTTTTAATGTTTAAAATGTGTGGTGGGATGGAGTATGGACAGAAAGAAACTATAAGCAAAAATTAAAAATAAACAATTTAATATTATTAAAATATGGAAATGTACCTTTAATAAATATATACACCAGTATATGTATGTGTGTATGAATGAAATAAATGTGTTTGCTTGTTATAATGCAAATGCTGCTGAAAAGTAGATAAAAGTTCACAAATCAGTCCTGTTCTGCACAAGAACTGCAAAATCCATTAGAATCTATCCTGCACATATACAAATCTACCATCCGCCCGTGTATTGAATACTGCTGCCATATCTGGTCGGGTGCCCCTGCTGCTCTCCTTGGGCTTCTTGACAAAATATAAAGGAGGATCTGTAACGTGGTTGATACTGACTTGGCAGACCGGCTGCAACCACTCTCTCACTGGCGTGATGTGGCTTCCCTGTGCCTCTTCTACAAGTACTTTCATGGCTTCTGCTCTGATGAACTTAGATCACTGGTGCCGCCTAAGCACAAATTTACATGAGATACTAGATTAGCAACTAGGTCCCACCCTTTTACAGTTAAACAGATAAGATGTAACTGTAACTTCTACTCCAACAGCTTCTTTTCTCGCGCTTCCCACCTGTGGAATTCCCTTCCACAAGTCTGCTTTCCCGATAGCTACAATCTCCAGGTGTTTAAATGTAGGGTCAATAGACACCTCCTATCACACTAACTCCCAATTATTTTCAGAACACTCTCATCTACCCAACCCTCATTCTCGCACCCACCCTCTGACATTTCCTATATTTGACCATTCTCGGTATCCTTACCTGCCTATCACCCACCCTCTGACATTTCCCATATTTGGCCATCCTTTCTCCACTCTATGAAGCCCCCTGAGCAGTAGTGGCAGTGACATGCCTTGCCTGGGGTGAAACACTTATAAAAAAAATATATCTATATATTTCCCTGTTAGTGAGGCTTAGTAAAAACTAACAGCATTCCTTGGGGATGGATTTCATGTGGATGCTTACAAACTCTATTATAAAACTGACCAAAGTTTGCAGTTTACTCAAATATAATAAAAAGACAGATTTCAACATGAATAGATCATAAGTCCCATAACCTGTTCGGGTTATAGTGGCAACACATGTACCACAACCATACCAGTAATTGTACAAGGCAAGATAACCTGACGGAGTTCATCCCTCTTCAGATGGCTTTCAGATTCAGTTTTTTTTTGGTTTTTTTTTTGACAAGCTGATTGCCACCTCAAGGCAAGAAAGCCCAGTCTCTCCAGCTGAGAAGAGAAGAGATGAATTTACACCTTTCCCAAGGGCATTTTACAACATTGAAATAATGAACATTGCTCATTTCTCTTTTTGAGTTGCTCACTGCTGTACAAGCTGTTAACTGTTGTACTACCTTCTATAAAACAGTAAGTAAGCCAAGAAAGTTTAGTATATCATCTGGACTTGGTTGTAAAAAGAATCTTAAAAATTGTCCCCAGTTCTTCTTCCCCTCTAAATATCAAATTTTAAACAAGATACATATAAAAGTACATACATATATGTCCTGAAGTAACATTGTGGCTTCACTTCATTTACCACCATTGTATTGTAACATAGTTTACCTGTGCATTTACTGTAAATATTTTCATGATAATTGTTCTGATGAGCTTTCTACTTTGGTATCTCAACTTTATGAATTAAAGTCCACTACTAGAATGTGAAATGGATACCAACTCAGAACAACAAATCAGGTTGCTGAGATCAAATTCCAGTTGAATTCCTTGCATTCACTTACACACAAATACCCTTGGGAAAAGTATTAATCTGTCTCTTTCCTCCAGTTATTGATCAAATAACAATATAGATTGGGTTCTATAGCCTTGTTGGCAACCAGTCTACCACAGAAAGCAATGGCAACCGACTGCAGGATAATCTTCTGCCCAGTCAGTCATAATCATGTATGGCACTCAACTGACTGACTAGATAGACAGCTACATCTTATCATTTACAGCTGAAATTGCTGGTTGTAACCATAAGCTCTATTCTAATAGTTTATTTTCTCACATTGTTTGCCTGTGGAATTCTCTTCTGGTTTCTTGCTACCCTGCCACTTACAATCTTCAAAAATTTAAATGCAACATCAATCACCATTTTGTACTCCTGAATTGTGTTCTTTGTCATTTCTTCTCACTGAAGTCTTTTAATCGTCTTTCACTCTCAGTAACCCCTTGCATCTTAATGACTTGTCTGTTTTGGTTGGTATGAAATGATTGAATACATACATACACACATATATATTTCTTTGTGTGTGTGTGTGTTTATATATATATATATATATATATATATATATACAAAGAAAAAGAGAGGAGTATTTAAGTATTTAATCATGGAGGAATAGTATTTACTGAGCATAAAACTCAGCTGTGATCAGTCAGTTAAGTGGCATATGTGATACATACCTGGGTGATCATGTCTTGAAGAGACATGACTTACTAGGCAGATTTTCTTGCAGTAGGTTGCCATTACTTTCTATGGTAGGCTGGTTGCCAATCAATGCTAGAGAACCCAATCTGTCCTGCCATTTAACACATAGCTGGAGAGAGAAGTGTTGGATTAATACCTTTCCCAAGAGTGTATACACATAAGTGAATACAAGGAATTCAACTGGAATTCGAACTCAGCTCAGTGATTTTTGTTCGGAGCCAATATCTACTGTACCACAATGCACATATGATGAGAATATATATATATATATATATATATATATATATAAAATAAAAATAAAATTTTATTGTTTACTATATTTATGGGTAAAAGTAATCAATATCAGAGATAAAGCATATATAAATACAAAAGTAGATACACAAGTCAACACTGAGTGGCAAGGGCCTGTTTCATGTTTCAATGCAATCTTTTGACCATGATTATTGCATTTAAGCATGAAACAGAGAGTTGGCACTTGTTGTTGGCATCAGTGTTCAATTTTGTGTAATAGTAATAAGAAAAAAAATCTATTTAAAAATTACGATGCTTACATTTCAGGAATGAAAATAAACCTAGTAGATATAGAACTAAAAGGTCCCAATAAGGATTGTGCATTCATTAAGTGGGTAATTGAGCCTTGTCTTATGATAGTCTCTGGTGGTGTAATTGCTAACGACACACTTGAATCATAACAATGTTTATAGTAATAAGAACTAATATAGGATTAAAACAATCCATTTAAAAAGTACTGCATTTACATTTTGGGTATAAAAATGAAGCTGTATAATATATATATATATATATATATATATATATATATATATATATATATATATATATATATATATATATATATACTTACAATGTAGATTTTATGTAGCAGTTTTTGTCTAATTTAAAAGACCAGGGCATTTGTGTCATTAGGAAAAAATAAGTTTGGAATTTACCTTCAGTTGTGTCTTGGAACCAAATTTAGAGATACATTTACTTTTGTCTGATTGGCATAGGCTTTTAAAATTAAATTAACCCTTAAAGTGTATTTATTTTTTAAACTTATAACCACAACTCAGATTTTGTGAATCAGTTTTGGTAGGGATTCTCATCCCTCTCTTCCCCTTCAAATTTACAAACACATCTGCCATTTGTTTAGCATGTTTTTAAAATGTTTGTTAACTTCACATTAACTGAACAATACTTGGAGAGAAGTGGATACTCTCTTCAATTCCAGTCACCCTGACCCTAATCAATAATTCTATCCACCTTCTTAAGTCACCCCAATGAAAATCTGGGATATGAAAAAACTAATTTGTTGCCCTACCCACAGAAGCAAAAAATAAAAATAAATTATCTCTAATTAAACAATAATGCATATTTACATTTATTAAAAATTGTTTAAAATTTCAGTGTTAATTTAGATAATTAACTAAAAAAAATTGACATTCTAATGAACTTGATGTGATGGCATTGTAGAAAGCTCATGAGAAAAAGAGCATAAGTTTTCTGGAATCAAAATTCAAAGTTCCTAATTGTCAATCACAAATAAAAACATCACACCAGAGCATCAGAGAAGTCAGGTGCATCTGAAGGTCAATCTGAAAATTAACTTCCTATCCACTTGGCTGATGAAGTAAACCTGACTGCTGCACTTCAAAAAGACCTCCATTCTATGATTGAATGGGGTAAGAAATGATTAGTAAATTTTAATGCCTCCAAAATGAAGAAGCTCTTCTTAAACCACCATAGAGAATCATTCCTGCCTATCATTAGAATGGATGATGCTAGCCTCTTAGAGAGCAACATACTGTGCCTCCTTCACCTCCCTTTCTCAAATGATTTTAAATGGAATGACTACATTGAATCCATCACTGCTTCTGCTGCTAGGAAGGTTGGTTCTTTGTGTCGAGCAAGGAAGTTTTACTTTTCAAAATCCATTTTGCACATTTATAAATATACCATTTGTCTGTGCATTGAATACTGTTGCCATATCTGGTTAAGTGTTCCTGCTATTCATTTTGAGGTTCTTGACAAAATGCAAAAGAGAATCTGGAATATAATCAATCCTGACTTGGCAGTTCGCCTTCAGTCACTTTCTCACCAACGTGATGTAGCTTTCCTCTGTCTTTTCTACAAGTATTTTCATGGCAACTGCTCTGACATGCTTTTTTTCCTGGTATCCTAACCATATGTATTTACTTGTGCTACTAGATTAGCATCAAGGTCCCACCCTTTTACTGTAGAAGTGGTTAAATGTAATCGCCTCTTCTACTCTTAGAGTTTATTTTCTCGCATTTCTATTTGCTTGCTTCCCTGATAGCTACAATCTCCAAAAGTTTAAATGCAATGTTAATTACCGTCTTTATTATTTGATTCTCATTCATCTTATCTTTTCTTCCACAACTCCTGTACCTTATTTTTTTACTCTCACTGTAATCTCCTGTGTACCAATAGCATTTCTGTATTTCTTGGGGTGAAACGATTATAAAAAAAAAGAAAAAAAAGAAGATATATAAGTGGCCTACCTGAGAGGTAAAAGACAGAGAGTTTCTCACATCTTCATTAGAAAAAGATCCACATTTGGAGAAAGCTTCAAAATTCATACACACTCACCCTAATAATAATTGGTAAAGTTTGGAGTTAAATGAAGAATAATTTTATGCATGAATTTTAGTCAGTACAATGATAACATTACACTATAAGTATATATTTCATGTAAAATCAGTGTGGTAGTCTAAATAAAATCAATCAATATTACTACCTTTTCACATGAAGCAGCCAACTTATAAGTTTAATGTTGACTGGTCAAGCACTCGTAATTACAACTGACATATTTTTACCTTCCATAAGCATGGCTGATGCTTACCTTCAAAAAGGTGACGCATTGCACCTTCTCGAGCTAACATTTTCCACTGATATAAAGTGGAAAACATATATTGAATCAATTGCTAAGTCTATAGCAAAGAAAGTTGGTTTATTGTGTTGTGCTAGACAATTTTTCTCAATAGAATCTATTCTACATATCTTACACCTATTTTTCATGCTTTGAATAATGCTGCCACATCTGGTCTGGTGCTTCTTCTATATATTTAGAGTTTCTTGATGAAATCCAAAGAAAAATATGGGATGCTATTGGTCTTGACCTGACATCTCATCTTCAGTTCTTTTGCCACTGCTGTAACTGTACCTTTTTTATAAATATTTTCATAGTAATTGTTCTGATGAACTTTCCTTTATGGTACCTAAACTTTATGAATTTAAGTCCAGTACTAGATTGGGTTCTATAGCCTTGGTCGGCAACCAGTCTACCGCAGAAAGCAATGGCAACCTACTGCGGGATAATATTCTGCCCAGTCAGTCATGTCTCGAGAGAGACATGATCGCCCAAGCATGTATCACGTATGGCACTTAACTGACTGACTAGATTGGCAGCAAGCTCTCACCATTTCACAGTTAAAATGACTAGCTGTAACCATAAGTTCTGTGCTAACAGTTTCTTCTGTAGCATTTCTTGCTTGCCGAACTCTCTTTCAGCTTCTTGTTTCTTTGTCAACTTTGATCCTCAAAATTTTAAATGCAGTGTCAATCATTATCTTGTTCTTTTTAAGTTCTTCTCTCCTTAATAGTATATTTTTCTCATATCTTCTAACACTCAGTAACATCTTGCATGTTAGTAGCTTTATTGCTTTACTTAAGGTGAAATGATTAAAAAATTATTTTTTGCAAGTGCCACCTCAATAAAGTACAAAGTGGCTATTATTAAATGGCAGGGGGTAACTCATACTCAAAATTCACAGACAGATATGAATCTATGAGAGCAAGTCAAAAACTATCTGCAATTTTGCTATATCAGAGTGCAGATAATTTTTTACTTTAATTTCATATATCAACACTTTATATTTCCAAGTTATAACTCAAATAAATTTCCTCATTTCTGAAAAGCTTGTAAAACTCTGATTATAACATCCTGATATGATTAATTATCTATTTATTGCACAACAAGAGCAAATCTAAAATATAGTTAGGTTTAATGTGTGGCTACCCTTTACTTTTATATATAGATGTATCTCATCAATTGCTATAGTCATTGGGTTTATATGCCTCTAATCATACCCTATTAGTGCAATGATGCATAGATACAAAACACATGCTTATTGTTATTTTGGTCCCCAGCACACATATATATATCTATATGTGCACACATTCAGATATATACAAATGCATGCACATACAGCCACTCTCATATACTCTCACACACATACCGTAATAAGCTCACACATTCCTACTTGCATACATATACACATAAACAGAAGCTATGTTTAAAATAATCTCTTTAAAAATATTATACAAATGAAAAGTTAATAAACTAACTAGTTGTGTATTTTTAAAAATGTTATTCTTTCAAACATTGAATTTATTAGATTTATTATCTTCAAGAATATCTGACAAGATGCATTGAATGTGACATTGTTTGTCAACTGCAGTTGGTGTTGCACAGTGAGCTACATCAGTTGTTTTGCTCCACAGCTGTTCTTGAAAATGACCTCCAAATAGTTGTTAACTGGAGCATGAAATGGCTTGTAAATTCTTGCCTTCCATCAGCATGGCTGATTCTAATCTTTAGGAAATGTGTCTAGTCACACATCTTCCACCGAAATGAAGTGGAGAGATTATATTAAATCAATTTTTTAATCCTTTGAACCCCACTCCAACCAAACAAGTCAATAAAGCCACTAAGACATTAAGGGTTACTGAGTGTGAAAGAATATGAAAAAGAAAATATTAAGGAGAAAGGACAATAAATAAACAGGAATTAAAAACAAAAGATAATGAGTGACATTGCATTTGAATTTTTGAAGATCAAAATTGACTGGAAAGAAAAAAGCCAAAAGAAAGTTTCACAAGCAAGAATCATGAGAGAAGAAACTGGTAGTATAGAACTTATGGTAACATTTAGCTATTTCAACTGTAAAAAGATGAGTGAGTGAAAACCTCTAATCATAACAGTTACAGACCCATACGCTGTAAGATGAAAATTCTCAATGAAGAACTTTGGAAGGAGAATTTTTTTTTTTACCAGGAAATCTTGCATTCTCAATTATTGCTGATTCATCCATTCATGGGCCGAATAAAAGACACTGCCACATTCTTCTTCTTTTTGCAGGCTTTATGACCACCAATGGAACCTATCAAATATATTATATTTCAGGAATACAATATATCTGCAACAACCTGTGAGGCTGTTTTTTAGTTAAGGGATCTTTTTTTCCTTATTCCTTAAGGAATTCTTCTTTTTTTTTACACAGAGAATGTTACATTGAAAACAGGAATAATAATATTTTTTTAAAAGCTTTTTCTGGATATTCTTCATATTTTTCAATAGAATTCATGTCAAAGGATCACTTTTATCATAACAATCACTTTATAAACTGCAAAATTTTTGCTTGATAGTATAGAAGGGTGTTTTTGCACAAAAGCCAGTAAATATTGGGTGTTGATTATCCCACTTGCATTGCTGAAAGCACTCACTAGGGTGCATTCTTTAAGCCTATAAAAAGGCAGTGATATTCTCTCTTAGCTTTTTTTAGCTTTGGCTTTCAGAGTTAGTCATACATAGATAGGAATGCTGTTGACAAGGTGCATTCATTTCCTTAGTTCTCTGTTGACTTGTGAACTCATACACACATATGTCTATCACGTATGCTTGTTTCATACACATACAGAAACAAGCACATTCTTTGTATAGCCAGTTTCAAGGTTTTTCTTTTAATTTGGACATCATTCATTCTGCAGAATAAACTCTTCAACTTTTCTGTATTTGTATCCAAATGTTGGAAATTGCTTCCTACTCTTTTTTTCTCCTTTTTTTATTTTTAAATTAAAATCCACAAAACAAAAATCACTGTGATTTGGTTCTACAGTAAGTATGAGAGAAAACTAAAATTTGAATTTATCATTTTGTTGACCCCTGACAATTCTCTCTACTATAAATACAGTGTACATATAAAGAAGGCTGAAGTCTATTAAAAACAAGGTAAATCTTTATTGTTCACAGTCACTAATTTTTATAAAATATGACTACCATAGAAAGAAAAGTACAAGAATGTATCAACAAGATATCAAGATAGACCATGGAAAATGGATTCAAAATCTCAAATAACAAAACCAAATGCATGCATTTCTGCCAAATCCACAAAATGCACAACCACCCTACCTTAATACTAAATGATACCAAAATACCCATAACCTATCAACACAAATTCCTAGGCATTATTCTTGATTCAAAACTATCTTTTATCCCTTACATCAAACATTTGAGAATCAAATGCAAACAAACTATTTAATTCTCGAGAGCCATAGTCCACACAGACTGGGGTGCTGACCAAAAAGACCCTAACAAAATTATACAGATCCCTTATACAATCAAGGCTTGATTATGCCTGTTAACTATATAAAGCAGCTAAAAAGTCTTACTTTCAAGAACTTGAAACCATTCATCACCAAGGACTCCATATTGCTAAAGGAGCCTTCACTACCTCTTTAGTATATATATAGAAGCTAACAAACCCTCTCTCTCTTTAAGAAGACGTAAACTTGCACTCCAATACTATACTAAACTCACATCATGTTCCTAAAACCCTGCCTATAACTGCATCATGAAAATAAAATACAAAAACTTTTTTGAAAATAAAGCGAAGGTCATCAAATTTCTTAATCTAAGAATCCCAAACTTGCTCAATAAAATCAAAACTGACCCCAAAATAATCTATAATACTATCTTTCTCAAAACAGCACTATAGACCATAAATCAACCAATAGTAAAACTTGAACTAACCAAATTATCTAAAACCAAAACACACCCCATCACTTTCCAAGAGAAATTCATTAACATCCAAAAATAACATCCCAGACCTTCATTGCATCTACACAGATGGGTTTAAACAATGAAAGAAAGTTGGTTGTGCTGCTGCCTTCCAAAACCAAGAATCACTAAAACATCTCCCAGATGAATCATCAATCTATCGTGCAGAAATCACAGCTATTGACCTAGCCATGAATCTCCCAGATTTATTATCTACTCAAATTCTAAATCAGCCCTCTTGGCCCTACAGAAGAGATACATCAAACCCTCTTGTTGCAAAACTCCTAACCAAAATGAACACTTTTCAAAAATGATAGTGTCATCCTCAGCTGGATACCAAGCCATATTGGTATATATGGAAATGAAAGGGCAGACAAAGCTGCAAAAGAAGCACTCCTGACAGATATATCCAAAACAAAAATCTCTTACACTGATCTAAAACCAATTATTAACACATTCATACATGTCAAATGGTAAAAATCATGGGATGATCAAATACATAACATGGTCCACCATGTACAAGACACCATTGATGAGTGGCCGACAGGTTACAGAAGAAACAGAAAGGAAGAAATGGTACTTTCCAGACTTCACATTAACCACACGTACATCACTTACTCACACCTCCTAAAATGGGAAAGGACCTTTGTAAAAGTTCAAAACCATAAAACATAAAAAAAAAACAGCTTTTTCATCAAAATCTGAGAAAATTAAATTCATTATAATAAAAAAAAAGGTAAAACCCACCTTTTGGCATTAAATAACTCAGAGAGTGATATGACTTTTAACGAAACTCAAATTCAAAAACTTAACTTGCATGTAGAAAAAATGATACCTAAATGTAGCAGTAAATGTTTTTAAATAAAAATTATTTCAAAACTTATACTGAATAATCCAAAAATATGCACTAAGCTTTACCTACTGCTATTATAAAAGATTTATCATTAATGACTTATTCAAATACATGTATTTCGTTGACTTTCCGACACCCTTGATTCAATAACCATGTCAATTCTTCTATCTTCCTAGGCCAACAGAGACCAAGTTAAAATGTTTCCTAATAATGCTCCTCTGATTAATTACTGACACAGAACAAATATCTTTAAAGCATTAGAACTCTTTGGGATTTAAATAATTGTAAAAATTAAATTTTTTGATAAATGCCTCAAGAGATTTGCCAGAATTTCCCACATATTACTAACATACTCTTCATGAAAAATGAAAAATACTTAACTATCTTTGTCTGCAATATTCCCCAGTCATAGAGATGGATAAGGTATATACAATTTGGGGGTAACTATGCACCATACATATTATTCTTACACAGCCATTCAACTCCAAGATTTTCTAAACTATCAGCAATATATAGAAATTTTCTCAGATAAGTGATTAAAAATACTTCAAATGAATAAACCCTGTTGGGCATAAAAACAATTATACATTGTCTGATCTTATAGACTGGCATGACAGAATTACATGCAAAAACTGTACCAAATAACAGAAACCACATCACTTGATGATTTACAACAGCTGCAATAACTAAAATAGATATTTGAAGATAAAATGATGACATAATCAAGATGTTGACTTACTTTAAATAAAAGTTTAAGAAGAAAGCTCCCATACTGGACAAAAACAATAAAAGTGAACTTGAGAAACCTATTTTCTTGAAAAATTCTTTTAATAGAAAAATCTTGTAAATATTAATTGAGAATAGTACTGTTTGCTTGGTCAATGGATACCAAACGATTCCTTGTAAGGAAATAGCTAATATTACTATGACCTTTATTATTCCAGATGGTGCAAAAGAGTAACCACTAAGCTCTTTAACATGATGACTGAGGCAGCTGTAACAAACAAAACAAAAGATTAGGTAGGAAACCTCTATCAATACTGAAAAGAGTGATGACATTTAGTGGAAACATATTTTTCTGAAAAACTCTTTTAAGAGAAAGATTTATAAACTTCAAACAAATGCAACACTCACTGTTCAGTCCATGCCTGCTAAGTATTTCCACATAAGGGAATATGTAATATATTTATTATCAAGATGAGCTGAACAGTTGTTTAAACTATTCTTTCTTTCAGGAAGCTTACTTGTGGTGCATTGGATATTGGCTCAGAATGAGAATTCGGAGAGCCGAGTTCAAAATCCAGTTGAATTCATTGCATTCACTTATGCGCAAATACCCTTGGGAAAGGTATTAATCTGTCTCTTCCTTCCAGTTATGGGTTAAATAACAGGACAGATTGGAATCTATAGCCTTGGTTGGCAACCAGTCTACCGCAGAAAGCAATGGCAACCTACTGCGGGATAATCTTCTACCCAGTCAGTCATGTCTCTTTCGAGACATGATCTCCCAGGCGTGTATCACATATGACACTTAACTGACTGACTCATGTGTAGTTTACTCATAATTTTATCAAGAAATTTGTTATCTTATCTTTTATCTTCAATCTGTAACAGTTGCAAGTATGGTTTCCACTAATCTACAAGATATTGTTTTAAAATTACAAACATCCAATCGAATATTACATTCTTTTTAAATATTTTTTGTCTAAATCTTGTTCATAGTTCTTTAAGATAAATCTAGCATACATAAAGTATGGCAGCAGTGAGCAGCTTTTCACAAGTACAACTGAAATGTTGATTCTTAAACAAGTTTCTTTAGATGTGGATTATATCAAAGATTGTTAATAGCAAAACAGTTAAAAATATATCACTAGTTTATTGACAAAGACATTGGAAGTTTCTTTCTCAAACATCCAGAGAATCAACAAGGAGACACAATATTGACATAGATTCTTGGGCATTTTTATAAGTTGTTGACCAGGAATGGAATCATTATTGTTTTTTTTTTTTAATTTTTTGAGGGAAGTGAAATATTGGCTTGCAAGACTTGATTAGTTTTGGTTTCTTTGTTTTTTTTTTTTTATTTTGCATAATATATTGTCATAATAAAGATGATAGAAGTGGGGGGTAGAAATAGAGGAATCAAAGGAAACTGACTGACAAGAGAAAAAGATATTAGGTTTTAGTGGTGGCAGTCTTTTTTTCTTTTTTTCACTGGAACTTGTCCCATTATTGACTGTAATCTTTAATATCAGAGCTAGACTGCTGTCCCATCTAAGGAAAAAAAATTAATGAGACAATAGCACTCTGATGTAGAGGTTAAATGTGTCAAATATTTTCCCCTTTAGCATTATTGATGTTACTATCATCACAATGAAAGAGGCTGTCTTTTATTGATGGTGAAATCTCTTTAAAAAATCACTATTTTCAATTAATACTTATCACCTTCATATGAATTTGAACCTATCAGTTCTTATGAGATTTAATTTTTTTTTTTAATTCTTAGAGCCATTAATTACATATTTAAAGCTTGAAATTTAATTTTAACATATCTGCCTACCTCAAAATTATAAAAACAAAGAGCTACAGAGTTGGATTTTATCAGCGCTTCTTTAAATACAGTTTGATTTTTCTGTAACTAATTTTTATTTTTCTAAGAGAAGAGATTAGTAGAAAGTTAGCTGTGATATTGTTTTCAGAACAAAAAAACATTACTAAATGAAAGATCAGAAATAATGTCCAGATGTAATCACACCAAAAAATACATCTTAAGATCGTACAAACCAGGATGAAAGTGTTTAAGATCCTTAAATACCTCTTCCCTAATATTGAAGTTTTGGGTACTAAAACTTCTAGTCATGCATTTTAAAAATTCCCTGTTGTAAGTTTGAAAACTTTGGAAAATAAGTTTATTATTTAATTTATATACTTATTGATTGATATTAATATATTATAGCTATTTTTATTGATTTTATTTTTCATTTTTTTATTCATTTTTAGTTTTTGATTTTTAAGTAATGTAATAAATATAGCATACTCATAAACATAACATATATACTTTCAAATTATATTTTTATCATATATATATATATATATATATATATATTAGTTATCCACATACAAGTCTGTTTTGCTGTATCACAGCTCATCAGTGTGGCTAGACATATCCACTTGCTTCTGGCCAGGATCAAAAACTCAACCGATTTGGTATCAGTCGGAGTCTCTACTCCCTAAGCCATCGGTGCATGGGGTCAGAGATGGGAAATTTTAACGTCTTGTATGTAAGCAGTGTATACAGTCGTCAGTCACCAAGAGAACTCAATTCATTTCTGAAGAGTCACGCATTATATATATATATATATGTGTATATAAACAGTCATTTATCCCAAGCAACAAGCATGGCAATAAAGCCACTAAGATGCAAGGGGCTACTGAGTGTAAAAGAATATAGGAGAAAGTTGACTGGAAAGAAGCTGGAAGCAAAAAAGGCATGAGAAGGAATTGTTAACCTAGAACATATGGTTACATCTAGCTATTTTGATTGTAAAAGATTGACCTAGCTGTCAATCTAGTACTGCAATTAAATTTATAAAATTGAAGTACCAAAGAGGAAAGCTCATCAGAACAATTGCCTTGAAAATATTTGTAGAAAATGCACATAAAACTATGTTGTAATAGTAGGAAAGTGATGGAATCAGGTTTGATAAAATTGCAGATTCTTTTTTGAATTTTATCAAAAATCTCTAAATATGTAACAGAAGCATCAGACCTTATATAGCAGCAATATTCAGTGTATAAATGAATAGTAGACTTAGATATGTGTAATATAGATTTTGGCAAAAAAAATTTTTTGTACGACGGTGTGAACCAACTTTCCTGACAGCAGACTTAGTAATTGATTCAATGTGATCTGTCCACTTCATGTCAGTAGAAAACATTATCCCAAGAGGTGAAATGAGTTTCTCTTCTGATGCAAGACAAAAATGGTTCTTTAAGATGAGTAAAAGAGAGCATTTTCATTTTGGAGTCATTAAAATTAACAAGCCCTTTTTTTGCCTCAGTTTTCAACAGATTGTAGGTTATTTTATATTATAAGAAAATCATATATTCTCACTAATTATGGTGAAAATAAACATATATTTAAAGTGGTCAGCAGACTTGCACTGTATCCTTAATTAAGCATGAGCCAAGTTAGTTCTTTAAAATTCTGAATTTCTGAGAATAAAGACGAATCAGAACTTAAAACCACAGTTTCACTTGGCTGGTGATGAAGAACTGATTGAATTCTGAGAGAAGAAAATTAGTATCAACAAAATGATTGAAAATAAAAAATGTACCATTATGAAAACCCACTTGACAGTAGCTTCATAATTTCAAAATTCTACTATTAATATACACTAGCAAGGCAAGTGATTCTCAATCTTTTTAAGTAATTGAATACCTAGGAGTAAACAAGAAATATCATGGCACACGTAGCAAAATTTTTAATGTTATGAAATAAAGCCATAAATTTTGAATTAAACAAAGAATATTGAATACATTTATATGAAAACAGGTTATTTATTCAAATAAAAGAACATTTTTTAAAATCAAATTAAAAAATAAAAATACTTTTCAAAAAATATTAGAACAAAGTATTTAAAATAACATAATCAAAAAATATTGAAAAACTTACTTGAAAATAGTTTAATATTAATTCAGTTATTCAAATACTAACTTCCATACACACACACAAATATATAAGTATACCATGACAATACTTTGTGGTACACTTAAAGGAGCATCACCATATGCTTTCCCTTAGAGCAGTGGTTCCCAAATGGTGTGGCGTACTGCATAGGTGCAGTAGAAGATGATAGCAAGTGAGGAGGAATAATTGAAAGACAATCAAAGATTTAGAAACAGTTTCAAATAAATATGATTTAAGAATTTAAAATATTATTATGGATTAGTTGTACTTGCATACATGAGTGCCAGTATGAATAATTATAAATGGTTATTGACTGATTTTATCATTGTGATATTTTTACATTGCATCAAGTATTAAGAATATAGTAACTAGAGTTATTAATGATAATGTAATGACTTTGAACCAGTGGTTATCTCCCTTTAATCCACCCTCTATCTTTTATTTTTAAATGTACTTTTTATTGCATAAAATTTGATGAGGCATGGGCAAATTTCTATTCCAAAAATGCAGCCCAGCAAAAAAAGTTTGGGAACCACTGCACTAGAGAGACACCAGGAAGAAACTAGTAGCAGACATTTAAATTTGGCTGATTTAGTGATATTGGTAATAATCAAGAAAGTGATAATGGCAATGGTTCATATAATGATATCATTAATGAGTTTGGTTACTTTCCTTATATTTGTTGTTTTATCAAAGAATACAGAAAAACATGAGATTTCTGTGTTGTACAGTGCACAAGCGGATGTGCGTTGTGGCGCACTGGATATCAGCTCGGAACGAGAAATCGGGGAACCGAGTTCGAATTCCAGTTGAATTCCTTGCATTCACTTACGCGCAAATACCCTTGGGAAAGGTATTACTCCGCCTCTTTCCCTCCAGTTATGGGTTAAATAATAGGACAGATTGGGTTCTATAGCCTTGGTCGGCAACCAGTCTACCGCAGAAAGCAATGGCAACCTACTGCGGGATAATCTTCTGCCCAGTCAGTCATGTCTCTTTCGAGACATGATCGCCCAAAGCGTGTATCGCGCATGGCACTTAACTGACTGACAGTGTGCAACAGAAATCCCACATAAGTTGCACACTGGTAAGACATTAACTAGATGGAGACACCATTACCACTTATTTCTTACCATTTTAGGGGAGATATTTCTGTCGCATCCTGTATGTACAAGTTATCTCTGAAAGATTGAATGATTTATTAGTTTGAGTTTTAAGTAATTTTCATTTATTTTGGAACTGATTGTAATGTAGAATGTATTATTCTAACTACTAATCATAAGTGGCAGTTAATAAATTTAGAGTAGACAAACATACCTTAGTTTTTGCATGGATGTTGTTTTCCTCCATCACAACACAAGGCCAAATATCATACGAATAACACTAGAAAAAATTTTAGGACTCAATCTTTTCTGCCCCATTCATCATATTCCATTGACCTTGCACTAACTGATTTTTTTTTATTTTTGATTGCTGAAAAATGCTTTAATAGGAAATATTTTCTCTCATGAAAAACAAATTCATGAGATTGTGTAAAACTTTTTGCATTCAAACTTATGTAATTTTCCTCAGGCGACATCAAAGTGCTTTTTATAAGTGGCAACAAGTCAATGCAATTAATGTTAAATATATTATGGAATAAAGTGTAATTTTACTTGATTTTATAGGTGAAGAATAAAGTTGATAAACAAAAACAGAAATTAGTTACAATTCAAACTTGTAATTTTCTTAAATTGAGAATTTAGATAGCAATAAAGGCGAGATTATTTCCTGAGATATTTAAATGATTCAGCACCAATCAGAATTTTTGTCTCTTCTGACATCTCATTATTGTCTAACATCTGTTTTCATAAGAGAAATCACCTGCTTCATCTTCAACCATCAGAATCAAAATCAACAAGTAACGACTATGCAATATGAACCCTGTCAATAATGTTTATACAAATCACTTTCTTTACCCACTCTGGCACGAAAAACATAATGACTGATTAATTTGTTGTGCCTTAAGGGCATTGAAGCAACCAGTGCTGAGTCAGCCTCCACACGATGGGGCATTCCTTCAAATCCCAACTGTGACAATAAAATGAGGAAGATAAAGTACTGAATGATTTACTCTGAATGAACTTATTGTCATGGTAACAAAGAAGAGTGCTAGACTGCTACGTGATGTCAGTTCTTCAGTACGGCTGTGAATGCTGGACAATATCATCGAAAATGAGGACAAAACTGGAAGCGGCCGAAATGTGGTTCTACAGAAGGATGCTACGGATATCGTGGACTGAGCATACAAGCAACGACGAAGTGTTAGAAAGAATGGCAACAAAAAGGAAATTGATGCTGAGCATCAGGAAGAGACAACTGAAGTTCCTGGGACATGCAATGAGGAAGGAGAGCCTGGAGAACCTGATACTGACTGGACAGATAGAAGGAAGGAGAGACAGAGGAAGGCAGCGGATAACATATTTGCAGGGCCTGATCAGGTGGATGACGGAACGGGGCTTGCCAGGAGCAACAGGAGCAAACATACTAAGAGCCACAAGGGATAGGGAGACGTGGAGATCCATGATCGCCTACGTCCTGAAGGGACAGGGCACATAGAAGAAGAAGAAGAAGAAGAAGAAGAAGAACAAAGAAATAATTGAGGATGTAATGAGACTGAGAATAATCATCAGCACAAAAGGATTTCATGTTATCTCATTCATCTTCAAATGCATTATGGGAACTGTTCATATCAATGAAGTAATACTTCAGTATTGAGAGAGTTAAAAATGCTTTGCATACTTTATACCACTACCCACTACAGGCACACAAATACAGATGTATCTATATAAATATACACACACACTGACTCACTGAAACAGGCACACCTAGAGACATATAATTTTTTTTTTTTATAATCACTTCACCTCAAACAAAGCTGGACCAACTCTGGTGCACATGGAATTACAATAAGAGAAAAAACAAGGTACAATCAATGTCAAAGAAAGGATAAGGGATAGTTGGGAATCAAGTAGTTAAAGGATGGAAATTGAGGTTGCATTTAAACTTATGGAGATTGTAGCTATCAGGAAAGCAAGCAAATGGAAAGGAGTTCTGTAAATAGAATTGCAAGAAAAGAAGCTGTTAGAGTAGAAGAGAAAGTTACATTTAACTATTTTGATGGTAAAAGGGTGGGACCTTGGTACCAATCTTGTAGCTTATGTAAACCAAGGAAAAAAGCTTGTCAGAGAAGTTGCCATGAAAATACTTGTAGACTATACACGCATGTACACATATATGTGTACAACCACATATACGCACATGGATACACACACACACACAAACATACTACATATATATATATATATATATATATATGGGCATCAAGTATTCATCCAAACAAGTTTATTTAAAAAGAATCAACAAAATCTGTTTCATTTTTTTATTAGACAATTTCAAAATTCTGGATGAGATGTTGAGTATTATATTCCAAGTTATCAGTAATGGTAATGACTGGAAAGTTGAAAGTACCTGAAAATAATATATGAAATTCAGACACTTTATCCATAACTTTGAACATAATACTCAACATCTTATTTAGTAGTTGGAAAAGTATAATAAAAAATTGAACAGACATTTTTGGTTCTATTTAATCAAACTTATTTGTGTGTGTGTGTGTGTATATATATATACACACACACATACACATACATGCACACTCATACCTACAAAAGATAGATAAACAAGCATGCACACATAAAAATAAGCTCATATACATTCACACATATGCACATACCTATATAAATATAAATATTTTCTCTAAATGAGAGAGCATACATTGCTTCCAAAGGTAAATAGAATATTGCTGAACTTTTAAAGGTTTTTGTGGTTGAGCTGCCTAAAGCAAATGAGTCCTAATTAAAATTGATAAGCATAAAGTATTATGTTACTGTAAAGCAAAAATAAGTGCTCAGTATGAAAAAAATGAACACTTTTGAATTAAAATTAAAGTTTATTTAGAAATTTTTATGAAATCTGTTACTAAATGGATTAACTCTGAGATATTTTAAATTTATTTGCTTAAATATTATTTCTAATGGATACTTGTATTTGAATAGAAACTGTTTTTAATAATTAAACAGTATATTTATTTACATTTACTGGCCTGAATAATCAAGAAGTCTTGTTAAGTCATGTGTCCTCCTATATATAATGTATCAATCATGAACATGGCAATAATGTACTTAACATGTTTGAAATATAACATACACATGACTCTAAATACATAAACTCTACACATATTGAGTTACACATAAAACAAAACTCACCCTTGATAATGGCTAAAAGTATAGCCAAAAAAGCTCAAAAAACAAAACATTTGAGTATTTCTTATATAATTTGAGTTCTGAAAAGAAAATAAAACATAAGAACATAAAAAATTATATAAGAAACTTAATAATAATACCTTGTCTCTCATTTTCAATGAAACCTGCATAAAAGAGAGATTGCTGCCAAAATACACTATATATATATATATATATATATATATATATATATATAATCATGCCACTAGGATCCAGGAAGTTAAAGAAAATTAAAAGACTTTAGTGAAGAGAAGTGAGAAAAAAGACAAAGGAACAGGTTTCAAGAAAACAAAAGATGGCGATTGACATTGCATTTAAATTTTTGAAGATTATATGTGGCAAGAAAGCAAGAAATCAGATCAGTGAAAGTACAAACAAAGACACTATTAGAATAAAACTGATGATTGCATCTATCTAGTTCAACTGTAAAATAGAGAGACCAAATTGCCAATCTAGTATACTGCTTATATTCATGCAGTCAAAGCAATAAGGATAACACCTCATCTAAACAATTGTCATGAAAATATTTGTAGAAAAGACGTCACATCACAATGAAGAGAAAGTGACTGAAATCCAGATGCCAAGTCGGGGTTAGTTATATGGCAGATCCTTTCAATTTTGTCAAGAATTTCAAGATATATAGTACGTGCATCAGACCAAACATGGCAGCCATATTCAAAACAAGAAAGAATAGTAGATTTATAAATGTGCAAAAATTAATCAGATGAGATGAATTATCTGATACAATGCAGTGAAACATCTTTCTTAGTAATTGATCCAAAGACGGTACATAGTGTTGTTCACCTAGAGTTTAGTTTCAGCTATGCTGATGGCAAGCAGAAAAGTTTTTCTGTAGTGATTAAATGAAAGCAGTTATGTTTTGGAGGCACTGAACTATAAACACCATTCCTTGCCTCGTTTAACAAATTATTGAAGGTCCTTTTTGAGAGCAATTGCCAGTTTTACTTAGTGAGATCAGTTGACCCTGTTACTAAAAGAGAAGTAAATAACTGTCTAAGATAAAAAGCTTTTTGCTCAATATTTTCTACAAAATATTTTCATTTGGTGAGACGTTGATCAGAAGGTCAGGCTGTGAACATTTCAGCATGTATTTGTATATGCATTTATACATCTATGAATAAATAAATCCTTGTATATACAAGCATTAATAAACACACACACACACACACACATATTTTTTTTTTTTTTTTTTTTTTTTTTTAATCATATCACCCCGAGCAAGGCGGTAACGCCACTGATGCGCAGGGGGCTACGTAAGGGTAAAAAGAATGGAAAAGAGAAAGCCGGAAACCACATCCTAAACAGGAAACAAGGGATGTGCCTCTTCACCTGTTCAATAGATGTGGGTGGAGTGTGAACCGGGCGATAGTTTAGTCTATCTACTCCATGGTGAATATATCTATCTATCTATATATATATATATATATATATATATATACAAATGAATAAAAAATGAAGAAAATATTTGCAACATTCAAAGCATTAATATAAAACAGTGCTCAATATAAAAATAGAGCAATGAATATTTACTATAATTTGTACTTTAGAACATGTACAAACTACATGTTCATGTTCTAATGTATAATTTATATATATATATATATATACTGAACCATTTATTTAAGAAAATCTGTTTAAATATGTTTTGTGCATAATATTTGTAACACTGTCAGCTTCTCTCATGCTGGCCTGATCACACATATGAATAGTTATACATTAAGACCTTCAACTGACTGAAATAAGAGATTTTGTATCATCATTGTACAAACAATAACTTGATGAGCTAAAGAGGCATTGTAGATTACACAATTTATAGGTCACTTGCACAAATTTCACTTGTTTTATAATTGTATTTCATTTTTTTCTCTCTAAGATAATAATTGGTACTTATTTTTAACTTTGTAGCATAAATTTTTCAAGTTGCACATAGTACTTCATTTCATATATAATTTTGATGAAATAAATGTATTTTTGTGACTTACATGCAGAATTCAATGTTAAATTAATATAACAATGTGGATTGTCAATACAACAGTTATCTTCATTTCAATCATTTCATTCCCAAGTTAGACAATAAAGCCACTATGATGCAAGTGGTTACTGAGTGTGAGATAATATAAGAAAACAGTTATTATTAAAAAGAGAAAACAGGATTCAAGGGAACAGAAGATGATGATTAACATTGCACTGAAATTTTCAAAGATCAAAGTTGATTGAAAAGCAAGAAGCTGGAAAAAAGAGTTCTATGAGCAAGAAATGCAAGAAAATAAAATGTTAGTGTAGAACCTACAGTTACTAACAATTTTGGCCTTAAAATGATGAGACCAAACTGCTGATCTATTATTATGCTTCAATTTGTAAAGTTATGGTACCAAAGAGAAAAACTCATCAGAAAAAGTACCATGAAAATATTTATAGAAAAGGCACATGGAACCCATGTTATGCTGATGAGAAAGTGATGAAAGACACATAAAGTTGTAAGATATCTTCATTTGTTACAAATCATGAGCTTAAGTCACTGATGCCTCCTCAACAGGTGTTTACCCGTGCAACCAGACTGGCAACTGGGTCCCACCCATTCACAGTCAGGTTAGCCAAACGCAGACGACAATTCTACTTCTGCAGCTTCCTCTCTCGCACTTCCCGCCTGTGGAACTCACTCCCGTATTCTTGCTTTCCTGACGGCTACGACCTCCAGAAATTTAAAAGCAAAGTTAATACTCACCTACTAACCACTGGACTCTAGCTCTCTCCCCTCCCCTGTAAAATCTTCACGTTCTCTCCGCCCATGTATCTGTCATTGCACCTGCTTTCTCAGCTTTATATTGTTCCTTTCTAACTAGCTTGCACTCCTCACTCTTTTCTAATTAATCTTTCTACATTTATGTAACCCCCTGCACATCAGTGGCGTTTCTGCCTTGCTCGGGGTGAAATGATTAAAAATAAAATAAAAAAAATAAAAAATAAATGAATTAGCACACACACACACACACACACACACACACACACACACACACACACACACACTTTCAAATTTTAAGATTTTCTCGCTTAACATTATCAGCAATTTATGAAGCCTTCAGAGGCTGTACCTTATGGACCAGATTCAATCATTCTTCTAAAATCTTTTGACATTAAAGTAAATTGACAATAATTACTGAACATCGAATCATCAAACATTGTGTAAAGTTTATACATGTAAATTAAACTGCTTATCTAAAGAATATTTTATCTCAATGTATCATTGTCACTTAGGGAATTGTTCAGTAGGTTTATTAATCAACCACTTTTATGATAACACATCAATGAACAATATCTTGAACAGCTTACAATATGTAATATAGAAGTTATCAATGGACAAAAAGAAAAAATGTTAATAAAAGCAACAAAGATGAGTCATCGTGACATTATATTTCATGTCAAAGAAAGAATAATGATATATAAAAAGATAACATGATAGCAATATGGAACAAATTCTCAAAATTCTAATGCTTTCTTTAGTAAAATGAACATGGTACCTTATTTGGATGGTAAATAAGACATGCAGCATTTTTCTCTTTAAAATGACTCAGAAATATCTCTTTGGTCTTACTTATGACATGGAGGCTAATGTTTATCCAGATCAGTCAGTCAGTTAAGTGCCATACATGATACACGCTTGGGCGATCATGTCTCAAAAGAGACATGACTGACTGGGCAGAATATTATCCCACAGTAGGTTGCCATTGCTTTCTGCGGTAGACTGGTTGCCGACCAAGGCTATAGAACCCAATCTGTCCTGTTATTTAACCCATAACTGGAAGGAATAGATGGATTCATACTTTTCTCAAGGGTATTTGCACGTAAGTGAATGCAATGAATTCGGCTGGAATTCAAACGTGGCTCCCCGATTTCTTGTTCCAAGCCGATATCCAATGCACCACAACACACACCAGTCCCATTTGAACTCTATATTACAACAATATCAAATATTTGTTTTTCTTTTATTAATGCCTTGTCCTTTCAAAATGTTGGCAATCATAGCATTTAACTGACCCCTTATCCTCATTATCTGACATATGTTAGGTCTTCTAGGAATAGTGGAATGGTTTTGCTATGAAGTGTTATTATTTTCTTTGTATTTTATCAGTCCAGCAGTAATTGTTCTAGCCTTACTGCTTGGGCATCCAAGTCTATGCTAATTAAGTGTCATTTATATATCACTACAGGTTTTCCATTTTCTTCTCTATAGTTTTGAATTCAATGCAGTTCTTCTCCAAAACTAGCTGCCACTCAAGGATAAAGAGACCACTCTACTCTGCTGAGTGGAAAAAAAAGGAGGATAGATTAATACCTTTACCAAGGGAATTAGGGTGGAAGTGAATGCGACTCACTAAACTGAAATTTAAAGTCCATTCACTGATTTTACTTTCCCTGTTAGTATCTGTAATACTAAGTGGCAATCCTTTCAGCTCTAATGTTTAATTGGGAAAGAGTGGTTTTCTATTGTTTTCTGAAAGGCTTTGAATTCAGTATAGTCCTCTTAAACTGACTATCAATCCAGGCTAGAAAACCCAGTCTCTTCTGCTGGAGTTAGAGAAAAGAAAGTCACCCCTTTTTTAAAGTCATTCATGCTGAAGTGAATAGAACAGGCTAATTTAAAATTTAAACACAGCTCATCAATTTTCCATGCCAATAATTGTTACATGAACTGTACTTCCATTAAAGGTAGATATCATGGCTCATGGTAATGGTAATATTAGCCATTTCCTTTTCTGGAAACAATTCAGCAATCATTGATTGAACAGCTAGTGCTATCATTTTTGAGATTTATAAAATCATTCTCTTAAAACAATTTTTTAGGAAAATAAGTTTCTCAAGCCCAGTAGCTGTTATTGCTTTTCTACTACTGATGAAGACTTCCTTCCTAACCTTTGTTCAAAGTAAGGCTGAATATCAACAACTTTATTATGTCATTTTTTTTCTTTTTGAGTTGCAGATACTATCCATTTTAGTTTCTGCTACTGTTAAAAACTCCCAAGTGATTTCTGTTATTTTGTATAGTTCCTTGTGATTCAATATCACTAGTCTATGAGGTTTGAAGAAGAAGGCTCTACATTAAAAACTACAGGCTTCATTTGCACAAAACAATTTCAATCATTGATCTGAGAAAGTGGGTGTATGCAGCTGATAGTTTAGATATTTCTGAGCGAATTTGGCACCATACATGGCACCCATATGAAAGTCTTGATCTGACAAGTGTAGTTAGGAATTTGACTGGGGTTAATTATAACGTGTTTTGTAATCCAAAAAATTTAAGTACATTGTCTATGAGTTAAAGTGGTCAATATTTTAGTCCAGATAAAAAGCTATGATTCTGGATGGTAATTTTCAAAGCAGGCAGACCCACCCTACTAAGAATATTGGTGTAACACAATCTTTCCACTTCTGTTTCTCTTCAATATATTTAGTTCAATATTAATACATAATCAATTGTCTCATTAATTATTCAACCATTTTCCCCCCAAATATGAAAAGTAACAAAGGCAGAAAAAACTATTTCAGTAAAGCATTTAGAACATGAGTCAACCTGATATTTATTTTCTCAACAGAAACTGATTGAAAGATGAGGTTATAGAATGAGAATCCACAACAGTAAATCCCCCAACGGTATTATTGGACATTACAGTTTTTTCTGACTCAGGCTATGATATTTCAGAAATAAAGGACTGCTTATAATTGATACCATAAATTTCTTCAATTATTATTGTAAATACTTTTAAAATTATTATCATTATTCCACTGCTTTAAAAGCAAAATTATTTACCACCCTACCATTACACCAAATCATGATGATTGTCTTCAGGGAATTCTTCAACACCACAGTTTATTACCATTACTATTACCATATTAACCAGCCATTCTTCATGAATAAAAAATAACTTGATCTGTATAAAAATTATATATATATATATATATATATATATATATATATGATAAGTTATTGATAAAATATTTGAGAATGTATTCTTTAAATATTTTATTGAAAATTGAAAATGTTAACAAAAAAATATGAAAATGTTCTCCTTGACAAACTAATTAAGTGTTTCTTTCATCATTCTTATACTTATACATCTTCACAAAATGTACATTGCCTGCTGTTAATATATATACATATGTTTTCAGAACATATGTCTTTATAAAACTTACATTTCCTGTTGTTGACATATATATATATATATATATATGTATATATATATATATTGTTAATTATAACAGACAATGAATGTTTATTATGTTTAATCATGAGCCGTGACAAAAATTGTCCAACATTTGAGACGATCTGTCAGGCATCATTTTTCAACTGTATTAATTTTCACATTTAATTCTCTATAAGCAAATTGGTTTGCCAAGCAAAATGTTTGCCCTATGACAGTAGGGGATTCTATTCATAGAAATGTCATGTGTTTGAATTTCACTGTTGTGTTGTCTTCTCTTGCTTTGGTAGCAACTAGACTGCAGTAGCAGTAACACTATATACAGTGTAAGGGTAAGTAACCCTTGTAAATAATACGTAGTGTTGAAGAGTGTATTCTTTGTTAATTCTAAAACACTTCAAAATGTTCTTTGTACAACATTCATTAGGTTTTAAGGAAAAATCAAAGTCCCTTTGTTTTTAAAAATGGAAGGAAATAGAAAAATCTTGTGTCAAATATAGATTTCTTTTCTCAGCAACAAAAGCAATTGGATATGATTTTTCAGATAAACAGTAGGAAACCACATGGATTACTATGAATAGAGTCACCTTTAGGAGTTAAATTCATGAGAATGATATTTACTGATGGCTATATGTGTAACTATTCTTTTCTTTTTATTACCATTTTCTAGTAAAAGAAAGTGTCTCTTTTCCTTATGGATGACACACATAAAGTTCATCATAGAATGGCTCTTCTGAAGTATTTTGGTAAAAACAAAAGTAATAAAACATGATATCAATAATTAGAATAACATTTGGAATGATAATTAACTTTTCTCAAAACTACAGAAAGCATGAAATCAATACATTTGCAAGCCTTAAGACATAATCTCATGCCCAAGTTGGCACATGTGCTTTCTCTGTGGTCTTTGTGTTGATGCTGTTTCAATTTTTCTCTGTGTTCAGTTTCACATCATCATCATCTGCAAGGATTACTCACCTTAAATACAAGAAGTGCTATTGCATAACATCAATGGTCAGGTTGTTAGGTGATTGCACTCCAGACATCCTTGTCTCTCCATTGCATCACGCACCACATATTTGTTGGCTCTTTCCCTGTTTGGATTCTGGTCAGCAATTCCGCATCAGTATTCAAGGATGTATCTTTTGGATACCTCCAATCATAGGAGAAAATTGACCTTTGCTGCACTGTCTTCTTTCTCTGTCCAGTCTTTGGTGCTATGTTGTACCAAAACGTTGCTTCTACAGGTGATAACCCTTCTCTCAAGATTATTGTTTGCACAGTTTCATGACATTGCTCCACTATTCCATTCCCCCAAGCCTATATGATGCTCTAGAGTATCTTCTTATTTCCCACTTTTCAAGCATTGTTTAGAGAAGTTCCGAGTGGAAAAAATGCTAGTGTCCATGACTACATCCTTTGCTAGACCTCATTCAAGAATCATCTTTTCCAGTTCTTTTGAATCACTGCTGCTATTTGTACATGCAGTTTCCACCATATTGCCAGTTGACCAGGTCCACAGTCGATTAACAAGTACACTTCGCCATGATAATCAGTTATATCAACAGTTATCCTTGATCAGCTGTTTGTTGTTCTAATCTCACCAGAATTATGCACATTCAGAGCAGGGTCAATTGATTGACATCCGATTCAGTTCCTAACCAACCTCCCTTTTTATGAGCAGGTTGACTTTTTACACCAAATATAGAACCCTGTCTATTCCCATATGATGTCTAACATGTGACTGTTCTAGTTCTATGCTCCTCAGACAGCATACTGGAGCTTCTTCCTCTCCATTGTTGATCAACCTCTTTTTGTTTATTCAAGTTAGTGAATTTGCCTTATTTCTTTCTGAAGGAACAAACACCACTTTCATTTGTAATACAAATTCAGCTATCAATTCTTTTAATATTCCTAATCTCTGCTTTACTACAATTTTTCCAGCACCATTTTTTCTATGTTCTCCTGTTATCCTCTATTCACTCAACTTATTACTGTGGCTAAATCAGTCATTATTTCCACCTTTCTTAAACCCCACTTTAAAGCCAAATAAGTGCCTTTTAGCACAGCATCTAATTCAGTCACATTGATGTGGTTATAATTGTTCCTTTTACTTAGCCATGTTGCATCTTCCATGGCTAAACCACCAACCTCTATGACTAGGCATATACTGCTAGCATTGCACTATACAACTCTAGTTTTTTGCTTAGGGATGTGCCAAGTCCTGATTACATATTCCTCTTTCTTTACCTCAGCTAATTTATTACAGTGACAGTTTCATCATTGATTTTACATTCCCAGTGTTTTCCACTTGCTTTTCTTTTCATGTAGCTGCTCACTGGTCACAGCCATCCACTCAGCAACAGGGCAGTGCCCCAACAGCTTTCTACAGATCAAGAATAATAATGTTTACTCATTTCTCCTGTCACCTGTGGGACCTTATTACTCCTATAAAACACTATTTCACCCACTTTTCCTCAGTTCAGATTAAGGCCCAGCACTGCCCCGCCTTCTAATGGTTCTGGTGGCTTTGTTATCAATCCAATTATTAAGATGATCCACCACTTCCTCTGAGTGTTGTCATATCTATCATGGTGTCATCAATGTATGAATCATTAGCTTCTTTTGTCATATTGTTCTTCATTAGTACAGTTTTTAGAACTACTGCCATCATTTTTAGTACAGCATTGAATCTGAACCCCAACCAAGTCAAACAGTAAGTTTTCCCTCTCATAGCATACCAGCTAATACTGTCAGAGATTCTCTGTGACATGTAACTGCAGATAAGATGGTTTAAGAGCCATGATCATGGCTTCTCCCGCCAACTGCATTCCATTTTTTATCTTTTCATCACACACACCTGTTACATTGCTCTCAGTTTGGTACTCTACATAACAGTTCAATGGTTCTTTTTTCTTTCTTTCTTCTTCTTCTACATATAATTGTACTTTTTGTTTTTATTTTCCATTAAATTTCCTAGTTGCTGACATGTTTTGACTATTGTATTGAAATTGCATATCCAGGCCTTAAGTTTTCTCTTTACCTGTGATGAAATAGTCTGGCACTTCATGCTATTTAAGTGGATTGATTTTACATAGCAGTTCAAAGACAATAAAATAAAAATGAATAAGAAATATATGTTAAACATATTCAATAATAATTATAATAATGTCAAGACTTTATTGTAAGAAATTAAGTCAACTGGAAACAATTTCTAGTAGATGTAACTGGTCAATGAAGATAAGATGAAAAAAAGACTTGTCAAAAACCCTGAACATTATTAATTTTGTTGTTTATTTCATATTATCAAATTTTCATAATTAATAATAGGCATTTATTTTATTGATTTGTCTTTCAGCTCCAGATGAAATCTTATTGTACACTTTGACTGGAACAGGACAAGTGGGTTTTCATGCAATAGACTGGCCAGTATCAAGTTATTTGACTCTTGTCGGATGGACAACAAGTCCTAGTGCAGTTGCCTATGACCCAGTAGAAAAGGTAAGAAACAAAAGAAAGATTCATTTTTTTTATTTCAGTATCTGTTAATTTTCCTTCAGAAAGACTTTGTATTCATTGCATATTAGTTCAAACAAATTTCATCATCTTTATCATGTTTCTGACATGTCTTCCTTGAGAGCATAATGTCATTGTCTGTTTGTTTACAAAATAAAAATAATTTTCATTAGATTTTTATGAATCTTACTCAAAAAATATTTTTTAGTAATATTTGACTTAATCTATAAATTTTGGAGAGTCTATAAAATCAGGCAAGGAGATGACTTCTTGAGTGTGGAAGGAAAAGCAAATGATCATAATAAGAGACAAAAACATTGTAAATAATACAATTGAAAAAATTAACTCGCATGCTATGCTCTAATAACTTCCTCAGTATAGGAGTTTTTGGTTTAGAATTAACAGACATAGGCTCATGACTCCAAAATAATGCCACTTGATTGTCCCATATATATAAGCTACAGCTAAGTATACATTATAATATAAAGAAAAAACAGATATTCATTAGAAAAAAATCAATATAACTTTTAAAAATTGTACATATGTTCACCTTTGTAAAGCAAGAAAAGTTTGTTCATTATCACCCTGCTTAGACTCAAGGATAGACTATTTGCTACTGTTCACACATAAAAGGCTCAAAAGCCACTCAAGGTAGCTGACTACTGAATGGGGGCTATTTTATGAATGTAATAGCTGTAAATTATGAGTATAACTAAGATAGATAATGGTTGACCCTAGAGTTGAAGAGGTTAAGATTGTACAGTTAATGCAGCCTCAGTATATGAGAAATTTTGGCCAGCCACTTCTGGGGCATGTGTTACATGCAAAGGCTTGACCACTGTACAACAGTCTGATGTAGGCAATAGCATGACATGAGTCTCATTGCTCATAATTTCCTGGGACATCACAGATACTATCATGGGGTCTGCACAGAGCCATCTATCATTCCTCCTGGTTACCTTTAGGTCTTAGAGAAAAAACCAGAATATGTCTATCTAATTACTCAGGATTCTTGAACTTGTTCAGCAAGTACATTGATTATCATTTATGGGTCTTGTTGGACATGAACTGCCCTATTCTCAAGACTCGTGTAATATTCTAATGCATCAAATTACTAGTAGTGAAACTTGACACTTTGGGATACTTGATGATGATCCTAATCAATTTTCAGAATTATGGCTCATAATGATCTGGATCTACTGGATAGGCTCAGGTATCTTTACAATGTCTGATTATTTAAAATGCTTATTTCTCTTTGCTACAAATGACATATCCACACTACAAATATATATCTCATGTTCCCTTATAAGGAAATTATTAATATTGCCATTATTCTTCCCAGTCTTGTAAAATGTTTCCCTCCCACTCTTCAGGTCATTTTTAAGAAGTGTGGTTGATAGTGAGTGCTATAATTATGATGTGCTTTTTTATTTCCTCTGTCAGTTTGGATTCTGCTATGTCAATGCTCCCAAAACATCGTAAAGAGAAATGAGAACAATCCAATTTGGCACATGTTGCAAAACATAAATTAGGTCATCTTCCATTTCTAATCCATTATGTTTTTCTCTCAGATACCTGCCACTCCTCAGATCTAGTTAACTGAAAATTATGAGTTCAATCTATGGATCAGGCAGTGAAATTCATCTACTCTGGTTCAAAAAATGCAAAACCAGCACCACAAGAAAGAATTAATTGAAATTTCAGATGATGTATTATCCTTATTATACAGTAATTACTCAAAGTAATATTCTTATTTATGAATTGTTGAATAATGTCATGTCTTGCTGCTCATTTTGAAGTATACCTGTCTGTTAGGGGGACTAGCTAATCCCTGTTTAGATATATGTTCAGGCTCATTTGTGTTTCTTCAACATTCACAGAGCCAACACATGATTTATATTACAAATGGGTTGAGCCAACACATGATTTATATTACAACTGGGTTGAGCCAACACATGATTTATATTACAACTGGGTTGAGCCAACACATGATTTATATTACAACTGGGTTGAGCCAACACATGATTTATATTACAACTGGGTTGTGCAAACTTTAATTACAATTTCTGAAAGAGACACATAATCTGGCATGATCAGTAATTGGACAAGGCTACTATACTCAACCATCAATCATGATTTGTAACTTTGTTCTAGCACAGCTATTGATAACTTTTTTAATTTTGTCGACCCAATTTTACCCACAAGGTTTGGATCAACACATGGTATGGTATTTCAGACACAGTGGTGCCACATGCTGTGATTGTCTCTCCAGGCTGATATTATCAAGAAGTCACCTCCTTAACAAATTGGCTATGGGCAGGTTCAAACCCACAACTCATAGTTGGAATGCCAATACACTAACCATTTGGCCATGCATCAACTCCAATTTCAGAGTACTGACTTTGCAATTATCAGCCTTTAACTTCTTATGATGGATGTGTGTAATACACAGAATAAAGAAAATTGTGTTAATAGAATCAGCAATCTCTGACTCTCATGAGTTAAAGAGTAAAATAGATTGGGTTCTATAGCCTTGATTATTAACCAGTACTTCAGAAAGTAATGTCAATTTATTGTGAGAAATTCCTTTGCCTAGTTAGTCATGTTTCTTTTGAGACATGATTACATAAGTGTATATCATATATAGCACCTAACTGATTGACTGAATCTTGGTCTAATGGTGCTCTTGGAAAGATAGCATTAAAATCTAGGATAATGGTAAAGATAATACTCATAGATAAATCATTAGGAGAAGCATCTACATTTCTCTCTGAAGGGTCATGGCATGTTAAGTGAAAAGACTTCTTCTCGGCTATCATCACCATAATGTTTAAGTTGTTGCATCTTACATCTTTCTTAAGATATTTATTGTAGTTAATAAACTTTCAGGAATTTTAAATCAAATCTTTTTGTTCATTTCCAGGGTATATATTGTTCTCCTTAAGCTATCTATGCTTGAGAAAATCTTGTATTAGTAAAATTCTTCTTTGTTAATTTGTCTCTTCCACTAAACCAGAGCATGCAGTATTTTTATGAGTTCATTCGCTGGATCAATAATGCAAAAACTCACAGTCTGGGTCAGTGATATAATTGATCCAAGATATCATTTAGTATGGATAGTGGAATGAGAACAATCTACATTCATCAACTGAATAAAAGTTTTCTTTCTTTTTTCATTTTTCTCATCTTCATTCTCTTATTCATTTTAAGGTTTTGTTTCTCTCTCCTTTTCCTTTTTGCTTTCATCTCTTTCTTTCTCCCCTTTCTTCTATTTCAATACCTCTTCTTTTTTTGCATCTCTCTTTTTCTATTCTTTTAATTGTTTCTTTCTTTCTTGTTTTCTTTTATCATATTCACTTTCCTTTCTATTTTTCCTTTTCTTATTTTTTTCCTGGTTTATTTTTTATTTCTCATTTCTCATCTTCAACCTCTTATTTATTCAGATTATAATTTTTTTTACCTTTTCTCTCTATCATTTATTTTTCTCTCTCCTTGTAGACTTCATTTTTCTTCCAATAGCAGATGATTTTTTTTATTTTGGTTTTAATTATACATCCACCATGTTTTTGACAAAAACTACTTATGCAGATTTTTAACCAAAAATTTAATTCAAATGTTCAGCTTCTTGAAAATTTCTTGCTGATTCATGTCCATTTAACTTCTGTTTAACTTGCTTTATTCACTCTTTTCCTATCCTTTTCTCTTTCTTTATTCTCTTTTGTTATCATTTTTCCCTCTCTTTTTATTCTCTTTTCCTGTTCTCCATTCTCTTTCTTTTCTCTCTTTTCCTATGATCATATCTTTACACCTTCTTTTCCTATTATGCTAATTCTTTCTTTACTCTTTTTTTCTCTTCTCTCTCTATTCTGTTTTCCTGCCATACTTTTTCTCTTTCTTTATTTTTATTTCTTTTTGTACTTTCTCTTTTCGTATTATAACTTCTCTCTTTTTTTATTATCTTTTCTCTCTCTACTCTGTTTTCCTATCATACTTTTTCTCTATCTTTATTCTCTTATCATTCTCTCTCTCTTCTCTTTTCCTTTTCTCCTTTCTCTTTTTCTCTCACTTTCTTGTTGTTCTCTATTCCAGTCATCTTCCCTTTACTCTCACTTTTCATATTCTTCTTTCTCTCTTTGTTAACATTCTTTTCCTGTTCACCCATTACTTATTCTTTACTCACTCTATTCCTGTTATCCTTTCTTTACTCTCTGTTTTCAATTTATTTACTTTCTTCTTTGAATCATTCTGTCTATTTTTGTATCATTCTTTCTTTTTCTTCCAGGCAAGTTTTCATATTTTTCTTATAAAGTTTTGTAATTTTCATTATTTTTCACAAGCCTCTTATTTTTTCTTCCTATTGTCCTCTATTCTTTCTCATTCCCTTATCATTAAAAAGTCTTCAACATCCAATTCATCACACTTTTTATCATCCAACATTCTATCTGTTGATTTTATTTTTTAGTATTTCATTTCTCTTTATGTACTTTGAAAATTAGATTCACTTTTCATTTCATTCTTTTGAATTGTATTAAGCATTAAAAAAACAAAATCAAACCCATATTTCTATAAAAACAAGCATTTTCTAAAAAAGCAAAATAGCTAGTTGTTCGCATACTAAATACTTTTATCAATGTTCTATTGTAGCACAGAAATATATTCTGTTTATTATCCATTGATAAAAATCACCTAAACTGGTGAAGGAAAAATTATTGTTTAATTAAAGTTTTGAAATTGAAAACAAGTTTTTAAAAAATGAAATGAAACAAGAGATAATTATTCAGTGTTATTTCTACACTTGTTTTCCATGAATCTATCATTAGCTTTGAGCATAGTTTGGGATCAGGAAAAAGGCAAGAGCAGAGGAAATCTCAGCAGGAATATAGACTAATTAGCGGCTATTGAACACTGATGGTCCATGACACAAAAGTTGGCTAGCAAAAGCAACTGAGCTTACCATATATTCAGCTCCATTACACAAATAGACTTACAGAAAATGACCACTTTTACACAATGACTGTGTTTCTATTCCTTCTACTGATGAATTGTCTTAATAAGAAAGAAAAGAAAAACAAAATTAAAAAAGTCAAACAAAGCTGCAAATAAGAAAAACCACACACATACACACACATATAATTGATAATTTTGTTTGTAAGACTCTTATGGCTGCAAATACTTTATTTTATTTCTATTCTATAACAGGGCCTTGGCAATCTTTAAAAGCAGGGAGCCATAAGGAACTTACAATTATGTGATGTCGTATGCAGTCATTTCCTGAAGGCATAAAAAGAAAGGTTTTAGGTGAAAAGGGAAATGAAAAATGACTAAAAAGAAATTAGAAGAAAGCAAACAAAAAGAACTTCTAACTTTTATTTATATATGATCTGTTCCTCTCTGACTGTATTTATGTGCAATTGGTTCAGCCATTTGAATGGGCATTGTGGTCAGAAATATCAACCATATTGAATGGTGCATTGTTGGACACAAACAGTCTTTGAAATGAAAGCTAAATATCCCAGTGGTGTTTGTATTTAAAATGTCATAAATATGAAAGTGCATTCTGCTTTTAAAGTTTGTCTGTTACACTGCAAAGAATAAATACATTTTTTCTTTTTGACATATGATTCAAACCACCATTTCTGAGATACTCTTTATAAATGGACATAAAAACATATACAAACTTGTATCTCACTCCCTCTCTTGTTTTCTATCTCTCTCATTATATATATATATATATATATATATATATATATATATATATGTGTGTGTGTGTGTGTGTGAGAGAGAAAGAGAGAGCGAGAGATAGATTGATTCACTTACATTTACACACATAGACATAGACATAAATGCATGCTGAAAGGTTCTCAGGCATGCCAAGAAGAGATTCCAAAATAAATGCATAATTGATTTGGTTATATTTTTGGAACGAGTTTGAGTAGAGAATTTTCAGCATTGCATCCAAAACTGGAAATTGCTGCATATTGCTAGAGACTGAAATTTTCATGTATAAAAATTAACATTTCAAATGATGATTTTCAAGTAACAAGAGTAATTTGAACAAGGAAAACATTAGTTCAGAATATCCATTAACCAATTTTGAGTATTTAGTCGTAAGCTTAGTAAATATACACACAAACACACACACAACTCTCCCATACACACATATATATGTATGTATGTATAATTATCTATCTACATATATATTAAAAAATATGCATGTTATCCATTATCTCACATTCTTAATAACAAGCACCTGATGATGGCATAGCGCATGAAACTCCAAGTCATGCTATCAATAACTGACCATTCCAGGATTTGAGATTTTGGTTCTTGTATTGTCCATGGTAGTTATATGTTATAATGCTGGGATGTTATTGTTTTTAAATTTGTATTATATAATTTAATTTGAACTAAAACAAAAATATGAAATTGAAAAGTACAATCTTAAAAATTAAATAGGTAGAATATTTTTAGGAAGAGAGTATATGTTTTGGGCCAATGTGTCAAGGGGAATTACTTGTTTTTAGTTTAGGGGACAAAAAAGAAATTAATAATAATAATAATGTTAAAAGGTCTACATAAAAGAATCTATATTAATCCAGGTCAACATATTTGAGTAGATTTTTATTTCTATGTT
Organism: Ascarosepion bandense; assembly: GCA_037127315.1. Lineage (NCBI taxonomy): Eukaryota > Metazoa > Mollusca > Cephalopoda > Sepiida > Sepiidae > Ascarosepion > Ascarosepion bandense. The sequence goes on from JBBBDQ010000134.1 coordinate 1,708,146, forward strand.
TGTGTGTCATCATCAATTCATTTTTTTGTTTAGCAAATTAGGGTTTTTATATATATATATATATATATATATATTTATACGTACTAAAATCTAATTATCGAAATAAGTGTGTACCTTAATATTACTAGACATTCTAAAAACAAAGCAACCAGTTTCCCTTCTACTCTTCAGATCTCATTGGGAGATTCAAACTTAGAATAAAATAAACCATGGAATGAGTAATGGAAAGAAAGAAAAACACAAATGTAGGAGAAAAAATCTATGAATGGAAAACAAAGAACTAGAAACGAATGACAGCAAGTCCCAAGAAATATTCACGCTGTTTACTGAGAGAAGGTTTGTGGGACCCAGTATAAAGAGACTTCAGCACTGTCAAATAAAATATAGTGTGACTGAGACACAGCTGTGAATTAATCAACATTGAAATCAGCAGTATACTTATGGCAGAACCATAAGTATTTGGGACAAGTTCATGAAAAGCCAAGGTGGTATTCCTGATCTTAATTGAAATGTGTTGTTTAATCCTCATATCTAGGTGCTGAGTAGTTCTCCCTATGTAGTTGGCTTTGTAACCACAATTATATTTATAAATAACAGAGTTTACTTGGAGAGGGGAGAGAACATCGTTGCACACAGAATAGAAAATAGGCCGGGTATAAGAAACTGCACTCTTCAGCAGAATTCAAATCTGCATCTTCGTTTGAAAGAGAAACCATTGTCTGATCTGGCATGCTATGACCACTTATCTACAGAAAGATTCTGTCAGGCAAGGTTCCATTTGTCTTAAAGCACATCCACTTGTTTAGATTTTCTTGAAAGCAATATCTTCTCAGTTTCATATCCCAAATGTAAACAAAGCAATTTCTAAAGAATTAATTGATTTTATTTTTTAACCTAACATATTTTTATTACTTCAAATATTATTTTAGTTGATACCTGTATTTGAGTAAATGCTCCATTTTTATGTATATATATATATATAATTAAATTTGTTTTTATTTAAGATTAATTTAATTTACATCACGACATGTGTTTCAAGATTGATCTTATCATCAGACAATGTTCAATAACTATGGTGAAAATGATTTACATTTGAATCTAGAAAACAATACATTTTCTATTTAAAGGGTTACTATTTAAAAGGAGAAGATAGAAAAATTTACATTTTATGTGTGTGTTTAATTTAACTAATCAGTTCTCTTCATCTGGATATATATAAATATATATATATATATATATATATATATATTACAAAGTTATATGGAAATTTATGAAACTGGCATTAGCTGATATATTTGAATTTTTATTTGTTTAAACATTATTCTTTTTTTATTGGATACTCATATTTGAGTGGATAGTTTGTTTATTTTATATATAAATATATAATTAAACAGTACATTATAATTTCATTAGCCTTAATTGTTTTTGAAAAATCTTATTTGGAAAATATTTATCTTTCAGCAGGAATCAAATTTGCATGCCCTCAACACCAGAGAGATGCCTTTGTTAGATCTGATGTGTCTTACCACTAGACTACAAAAGAATTGAATCTTGTCTTCCATGATATCTTACATAGTCTTGTGGTAAGACACATAAGATCTAACAGCAGTATCTTCTCTGAAAAGAGACTATCCACTCAAATACAAGTATCCATTAAAAAAATGATAATGTTTAAACAAATAAAAATTTAAATGTGTGTGTATATATATATATATATATAGAGAGAGAGAGAGAGAAATGAATAAATAAATAGGTAGATTAATAGACAAATATTCATGTTATTGCATACATATTAACAAGCACCTGTATTCTTATATATATATACATACACATATGTGTTCTAATCACCCACTTCATTTCTATAAAATCATACAAAATTCCCAGTGAAAGTCTAAAATACAAACATCAATTGGCCCATTTTTCAGTTATAATTGAATTAAACAATATAAATGACAGTTTAATATAAAATCAGAAAACCTGCCTTTATAATAATACTTCGCTTTATATTATAATGTAATATAAATGGTTCACCATTCCAAGAGGTGAACTATTTTGTCATTCTGTCTCCAAACCAAAATATATCCAACATCAAATGCACAAAGATAAAAACTTATCTGCCTAGAATATGCTTTATATTAAACATAAAAATACACTAATCAAACAAAATCAAATTGAATTTATTAAAATCAGCTTTAGTCATATTAAAATTGAATTTATCATGCCAAATATTTTTTTAAAAAGAAGAAAAACACAGGTAAAATTTTTTATTGCAACCTTTCTTGATTAGAAAATGCATTATTGATTCTATTTCATTTTCGAAGACCATAAAATTCTTGCTAGATGGAAAGCACTCAAGTGAAGTGGTATACTGAATTGCATAAAGAGTGCCTCCTTTTATCAAGCTAAGCTAGGGGTTTGATGGATGAGGTAAATGAGATTTCCAAACTAAAATAGATTTATTGTTGGGAGTAAGAAGACAGTGGGTGGTAAATTCTCTTATAGATTTTGAAGTTCAAAAGAATTGAGTGAATTTCAAGCAAATTTGTGCAGAGATCGGTCAGTTAGCACTTACATCAATCATTTAAATGAATGCAACTTTCAATCAAAATAAAAATTAAAAACTTGAAAGAAGGAACAATATAAAATCTAAAAGAATACCAATCTAAAGAGAAGATCAAATCTGAAGAGATGTTCATATCTAAAAGGAAGATCAAATCTGAAGAGAAGTTAAATCTAAGGAAAGATCAAATCTAAGAGAAGATCAAAACTAAAGGAAGATCACACCTAAAAGGAATATCACATCTCAAAGAAACATCAAAAGTAAAGGAAGATCAAATCTAAATGGAAATTAAAATCTAAAGGTTGATCAAATCTAAAGGGACAATCAAATCTAAAAAGAAAAGAAAATCTCAAGAAGATCATATTTAAAAAGAGGGTCTAAACTAAAAGAAGTTTAAATCTAAAAGGAAAATCAAGTCAAATGAATGTTAAGTTCAAATGTAAAGAGAAGATCTTAAGATAAAATCAAATCTAAAAGGAAAGATAAAGAAATATTAAAACTAACTGAAAAATCAAATCTAAAAGGAAACATCAAATCTGAAGAGAAGTTCAAATTTTAATAGAAGGTCTACATAAGTTAATATTAAGCTTAGTGTTTTAGCACAGACTAACCTTAATATTTACTTCTGTGCAAAAAAGGAAGCCGGCTAAGTTGTCAAAAATTTATAGAGGGTGAACATCAAACTCAAAAAATTACAAATCACTAATATTTTTCTATCTTACTGAGAATTGTAATTATTTATACTATTTACATTAAATGGAAATAACTGATACTGAGACATCTAGATGAGGCATGGCTCATAGAACTAGAACAATTTACCTAGGTAAAGATAACGGTTGACTCTAGGTCAAATATTTGGTGATTAGAGAAACTTCCTCTTGGGAATCTGTTCCATATGGCCATGGTTCATGGGAATCTCTTTGAGTGGAACTTACTTCTCCTTGATGAAATTTGAAGATAGTGCAGGTGATTTGCTACTATATAAGAGGCATGGCAGGTCCTAGCTATGAAGGTCAGACCTGGTGAAACCAGATGTTGCAGTTCTTCTGAGCCCTTTCCATGATAGTAGTGACAGTACAGTGAGAAATTTGCCACATCCCACCTGTGAGAAAGAGATTAGAATGTGAAAAATAATTCTTCTCCATGACCTTGAAGATGCTTTTGAAAGCAAGACCGGAAAGTCCTGTTCTGATATGGCACCAGTACTTCATTTTTCATTTTTGGCAAGAGGAGCCAGGTATAGGAGTGGTATAGGAGCTGATCATTTTAACTGCATCTTTAGTGATAGATTATATATAGGAATTCTACTTACACTCAGGTGCAAGTCTGAGGTTAATCAATAACCTCTCAAGGCACAGGGCCTCCTTGAGGCAACATCATGACATGACATGACTGGTGGTAGTTTAGGGTCTGATTTGCAGTGATGAAATGTACCCAGTTTGGTTTTGAAAGCATTAAATGTAATCAACCAGTTTTTCCTCCACTGAGAAGTAAGTGTTAGATCAAAGAGAGGTCAGCTGCCAGTTTCCAATCATCAAGACTTTTGGAGGTGTGCCTGTATATCGTCATATCATTAACATAGATGTTTACAAAAGATCAGAGTATATTCTTAGGTAGATAATTTATGTAAATTAGAAACAGGGTTGACCCATGGAAAAAGCCTGCATTGACTGTCAAAGCCTTGGACGATTGGCTGTTAATAACTAACTTCAAGGAATACCTATTAGGAAGGATTTTATAATAGAGAAAAGTCTTCCAGTTATTCCATAGCTAGAGAGCTTGTGTAGCAAACCTTTGTGCCATACCTTGTCAAAGGCCTTCAAACTATCTAATACTATGGACCTTGTGATATATGTGTCATCAAGGGCCTCACTAATTCTGTGTGTAATGGTATTTAGGATGTCAGCAGTGGATTGGACTGATCAAAACCTATAATGCTTGTAGCACAAAAGATTGTTTCAATCCAAGTCCTTAACAACCTTCTTGTTGATAATGGCCTCAAATTGCTTTCTTGATGACACTGAAAAGATTAATGGACCTGTACTGGGAGGGGGAGAATTGGTTACCAATGTTCTTGAAGACCAGGCATACACTTGCCACCGTCACGTGCTTGGGAAAGACTTCTCCCCAAACAATGGTTAAATAGTTTTGCTAGAATCAGGAATAATTCTGGGTTGACTTACTTAAAGATGACCGTTAGAAATTTGTCCATGCCAGTGGCTTTTTTAGGGTTGAGGCTTTTGATAACTTGAGAGACTTCTTTTACTGAAATGATTATATTACTCAGATTGCGCTTAATGAGACATTGTAAGCTGGGGACTGGATGGCCTTTGTCATCTAACATTTAGTTTGAGGCTGGTATTGAGGTGAAGAGCTTTGCCTTGTTTGGTGAGGAGGATTTATAATAGTGGGCGATTTATAATAGTGGGCAAAACTGCTTTGCCTCTGTTCATGATTTGGTTGGTGATCTTCCAGAATTTCTGACATCCAATTTGTTTGGCCTGGACAGTGTGAGCATAGCTGCACCTAGCATCTTTCAGAACTCTCTTGCAATTTTTGCAGGCAGTTCTGAAAAAAATAAGGGACAGATTACATCATTTCCTGCAATAAATGTTGAAATGAAACACTCATTAGAGATGCACATATAAATAATCTGGTTTGCTCACCCAGAGATATTGCATAACAGTACCTATCATCATGTCATTGAGAGGTCCCAGTGGAGATTACTGCATGGTCCAGAAACCATTCACAAGATAACAGTACAATAGAATATTATACACTTGCCAATAGGATATCCTCCTTCACACTTACTTGGATCATTGACAATCAGGTAGATTATGCCAAAACCCACAATGATCATCATTCTTAATGAGTGGACAAACAATCCAGGAGAGATTCAGGCATGATATTTGTGTGAATCTGTCTTATCTACTCAGAGGTCAGGGCTACAGAACTCCCCCTTGGGTCTGTAATATTGAACTTGTCAGAGATCAAGGGTACCAAGACAAGCTCACTCATATGCATGAGGACTAAAAGACCCATTAGAATAAGTAGGAGGTGATAAAGGTTGCTCAGGGTTTCACGTGCATCCCCTACTCTCATTTGAGTTAGTATCAAAAGATTATTTGTGACCAAGATGTCAAGAATGATATTTGCAGTCTTATTTTGAGTTGTGGACAAAATACAATTTTTATTCATTCATTTTCCATCATGTAAAATTTATCAACATATATAATAGTTTTACATTTTCGAATAGAGCACACTTCAAACTATCTCTTAAAAAAGAAAGTTTAAAATTGCTTAATTGTGTCAATTTTGCATTCTTAAGAAAATGGAAGACTATAAGATGTATTTTAGACACTTGATGCTTTTTTTTATTATCCTAACAGCAACAATGTTTTACAAGCATCAAAAAAGGTATCTGCTATATATAGTGAAGGTGTTTTAGCTGAGAGAACCATTTGGGAGAGGTTTGCTGAGTTTAGAGTTTGTATTTATAGCCTTATTGATGAATAATGTTTAAGCAGACAACCCACTACAGATAACAACCAAATCAAGACAATGATTGAGAATAACCCACATTACACAATGCAAGAAAGGGCAAATAAATGTATCAAAATGCATTAGCCATGAGCACTTAATGAAGCTTGAGTACTCAAATCACTATGATGTTTGGATACCATATGATCTCAGTGAAAAGAATCTTTTGGATTAAATTTCTATCTGTAATTTGCTGTATAAACGAAATGAAAATGCATTTTTTAAAAGCAAATTGTGATGAGAAGTAGATCATTAGCAACAATGTTCAATGAAAAAGATCCTGGGGTAAGTGACATCAGACAACTTTAGCCACCCCAAATCATGTATTCATCTTGAGAAGAAAGCCATACCGTGACTCTAGGGGAATCCTGTGCCATGACCATCATTTGATTCTGAACAGTACTACTTGCAATTGGATGAATTAAAGGCAGCAATTCAATAAAAACATCCAGAATTAGCAAATAAGAAAGGCGTTATTTTCCATCAGGATAATGTCAGATCTCATGTTTCTTTAGTCACCTGGTGAAAATTGTTGCAGCTTGGATATGTTGCCCCACCTGCCATATTCACTAAACATTGCTCCTTTCATTTATTCAGGTTTTTGCAAAATAATCTCAATGTTAAAAATCTTAATTCTTTGGATGACATAAAAATCCATCTTAATAGGTTCTTTGCTGAGAAGCTACCAAAATTCTTAGATGATGGAATTTTTAAGTCATAGGAAAAAGAAAAGTTTGTACAACAAAATGTTTCATATTTAGTTTATTGAATGGCATCATTTTGTTTTGTGTTTTAATTTCCCCTAAAAATAGGTACGAACTTTCTGGACAATCCAATATAACTTAAAATTATGTTCCAAACACACATTATACACACATTCTGTATGAATTTTTCATTTCATATTCAATATATATATGGCAGTTGCCAAAACCTGAATTTTAAAAAATTAAATTGGTTTGATGTTTTTTTACATACATGAGTCCCATCTTTATTTTAATTTTACTGTTCTGTTTTTTGCTTGCTGCTGAATCACAATGCAATTTTTTTCTAGCAGTTTTGTTTTATGTCAAAAGGTGGTAGCAAGATGGCTGTCATATATCTCTTATACAAGGTTAAATGTTAATAGTCATGCTGCTACTACAGATCAAATCCAAATAAAAGCTGAAATTTATAAAGTTTCACTCTGTCTAACTGAAAATGTTTATGCACAAATTTGATAAAATTTGAAAATATCAAGTAAGGAAAGATTTCAAATTATCTGTGTTTATAAATGTTGCATATTTTTAAAACAAAATTTTCCTTGGAATCTTTATTGATGAAAAACTCATTACTGATCATAATTTTATTTACAAATATATTTTTCATTGAAAAATGAAAGAAAAAAATAAATAAATATTTTTAAATTCTTCAGCAAGTAAAAATGAAAGATTAGCAAAAAGTAATTTAAAAGAAGTAAATTTTTTAAAAATGTGATTAAAATATAAGAATAAAAAAGAAAATAATACCCAAAATAATAGAACTGGCCAAAAACATTAAAAAATGACAAATAAAAAAGACAGAGAAATAAAAAAGAAAAAGGACAAAGAAAAATCATATATAATGTGGATAAAACTTTAGAAAGAGATTTTAGCAAAAATATTTTTAAAACTAAAAGCAGAATCATCAAACAAAAAAGCAATGAAAACAAAACAATGAAAAATGACTTGAGGGAAGAAAAATATAGGAAAAAACTGTACTAAAAATGGTGAAAATAAAAAAGCATAATAATAACCTAAAACTATATTAAAAAAGTCTCTTCGAAATTTAAATTTGGAAATCTGCAAACTTTGCAATTTCTATTTTATTGGCATTAGTGCTGCAAGCTATATCAGAATCGACAAATAAGTTCATAGCTGATCTTGATCTAGAATTCTTGCCATATTTTGTGTGATATAGAATGTGCAGATAGAGTAGTGGCTATTGGCATGGAAATTAGAATCAGTGAGATGCGTTCAACATTTCAGCCTAGTTTATTGCATTCATTTTCACACTAATATTCATGGGAAAATATTCTCCCCATCCCACCTATATGAGGATAGACTGGGCTCTCTAGCTTTTTTCCCATGAATATTAGTGTAGAAAGAATTTTTTGATCACATTTTTTCCGTGATTTGCTGTATAAATGCAATGAAAATGCCACTTTTTTCTAAGCAAATTGTGATGGATGGTGAGAAAGAGTTATGAGTTCAATACATATTTACAGCAAAAGTCAATAAGCACTTAATGTTGAGTTAAAAAGAGATAATTGATACTGAGACATCTGGAAGAGGCATGGCCCAGAGAACAAAAACAATCTACCCCAAGGAATGAAATAAAGAGTCCAGTTTGAAATTTCAATCACCTGAAGAAGTTCTACGCATACAACAGCCAGAGTGTACAATGACCAAAACATCTTCAATATGGCAACAAAGATGAAGACAACAATCCAAACTATGTAAATAGTGTGAATAAAAATGTTTCTCTTCATTTTTTTGTAACAGATTCTTTTTTTGACTTATTTTTCTCATAACTACTGTTTCACTATGTTAACAATGAGTTAATATTGACATACAAAAATAATGGCCTCTTGAAGTGTTGTATTTTGAAAAGACACTTTAACATAGTATTCACGGTATATATTAGGTGAATTTTGGTATACATAATAATTAATGTATGGTCTTTAATAATTTTAAACTTATTTTCAGACAGAAATACTCTTGAAGCATAGAAGCCCTTAATTATGAACAGAACAAAACATGATCTTTGTTTATTTTTCTTGTATAAATTTAAACTTGGGCACAGTAACTCCCAAACTTCTGCCTATATCAACAGAGCATAGAGAGATGAATCCAAAAAGAATTTGATAGTACAAAGGTGATTCCAGAAATTCCATACTGGTGATGAGAGTCTTGAAGATGAAGAAGGTAGAGGAAGATCATGGAGTCTTGACAACAAAAAGTTGCTAGCAGTTCTTGAGCTAAACCCATGTCAAAGTGTCAGAGAAATGTCTCAAACACTTGTCAGCATTGCAACAATCTCATATCATTTCCAGAGTATTGGAACCTTGAAAAAGATTGATAAATGGGTTCCTCATGATATCAAACAAAATCAAAAACTTAGGCATTTTGAAATGTGCTTATTGCTTTTTCTGCGTAACACCAATGATCCTTTTCTTGACCAAATTTTCACTTGTGATGAAAAGTGGATCCTTTATGATAACTACAAATGATCAGGTCAATGGCTTGATCATGATTAGTCCCCCAAACATGAAAAGTGGATCCTTTAAAAGTGGATAACCTTTGCAAATGATAAGGCAATGGCAAATTGATACTTAGGTCAGAAAAGTGGATCCCTTATTGAAACTGCAAATGATTCAGGTCAATGGCCCCCTTGAAATCAGATTAGCCCCCAAAAGAAAAGTGGATCCTTTATGATAACTGCAAATGATCAGGTCAATGGCTTGATCATGATTAGTCCCCCAAACATGAAAAGTGGATCCTTTATGATAACTGCAAATGATCAGGTCAATGGCTTGATCATGATTAGTCCCCCAAACATGAAAAGTGGATCCTTTATGATAACTGCAAATGATCAGGTCAATGGCTTGATCATGATTAGTCCCCCAAACATGAAAAGTGGATCCTTTATGATAACTGCAAAATGATCAAGGTCAATGGCTTGATCATGATTAGTCCCCCAAACATGAAAAGTGGATCCTTTATGATAACTGCAAATGATCAGGTCAATGGCTTGATCATGATTAGTCCCCCAAACATGAAAAGTGGATCCTTTATGATAACTGCAAAATGATCAAGTCAATGGCTTGATCATGATTAGTCCCCCAAACATGAAAAGTGGATCCTTTATGATAACTGCAAATGATCAGGTCAATGGCTTGATCATGATTAGTCCCCCAAACATGAAAAGTGGATCCTTTATGATAACTGCAAATGATCAAGGTCAATGGCTTGATCATGATTAGTCCCCCAAACATGAAAAGTGGATCCTTTATGATAACTGCAAATGATCAAGGTCAATGGCTTGATCATGATTAGTCCCCCAAACATGAAAAGTGGATCCTTTATGATAACTGCAAATGATCAAGGTCAATGGCTTGATCATGATTAGTCCCCCAAACATGAAAAGGATCCTTTATGGATAACCTTTGAAATGACGTCAAGGCTTGATCAAATGATTATCCCCCAAACATGAAAAGTGGATCCTTTATGATAACTGGCAAATTGTCAGGTCAATGGTTGATTCATGATTAGTCCCCCAAACATTTCCCAAAGCCAAAATTGCATCAGCAAAAGATTATGGTGATTGTCTGATGGTCTGCAATTGATGTTATCCTCTACAGCTTTCTGGAAGTCAATCATAGCATTAACACAGAGCTTTACTGCAATCAACTTGCTAAAATGTATACACACCTGCAAAAAATGAAACCTGCATTAGTGAATTATAATGCATGGCCAATATGTTGCTAGAATGATGTAGCAAAAACTCCCAGACTTGGGATACAAGAGTTTACAATATTCTCCATGTTCTCCTGATCTTTTACCCACTGATTATCATTTTTTAAGCACTTTTTTAATGGCAAAATTGTTAGGTTCAAACCAGAAGTGAAATCAGCTTTCAAAGATTTTGTTGCATCACAGCCAATAACTTTTTATCAATATGGAATAAATAATCTTATCAGTCATGGCAGTGCTCAAAGCTCATATTTTGGCTAATTTCAACATTTTACAGTTAATTTTTTAAAAATGAAATTATGTTTCTGAAATCAGTCATAAATTTTGTAACAACCTAATACAATGATCTATTTTCAATTTATGCCTGCCAATTACTAGATTTATGAAATACAATGTTACGCCAACAATGGTAAAAAACAAATGTATATTTATTATTAGTATGTACATATATATATATATATATATATATATATGTGTGTGTGTGTGTGTGTGTGTGTGTGTGTGTGTGTGTGTTTGTGTGTGTAAAATTTCAAATAGAATATATCTGTGAAAAAACAATATGAATAAAGACAAAAGGTAAAATTAAGTAAATCAATACGTTTCTTCCTCTGAATAACTTTGTCAAGGAAAATGTAAATTTTTTTATTTTGTAACAAGTAGTTATAAACAAGAACAATATGTTGTTAGTTTTTTTTAATTTAACAAACACTCATACATATTCATCAGATTAGCTGAAAACTCTAGGAAAGTTAGGGAGGATGTTAAGTGACATAATGTAATGTCTAATAAACAAATGAATTTAACTGTTTCCTTTTGTTTTGATTTTTTTTTGTTTTGTTGAGTTAGTTTATTGAAATAAATTCAACACATCTTTGATCTAAAGAATTCTACACTTATTAAAAGAGTAAATAATTTACTTAGAAGGAAAATTCTCATGAGTGCTGCTATTGAACCTTATCAAATATAAATTTTGGTTCCAGATTTTTTCAAGTATCTCCATTGCTCAAAGAATTACTACTTTCCAAAGCCAAGATACATCACTACAAAAATGTTAAAAATGAAAATAAAATAGTTAAACTTATGGCCTCATGTTATTCAAAATAAATAACACATAACTTAATGCCAAACTAAATTAATTCAAATACTAATTTGTACAAATGAAAACAAACTTCTAAAACATTAGTTAGTCACTTTCATTTATTAAACATTTAATTGTATCACTTAGTATCTAAATCTAAACTTATTTATAAATGGAACTTTGTCTGTGCGTGTGTGTGTCTGTTACCAATAGACTCCAAAATGGTTGAACCGATTTTCTTGAAAATTTACACAGTTGTACTATAAGCATCTGCAAGTGTTCTTAGCTAGGTTTTGTGTCGAGGTACCCCCGATAAATATTGAAATTCAATAATCAAAAAATATCGGGTTATAGAAGGAGTGGTCCGATTTTAATCAAATTTGATACACTCATAGACAAAGACATAAGAAATGATATTCAGAAGTTTCAAGGTTGCAGTTCTTACAATAGTGCAGAAAATCGATAATATATATATAAAAGCTTTCATTACACCCGAGCAACGCCGGGCTATATTGCTATAGCTTGCCTGATGTTTCAGCTAACCTGATGATTATTTGAGAATCCCTAAGCTCAAAACTTTTTAAAAACAACATTTTTGGTCTTATTTTTAAATGGTTGTTACAAAATAAAATAAAAAAGTAAAATACCTTGATAAAATTCCTCAGAAGACAAAATATGTCAGCTAAGTTAAGTTTTCTCTTTGTCTTTATTAATATATATATATATATATATTTTAATCATATCACCCAGAGCAAGCCGGTAATGCCACTGATGTGCAGGGAGCTACGTAAGAGTGAAAAGATTGGGAAAGAGAAAGCCGGAAACCACATCCTAAACAGGGAACAAGGGATGAGCCTCTTCACCTGTTCAATAGACGAGGGTGGAGTGTGAACAAGGTGATAGTTTAGTCTATATGATACAAAGAATTTGTCACTTTAACTGAGCAGGTTTATGCCAACTTCAAAATTGTGTAAAGGCATCATTATGATGTCTTCACTTATCAGGGCTGTTTTTTAGAAAGAAAATTCATCCCTGATGAGTGAAGACATCATAATGGTATACTCAAGAAACTTTAAAGTCAGCCATGAGTCTGCTTGGTAAAAGTGACAAGTTCTTATCATTAAACCTATCAACACTCTATCTCCACTCCGATATTGAGCACATTACAATAAAAAAAACCTGCTTGCCAAAATACCTTTTATCAGTAAATCTACTAAAAACAAACCAATCTTGGCCCTAAACATTATCACAACTGAACACTATATATATATATATATATAATGGTTCTCAGGAAGTGGGAAGATCACTGTTAAGGTACAAGAATAAACAAAAACTAAATTCTGCAGATATCTATTTGTTGTCCTTTGAGGAAGTGGTTTCCTATTGTCAAAAGAAGTATGTGCTTAGATGGCAAAACAACTTTTGAAAGGTCATAAAGATAACATAGAACACCACTCTAACATTCTTGTATTCTTCAAAAAAGATGCTGTTCCTTCTTCTGTATATAAAATGTTGCATGAGTCTCAATCTGGCCTTTATAGTTATTGAAAGCATAAACACAAGTAAGAGAAACACATGCCATTGAACCCCCACTTTTCAAAACCAATGGGAGAGTTCATTACTATAATCAAATGCTAATGAAAATGCTAAGATACAGGGGTATATTGGTTTAAATTCAAATTTTAAAATTTTCTAGCCCAGTATAAAGCAATGGGGAAGCTATTTCACTATCTTTCCCAAGAAGACTTGATAATTGAGAGTTAATAAACAAAGGAATCTGTGGAGAAAAAATAGTCACCACTGACTGGAGTGCTTTAACAAGGAAGTAGATTGTTTCTACACAAAATAGATGTTTTTTTTTTCATTTTTAGGTTGTATTTTTATTTTTGTGTCTATATAAAGCCATAACTATCATTCTACATAAGCTCAGTCACCTTATTTTTATTGTTTGTTTGGGTAGTAATAAAAGTCTAAATTTAGCCTTAACCTCAGATGATTTACCTTCCATGTTTTTCTCAATAGACCTTAAACTCTGTTTATTCAAGTGATCCTCTCTATTCTAATTCACAAAAAGAATAGAATAATCACTTCTACTAAGAATTCAAGACAAATATTATGTATAAGCCTGCTTGTAAATTTATAGTTCACACACTTTTCATAGTCAGACCTCTTTTGATAGTAAACTAGCTTGAAGTGTAATAGTCCAAATCAACTAACTGTGACTTTTTGATAGGAAGTTTGTTCAGAAGAAAACTGTTGATATATTGATAATAACAAAGTCCACAAAATCACATCATATGCAAACAATGAGCTTTGCAAGCCTCAAAAGATACAACTACACTGGTGGATTAAAGAAACCTATCAGCTACCAAAAAGGTGAAACTTTCATCAACAAGAGCTACAAGGAGTCTTTAAGGGTCTTCACTCCCTATAGCAAGGTTTACTGCCAGCTAACAATATAAGATATACAAATGACTCTGTGTTAATGGCAAACTTAAATTACAAGATCCCCTACACACACTAAATGAGGAAGTAAATGAAAAAGAAAGTACTAAACATCAATTGTAAAAAGATAGCATGTATGGTTTTCAGCAAAAGAAAAGGTTGAAGATGCAAACTACAAATTGAAAATGGTAAAATCAAACAAGAAGAATAGTTTAAAAATCTGGTTTATAAAATGTGAAACTAAAATCTGAACATGCACTGGAATAGCAAAAGAAGCTTTCAGAAACTCAATAAGTATGAAGAAACAGGAAAATTGCATTCAAATCAAAGAAAAAAGTGATAAACTGTTTTATAATACAAGTAAGCCCATACCATAAAAAATGACGGCATATATATATATATATCAGTATTCCGTCTAAAATTATGGTAACATATATATTGATGTACCTACTGTAGAGTATCTTACATTAAGACATAAGAATTAAAAAAAACAAAATAATCCAAACCTCTGAGCAAGACAGGAGAGAAGAAAATTTATTCATGCACACACAAATACACAAGGGTCTTTATTATAAGAGAGAGTATATATATATATATTCTTCACGACTTGATAACATAATTATTGCACAAAATAAGATAATAAGGCAATGTTAAAGAGTGAACTTGAGGCAACAGCTTTCATAACTAGTAGTAATGAAAATGAACTAAGCCTATTGTAGTAGATAGACTAAACTATCGCCCGGTTCACACTCCACCCATGTCTATTGAATGGGTGAAGAGGCTCATCCCTTGTTTCCTGTTTAGGATGTGGTTTCCGGCTTTCTCTTTTCCAATCTTTTCACTCTTACGTAGCTTCCTGTACATCAGTGGCATTACCGTCTTACTTGGGGTGATATGATTAAAAAAAAAAAATGCCTACACTGCCTTGATATTGTCTCTCTAGTGAACTAAGCCAATGATGCCTCACTATTGTTTCTCTTTCCATGAGCATGACAGCAGGGGAAGTGTGCATGTATATATATATATATATATATATATATATACACACACACACACACACACACACATATATATGTGCGTATGTGTGTATGTATCATAAGGAAGTGAAAGGATGATGATGTCTCACTATTGATTTTCTTCCATGAGCATGACAGCAGGGAAGTATGTATGTGTGTGTATATATATATATATATATATATATATATATGTGTGTGTGTGTGTGTGTGTGTATCATAAGGAAGTGAAAGGACAGATAGATTAAACCTACTGTTCATGCATTTACTTTTATAAAGAGTGCTCAATACAAAGTAAAGCTTGGTTAGCATTAAGTTAGGGCTGAAGTTCCTCAATTTAATTAAGAAACATTTCCCTAATAATAACACTCTAAGTAAATTTTTTAATAAAAATACTCTTAAATTAGTTTATAGTTGTACAAATAATTTAGAAAAAATTATTAAAAATCATAATAATAAGATCTTAAATCAGCATGTAAACCAAAGTAACAATAATTATCCAAATAATGAAATTATAGTAATACAAATTTATGTTATTGTCAAAATCCTAACAATTGACCACTGGAAAATTCGATTGTTTACCAATGTACTATACCATCAAATGAAAACTCAATGATTAACATGCTTAAACTGGATCTACTAAAAACACTTTTAAGCAGAGGTGGTACTTGCATTTAACTTCCTTAAAAAATAACAAGTACCAAAATCAAACATTTCTTTCTGCATATTTTTGGTAGTTAAAAAATACAAAAAAAACCCCCAAAGTAATATAAAAAATTCTGTAAAAAACAAGAGTCTGTAAATCATTCTATGATATCTGACCTCTGTGCCAGAATGAAAATCTGCAGATTATAAGGTTCCCTAAAAGTTGAGTGCTGCTAAATCATAGGGATGAATTAATGGTTTTATGTAAACATCAAAAATATTTTTTTCTAAAAATTAATTATTGTTGTTCATTTATAACTTAAACTCTTGATATAACTTAAAAATTTTTTTACGAAAATAAATGACCCGCATAATACTTTTTTGGTTTTCTTAACTCCAATATACCTTCTTCTTCTTCTATGTGCCCTGTCCCTTCAGGACGTAGGCGATCATGGATCTCCATGTCTCCCTATCCCTTGTGGCTCTTAGTATGTTTGCTCCTGTTGCTCCTGGCAACCCCCGTTCCGTCATCCACCTGATCAGACCCTGCAAATATGTTATCCACTGCCTTCCTCTGTCTCTCCTTCCTTCTATCTGTCCAGTCAGTATCAGGTTCTCCAGGCTCTCCTTCCTCATTGCATGTCCCAGGAACTTCAGTTGTCTCTTCCTGATGCTCAGCATCAATTTCCTTTTTGTTGCCATTCTTTCTAACACTTCGTCGTTGCTTGTATGCTCAGTCCACGATATCCGTAGCATCCTTCTGTAGAACCACATTTCGGCCGCTTCCAGTTTTGTCCTCATTTTCGATGATATTGTCCAGCATTCACAGCTGTATTGAAGAACTGACATCACGTAGCAGTCTAGCACTCTTTTCTTCGTTTCTATTAAGATTTTCCTGTGTGTTAGTATTTTGCTCATCTTCTGGAACGCGTCCTTTGCCATGCCAATTCGCCTTCGGATCTCCATGTCGCACTTTCCATCCCCTGTTAGAACACTTCCTAGGTACTTAAATTCTTGGACTTGTTTGATTCTGTTATCCCCCACCTGTATTTGGCATTTTGGGTTGTATCTTTTGCTGATGACCATGCACTCAGTTTTCTTAAAGTTTATTTGTAGTCCCTTCTTGTCACTCTCCACTGCTACTTTCTGTATGAGATCTTGCAGTTTCCTTTCCGTGTCCGCAATCAGTACTGTATCGTCCGCGTATCTTATGTTGTTCAGGTTGTGGCCTCCAATAACAAATCCTGGTGTCATCTAGGGTCCTCAAAATATTCTCGCTGTATAGGTTGAACAAATCCGGTGAAAAGACACATCCTTGTCTTACGCCTTTTTCTATCTTTGTGTATCTACTGAGGTCGTTACCTGTCCGTATGCAGGCCGTTTGCTGCCAGTAGAGATTATTCTTATGTCTTTGCCGAAAATGTCAAGGTTGCCTAGCATTTCCATCAATTCTTTGTGTTGTATTTTGTCGAATGCTTTCGCGTAATCAATGAAGCACAGGTACAAGTCTTTCTTCATTTGTAATGCCCTTTCAGAGAGCATCCTAATCATGAATATGGCGTTCCTTGTTCCAGTGTCCTTGACGAACCCGCACTGTTCCTGCCCTATCTCTGGCCTGATTCTGCTTCTCGCTCTATTCATCAGGATTCTGACAATCAGTTTTGTAATGTGACCAATATACCTTAGTATACCATAATTACTTAATTCTAATTCTGACCTAAACAATCCAGCCCCTTTAACTGATGAGTTAGTACAAAATCAAATTTTTTAAAAAACCTAAGATCCAACATTCAGTTAAAAATTACTGTCTACCTATTTAAATAATGTATGGTCCCAGTATGTATCTCACCCAGACAAAATTAAAAAGTGTCATGCCTTGACATTATGCTACTTTGTACCCTTTCACAACCAAAATTTTCAGCTCTATAGTTTAACCTAATTCTCACTTTTGATTGAGCAAAATATTGACATAATTGCAAGTATATTGTTTAACTTTCTCCAACTACTACTCCTCAAATTTTTAAATAACCATGAATTCATCTTATATTTTCTAAATAAATCATTTTCACCATTTATTTTAAAATACCACCTGAAGAAGAACAGTGTTGTTCTGAAACATGAAAAATTTTGTGTAGTGATATAATGCTTTTATAAGCCATTGTAATAATGAAATTACAATATATATATATATATTTATCTGTAAATTCAGATAAAATTTAGAGGGGAATAGCTATTTTCAATATGTCACTTTCAGACATGTCAACTCCATTTAATCAAAGAATGAGGAAAAATTTTAATTCTGGATGCAGGGGCTAGTAAAGGAAGGGGTGGCTATTATAGGGTTAAGCTAGAGGAATCTTAGTAGTGATTGCTCTTATAGTAGTGCAAGGCATGTGGCTTGACGATTGGGTGAGTAGTGGTTTGTAGAAGAGTAAAGGTTACAGCTTTGCCAAATTTTTAAAAACTTTTATTGTAACTAAATAGAAGTGATAATTATTACAATATAAATTAAATTTATTCCTGTGACGACATATACTAATGATTTCTCTACAATTTATTCAGAAGTACATTCTGATATTGAAATTTCAAAATCTTAATTTTTTTCTATTAGACATAGATTATATCTGTCTCTTAAGCTATTAAGAGTGCTTGCCTTGCCTATCAGCTTCCACTTTATTTGTGGATTTAGGTTATCTACTTCCTTTTCAGTATTTTCAGGAAAGGGCTGCTTGATAATTTTAATTACGGTTAATGAAGGTGTGCCTATGTGTATAAAGCTTTTGTTTCCAAATTCCAGCCAAAATTCTGATATAAACATTATATTTCTCCTTATTTTTCTTAGAGTGGATAGTAGCTTGATAGATAACATTTGCAGATCTACATTTACCTTCAATCGGACAATTTTCTGTAGATCTACAATCACAGGGGTGTATAATTCTGTTTTCTGTATTAGATTTACTAAACGCCAAGATTCGGTTGTTGTGGGAGCTACTAATGTTATACATATTATTGTTACACGAATTTCTAGTTCTAATAATTCCTTTAAACCATACCATAAGGACAATGAAATCTCTAGCTATATCAATATTAATTCCACCCACCCTAAAGCCATTATAAAGCAAATATCGAGGACTGTTAATATTAGAATTAGCCAATTATCCTCTAACCTTAGAATCTTTATGAGTAACAAAAAAATATAGTTGATAGTTTTGCTATTGAATATTTTACTCAGTGGGTTATCATTATGAAAATGTATAATCATTAATTTAATAAATTACCAATGTTAATAGTTGACAGTCTACAGAACTGGGGGTTGAACCATATAATTTTCCTTTTCCTATGTTTACTTTCAGTTTTTTTTATTCAGAACTAGTAGTGGATGTTAAATAAGTTAATTTATCTTTATATCCACTACTCTGGAGGGCCTTATCATATATTTTTTTGTAGGCCGAGAAGGAATGGTGGTTGAACAAAAAACCCACTACCACCATTCCTTCTCGGCCTACAGCCATGTGCGACACAAAAAATGAACCTGTCTAATTTTCTCTGTATAACTCTGTTAATAATAATTTAAATGTTCTATGTTCATTGAACATTAAATGTTCATCCTTTGATAATGGCTTATGTAAGCCGAAAGCTCAGACCTGATAAAAAAATCAACAATTATTGTGATTTCTTGTCGTCTTTCCATGACAACACTATCAAGCTAATCAGATCATACGAATGGATCTTACACAAAATAAATAGACAGAACTTGTCTATATTATTCAATGAAACCTGTACTATATATATATATATATATATATATATATTAATTTATTTGTTTAAACATTATAGATATATTTGAGTAGATATGTTGTAGATTACGCTGGATGTGGACAAACAATGAGGAACACATCTATATAAAAATATAATCTCATATTTTTATTTTTCATTGCTGACACTGATGTGGAGTCAGAGTGCAGCCAGAGAGAAATCACACACATGTAGGCGTCATCCAGAGTTATTAGCCAGTCTCTGTCTCTCCAGCATAAAATTCTAAACTTTATATAGTCTTTAAATTCTCATGCATTTTTGCTTCTTCGGGTTATCACTTTGTTGATGTCATCCACAGCCAGATGTATCTGTCAATCACACCCCACTCAGCTGACCATTCTTTCAAACCAGTTGTTACTTGTGTTTTTGTTTGCTGGCATCATCTATGGCCAGATATATCTGTCAACCACCCTTGTCATTTGTTGACTTCACCCAGATATACCTGTCAGTTATCTCTGCTGTTCAAGGTAATATTTTACAAATGCTCTGTTTTTATTATTATACAGTATATTTATTTACATTTACTGGCCTGAATAATCAAGAAATTTTCTTAGAAAAATGTGTGTCCTTCAGCAGGATTCAAACCTGCATCCCCTAGAGAAAACCATCATTAGATCTGACATGTCATAGACCTCCTGATCAAACAAAATGTAAATAGTGCTTTGCCAATTCTCAAAATATGAATATCTGCCCTGTTTCATATCCTAACATAAACAAAAAAAATTTATTTAGGAAATGGATTAAATCTGAAATATTTTTAATTTACTTGTTTAAACATTTAGGCAGTCTAACACATCAGTTCTAATGATGGTTTATCCTACTGGTTGCAGGTTGGAATCCTGCTGAAGGATGCATATTTTTCTAACAAGATTTCTTGATTATTCAGAGTGATAGATTTAAAGAAATATAATGTTTAATAATAAAAACAGAGCTTCTACTTGAATAAATATTTTGGATTTAATCTACACATACACATAGATATACTAGCAGTATAGCCCGGCATTGCTCGGGTGTAATGAAAGCTTTAAAACTAATCCATGGTCCTGGAGCTCAGACTCTTTGGACGTTGGCA
Organism: Ascarosepion bandense; assembly: GCA_037127315.1. NCBI lineage: Eukaryota > Metazoa > Mollusca > Cephalopoda > Sepiida > Sepiidae > Ascarosepion > Ascarosepion bandense. Next base: position 1,728,805 of record JBBBDQ010000134.1, read on the forward strand.
CGAAAGACTAAAAAGCAATAGTTGTTTCCAGTTAAAGTGAAACCGTAGACTGAAAGAAAAATGAATGAATTAAGTCAAATTTTGAAGTTTGGTGAGAATCGGATAAAAATTGTGAATTTGTATAAAGGACATACAGACAGATAAACAGACACACACATAAACATCTTGCCTTTTATATATATATATATATATATATATATATATATATATATATATATATGATCGATTTTCTGCACTATTGTAAGAACTGCAACCTTGAAACTTCTGAATATTGTTTCTTATGTCTTTGTCTATGAGTGTATCAAATTTTATTAAAATCAGACCACTCCTTCTACAACCCGATGTTTTCGCTTATCGATTTTCAATATTTATCAGGGGTACCTTGACACAAAACCTAGCTAATAACATTTGCAGATGCTTATAGTACAACTGTGTAAATTTTCAAAAAAGTCGGTTCAGCCGTTTCGGAGTCTATAGGTAATGAAGACACACACGCACAGACAAAGTTCCACTTATAAATAAGTTTAGATATATATATAGTACTGTGTAAAAGTATTAGGACAAGAACTATTTTATCTATTATGAGGCGTATTGACAAAAAATAAACAATTTAATAAAAGTAATTTTATTCGATTTACTCAAGAAATGCATTAACAAGAAAAAATAGTTGTTACAAAATAAATTTAATATTTAGTATAATAGCCTTTTCCTTTGATCACAGCCTTCATTCTGTCAGGCATTAACATCACACGCTTCTTCAATGTATCTAATGGTGTCTTCTGCCAAGTAGTTTATATTTGTTCTCAAAGTGTGTCTTGTAAAATAACATTAGATTTATCAATTTTTTATCCAAAATATCCCATAGATGTTCAATAGGATTGAGATCAGTGCTTTGTGGAGGCCAATTCAAATTCCAAAGCCTTCCTTCCTCTTCTTTTTTAGTTAAATAATATTTACAAGTCTGTATTTGAATTTCAGTGATGTTTTCAGGAAATTCACCCCTGTCCTAATACTTTTGCACACTACCAGTAGTGTGCAAAAATGTTAGAATAGGGGTGATTTTAAACTTTATTTTGATGCCTCATAAAAGATAAAATAGTTCTTGTCCTGATACTTTTGCACAGTACTATATATATATATATATATATATTTTACTAGACATATGCTATTAAATATAAGAGACAATGAATGTCTATTATGTTTAATCATGAGCCGTTCTAAACGTCGTATTTTTGCTTTAATTTCAGTTGAAAATAAAGACAAAAATTCTCCAACATTTGGATAATTATTTATTGGTTTTCTTCTAAGCTTTCGGCTCACATGAGCCATCTTCAGAGAGGTAGTTTAAACTGAAATATTATAAAATCCACCATCACCTTGATATACTAAATATATATATATATATATATATATATATATACACACACACACACACAAACCCCCAACAGCTTCAGAAACAGATTCAAGTTATGCTTAGACAAAAAAGTTAGAATCATCAAATTCATAAAAACTGGCTAATTATTAAACCAGAGAAATTAAATCATTTTTAAATGTCATCATAAAAATAACTTTAAACTATCTATCATATAGAATCTTATAATTACCCCATTCCATCTGACTTGCCAATTTATTCCTATCTTGTGTTTGATCATTCATTGAAAAATTTTATGGATTGAAGAAATGAAAGTGAAGATCTGCCATGTAATGGGTATACATGCCAGTATATATATATATGCAATGACTTTGTATTATGCATGAATTTGAGAGAGTGTCCTACTTAGCATTATGTAATTATGTATGTATTTTAATATAAATATGTTACATGTAGATAGGTACAACTAGTTGTATGGTTATATAAGTTTTTTTCATGTATATGGGTGCACCATGTTATATACATTTTGCATGTATATGTGTGTGCTTTATTAGAATTATAGTCATATGTATAATTATATGTATGATTGTATGTACATTCCGTGTGTTGACATTGAAGAAACAATGTCTCATTTGTCGAAACAAAATGTACACTTTTGTAGTAAATTGTAATTTGTACATGATCTAAACTGTAACATATATATATATATTTTCTAAACATATGCTGTTAAATATAAGAGACAATGAATGTCTATTATGTTTAATCATGAGCCATTCTAAACGTCGTATTTTTGCTTTAATTTCAGTTGAAAATAAAGACAAAAATTCTCTAACATTTGGATAATTATTTATTGGTTTTCTTCTAAGCTTTCGGCTCACATGAGCCATCTTCAGAGAGGTTGTTTAAACTGAAATATTATAAAATCCACCATCACCGACGATTTTATTTTGTGTTGACATAAAACTCCGCTTGGCAACGGCAATAGTTACCAAAAATAATAAATGCAGTTCTTAAGTTTGCGATGCGGGATAGCACGAAATGACAATAAAACTGTGTAGTCAAATGCAATGTAATATGTTATTTCCTGTTTTAAAGTTGATTTTATTGAGTGTTGGTTGTTTCGATTTGATGTACATGGCCTCCAATATCTGCAGGTTCCTCTTACTGTGTGTATGAGTAAGGATCACCGTATTGTTGACCAAAATCTGTCTGATATTACCTACATGTTTATGTTTTTCAGAGAAATGTTGTTTAATAGTACTCTGATCAGAAAGATGACATGTATATATATAAATCAATATTTTGTGTTTTTAATTTAACATTTTTTCTTATTTATATTTTAGAGGGTACATATGTTTCAGTAGTTACACTGCATTTTTTAAACATTGTGAATAACATCTACCAAGCTGTGCATTTGATAAACTAAATAAAAAAAGAATGGCCCTCTATTGCATATTCTATTATATGTTTCTTTTGTTCTATTAAAATTATTTTTACTCTTTTCACCCCAAGCAAGGTGTGACTACCACTTTTGTGCAGGGGGTTACATTGAGAGAAAAGAATAAGTACAGGAGAGACTGAAGAAAGGATAAAAGATGAATAAAATTCAAGAAGATAAAAGATGGCAATTGGTCTTTTTCATTTAAACTTTTGGAAATTCTAGATATCAGGGAAGCAAGTAAATGGAAGTGGTTTCCACAGGCTGGAAGTGCAAGAAAAGAAACTGTTTGAGTGGAAGTGATAGTTACATTTAACTGTTTTACCAACAAAAGGGTGAGACCTAGATGCCAATCTAGTAGCAAGCTTGAATTTACATGATTGGGACACCAGGAAAAAAAAAGCTCATCAGAGCAGTTGCCATAAAGATATTTGTAGAAAAGGTGGAGAAAAGCCACATTACATTGGTGAGAAAGTGACTGAAGTTGAGATGCCAAGTCAGGATCGACTACATTACAGATCCTTCCTTGGATTGAGCTGAGAATCTCAAGATGAATAGCAGAAGCACCCAATCAGATATGGCAACAGTATTCAATGTACAGGTGAATGGTAGATTTATAAATGTGCATGATGGGTTCTCATAAGAAAAACATTCTGGCCTGAGATAGTGACCCAACTTTCCTAGCAGTAGATGCAGCTATAGATCTGATATTTTCTATTACATGTTCTCTATTAAGACTCTTTGTAAATGTAATTAACACACTTTTAAAAATAAGATGTCTCCTCAAACACATGTATCCATTAAATACAGGTATATCTCACTTTATGTCAGTAATTTGTTCCAGGAGTGGCAACTTAAGTTGATAAAACTTAAGTTAAATTTACTTATCTCTGAATTTACTTGTCACTAGGCTTAACCACAAATAACTATTTCCAGTTCTGTATTTTTTTTAAAAAAGGCATTTTTAATAATATATTGTCAATAAGAATCTATTTTAAATTTACAAACAAATAAATTTTAGTTTTTAATAAAGTACAGAAAAAAGTAATTTTTGAATACATGTATGTACATACTTGCAGATATTTACAATTTAGTGATCTTTACAGAACATCACAGACTATTTATTTGTGAATGTGGTTTGCTCTAAGACATTATAAAATAGAATGATTTTGTAATGTTAAATAAGAAATACCGTTATTAAAATTATTTTGTCATAGTAGAAAATAAACTAATTTTTGTTAAATTCATCAATATTTACATTCACTTTGTTTATTTACATTGCGGACATAGATGGCTTTTATTCTTATTTGTTGTACAGTAACATGATTTAATGTGTTTTAATGCCTTTCTAGTGATATTATAACTTCAATATTTGTGGTGGACAGATGCAAAGTCAAATTAAATGACACACTTGATATTTATTTTTCCATATATATTTTGACAAACAGTGTATAATCAAGAACCTAACACAAAATTAGGTGTACCTTTATAGTGTTTAAATAATAAGTAACATGTTTTTATATATATGGTCACTTGATGCTTGTGTGAGTACAATTGTAGCAGTCTGAATCTTTTCTCTTTTGAAGTGTGAGGCTGTGAAACAATTTTACTCTGTCTTAATAACCTAGGCATAGAGTACTGTTGGCTACTGTTTAGATTGGTGTCTCCCTTTTATGTGCATTGTGGAGCACTGGATATTGACTCGGAACGAGAAGTCGGGGAGCTGAGTTTGAATTCCAGCCGAATTCATTGCATTCATTTACACGCAAATACCCTTGGGAAAGGTATTAATCCATCTATTCCTTCCAGTTATGGGTTAAATAACAGGACAGATTGGGTTCTATAGCCTTGGATGGTAACCAGTCTACTGCAGAAAGCAATGGCAACCTACTGCGGGATAATCTTCTGCCCAGTCAGTCATGTCTCTTTCAAGACATGATCGCCCAAGTGTGTATCATGTATGGCACTTAACTGACTAACTGTTTTTATATTCGTTTATAGGTTTTATTGATTTTTGTTTGTAAATTTTCTTTTCTTTTTGAATTTTCTTTTGGTTACCTGGTAAGCTTTCTACTAGTTGTACCGACAAAGGATATTTTCGTGCATATGCACAAAAATATCCTTTTTTGTATATATATATATATATATATATATATATATATATATAATGAGAGAGAATTATATATAAATTTTTATACACCAGAAAAATGTTAAGCAATTGAATAATGAAATGGAAAAATTCTGTCTAACATGTTTTGTTCTTTAAAAGAACTTCACTGTTCTAATGACAAAACCCATTACACAGGATTTTTTCTCTTTGTCATTTAATTGCCTAACATATATGCATAAATTGTAACTAGTTAAGAATTAATGCAAGTATTACTTAGGGAATATGACTGTTGTATGTATAATGTAAATGCATTGGAAATTATTTTACTATAGAAATGCATTGGAAATTATTTTACTATAGAAATGCAAAGAAAATTAGGAAGGAAGTGATTGTCAGTAGTAAGAAATTATTGCAGCATTCACTGCAAATTTACTGTCATTGTTCTTGTCAAATTTTTCCCTGCAGAAAAACACATCTATATTGACCTCAGCAGGCCTGCAACCAGAAGTGGCTTCCTTAGCTATTCCTTCAGGATGTTAAAGCTATTTATATTTATTTTTTAATAAATCAGATATTACAGCCTGGGTAGTTGCATATTACCTTGCTGCCATTAATAATGCATATGCAATAGTCAGGTTTATTTATTACTACAAAATGATACTTTTGTTTTTGATTTTATTTTATTTTTTAAATTTAGAAAGCAATTTTCATTTCACTAAAAGATTTTTTTAATGTCATATTTTCCCTTCTTCACTTTTCTTTTTAAGCAGTTTCTTCACCTACCATTCTTCCCAACTTTTGTATTTTAATCTCCTGTCAAGCAAGGATTAGCTAAAAATTTCTATCAATGTAGATCAAGTTTTTCTCAATTGAGGAAAGAGAGGAAAAATAAGCATAAAAAATTATCCTTAGTCTTATCCTTAAAGAATGCCCAAAGGCAATTTTAGACATTTGGTGATTCTTAGCACTTTTTTTTTTATTTTGTTTTTTTTTTCTCTTCAATTTTGGATTTTTTTTGTTAAAATTAGAAGGCAAAAAAAGAAAAAAATCAGTTTTGTTCGAAATGAATTTCAATATTTTATACTTTCTTACTTAACAGTAAAACTTAACACCTGCATTTTACCATAAATATATATTATTACATATATTTGCTCCATCAAACAGAAAACATTTTTGCGTATATATATTTATCTTTAAATTGGAAACATCAAAAAGTGCTGCTGCTAAACATATCTCTTGGTTTAGCAAACTTACACATATACAAGTCTGTTTCTACTATAAGACAGATATATTGACTTTATAATAAAAGTATGTAGAATTATGAAGGGCCACTGTTTGTAAGAAAATATTCTTTATCTTCTTGTTTGTGCTTCACTTGTTATTTAGATAGACAAACTCACACATGCTTATGTAGGAGCATCACTAAGTCAGCAGATTAACATAAGCAGAATTTTGATCTGAATTTTTCAATGTATAATGTTTGATCTATATGGTTAATATTCATAAGTGAATTAAGTGCATTGACAAAACAAAAGTATATTGAAAAATAAATATAGATTGTGTAAAATAATTATTTTCCCTCATTTTGCTATGTAAATATATATATATATATATATATATATATATATATATATATATGTTACAGTAATAGTTACTGTTAGTTTTATATTTTAATGAATTGATTTTTATAACCACATTCTCTATACATACAAATGTTATTTTTTTAATTGTATCATTTAATTTGAACTAAAATGTGAAATTGAAAAATAAAATCTTAAAAGTTAAATTAAAATTTGAATTAATAGGTAGAATATTTTTAGGGCAGAGGTTATACATTTTGTATTTATGGATCAAGGAGGATTTTTTGCTTATCATAGGGGAAAACAAAAGACATTAATGAAAAAAATAATGTAAAAAGGGTCTACATTGAAGAATTAGTTAAAATTTTAATTAATCTAACTTTTAAGTTTTTACATTGCAATTTCATGTTTTAGCTTTACTCCAAATCAAATTAAATTATACAATTAAAAAATTAACAAATAGCATCCCAGCATTATAATGCATAACTACAATGAACAACGCAAGAACCAAAAATTAAAAACCTGAACAGTCAATTCATAATAAACATCTGATAATTGCAGAGTGCATGAAAATCCAAGTGATTCTATAGACGTAGGATAATATGTATATTTTTTAATATATATATATATATATATATATATATATATATAAATACATTGGCATTACCACACCAAGTAATAATACTCTTTAAAAAGGGGATGATACTTTATTGATAAAATAGAATACAAAAGTATCACAATGTTTAAAATATAAGACACCTTTTAACCGACCCTTCTTCAGAACAAAAATCATTAGTAGTTTAAGATTAAGCAGCTAATAAGAAAATTATTTATTAGTGACTGAAGTTAAAACATAAACTAATTAAATGATAAGGGGGAGTGAAAAAAAATAAATCATTCCTCATTAGGTAACGGCTTCTCCAAAAAGGGCCAATTTGTGTTTTAATTCTCGCAGCATGCACAGGGCAAGTCTTTGCATGTTAATCCTAACAGATTCCAATCCAAGTGGAGTATGTTCCATGCCCTGTGAAATACAGAGAAAAATTCAGGAGAATAACCTATCCTGCAAGCAGCAGAATTTAATAAATGCTCACCACTTTGCTGAGGATTAAGTCTGTGAACATCCAATGTGACGTGTTTTTTGGTAACAAAACAAAAGTTGAAAATTTGGCTTTCTTAAATTTCTTGATCAAAAGAAATTTGGCTCATATGTTGCCATGGACAAGCATATTATTAATTTTTCTAATTATGACATGTCCAATTCCAATAAGGTGGTCTTGTCCCAAGGTTTAGATTTCTGTATTCACCCCAGGAAAATTGAGAAAGTTGAGGTCCTCAGCAATTTTGAAATGCTTCTTTCTCAGTTATTCAAACATGAGGAACATTTACTTTGTCTAAAAGCTCGATTAAAAGACTTAGAATATTGTTTTGTTAATTCTACTATTGATTCTCTTGGGTTTACTTGGCAAAGGAACCACTTTCAAATCGCTAAGCTTTTAAAAACTAAAACAGATATTTATATTACCAGACCTGACAGAAGGTGCTAGAGTAGTAACATTAAATTACTTCGATTACATCAATAAAATGTTCTGTATTTTAAATGATAACAGTAAATTTCCAGACATTAGGAGACATCAATTGTGATGATACCTTAAGAAGTCAAATTTGATGACAGTAGAAATTGCTAGAATTTCATGAAGGAAAATTTCTGACTAAAGCAATTTATAATAATGTTCTTCCCATAGGTTTCTAGCGTCCTTGGGTGTATGAGTTACCAAAAATTCCAAAAGAAGACATTCCACTTAAAGCCATTTTGTCTATGCTGGGTTCAGCCCAACATAGCTTGACTAAGTGGTTGGTTGAGCTTCTTGATTTGGTGTTAGTTTTCTATTCAGTATATTGTGTGCCTGACTCATTTCAGTTTACTGAGTATATACATAAATTGAAACCTAATGTCTATTGAACAGATGAAGAGGCTCATTCCTTGTTTCCTGTTTAGGATGTGGTTTCCAGCTTTCTCTTTTCCAATCTTTTCACTCTTTTGTTTGTTTGGTTTTTTTTTCAATTGGAGTAGATAGACTAAACTATCGCCCAGTTCACACTCCACCCACGTCTATTCAACAGGTGTAGAGGCTCATCCCTTGTTTCCTGTTTAGGATGTGGTTTCCGGCTTTCTCTTTTCTAATCTTTTCACTCTTACATAGCCCCCTGCACATCAGTGGCATTACCACCTTGCTCGGGGTGATAGAATTAAAAAAAAACAAAAAAACTCTGACACTGAGTATTATTTTGTGTTGTTTGATATATCAAGTCTTTTCACTAATGTTTAATTGATGAAACAATTGATATTTGTGCTGACGTTTTGTATTGTGGCTCCTCCAAGTATCTACTATTTTCTGAGAGTATCTTTGTCAAGTTGGTTAAGTCTGTCTTCTTCAGGTTTGATAATTGCATGTATTGACAAATAGATGGAGAGCTATGGGTAGTCGATTGGCTCCTCTGATGGCTAACATTTTTTCAATATAAGTGTTGATGCAAGGTCAACTATATGGGCAAAACTATCCAGAAGTTGGAGGTTAGAATCGCTCAACATGTCCTGGACCATGTACATAGACATGAGCCAGTGACATACAGGTGTTCACAGACTCATGCCTCCACAGTTGGTGAGCATTTATTAAATTCTGCTGCTTACAGGACAAGTTATTCTCCTGAATTTTTCTCTGCATTGCATGGAGCATGGAACAGACTACACTTGGATATATTGGAGTCTCTTATGATTAACATGCAAAGACCTGCCCCGTACATGAAGCAAGAATTAAAACACAAATTGGCTTTTTCAAAGAAGCCATTATCTAATGGGAGATGATTTCTTTTTTCACTTCCCTTTAATTAGTTTACGTTTTAACTTCAGTCACTAATAAAAGTTTTCTTATTAGCTGCTTAGTCTTAAATTACCAATGATTTTTGTTCTAAAAAAGAATTGGTTGAAAAGTGCCTTAAATTTTAAATGTTGTGATACTTTTGTATCCTGTTTCATTAATAAAATACCATTCTTTTTTTAAAGTGTAATAAATATATATATCTAAACTTATTTATAAATTGAACTTTGTCTGTGTGTGTGTGTCCGTTACCTATAGACTTCGAAATGGCTGAACCGATTTTCTTGAAAATTTACACAGTTGTACTATAAGCATCTGCAAGTGTTCTTAGCTAGGTTTTGTGTTGAGGTACACCCAATAAATATCAAAAATCGATAATCGAAAACATCAGGTTATAGAAGGAGAGGTCTAATTTTAATAAAATTTGATACACTCATAGACAAAGACGTAAGAAACTATATTCAGAAGTTTCAAGGTTGCAGTTCTTACAATAGTGCAGAAAATCGATAATATATATACTGCTAGTATATACATATATATATATTTTCTGCACTATTGTAAGAACTGCAACCTTGAAACTTCTGAATATAACTGTCAGTCAACTGCATTGTTGATCTCCATATTCCCACTATCTAGTTATCTATCTCTCTAATATGTATATATAATGCTATGACTACATTTTTTCTCTCTCTCTCTCTCTATATATATATATATATAGAGAGAGAGAGAGAGAGAGAGATGTATTGACAATAAATAAATAATATATATATATATATATATATATATATATATATATATATATATATTCAGTTCATAATAAGGACCTAATATTTGTTTAGTGCATGAAACTCAGAGTTGTGCTATAAACATAGGATAATATGTATATTTTATTAATATAGACTTAATAGTTCTGTTACATTTTATTGAGCACTGTTAACACCAGAAACGTATTTATATATGCACGTGTACTTGCATATATATATATATATATATATATATATATATATATATATATAGGTTTTATTATTATTAAGTTTTTTATATAATTTTTCATGTGTTCATATAAGTTTTTTTTTTGTGGAACTCAAATTACATAAGAATTGTGCAAAGGTTTTTTAGTTTTGACTGATTTCAGCCATTTTTAGCCATTATCAAGAGTTAGTTTTGTTTTACTTATAAATAAACATGTGTAAAGCTCATGCATATAGAGTTTGTGTATGTTAAGTTTTGAACATGGTAATCACATTGTTAACATTGAGACACAAACTCCCATTTTTAAAAGGCCATTACCACAATAAGTCACAACTCACCTTCCCTCTCTCCTTCCATATGCCTCTGCAGACAACTTTTATGATTCTACTTATCTCTTTCTTTCAACAAAAGATATTCACACCAATTTACCACTTGTATTTTTTCGTTAATACAATTATTTATTTCTTAAACTTCCATTGTCATTTCTTCTTTGTTCTGCCAACATACATTTAATGTAACAATAGCTATATATATTTACCCAAAAATAAAGAATGGCTTAAAAGAAATTGGAAGAATATAAGTAAAGGTCTTATTTTCCAGAAGGAGAAAATTCTAACAAATGTGTTACATGCTTTTCCTCTGATGCTGATAAAGAAGGCAAACAAATATTTTTAAAGTCTTTACTTATTTACTAATCCAGTATGTTATGTTAAAAGTAGTTGTTTTTACAAATGGGACTTCTCTTCACAGTCAGTCAGTCAGTCAGTTAAGTGCCCTACGTGAAACACGCTTGGGCAATCATGTCTCGAAAGAGTCATGACTGACTGGGCAGAAGATTATCCCACAGTAGGTTGCCATTGCTTTCTGCAGTAGACTGGTTGCCAGCCAAGGCTATAGAATCCAATCTGTTCTGTTATTTAACCCATAACTGGGAGGAAGAGGTGGATTAATACCTTTCCCAAGGGTATTTGCGTGTAAGTGAATGCAATGAATTCAACTGGAATTCGAACTCGGCTCCCCTATCTCTTGCGCCGAGCTGATATCCACTGCACCACAACTTCACAGTGTCTACCCTAAAACTGTTCTCTGTACAACTGCATTAGGCTGACTTGTTGTTAAAGATCACATGACTGTGTACTAATTAAAGAAGAGGAAGGAAAGTTGACCTAATATAACTAAAGATATCAATGTAGACATGTTAAAACAATGAAGTTACCAGAAAATAATGTTATTTCATGTATTGAGCCATTTCTGATGTCTTTTTTTCAGGTTGTGTATTGGAGTGATGTATCAGAGTACGCTATCTATACTACCTGGCTTGATGGAACCAATCGAAATGTCCTACTGAATGCCACACATGGAATTGGAACAGTAGATGGTAAATGTATAATGGTCTTACTTTCAACATGTCAATAATTTTCTTTTTGTTCCTTAAAGTGTATCTTATAACAGAACTGACAGTTTTTGCAGCTGGTAGTTCCAAAAAGTGCATGCATGTCATCCTTGATAGAATCTAATAACATTGATGACCAGGCACATAACTTTTGTGATTCTTACTGCTGTTTTGTTTTTTCATGTCTGTGCTGGTACATCCATACACAGACAAACACACACATGCTCACATATAATTTATATCTTATATATTAATAGATGAGCAAAAAGAGAGATGAACAGAAACCATTTAATTTCAAATATACGAGCTGAGATAATTATTTTTTTAGAAAAAAATCCCTTCAGGATACCCTTATTATACCCATCATGTATATGATATATATGTTGGTTGGTTGTTTTGTTTTTATGGCATATCAACCTCGATGGGTCATTTATTGCCAACTAAATTTTATTTATTTATTGCTGGTAATACCTTTTTCTTTCAACAATTTATTGTTTTTTTATATAAATTTTGTGTCTAGTAATACTTTTTCTTTTCGAGTATCAAGATTCATTGGGATTTGTTTTTAAGGGCAGGGTCCCCAAGTCCTACCCTAGTTATTTAACCCATAACTGGAGGGAAAGGACGGATTAATACCTTTCCCAAGGGTACCAGTGCTTAAGTGAATACAGGGCATTCAACTGGAATTCAAACTTGGCTCACCAGTTCCTCTTTCTGAGTCAATATCCACTGCACCACAATGCACATCCGTCACTAAACTCTTACAGCACCTGGTATTTCCAAGCAGTCACCCGTCTAAGTATTGACCAGGCTCAACGTTGCTTAACTTTGGTGATCGAGTGAGAACTGGTGTATTCAATGTGATAGGGCATAAGCCCTGATATATATGTATTTTTTTAATTGGTATCACCCCGTGCAAGCCACTAAGACATAAAGGATTACAGGATGTGGAAGAATTAGAAATAGAAACATTAAAAATTAGCGGAAGAGAAAAAGAGTAAACAACAGAACAGTAGATAGCAATTGACATTGCATTAAATTTTTGCAGATTAAAGTTGACTGAAAAGCATAGAGTCTGAGGGTAATTCCACAAGTGAGAAGTGCAAGAGAAGAAACTGATAGCATAAAACAGGTTAAAAATTGAATATGTTAGCTATCTCTTCTTCATTTATTGCTCCCCCTCTTCCCAGGACTGCAGTATATTAGACATAATGGCTGACAGTACTAAAAAATTCTTCCTCTCCATCCAGCTGTGGTCATCTTTGTCTTTAATGACTTTAATACTCATGATGACGCAAGGCTTAAACATTCTAAAGATACTGATGTTGCTGGTATTCAGACAATAAATATTTTTGTTGTTCAATCTCTTACTCAAATCATGGTCTTCCCTACTTGTTTCCCTAGGAAAACTGAGCAACAGGCTCCTCCACTTGATTTATTTATTAACTTGCTTCACGACACTGCCCTTTTAGTAACTCAGATCACTCTGTGGTATCTATTGACATTTTCTTCCAATCATCTATTAAACAGGAACCCCTATCCACATCACTTTTTTCTGTTACCAGCATGCTGATTGGGACTCACTCCATGATTTTCTTTGTGGCTCTCCTTGGAGGTTAATGATATCAGTTTAACTTTATCATGGGGATTTATAGGGTTATCAGATTTTACTAAATAGAAACAAAGAAGACTCTTTTCAAATTTAATTACACATGATTCTTAATTTGTATAAATTGAGATAACATTATACTACAGCATTACATAAAACTAACATACAGTTGTTTTTATTAATTATTTCACCCCAAGCAAGGCAATAAAGTTACTAAAACACAAGGGGTTACTTAGTTTTAGAGAATATAAAAAGAGCACTATTATGGAGAGAGAACAATAAAAGAAGTAGAATTAAGAAAACAAAAGTTAACAGTTGACGTTGTACTTAAATTTTTGAAGATCAAACTGTTAACATAAAATTCACGTTTATGTCTAGCCATTTCAATGATGTTCTCATCATGTAAAATGATGAGAACTTGCTCCCAATCTAGTACTGCACTTTATAAAGTCTAGGAACCATAGAAAAAAGTTTATCAGAACATTTATCATTAAATTATTTCTAGAAAAGGCAGAGGGAAGTACATTACAGTGATGGAAAAATGACTGAAACTGAGATGCCACGTTAAGACAATCAACACTGTAAATTCTTGTTTGGATTTTATCAAGAACCTCTAAATATACAGCAGGTGCGCAAGATTATATGAGGCAGCAATATTCAAATGAATGTTAGTGTTATAAAACTGTAAGATAGATTCTGGTGTGAAAAATTGTCTAGCATGATACAGAGAACCAACTTACTTAGCAGCTGATCTAGCAGTCAATTCAATATAAGCTTTCTACTTTATCTCAGTAGAAAGTGTTAGTCAAAGATGATGTAATGTCACTCTGATGGAAGGTAAAAAGGGTTCTCTCAAATGATTAAAAAGAGCAATTTTGCCTTTGAGGGATTAAAATAAACATGCCATTCTTTACCCCAGTTAACAACAGAATGTAGATCATTTTTGAGATCACCTGCCTATTTGTTAGAATGTTTTGGAATTTGGACTTAAATAGATATTCTACATTTCTATTTAGAATTTTAAAATATTTCCTATACTAAAATTTACCCAATACAAGGCTTGACAGCCACTCAGGATAGTGGATTACTGTTAACAGTCATGATGGATGCAGTGTGAGATATAAATGAAAAAGAAACTGGTGTGAAATGAAGATTACAAAGTTTAGGAGGAAAGAGAACAATTGGCTTTTTGACTTCAAGAAGATATAGAGTGTCTATTGTCTTGAAATCAACCAACCAGGATTCTGTTCCATGAAGTGTCTGTTCTTGGTAAAAAGCTGAGTGGAATTTTCTCTTTACATTTGGAACCTGGAAGAAATCAGGAGGATTTAATTCCTTGGAAGGGCATGGTGCATCCTGGTTTTAAAGGTCTTTACTGGTGGAACTAAAGAATAGAGTTCATCTAAACATTTGCTATAAAAATGCAATTTATCTCTTTCAAATATCCACTCATACACTTATACACTTTCTCTCTCTCTCTTGCTGATACACTTTTGCTCTCTTAAACACATATACCCTTCCCCTCCCTCTTTCTCTCTCAAATACATGCATTTATACACTTTCTCTCTCTCTCACTCTCTCCTTACCTCTCTTAAACACATGTGATCATGCATATTTTCTCACAATCATAAATGCATACTCTGATATTTACTCTTTCTTACACATACACACACACTTTTAATCTATATATTAGATTGTTCTAAGCATAAAGAGTTGGGGTTAGCATACCAATCTCTAAATCATTTACAATTTATGTTTCAGATTTTCATAAACTATTCCAAATCGTACTTTGTGATAACATTGTTATATTATTTATTCAAACATCAGTAGAATACCATTATCCTTCTAAGATTAATGTTTATTTTATTCTATTTTATTTAGGAAGACACACATCAGAATAAAGTAAGGTGATCAAAATTTAAATGTAAAAATTATTTAAACACATAGCAATGTAATCAACAAAGTTGAAAATGTCAATGTGGATTCATTTTCTTTTTTGAAAAGAAACTCATCTCAAGGGAAACAACTTCAGGTTCTTAATACTAAATTAGGTTTGTTTACAATAGATTCACTTTTACTTGTTTTGTTACAGAATCATAATAGTAAATTTTTATTCTGATAATTCTAACTTTTAAAGTATTTTTTCAAAGTTATGTATTATTTTAAACAACTTTTTTATTATTAGCAAATAATTAGATTGTATTTTTTATTCAGTAAATTTTCTTTTCTTTATCAATTATTAATATATCTAATATGTATTTTGTATATATGAATATTTTTATTATTTATTTATACTATTCATTATCTATATTATCTATAATAGTAAAATTCATTAGTTGTAACCTTATTATTTGTATCAGTATGTTTTATTTATTTCAATATTATTACCTATGTTATCTTCATATTTTTATGAATTGCAAGCCTCTCTATTTAATTATCATTATGCGAGTGTTGCACATTAATGGAGTAAATGGAAATTCTGTTCTTGAGGTTTGGTGTCAACAAGGCTCCTCACTACTCAAGAATTTTTTGAAGAATTCTCTTAAAATAAATGATAGTAGTTTTTGGAAGGACTACAATCTTAGTCTAAATTCCATTTCTCCCTAAGAACTTTTTCATCTATCTAGGTGGTGTTTCAAGCACATACCTTACTATAAGATTTAGTTCTACATTCATGTTGCATAGCTTTTTCATCTCCTGAACCAGATTTTGGTATTTTTCTATATTTCTAGTTTTTTTGGAGTACATTTTTATATCATATAGAATAGCAAAGTCAATAATTTTTTGTCATTTGCTATTCTCCTATCAATAACAATAAGGTTAGGCCTTTGTGCTTCAATGACAGGGTCTCTCTAAACCAAGAAATATCATTATGTCTTGTAACTGTCATTTTTTAAATTTCTGTTTATTTATTTATTTATTTATTTATTTATTTATTATTATTTATTCATACTGTTATAATATATATATATATATATATATATATATATATATATATAAATTGGAAATGAGTTATCTTCATAACCTAGTTTTCAACCTTTCGATATCTTCAGGTGATTTACAATAAATGATTTTACCATTTTTCAAACACTCGCACATGGATTTTTATGAATGTGCAACTGGAATTTTCAAACAATTGAAAAATTTTCAAAAATTAAAGAGGAGTTATTTAAGGATCTTAGAACGCTTTCATTAATGTTTGTATGGTCCTAGTATGTATTTATAGGTATGATTACATTTAGACATAATTTCTGATCTTTCATTTAGTCATTATTTTCTTTCTGGGAACAGCATAGTCGCTATTTTTTAATCTTGGCACAATCTGCATATGTCACTAGCATTGTATAGTTTAGCTATTTTCACTACACTCCAATAAACCTTCAACTTGTGAAGAAGACCAGAATATCAGGGTTTTTTTCAATTTTTAATTTTAATTTCCATATATAGTTAGCCAGTTTCGTACAATATTTGAAGTTTTCCAGTTTCAATGTACATTTATAATTATTCCATCTGATTTTAAAACTGTCTTTGGTAGGTTCTAATTATCTTTTACTTTGACCATTTATGTCATGTACAGAGGTCACTTACAAAACAGAAGTACATTTCCAAATGAAAAATATTCAAATGTTCTACAATATAATTGTATTGAACACTTTTCAATACAACTGTGTACTGGTCTAATTTAATTATGACCAAATACTAACTAATTAATATATATATATATATATATATATATATATATATATATATATAATATAATTATAAATATGTATAACAGTATTACATATATCAATTATCTATTATTATTTTATTACCTATATTAGTATTTCTAATTATTATTAGTTTTCAATATATTTATTATCTATCAATTATTAGTATCGTTATCATCTGTATTCATCATTTATTATTATCTATTTTTTTTTAATCATTTCACCCCAAGCAAGGCATTCTACTGCCACTGTTGTGCAGGGGGTTACATAGGGGAAAGTGGTGAGAAAGAGGGGTTCATTATAGAAAATCTATTTTAATATTCTGTTGGTTTACTAAAATATCTTTCTCATTTAATTGCAGCTGAGGGGTACTTCAGCTTATAAAATCTCTAATGTCAGTATTAGCATTGATGGATCCATTTAGCCCATCATTATTATTATATTTGTAGTTGTCTGTCATGTTGCAACAATCTGGGTCAATACACTCTTCATTATTACTAGTTTTACTTCATCTTATTATTGTTGATTTTTATCAAAGCACACTGTGTTGATGTACTGAATACAATGAATATTATTGCAATTATTTTATTATTAGTTTTACTTCATTAGTGTTGGATTTTGTTGCCAGAAAATGTCTAGTTTGCTAACAGGTGTCATGCCTAAAGAAGAGATCTTATTTATATGCTTACATACATATTTGTGTATGTGCAAGTTAATGTGTATTCATTTATCAGTATAAATATATATGATAACTGACTTTATATATATATATATATATATATAGTGTATCAAGGCAGCAAATAATTTTCTAAATATATAATCTTAAATATAATGAATGTCATTTATGTTTAATCATGAGCCATTCTAAATGTTGTATTTTGGCTTTAATTTCAGTTGAAAATAAAAACAAAAATTCTCCAATATTTGGATAATTTTTTATTAAGTTGGATCTAAGCTTTTGGCTCACATGAGCCATCTTCAGAGAGGTTATTTAGACGGTGACACAATAACATCCACCATCAGCGACAATTTTATTTTGTGTTGACTCTGTAGGCAATGGCATTAGTTACCAAAAATAACAAATGCAGATCACAAATTTGCAATGTAGGTAATATCAGATAGATTTTAGTCAACAATACAATAATCCTTACTCATACACACAGTAAAAAGAACCTTCAGATATTGGAGGCCATTTACATTAAATCCAAACAACCCACACTTAATAAAATCACGTTTAAATCTGGTCATAACACATTACATTGCATTTGAATACATGGTTCTGTTGTCATTTCTCACTATCACATGGTGTGACATCATAGAACTGCATTGCAAATTTGTGAACTGTGTTTGTTATTTTTGGTAACTGTTGTCATTGCCTAGTAGAGTTTTATGTCAAAACAAAATAAAATCATCACTGATAGTGGATGTTATTGTGTTACCGTCTTAATAACCTCTCTGAAGATGGCTCATGAGAGCCAAAAGCTTAGATCCAACTTAAATTAAAGCCAAAATATGACATTTAAACATAATAGACATTCATATATATATATATATATATATATATATATATATAAATATATTCATGAAGATTGAAACAAAAATTACTTTAGGGAAAAGAAAGAAAGCTGAGTGATTTATTGCATTTGAAAATTTTAATTTCTTGCCGAATTTCTATTTTCCCTTCAAACTGTAAGTCACAGACTAAGATGATAATAAAAAAATATTTATTCAGAATGATTGCATTACTTCTGTATACTATTTTCTTGATTTATATATATATATATATATATATATATATATATATATATATGATAAAAAAATAAGGAACATTTGAGTTTTATTGAAGCAGCTTCCAAAAATTAGATATGGAAAAATAATGAAAGAGATTATTATACACTTAAATGCATCAAGCGCTATTTATGATTTTTTCATCAGGTTTAGAACCTGTTAATTTCTAACTTCAAAAGGACACATTGACTTTCCTTGAATTTGGAACACCATAAATGATTCTAATGTTTAACAAGTCATATGCATGTGAAACATGATTAACTGATGAAAATCAATCAGCACAAAAGTAAAATAGCAGAATTTCTTTTTTCTTTTCCCCCATATTTCATTCTCTGATGAAGCTTTAATATAAGTGAAACATGTTAGATTGATAAATTATTCTTATTTGTTTTTTATTTTACCATTCTAAATAATAATGAATATACATTTTTTCCTCACTGATAGCACAACTCTGAGTTTCATGCACAACCCAATCTTCAAGTGCCAATTGATTGCATTAGGCATGAAAAAGCAGAGTTATGTTACTGGCAAGGAAAAAAATATATATTTATTATCAATATAAATTATAGTTCTGTTATTATATATTGAACACTATTTTATTATCCTGTACATACTTACACACAAGTCCCCAGGTTATGACAGTGCTAACCTATGATGATTTGTAGTTAAGACACACTCTCTAATAATCTTGTTTCAACTCACAACGTTTTCCTTATACATATGCTTTGCCATTTTATCTACTGAAAACCAATGACATCACTGGCAATAAATATACAAACAGCTTAAAAATATTTATAATTTCATTATGTTTATTATTTTCATTTTGTTATATGTATTATAGTTATGCCCTCTATTTGTTTTTTAGTCCTAATTATGTCAGCATTTGTCAAAGAACTGTGTTGTTATGCCCTAGATTATTACATTGCTATTGTATTAGCATAAGTGACTGACATAAGCACTTATTCACAGAAAATCATGGGTACATTATAAATCTCATTATGCTACATCACAGAAACAAAACTCTGTTGTAAGTCCAAGACCCCTATAAATATATAATTATTTAATTACTTAGTTTTTGGTCATAATTAAATTAGATCAGTACACAGTTGGATTAAAAGTGTTAAATACAATTATATTGTAGACTTTTTGAATATTTTATTGTAAATCTCCTGAAGACACCAAAGGGTAGAAACCTGAGTTGTGTAATAACTCGTTTATAAATGTATATCTATATATATAATGTGCACACACACTTGTGTATGTGTATACAAGCAAGAGATTACTGAAAGTTCTTGGATTGACCAAGAAGGGATTCAACAAAAATAAATTCTGGTGTTTGAGTTTGGGAAGTATGTCAGACTGAGATCTTTATAATGTCCTCTCTATATATGTGTGTGTGTTTGTATGTCTATACTAATGATGGCTGTCAACTCACAAAATGAGTATGATTATTGCTGACAAGTTTGATCAAGGATTTTAGTTCTCATGAGAACAACAAATGTTACCTGAAGCCAGCAAATGACTTGCAAAGCTTATTACTGATATAGCAAACTAAGTTGTGCTATATGGATTCTAGCCTGTTTTGTAAATCTTTTAAATTTGCTCATGCACTTTCATGTGATGGGTGAAACTAGAGAGGTTTGTGCAGATTCTCTGACACACATTGCATATTAAATTATTTCCAGTATGATAGTGACCCTAATTTATCAAAGGTCTACCAATATGACACTTTTAGTAAGTAACAAGGCCTGAATTGAAGAGATGTACTTTGCCACATTTATCACAAATAAATTGATGAATTGCTGGATCAGTCCATCAATTTCCCCTTTTTCTCTCGCATGGTTGATATTTACTCAGTTCATTTCATATATACAAATATAAATATAATTATTAGGCCACCCCAGTTTTAAAAAAAAATCATGTATTTCATACTATTTTTAGTCTTTACTACCAAGCGGATAATTCTAAATGAAAATAGAATGGTTCTTTTGTTATTATTACCTTGCAAAATTTTACAAGGCAGCCAGGAATACTTTACTTTGGCCACCCAATAAAATGAAAAAACTAGCATGGGGAAGAGAGCACAAAAACTGGACACCAGAACAGTTCATTTGATGCACATGTTAATGTGCAGTATTAACAAAAGAATCATTCTATTTTCATTTAGAATTATCCACTTGGCAATAAATAATAAAAGTAGTATGAAATACATAACTTTTTTTAAAAACTGGGGTGGCCTAATAATTATGGCTGGTAGTGTGTGTGTGTGTGTGTGTGTGTGTGTGTGTATATATATATATATATATATATATATATACAAAAGTATAAGTTATCATGCCTAATACATGTCATCCTTTGATGGACTTTATCAAGGTAAATGTAAGGATTTTATTTTGCAACAAGTATTTATAAACAGAAGTAAAAACATTATTTTTTTTCATAATTCGTTAATTTAAGAATACTCTAAAATATACATTAGGCTAACTGAAAGTGAAGATAAATTATGAAGGATGCAAAGTGATGTAATATAATGTCTAATAAATGAAAGTCAGTAAATGTTGTTATTGGTGTTGAATTTTTATTTGTTATAGTTTTTAAAAATTAAAAGTAAACAGTTAAGTTCCAAACCTTCTATTATTTGAAATGTGTCAGACACAAATGAATCTTGAACTAAAATAATATAAACAATAATCATATAAATAAATAAAAAAAATTTAATTCAATAATTCTTTTTACAAAATAAAATCCTTTCATTAGCCTTAATAAAGTCCATCAGAAGACGAATCATATTGGATACATTTTCAGTTTATCTTAATGCATATTGTTCTTTTACAAATGTATTTTAGTTATATCTGATTTTTACTCCCACACACACATACACACACACGAGAGAATATGATATATAAATTTCTATAACAATGTTGGGTATCTGAATGGCAAAAATGATGTTTAAAAACAACAGTAGAAAAAACAGTGAAAAAGTGACTGAAGTGAAGATGACAGGTTAGGACCAATAATATTGCAGATTCTTTGGATTTTGTCAGGAATCTCTTGATATATAGCAAAAGAATCAGACCAGGTATGGCAGCAATATTCAATCCATAAATGAATGGTAGATTTATAAAATTTCAGATAAATTCTAACAAGAAAAATTCTCTAGAATGACATGGTGAACCAACTTTTAAGTAGCAAATCTAGCAATTGATTGAATATAACATTTCCAATTCATGTCAGTGAAAACATTAACCCAAGAAAGCACAATGAATCACTCCTGGAGGTTAAAATCAGCCATGCTAATGGAAGGCAAAAAAGGTTCTCTCAGATGATTAAAACAGAGTAGTTTAATTTTGGAGGCATTAAAGTTAACAAACTATTTCTTGCCCAAGTTAACAACAAATTAGCATTAATGTAAAAAGATCTAGAAGAGAGACCATTCAAACCCACTTTAATTTGGTGATTTGATAAGAAATATTCAATTGAATCAAAAATTTGTCTAGAATTACCATAAACCTTCAACTTGTAAAGAAGACCAGAATATCAAACACTGTTAAGATGTCTAACGCAACATCATTCTTGCCTCAAAAACTTGATAAACACTTTCAGCAATAAATGTTAACCCATCAGCAGTTGACTTAGAGAATTAAAGTTGTTTATCTCAAAGAAGATTCTATAAGGCATGATGCTTAACCAATTTAGACTTATTTCAAGATTGTACAATTTTGGCAAAAAGAGTTAAAATCAGAAAAGTTAGGTTGATAGAAGGATCAGATGATTCACTCGTGTTCTTAAAAATATAAACTACAGAATATAATTTTCAATGAGCAAGAAAGCAAAGAAAGGCTTAAAACAGAAAATATATCCTATTGGTAGGACAGTGACACTATTTTTACTTATAAATAATCCCAAAAGTTGTAAGCTACAGAAACTTATAATTGCTGACCACTATATCTTATACATATAAATAATTTATTGTTTTACAAATAAATAATGACTAGTATTTTTGTAATAATACTACTACTTTTACTACGATGAGTATTACTACTTAGTAATCTTGCTGAACCAGTCTCTTTATATTGTTGTAGCTTTTTTTTAACATGTGTTTAAGTCATGAATAGCTGATAAGATAAAAAGTTAATGTTTCTGTTTGTTTCCTGTTGTCAGGAATTCTGGATTGAATTCTTCATGAAGTTTTAACTCAAGAAATAGTTCCATATAAAATGCAATAAAGAGTGGTATATCAAGTTCAATTTTTTGGAAGAATATTAACAGCATCATCTGCTTCCCAAGTAAAATTTAAAATTTTCCTTCAAAAGTTTCCTCAACAGAATGAAATTTAGTAGAAGCAACAAAAATTAGATTACTATATCACTAGTCAGTTAAGTGCCATATGTGATACACGCTTGGGCGATCATGTCTCGAAAGAGACAGGACTGACTAGGCAGATGATTATCTCGCAGTAGGTTGTCATTACTTTCTGTGGTAGACTGGTTGCCAGCCAAGGCTATAAAACTCAATCTGTCCTGTTATTTAGCACATAACTGAAGGGGAAGAGATGAATTAACACCTTTTTCAAGGGTATTTGCACATAAGTGAATGCAAGAAATTCAACTGGAATTTGAACTTGGCTCTCTGATTTGCCGTTGCAAGCCAATATCCACTGCATCACGAAAACAAAAATAATAAGCTGCTGAATAATGTCTTTTTAAGTTTTCTTCTCTCATACATTTTGCTTGTCTTCAAGCTTTTTACTTTGCAGTCAACTTTGATCTTCAAAGATTTAAATGCAGTGTTAATTGTTATCTTCTTTCTTCTTAATGTTTTTTTTATTGTTCTCTTTTATTAATAAGAGTTTTTTTTCTCATATTCTCTTACACTCAGCAACCTATTGTATTTTAGTGGCTTTATTGCTTTTCTTGGGGTGAAATGATTAAAAACAAAAATATTAAGACAGAATATTAGAACTTTTATACCTTGATAAATTTTTCAGCATTGATTTTGTTAACTTTTTTATACCAATTTGTCTTCAACTTGAATTGCTTTTTATTGCTTCCCCAATATTTTTGTTACTTGAATACTGTTTTCTATTCTCATATATATATATATATATATATATATTATTTGTTGATAGAATGCAAGTTTTTTATTGGAGTAATATCTAGATAGACTGGGGCTATTTCATTAATCTGGGTTCTTTGAAATTTTTTTTGGTAAGATAGATAATAGTCAATTTTGCAGAACATGAATGAGCATTGTCTTGCAGGAATATTCTGTTTTGCTTAAAGCTTTTTGTTTTGTGATCTGTACCACTGAAAAAATTATTTTTCTAGAATTTAGAATAATTCTCTGCATTCATCTTAATACTATCATCCCATTTGAAGGGATCTATAATATTACTACCCACAGTACTTGTCCAAAAACATTATTTCTCTCTCATTGCCTTCTAAATCAAGTTGATTGACTATGATGGACCTAATTTCTAGCGTAGCTATCAGGTTTATCCAATCAAGATCTACATTCATCACTAAAAACTACAGTTAAGAAATTAGTTTTCATGTACTTCTTCAACCAACAGGTTTTGTTTGGATATTTACTTAAAGTGATAGTTTGGTTGCTTTATACTTTATGGCCTTTAGCCAATGGATTAAAATTGTATTCTCTACCAAATCCAAGTTGTTGTGCCATATATAAAAATTTAGTCTACTAAGAATAGTAAATTATAATAGATACAAAATTACAAAAAACTCAAGCACTGCATAACATTTTGAAATGAAAATTTATTATGCAATCACAAAAAAGTACAAATACAAAGTTTGAACAAAAATTTCTTTTTGTCTGCCTATTAAGGCAGAATAACAGTTTCAGATAGAAAAGAGAACCATCAAAAAATGAAAAACATTACAATTTGGAAAAAGACAAGGATTTTGAAAATGATAAAAAGAGAAAACAATTTAAGAAAGCAATAAAAAACAAAGGTGCAACCACCTTTGAGAAAAAAAATGAACAGACCTACTTCCACTTGCCTCATGAGCATACCTGTGACATACAGTAATTTTTTAAATGTCTTTTTTAAATTCACACAGTTCATGCTTGAGAAAATTTCTTAGAATTCTTTTTTGTTCTTGGATGTCCAACCACAGGAGAATTTTCACTTGAATTTCAAAATTCTTTAGTCTCTCTGCAGCTGGCCAGTAATTGGTGCCTTTTTTGATGATCTTTTATTGATGTCAAATGCCTTCTGCTCTGATGGTGATCTTTGTTCCCTTGCTAACAAAATGTCTTCTGTACATATCTACTGAACTGAGCTCTACATATTTAAAAAAAATTAGTCTCATGAAAGCCCCACTATTTGGGGTGTTATTAAAGCTTGAGATCATGTCTCTCATTGCTTAGTATATATGAAAAGATAGATTTTTTCTTTAAGCTGGAAATGAATCTTTCTTTTTAACTGATAAGATATAAAAGATATATAATTGTAACAGTTTTTACACAAATCATCATAAAAGAACGTTTAAAAATGACCTAGACAATTAAATATTTATACAGTGCTAACATTTTTAAAATTGTAAAATAAAATTTATATAAATTTTCTTAATATTTTACCTCTTTCCTGATTACATTTACAATACATGCTTCTTCAAAGATTTTCTTGTTGGTCAATCTACTTTTCTGGTTCGTTACCCTAGAAAAGATAATAAATTTTCACAAATCATTTTTGATGACATTCTTAAAGCCATTTTTACTTCTTGTCCTCATCTTACCAATAGTTTCAGTTTTCTGATCTCTTTTCAATCTTTTCATTATTTTCAATATTGTATTCTAATCATTCAATAACTTAATAATATCTCATTTCAGTTTTACAGCTATATTTTTCTTTTATGTTCCATGGCAGCAACCTTTATATATCTGAAATTAAAATAGGTAAATAATAATAAATATGTTATTAGTCTTCAAATTACATAAATTTTTTATGACAATTTCTTTATATCCCTATATAATCTGATCACTTGGGCAAATGTAAACAGTCTATTTTTTAAATACAAAGTCTGTTCAGATTGGATCCAGTTATTTTGAATATATGGTAGCTGAAGAGTTTTGATATAATTTGTCAATCAAAGCTGACCTTAATGTGCATGCATGAACAGATGATTTTTGATAGAGTTACTCAGTCAGGTAGCTTGTGCAATGAACAATCATCATATTCACAATGACCAAACAAAAATGAATTTATCATGTCCTATGCAAAGATTTTTTCTTTAAATATTTCATTAACCAAGTCTTTCACCCATGCTCTTACAATCTTGATTTGGTTCTATGTGAATTTCAACTTTCCCCAAATTTTAAATCCCAGTTGAATGAGGGAAGATTTTAGACCATGCATGAGATTAGAGATAGCATGGCAAGGAACTTAATAGTGATTCTGAAAGAGAAATTGGTTTTTAAGAGAGATACCAAGAAAAGTGTTTTGAAGTAATTTTTAACATCTTAATGTTAAAAATATAGTCCATTTATGGCAATGGCAACTTAGGGGGTATTTCATTTCCAGTCAATATTGAAAATAAAATTGGCATGCTGAGTTCAATTTCAGACCAAGTCTGATTTTTCACTATTTTTTTACCTCCAGCTATGGATAAAATAATAGGGTAAACTAAGTTCATTAGCCTTGCTAGAGCAACCAATCAAAATCAAGCTAACTTGCCCTACACATGCCCACTGATGCTACAGCTGCAGCAAATGTGACACTCCTATAACTCTATTAGAGTTATGGAGCTCATGATCATTATCATTTATGATTGTTTTGTTAAAGATTTCATTCGGTTTGAAAAATAACAAAACAGAAATAAAGATTAGTATGTACAGTTTGCATAAATAAAATGTCCAACTGAACAATGAGTATGTTTTCAGCTTTCTCTGCTGATCTAGAAACTTAGAAAATAGAAAAAAATTAAGAAACATGATTTATGCATATAATCATGTGACCCTTTTTAAAAGATGAGCATATTGACTTAACCTCAGAAAACAAACTACTTTATTCAAATAAGTGTTCATTAAACATGAATTTAATGGTCAGTAACTGAGTTAATATTTTTTCTACAAACACTGTGTTCAAAACGAACACAATATAGCTTTTGCTCTTTTATTATTAGCCATTGTTGCTTTTAGAAATAGCTGCCTTATGTTCTTTATTAGATACATGAGAAAGTCGTCTGCCTGCAACTTTTTTCCCCTCTTTTAATTAAAGCAAGGTCATAATATTTCCATACATGACCAATCTTTCAAAACATCTCGGCTATATTGAAATAATGACCAGGCTAAATACAAGATGTACTCACAAACAATTAATACAAAACAATCAGGTATACAGTCAGTTAGTTAAGTGTCATACGTGAAACATGCTTGGGCGATCATGTCCCGAAAGAGACATGACTGACTGGGCAGAAGATTATCCCGCAGTAGGTTGCCATTGCTTTCTGCGGTAGACTGGTTGCCGACCAAGGCTATAGAACCCAATCTGTCCTGTTATTTAACCCATAACTGGAAGGAAGAGACGGATTAATACCTTTCCCAAGGATATTTGCGCGTAAGTAAATACAATGGATTCAACTGGAATTCGAACTCGGCTCCCCGGTTTCTCGTTCCGAGCTGATATCCACTGTACCACAACGCACATCCGCCAGTTCATTATACAACACCTCCTAAAAGATTGTGTTGATTGATATTTATGCCCTGCAGATAGTGTATCTTTTATGAGTACTCAAATGTACTGAAAGATTTTCTAGTGAAAGATTGTGTAGCACCATTTTGCAGCATATAAATATTGAATATTTTATGAGCACGTAGATGTACTTTTTTATTTAACAAAGATTGCATAGTACAATTATGTATACTGCCATCTGAAACCTTGTTTTTTTTATCAAGGGTTGAAAATTGGCCACAACTTTGATTGATTTGTTTTTTACTGTTTATCAACCTTTGTGGAGTTGTCTAATGCAAAATGTTTTACTGACCAACTAGCGTACAACGTAATTAGCTGTTATACATTAATCTCTTCAGATTAGTGTTCTTATATTGGTTGTTATAGTCAAAATATTTCACTCTTCAGGAACATGTGGGGATTACACCACCTTGTCTTCCAGGATACATCCTAGGTATCATTTTGTTCAGGACTATGAAAGGAAGTGATATACACCTTTCTCTTTCTTTTTGCTTTAAGATGTAGTAGCAATAACATCAGGACTCTTCCTCTCTAGAGGGACACTTCCTGCTTACTTTCATCCACTGTGGTTCCTCACACACAAACACCCTTTTCTACTAGATGTGTATTTAAACTCTTCTCAGTGCTGAATTTGCTTTAAGTTACTACTTCATCCACTGTGCATACTCAATAATCAAGAATGTAATATATTAATTTATTCTTTGAGAAAAATTCAGAAGTGTTTATTTTTTTAACATAAAAAAGTTTATGCCTTTTCTCAGATTACTAGGCATCATATTACATATCTTGTATTTAGCAATTTTCCCTTGCCTCCAGTCTGGATTGACTTTATCATAATGCTTTTCATGTATTCAGATGTTTTGCTTTTATTCTTTTACAGATTACCATTTTTTTTATTTAACCCAGATATGTGCATTAGCAATATCTTTTAATATATGAGTTCTGCCCATGCATTTATATTATTTTATGTTATTTTACACACACACACACACACACACACACACACACATATATATATATATATATATATATATGCAAATAAGAAACATAGTACTTAGACTTGATGAATTTAAGTGCAGTACTAGACTGGCAACAAGGCCTCATTAATTTACAGCAGAGTTAACTAGATGTAACCATAAGTTCTATGCTAATAATTTCTTTTTCTGCATTTCTCACTTGTGAAATTCTCTTCCAGCTCAATGATTTCCAGTAACTTGAATTTTATTAATTTAAATGCACTATCAATCACTATTGTTGAGTTCTATTTCCCTATATTTGTGTTGCTATCAAGTTGGGATTCCAAACATTTAACAACAACACATCTTTTAAATGAAACATAAAAAAGTTTATTTCCTGAAGGAAAATTAGAAGCTGAATGTCAGTTGAAGTTACATTTATATATTCTTTTCAGAAATATGCAATGACAATAAAAGTGTTCAATTTTACTTCTAGGGAAGCTTGTTTCATCAAGAAATTAACTGTTTTTATTGCAGTATGAAATGTTTGAACAGACTTACTTTACGATGGTCAGCTTAATATGTTTGTGAGGTCATAAACAAAAGTTGAGTTGGTGTTTGCTAGTTAATTCCTTCTATTATGTGTGTGGAGAAGTCTTTAGACTGCTATCTGTCTCTCTTCCATTGTGTGTATGGGTGTGGGAGTGTGTGTTTGTGTTTGTGTGGATGTGTAGATCAAACTGGCCTCACAAATAATTTTGAACTCTGAAAAAAAGTATGCTTCTATTTTTATATCTGTAAAGGGATTCAAAATCTAATTTTACATAGAGATGTGAACTTTTTGAATACAAGGTTTTCATTGGTTAGATAATTTCACATTGACTTGCAAATATGCTTTTCTCTGATTTGCTGGAGAGATGAAAGGAGTTATTATTGTTATTTTATAAATGGTCCAAAAATAACACATGATAGGTTTACAACTATAATCTGTAGTTATTTGCCATTGTAATGATTGTTTATCAAACAAACTTTTGATGGGATTTTATTGATTGAAAAATATATATAGGATCTAATTCCTGTACTATCTACTCACCCACTGATTACTCTTCCTTTATTTCCACCCCTTAATAATGTTTCTGTTTCTGTAACCCCTTCTGTCTGAGTGGCTTTATGGCCTTGCTTGTTGGTGATCTTGCTTAAATATATATAATTAGAAACATTTTAAATTTGAACAGTATAGGTTCTACTTGATAAATCTGGCAATCATTGTATATTTTGTTCTCATTTTGTAAAAAATCTTTTATGTATTTATTATATAATTAACCTTTCTTTGGTATTATTTTATTACTAATTACACCTGTTTTATCCCTGACTGTTATTTTATGCTCTTTAAGTAATTAGCCAATGATAGTGAAATAAAGCTATTATTAATCATTGGTCAATCAGGGAGATAAGTGTAATAGCAAAAAGTTACCCTTTTACCAGACTGATTTTTCTACATTTGTTTATTTTCCAAAACTTTAGGTTTAGCAATAGATTGGATACAACGTCGTCTGTATTTTACCAATCTTGGTCTAACCTTCCATAGTGTGGATGGCTCAGTGTGTGCATCTCATACTGTTGAAATGGTCGCCTTGGATGGCAGAATGCGGAGGACAATCGTTAGTGACATAGAGAAACCAAGAGGTCTAGATCTCGACCCATACAACGGGTAAGTAATCAAAATAACCAACTTATTACTGGCATTTATTTTTTTTACTCACTTATCACTTCTTTCTTAATTGTAGTTGTCTCCCTTACATCAATGACTGGCTTATTAAAAGATGACAATGTCAGTAAATAAAGATAGATGCCAATGTCATTGCATTATTTTTAAGTATTATCAATTATGATTATCATTTCTTCATTTTCTAATTCTTCTAATCTAATTGTAAACAGTAAATAAAAAAAGAATTCCAACATGCTCTATTTTTAACACAAATTCTTATCATTATACCACTTTTAATTTTAATAAATTACTTTATGGATTTCTTATTAGATAATTTAGATACATAAACGTTTTTAAAATTTCAAGGTGTTTCATTCTAATAACCTTGAATTGTGATGTAGAATAGTTATCAAAACCTAATTGGCTGACTAATTTTAAATTCTGTCTAAAATAATTTATGTTCAATTCCCAGGATAAGCATGTAGGATGTTTTTTATACAAGTTAGTGGGTCATGATGTTGGGTCACTCGTATCATACCAGCAGGAATAGCCTCATGTTCACAGGGATAAAAAAGTAAAGTATGTTAGATTTTAAATGAAATTCAAATAATTCTTATAATTTTGTGTACTGGTTTGTGTGTATTTTAGTTGCATGTTAAGATTACATGTGATAAAAGGCAGAAATTCACTTGCTATTATAACAAACAGTGTCCTGTGAGGAGGAGATGGATTTCTTCACCTTTCAATGGTAGGTAGCAAAGAGAATGTGTTCAGAATTTTCAAAGTGAAGAAATGAAGAGTTTCTATTGCATTCTGGGAAAACTTTTATGATTTTAGTTTTGTTTAATTTATTTTAAACAAAGTTTTAATGTTTTCTGTTTTATTTTATTTAATTTTTGTCATTTTTTATTATCTATTAATAATACTAATGTCCCTAAAAGTATGAACTCAATTCTACTTACATTCTACTTCATCATCAAATCTGTCTACTGGTATACCGCAATGGTTGATAGAGGAACAGTAGAATGAGTACATGTTTGATTTTCTTACTTTTCCAGACTATTAGCAAAAGCAAGTTGTCAAACCATGATGATTCAATTAATCATTATCACTTAAATCAAGATTATTGTAAATTTTTAAAAATGTAAATATGTATATATAATCATTGTAATAATTTACAGGGGTAGATCTAGGATTTAGAGCAGGTTGAGATTTTAAAAAAAAACACTGACAATGTCTTCATGGAGAGTTTTGGCAGCTTTCATTTTCATTTGATTCATAGTTCTTTCACACTAGAATTAATAGATTAAAGTGAACAAAATCAAAGTACTTTGTTACAGAATCAATAAATAAAAGCTTATAAAAAATAAAACAGAATCATTTTACTTGTGTATGCGCCAAATATATTAGATGCAGAACAGATTATAACTTTTTTTATGATAACTTGGAATTGTGGTGATACCAACCGAGCAAAAGCGATGGACGGGATGTTTGCTCTCTCATGACAAAAAGGCAAATGATCAAAAATCATCGTTGTGCATCTGGGTTCGCGCAGATGTTCTGTTTGAAAAATAAAAATTTAAAAAAATAAATAAAAATTTTAAAAAATATTAAATTTCCAATTTGCAGGCCTACACGAATTTTATTTATTGGTCAATAGGAAGCCCAGAATCAAATACAAGTATGAAATCCTAAATGATCACCTGCGATCCAAAAAGTTGAAATAAAAAGCCGAGGCAGACTGACTTGAAGGCAGACCGACGGTGATAGGCGAGAGTAATTAATATCTCTCTCGACCAAGTCAAGTGGCTACTATGCTCATCGCTTCACCTCTCCTTCCTTCTTCCCTGTCTCAAAACTACTTACTGACCTAAGGAGCCACTACATCAAAGACATTCCTCACTTACACGCTCACCACATTTTATTTGTCATGAACATTTTAACCTCCGTTGGACCTATATTCAAGTATTACTTTAATTGTAAAAACATTAATTGATATGTGTATATATAAAAATGTTATTTTTCAACTCAATTTGATTTTCTTGATTTTATAATAATTTTATGACTTATAGTGGGCTATCTACAACAAGGCCAAATTCCGTTAACCTGCAACAGTATACAACTACCCTTCACTAGAACAGAATCCTACTACAACCAGAAAAAGAACAGATAAGCAACCCACTGTAGGATTATTTGGGATTCATTCATTAAATTTATTAGTAAATATTTCATAAAAATTTTAATTATAACTTACTTGAACAAGGAGAGAGGATAGTAACCCTAAAGCCACATTTGATTACATTTTTACAATTGAAAATTAACTTCAAGACTAACATGTGATTGGTATTATTACTTACTTTTATTTTAATCTTTAACACAAAAGAGTTAAAAGAATTTTAAAAACTTGGCAAGATCAAAAACTATCAGATAAATTCAACACAACCAATAAATAAATAAAAATGTATATCAGTGAAGAGATATAAGCATTAAATGAAATGCCTAACAGATTTTTGTTTTTAAGGGTAATTTATGATAGCCTGAAATTATTTGGGTTTTATTCATAAAATTCTTTTAGCTATGTATTTTAAAAAAATTAAATTATGTTTGGCTTAAGTTAATGGGGGTGAACCAAACACCCTGGACGTGTACCAGATTTATACATTTACTTCATGATTTTCAATTTTATTTGACTATAAGTATATGTTCATCATTATCAATAATTTTATTAAACCTTTTATTTGAATCATAAATCTACAGCTTAATACATTAGCTGAATTTTTATCTGAAAATTCTGTCTATAAGTGTTAAGTGCATTGTCAAGGAATGAGGCTTTGTGTGTGTGCATATATATATATATATATATATATTTAAAAGAAATTAATCTATATTAATTAATGTATATTTTTTTTGAAAAATTAATATATATATATATATTTAAAAAAAATTAATATATTCACTTTTAATCCAACATTTTTATTACTTCAAACAGATGTCCCATTTTTGTTTCTTAAACAGTGTGCCTTAAGTCTATTGGCCTATACATTTGAGAAACCTCAGTAAATAAAAATGTAGCAGGGATTGAACTTGCATCTTCCTTTGTAAGGGAAAACACCATCTCGGTAAGAAAGAATATCATAGCAAGCAAGGTTCTTTTTTCCCTTGTATTTCTTTTATAAGGGAAACATGTATTCTTCAATGTCTTCTGAGAGCTTAAGCTATTATCAGAGAGATTTTTTGTATGATAGGGTTTATATCTAAAGGTATGTATTGTCTTTCTGTAGTAGTTTTCAAGTGTCATGTCAAGAAACTTTAAAAACCTGGCATGTCATCCACTGACATGAAGAAGTGACATTGGAATACTAATGAAGAAACTCAGTACATATCTACAGACACTAACCAACAAACAAAAACTTCTTTGGACATAGGACAATTTATATGCTTGAATTCTTACTGAAAACCAGCAAAATGGTCTGAACTGCAAAAAAAAAAAAAGTTAATTAATTAATAACTAGCATGACCAATGTAAATTCTATGGATTTATTAATAACTGTTTTTTTATATCACCTATTATATATATATATAAATATCATAAATATTTACTTCAATTTTTTTCTTTTTAATGCAATTAATTCTGAGGGTAGATATTACGTTGAATGAACATTATACAGTGGAAACTTCAGATCAGAGTTCAGCTCATAACAACCTGTCAGAATATGAACTTGACCATACTTTCACACAGATGCACCCCTTCACACACACAAACTCACAAACAAACAAACAAAGGATTTTGTTGTCATTCTTTTAATTAATTTTGTCAATTAAAATATAGGTGAATATAGATCAGCGTGTCATGTCCACTAAAATATCTAATAAAATATGCAACATATTTCAAACAATAAAGATAATTATTATGTCAATTATAAACTTATTAATTTTAAACATAAGAAGCATTTTCAGCCTACAATAGTGACATAAACATTAAAACATGTCTAGAGAATATTTATAAACCAATAACATACAATAAAACATACCAACTAAACCATATAATTCAAAACAAAAACGTTGTTTTATTAGTCATCATAATTTAAGTAAATATCTGCAAATTATCATAATGACATAGTAGTAGACATACACGTTTTTTAAGGCCAGTTAGGAATGAGTAAATAATATAATTCTGGAGGCGAAGTCTGGCCACAAAAAAAGACTCATAAATGCCAATAAGGTCCATGTCTCTCTAGCTGCTGATATTCAAGACCATATTCTTGTCTACATGCAAAAGAAATGCTCGCGTCAGTAGCACTGACCAAACTATAAAGAGACTGCTTCAGATCACAGCACTAATATCTATAATAAGAACTAAATTCTGCCTATCTTCTTTATCCATGTTATTACTACAAACACATACTGACTCTCGCACAAAGACATATAACCATGTTTCACTTTTCTCACATATGTACCCAATATAGTTTATATTTTATCCAAGAACTGTATTAACAACCAAAATAATGACATTCATTCAATACATTCAAACAACTTGTATTCTTATTGTTATATAAAATTAATGTTTGTTAATACTACGTTGTCTTTTCCTACTAAATGATTTTATTCTTTCAATGAAAGTAATGGGATTATTCTAAACAGCCAAATTACAAGTAGTCTTGCAACAATATTTTGATTTATTGCAGAAAATCTTTACACTATGGATTTTGGTGTTTAATAAAAACCTGAGAAGGATTCCTCCAAGTGGCTTATTAGCAAATGTAAAAATTGTCCAAACATGTTTAATTGACTGCTGTAGACTTTCCGATTAGCTAGATGTGCATTATGATGCAGTGGATATCAGCTCAAAATGAGTTTAAATTCCAGTTGAATTCATTGCATTTACTTACACACAAATACCCTTGGGAAAGGTATGAATCTGCCATTTCTTCCTCTAGCTATGAGTTAAATAGCAGGACAAATTGGTTTCTATAGCCTTGGTTGGCAACCAGTTTACTGCAGAAAGTAATGACAACCTGCCCAGTCAGTC
Organism: Ascarosepion bandense; assembly: GCA_037127315.1. Taxonomy (NCBI): domain Eukaryota; kingdom Metazoa; phylum Mollusca; class Cephalopoda; order Sepiida; family Sepiidae; genus Ascarosepion; species Ascarosepion bandense. The sequence continues at coordinate 1,764,062 of JBBBDQ010000134.1, forward strand.
ATGTTACTTTCAAGACATGATCACCCAAGCATATATCAAGTATATCATTGAACTGACTGGTTAGCCAGTACCAAGATTCATTGATCTAAATACACTAATTATTGACCTATATCTACTCATATTTACTTACTGGTTGATGTAAAAGATGGTTTACTGAAAAAAGACATTAGATGTATAAGCAGCAGTTTGTGTTGCAGCAAAATAAAAATGAACATTATAAGGTCAATACAAATACTGACCACATTTTTTTTCACAAAATCACTCATTCATCCTAATTCATCGCTGAGAACTGGTATGGTGAAACCATTTGCTGATGATGGTGATATGGCCATTGGGCTAAAAAAGGTTAAATTAGTTGAAAATGATTAATTGGCCAAGTTAATTTCATTGTTTCTTGAAGGAGATGAGTTGGCTCTTTATTTATTTTTTTTAAAAATCATTTCCCCCCAAGTAAGGCAGGACTGCCACTAGTATACATGAAGTTACAGAAAGAGAAAAGACAGGGTAAAGAGATTATTGAGAAATGCTTAAAAGATGAATGGGATTTAAGAAGATAGCAATTAACATTGCATTTAAATTTTAGGAGGTTGTAGTTATCAGGGAATCAAGTAAACATCAGGGAGTTCCACAGGCAAGAAGTGTGGAAAAAGAAACTGTTAGATTAGAAATGGTATTTACATTTAACTATTTCAACAGTAAAAAGGTGGGACCTGGTTACCAAGCTAGTAGCACACTTCAATTCATGTCATCAGGGCACCAGGAAAAATAGCACATTAGAACTGCTGTGAAAATATTTGTAGAAAAGACAGAGAGAAGCCATGTTACATCAGTGAGAAATTAACTGCAGTTGAGATGCCAAGTCAGGATTGATTACATTGCAGATTATTCTTTGTCAAGAATCTTGGGATGAATAGCAGAAGCCTCTGACCAGACATGGGAACAGTATTCAATGCATAGACAAATGGTAGATTTATAAATGTGCAAGATAGATTCTGATCAGGAAAACTTTCTGGACCAACATAGTGACCCAACCTTCCTAGCCTTAATTGCAGCTATAGATTCAATGTAGTCGTTTCACTTCAGGTCAATTGAAAAAGTGAGGCAAGGGAGATGCAGAATATTGTTCTTCAATTGCTGACGATGGGCAGGAAAGTTTGTTTGTGGTGGTTGTTTTTGAAATGATTGAAGAAGACAAGAAGTATGCCGATCTAACTGAACAAAAATTGAAGAGGCAATTCATGGAAGATTAGTTTGGTGCCTATGAAAAGCTGAAAAGAATAATATAGACTGGAGAATCAGTTGACGTTTATGCTAATAACATTAGGAGACTGGCAGAATTAGCAGGACTCATGGGGATTGATCTCTAACTACTATTAGTTACTGGATTTTCAAGTGACATATCTGCAATCCATAGCACCTGATTAGTATTGAGAATATAAAAATGAGTGACTTATTAGTAAGTGCAAGGGTTTTGGCTGTTAATAAATCATGCAATTTGGAGGCAGTGTCAATGGAAAAAGAGAGTCCCAAACAAGGTGTCAGTGGTTTTGTGTGTTAGGAACCCCATTTGATTAATGATTATAAAGCTGAAGCACCACCTCAGCAAGATCCCATCTGTTATACATGTTTTGAATCAGGCCATATTGTTCAATATTGCTGCCAGGGAAACAATGATAGGGGGCTTACTCCACTGGTAGCCAGAAGTGGTGCACTAGAGATGACTGTTGACTACAGACATAATGGTTAGAAACAAGAAGGCAATATTCCTTGTGGATACGGAATGCATAACCATATTAATAACATTAAAGTTAGCAACCATTTAGAGTGGAAAGAAAAATTTAATAGCCATTGATGAAAGAAAGGTCAGATGTAAAGGGATATGAACAACTGAGATGACAGTGCATGATGTATGCTTAAAGGCAGAATCTATAGTGATTGATAACATGATCAAAGACGTTGATATTCTCATTGGAAGGAATTTGATTAGGCATCTGGGTGGTGTTATCATTTACAAAGGTACAGTAAACTTTGGTCATATGCAGTGTGCGCAAGAATGTGCAATGACAAACACTGAGAGCAAAGAGATCATTAATAAAGACTTCTCGGCAAAATTTGATACTAACATATGAGTGATAGAATGGTTTTGAAAGGAAACACCCCCAATATAAAAAAAAATAATCGTTTGCTACAATAGTTTTTCTCAGCCAGAAAATCAAGAAAATTTCAAGATGGAAGTGGAATGGTTAACAGACAAGGATATACTTATACAAAGGAAGGAGGAAGTAAGTCGACTTTAAAGAAATAAATGTTCATGTGGCATGTAACACAGGAGGTGATATAATAGACATCTAGTTGGAAACCATTTGAGAATGATACTAAATGACTGACAGATGTTGATTTGAAAAGTGCCTACTTGCAACTACATGTAGTAAAAAATGTGGCCATATCAGTTGGTAAAATATAAGGAGGGTACATATTGTTTGACCTGAGTAGGGTTTGTATTATGTTCTGCACCTGAGATAATGGTAGCCATGCTTAGAAACAGGCTCAAAAGAAGAGAAAATAAGATAAAAAGTATCACCAATCTTTGATATTGATGACATTTTGTTGGATGAATCAGTTTCAACTGGGAAGTAATTGACATGCCATTTCAAGAGCTTTAGTCTAATAGTAAAATCCCTAGAATCATTAGACGAAGCTGCAGCACTAAGGCTTAAATTAAAGATGACTTTCAAAAATTTAGTCAAACAGAACAATTTCATTAGAAACAATAGAAATAGTAATAGAAATTCTTTTATATGGCATTAAATGCTGGTTAGTTTCTTTACAGTTGAAGAAGAGACTTGAGGTAAAAGATGTGGTCCTACAGAAGGATGCTTAGAATGCAATACACTGAAAATGTGAGCTGTGACAAAGTTTAAGGGAAAATAGAAACAAAAAAGACACTTACACTTTTTAGGAGTGCATAATGAGGAAAACGGGTTTGGGGAATTTGACACACAAAGGACATATTGAAGAAAAGAGGTTCAGAGTGGAATATCAAGTATGAATAATGAATGATAGTTGCACCTTATGTTGTGTAAATAAATAGTAGAACAGTGAGTGGGAAAGATGATAAAATGGTTAAACACTGCCTAAAGTTGCCAAAAGTAGGAATTTGTGAAAAGCCATGATCATTCACAAACTGAAAAGACATAGAAGAATTAAAAAAGATCTTTTCTTTTGTTTTAAGATACCTTTCTTGTAAAAAAAACTGTTTGCTTTCTTTTCTTTAACTGTTGATAGCTTTTTTTACAACTTTTATTTTTGACCTTCAGGTATCTGTACTTCACTGACTGGGGGAGTGAGCCCAAAGTTGTACGCACACTTCTTGATGGCACAGAAGCTGAAACTCTCAAAGACGAAGGACTGAGTAGCCCCAATGGTCTAACAGTGAACAATGGTCAGCTCTATTTGACAGATTCCAATTACAACAATAAGACAACTGGGGCACAAATTCTAGTTCTCAGTACAGCCACAAATGAATGGAAACTAATAAATCTGGTGGAAAACATCAAGGTATGTTCAAAATTCTTTATGAATAATGCAGGGTAGCAGCAACTTATCTGAGTGAATATGTTCCATGATTTCCAGTGGATGTCTAAAATGACATCTAGTATCAAATCTTATAAAACGGCATGACAAAAGTAAAGAGATAGGAGCCTATTATCATGTCAAATGAGTGTGTGGCAAAGTAGTCAGAATGTTAGCATTCCAACTATGCGACCTAGTTCAAATCTCACCATGGTTAGTTTATCAAGAAGGTGACTTCTAGATCAGTGTTACTAAAAGTGTGATACATGTACCAGTGCTGGTTTGCAAGCCATTGTCTGTCGATTTGCAGAGAGTTTTCAGGAATCAAAGAAACATTAGTCACATTTCATGCCAGAAGCTGGAATATCTGATAAAGTTTGTTTTTTTAATTTTGATTATAGCTTTTGATTTATTGTGGTTACATTTTTTCAATTACTAATTTTAAAAGTCATTGCTATACAACTAACAAATGCAATATAATGGACAGCCAAACAGTGAATATGTATGGTACATCATCATAAGATGATGTGTGTGTTTTGCATGTTGATAATATATAAAAATTAAAATAAATTTTCAAAATTCAAAAATGTTGAATGAACATTTCAACATGAAATCCCTAAGAGAGATCTCACACCTCCTCAGCAACAGTCAGTTGATATCTTTACCTTCCTACTTTTCTGTTTCAGATTAAAGAAATTTCATAAAATAATATATATATATATATATATATATATAGACATATACCTTATTTTACTCGCAAACATATAAACAGGGAAGCTTTCCTATCCATTTATATTTAAAAATGAACATCTATTGCTTTGTTACATGTGACACCTAACTGACAAATGAAATCAAACTCCAGTCAACATTTCTTATATACTTTTTTTATTTAAAAAAACATTTTTTTAAATTTGTATCTTGAAAACAAATCTCTAAAGAAAATAAAGTGAAATATGTTAGATTAAAGACACTTTTTCTACCTGTTCTTTATTTATTTTATTATATATAATTTGTTGGGATCAACAGTTTGAAGAAGACCAGTACAATCAAATGCAAAACTGAGATTGAGTTTTATAACCAAGGTTATAAAACCCAATCTTTTCTGCAATTCAACCCTTAGCTGGAGAGAGAATAGATGGATTTATACCTTTCCCGAGGGTACTTGCACTTAAGTGAATGCAACAAATTCAACTAGAATTCAAATTCAACTCTGATTTTTTATTCCAAGCTGATATACATTTTACTACAATGCACATCCATGAAGGATAGATATGCTATAAAAAAACAAATCTGTGAAGATGATTTCATTATGTGGTACTGTTGAAAAGTGTCTGAAAAATCAAGCATTTAGAAGTCATTGATTGTTATACTAGCATTATCACAAGTCAGTATTAATCAAGTATTGATAAGGCACATGTCACTTCATATCTTCATATATATATATATATATATATATATATATATATATATATGTAATCAAATAAAACTTTGAATACTACATTCGTTGTATGGCCATTTCAATGAGAAAAATCTCACTTCCTTAGCAACGATCAGAAACAAAATTTTGTTTTTGATCGTTGTTGAGGAAGTGAGATTTTTCTTGCCAAAATGGTCATGCAGCCAATGTAGCATTTAGAGTTTTATTTGATAAAATAAACATATTTGGCTCTGTAAATAGATAATACTATTTACATCAAGCCCTCAATTTGGATCATCATTAATATTAATAAAATTGATATTGATAGGATCTGGTTTTTGGGATTTTACCTACAAGCTATTTCTCTTTTGGATTTCATATATTATATATATATATATATATAGGAAGCAAGAAAGATACACATTGTGTTATATATATATATATATATATATATATATATATATGTGTGTGTATGTGTGTGTGTGTGTGTTTAAAATCATGTTCTTAAACGTTTTAAGATAAAATATTTATTTGAAACTTAAATAATAAAAATCAAAAGAGTAAATAAAAACTTTAAACTGTACAAAACTGTTCAAAAATATAAAAATAATAATTTACTATTTCTTATTTTTCATTATATAGATACCTATGGGCATAGCAGTCCGTGATGACATTCTTTATTACACAGATTGGTTTGTTGAAAATGATGGCTATGGATTCATTTTACTCTATAACTTACAGAAACCCAAATCAGAACCTCTTGCCATCCTTGTAGGCGAACGACCAACAGGTCTTCATTATTCCACTCGCGAATTGGCTTCCACAGGTATGTTGGAATAAATTTTGCTTCTCAATTGAAAATTTTCTTTTTTTTTGGATTTATCAACAAAACAGTGACAAATTTGTTTCTGTGGAATAAAAACTAAAATGCAGTAAAATCTCAACATATTAATGCTCATTTGTGTATTAATTATAAAAATTAGAATAAAATCTAATTATAAATCTTATTAGGGGTACAGAATTTAATAATTGTGTACAGGATAGATGTTATTAAAAAGAAAAAAAAATGGATGAAAATATGAATATACAAAAACACAAAAAACTTATAGATGTTTTTGGTAGGGTCTTTCTGCATTTTATCTATTGTCTGTTTATATATGAACTTATTGAAAATATTAATTTTAGGTTTACAATTATTAATTCTAGCTTCTAGAGAGGTAAAAGATTCCAAAGTCATCTGGAGGTCATGGTTGAATAAATTTATATTTTTGTATTTCAAGATATTTTTGTGTAATTTTGGTAAATATATCTGTTAAAATGAGATGTTGGTTCTATTTTAATTTTTGCATAATTTAGATGCCAATTGCACCCTGCACCTTTTGTAAACAATTATCAACATCTGCTTATTATATACTTTATTATTTATAGTGCCAACTGAGCGTATTTACAATATTACTATTTCAAAATAGTGTCTTTTTCATGAATAATACACCCTCTTTTTTTTCATTTAAATTTGATTTAAATTTTCTCTTATATTACACGAAAAAAGATGGTAATGAATTTATGCTACATTAACAGAAACCCTTCCTTTGTGTTAGTCTCTTAAATTGAGGGTTTTCTATATTATAAAAATTTATTAATCTATTAATTTTTGGCACAGTCAAAGAAAAGAAATCTCTAAACATGGGATTCATCTGAGCTACCCTAGGTTTCTGTTTCTTTGGAATTGTTTCTTTGTCTATATGCTGTGTTTCTTTCTGGACATTAGGGATCATGGCTTTTCACAACTTACTGTCCTTTGTAGCTTTTAATAAAGATTCTTTTTTTGCCATCACTCTCAAACTCTGCTCTGCCATCCATTCACTCAAAATTGCCAGGTACATCATTCATTGCTTTCCTCTGCTTCTCTTACCTTCAACCTGTCCTGTAAGTATCACATTTTCTAAGCCCTCTCTCCTCACATGGTACCCTAGAAATTTTAACTGTCTCTTCCTGACTTTTAATGAAAGGGCTCTTTTTGTTACCATTGTCTCTAGAACATTGTTGTTGCTCACATGTTTGGTCTATTGTATTCTTTCTATAGATTCACACTTCTGTTGCATCAAATCTCTTCTTCATCTTTCCAGCATTCACTGCCATATGGAATTACTGATATTACATAATAGTTTAGTACTCATTTTTTTATTTCTTAATACTTTGCTGAGCTTTTGGAAGACATCTTTCTTCAGAATTATACAACATTGGTTTAGAATAAAATCCCAATATGAGTTATTCATTTAAATTTTACTCAGTTATTTATAAAACTATTAGGACCTTGAGTAAGTTCTCACTACTTTCTAACAGATAGCGTTCCCAGAACCGCATGCGTGTAGTTTCAGATGGTGAAACATCTATAAGGAAGTGCTATAAGCAAGCTTGAAATTCAGTGTATGTCATTTCACTGAAGTGTAAATAACTTTGTTTTTAATTGCATTAAACATGTTGAATTTCATGCCAAAGAAAGTGTATTTGCAAGGAATTTTATTGCACTACTTTATTTGAAAGAAATTTGCAGCTGAAGCACACAGAATTCTTGTTCAGACTTACAGTGACCATGCTCTGTTGAAAAAACATGCAGAGATTGGTTTAGACACTGTAAAAATAATGATTTTGATGTTGAAGATAAAGGACACTCTAGGACACCAAAAAAGTTTGAAGATGAAGAATTGGAGGCATTACTTCATGAAGACTCATGTCAGATCCAAGCTGAACCTGCAGAATCATTAGGAGTTGATTACACAACATTATTGAAATGTTTGAAAGCATTAGAAATGATTCAAAAGTAAGGATATTGGGTACTGTATGAGTTGAAGCTGAGAGATGTTGAATAGCTTCTTGTCATATGTGAACAGCTGCTTCGACGACAGAAAAGGAAAGTTTTTTTATGCATTGCATCATGACCAGTGATAAAAAGTGGATACACTATAATAACCCTCAGCCTAGAAAATCATGGGGTAAGCTTGGCCATGCATCAGTGGCAAAACTGAATATCAATGGCTCAAAGCTACTGCTCTGCATTTGGTGGGTGTAGTTTATTATGAGCTGCTCAACCCAACCAAAACCATCATGGGAGATTGTTAACAACTACAATTGATGTGCTTGAGTAGAGCATGGAAGAAAAGAATGTCTGCTATACAAGCAGAGATACAACAAAGTGATTTTGCAACATTTCACGCTAGGCCACATGTTGCAAAATGAGTGAAAACTTACTTAGAAACACTTAAATGGAAAATCCTACCCAACTTGCTGTATTTGCCAGATATTGCACTATCTGATTTTACTTGTTCAGATCAGTGGTACATGGCCTGGCTGAGAAGCACTTTCATTCTTATATGGATGCCAAAAAATTGGTGGTTAGCTTCAAATTGGCGTGTCATTTTTCTGGCGTGGAATTCAAATGCTGCCAGAAAGATAGGAAAAAGGAGTGGCTAGTAACACATCACTCAATAAGTCCCAGGCTTGACATATAGTAAAACTTCATGAATTGCACTTCAAATTGCTTACACATCCACCCTATTCTTCAGATCTGGCTCCCAGTGACTACTGGCTGTTTGCTGACTTCAAAAGAATGCTCCAGGCAAAGAGATTTGGCTCCAATGAAGAAGTAATATTGGAAATTTTTGAGGCCAAAGACAAATCGTTCTACAAAAAAGGCATTGAATTGTTAGAGCATTGGAATCAGTGTATCACCCTAGAAGGAGACTATCTTGATGATTAAAGTCAAATTTTGCCTCACAGTTGTTGTTTTATTAGTTAGGCTTGGAATTTGTTGAGTGATGTGTTCACAGACAATACTTTCAGTGATATGTTTCTTACTAATTTTTGTAAATAAAGCATTACTTTTCATGAAAAATTAGCAAGAACTTATTGAAGGTCCTAATAATTCTTTTTCTTTAGACTGGGAAAATATCTAAAATATAAAAAATGTGCCACTCGACCTGAAAAACTTGCAGATTCGTTAAAATCATTGTAGGTTCGTCCAAACCACTGCCTGTCACAAGATTGTTTCTTGTCAATTGTCACATTACTCTTTTGTACTGAATCATATCAGGTTGCTTACAAAAAAGATTCATGTAAAATTTATTCATTTAAAAAATGGATTTTTTTCTTTGGTCTGCAAAAATGTGTAAAATATATGATGTAGACCTTCTATTGATAAATTTGGAAACAGCTGGTTTAAATTATGACATTTGATAAAAGATTAAGTGAAAAAATGGGAGAAATAAATAAAAATAGTATTGAAGCATTCAGAGAAATAGTATTGAAGTATTCAGAGAAATAGTATTGAAGTATTCAGAGAAATAGTATTGAAGTATTAAGAGAAATAGTATTGAAGTATTAAGAGAAATAGTATTGAAGTATTCAGAGAAATAGTATTGAGGTATTAAGAGAAATAGTATTGAAGTATTAAGAGAAATAGTATTGCAGTATTAAGAGAAATAGTATTGCAGTATTAAGAGAAATAGTATTGAAGTATTCAGAGAAATAGTATTGAAGTATTAAGAGAAATAGTATTGAAGTATTCAGAGAAACAGTATTGAAGTATTCAGAGAAATAGTATTGAAGTATTAAGAGAAATAGTATTGAAGTATTAAGAGAAATAGTATTGAAGTATTAAGAGAAATAGTATTTAAGTATTCAGAGAAATAGTATTGAAGTATTAAGAGAAATTACTCATTAATGCCCATCAAAAAGTTCAGTATTAATTATGAATTCGGAATTTATTATAAAAATTAAATTAAAAATCCAGTATTAATTATAAAAATTAAATTAAAAATCTAATTATAATCATATATGCTAAATTAAAAATCCAGTATTAATTACGAAATTAAATTAAAAAGCAGTATTTCTTATAAAAGTTAAATTAAAAATGCAGGACTTATAATAAAAATTAAATTAAAAATTTAATATTAGTTATAAAAACTAAATTATAAATTCAGTATTCAGTATAGGTTTCTAAAATAAATCAGGTGTTATATGATTCTACTTGCAATATATTAATGACTGATGTCTCAAAAATGCACCATAGGCATTAATGGTTTAAGGTACAGTATCATTATCTTTGTGTAAATCAATTTTATTTTTAAAGCAACTTGCAAATGGGCAGACATACACAAAGTAGACAAAAAATATGAAAGAATTGCTAATTTTAAAAAAAGTTTCAATTACTCAACAGATAATTTGAATTTCAAAGATACTGGTGAATTTATATTTGTACAAATATGACTTCATATAGTTATTTTCTAATCATAGCTTAAATGTGATACAAGGCAGAATGTATGAGGTCCCCAGTAAGGTTCAAACTTACTCAGTTAATACATAATACACACTTTGGGCGATCATGTCTTGAAAGAGACATGACTAACTGAGCAGAAGATTATCCCACAGTAGGTTGCCATTGCTTTCTGCGGTAGACCAATTGCCAACCAAGGCTATAGAATCCAATCTGTTTTATTATTTAACCCATAACTGGAGGAAAGAGATGGATTAATACCTTTCCTAAGGGTATTTGCACGTAAGTGAATGTAAGGGATTCAACTTGAATTTGAGCTCGGCTCCCCAATTTCTTGTTCCGAGTCAATATCCACTGCTCCACAATGCACATTCTCAAACTCACTATTCAGTTGTAATAGGTTCTTGTGAGATAATCTTGCTAACCATTACATCACACTGAGGTTTTCAAATAAACTTTATTTGTTATAAATATGAATAACCTACAGATAATGAAGACATACTGAAATTAATTGCAGCCTTTGTAAGTCAAAGAATATTAAAATTGCTATGAAAATATAGATTCATATATGAAAAGAAAATTTATTCACTGTTGCTTTATATTTGATTTTATAGGTAATACATTCTTTGGGCATTTGAAAGTGAAAATTAATTAAACTGAACAAAAAATAAATGTTCAGCTTCAGAAAAGCATCCTATACAAGGGCTTTTTATGTCATGTAGCAACACTTACAATATTTTGGTTAGAAACCATCCATATTCAAACAGAAATTTCATCTATATTGTCTTACTAACATGTGCCTTTCCTATTATGTTTTCTACACATTGTCTTGTTAACTGCCCTCCCAAGAGTTTCTTATATTATCTAAGTTTTACAAAATTAAGCATTTTTACTACTAGAAAATTTTTATTTGGGAATATTAATCTCTTGCTTAATATCACAACATTAGTCCCAAAAACATTTCAGAAAATTAAAATAGCTTGCAAATTATCAGATTATAAAGTAGTTGTTTTGTTTGATCTTGGTTGCATATATGATTAAACCAAAGTCAGTCTATATTCAAACAATGTTAAAAAAAAGTAAGTTTTTAAGGGATTGAATTTACAGTTACTATGTTACCAAATTAATGAAAAAACACTAGGCTATTATCCTGGCATCAATAACTGGCCAGTATTAAATGAGAACAAGATGAGATATTCATAGACATGCACAACAGAACAAAAACCATCCACCATCAGAGATTAAATAAAGGATCCAGTTAAAAATTCCCTGAAAGTCAACCAGATTGATATGTGAAGAAAGCCAGAGAACAGCTGAAACATTATGATATAAAAACAAAAATGAAGAAAATAGTGTAAATATAAATAAGTCACTCTTTTTCTGAAAATTGAATTAAACTTTTAGGAATGAAAGAATAAAAGTTACAAGAGATTTAAGAAAGAAAAAATCCATATTTAAGTTTAAACAATGGTAATGGTAATATTAGCTGTTTTTTCGGATATGGAAACATTCAGCATTCATTGAAAGAGCAATCACGTCTACTCTCAGTTGAATTTATACAATTCTTAAATATCTAAACTGTCAGATGTATACAACGGCTTTCTCAGACCAATGATTCTAAATAGCATTTAGTGAATGATGTCTTTATGTCTTTGAGTGGACAATTCATCTTCAAACTTTGTGGATGGACACTACAGAATCACAACAATCTGTACCAAATAACAGAGACCACATCACTCTAGAACATTCAACAACAGTCAAAACTAAAATAGATAACGTGTTTAACTCAGAGAAAATAAAGACATAACCAAGATGAAAATGTTTCACACTACTTCACAGAAAAGGTTAAGAAGGAAGCCTCTATCAATACTGGAAAGAGCAATAACAGTGAACTTTAGAAACCTATTTTCCTGAAAAATTATTTTTAATAGAAATAAACAATACTTATCCTCTTCTTTCACATTAAATTATATATTATATCTTCAGATGACAAATATTGACAAAGACATCACTTGTAGTTATACAGTATTATGGAAGAGTACTATAGATAAAGATTTATTCTCTTTATTGAATTTCCCCCATTATGAGCATTATTATATCCATGATATAGCAACACCATATTTCATGGACAGAATAGAGTGGCTTAAAGGAAAAAAGAATTACAAAACTCTTTTTTTTTCCAGAGAGAGATTTTTAATGCTATGTTGTATACAAAACTATATATACAAATCTATACATATCCCATGCAAATAAGTTTTAAAAAGAGTGTATAAAAAATGGGAAAACATACTTGTAATATTTTCTGAAGATAAAACTGGAGTTACAGTGGTTTCTCTATGAATCTTATAAGGCCATGTAGTTTTTTTCTTTAAGATGACTGCTGTGGGTTAGGGATGTCTTTCTTCTCTGGGCTGTACACCACAACTGGCCTTTGTCACCTCATCAGTTATCAGGTGACCCTCATGATTTTATATCAATGAAAGGGAGACACTTGTCTTTTGTATTTCTACAAAAGTAATTCTTTTTTATTCATGTGTGTGTAATGGGCCACTTCATTTAAATTTTATCTTTAAGGTATGTGCACTGGAATAATTTAAGTAGATATTGTTGAAAACCTATGATGTTTACCAGATTTATCTGGTAAACATCATAGGTTTTCAACAATATCTCTTTTTTTTTAAATCCATCTAAATGAAATTGCTATGTGTGCATAAAGCTCAATATCATATTGTAAACAAAAAAGTGTTTCTGCTTCACTCCATTAAATAACTGAAAAATCCATGACAGCATTAATTTTTGAAGCATAATATATATGTGTATACATTTTTAGGGAAATCCTAGATTTGACAATATCATCATTATACATGCAATATTTACAAGTGCACAAATAGGCTAATTAAAGAACCAACATAATAAGATCACATTTATTGCAGTACTTTCAGGTCTCATAGGAAAAGCCATACTTTTATCTAGGAGTTGGCATTTGTGAATTCAATCCTGAGGTCAAATGACACAGGAGTAAATGTGTCCAGTGGAAAAAGCAGAATGGGGATGATGTTTATGGCAGATATAACTAGAAGCCAAAAATAAAAATAAATTGAATATTAACAAAAGGCATCCCTGAACAAAATAGTTGGGGTTTTATTTATCCTTAGACTATTGTCCTAATCTTTGTTGCTGTTATCACTGTGTTTTAGCCATTTGTTCTCCTACTTTCATCAGGTGTTTGTCAATCCCAGTATCTTTCAGGAAATTTTAAATATTTTATCTACAGAAAAGATTATCATTTTGCAGTTCATGTCTAGGAATATCTATTCTTTTTAATATTGTTCAGAGCAATAACAATATTGCCTATCCTGTTTCCAATGAATTTTATGACATGGTAATTGTAAGTGCAATCTTTGTACCAGGTAGTACAGATTTTGATTTAGTGGAAATAGGGCTAGCAATAACTAAAAAGTACTAAATTAGAACAAGATGGGATAAGCCTAGTCATAGTCAGCAGATTGAGAATTATCTATTTGCCTAAATTAAATAATCGTTACAGTCTTAAATTCTCTGAAGGTTACCCAAATCAATAAGCACCTGTTGAATGCCAAAGATCACAACAGTTAAAAATGTGGTGATAATAGCAGCAAAGAGGAAGACCTTAGTTTGATTGTAAATGATGTATATAATAACTTCTCATCCCAGAAATTCAGATGAAAATAAAAGGTTTTTATCAACATTTTAAGCTTATTATTGGCTTTTCTAAAATTGTGATAGTAGTACCAACACTTTTACAAAAGAATAGACATTAAGATACTAAAATTGCGCAATCTATTTGAAAATTTCTAGAAGATAAAAATGTTGGTTAAGTATATTTAGTTACTTAGTATGTTTATTTTCTAGCCAAGTCAGTGAAAACCACATAACATGATTTGGTGATAAAACAAGATTCCAACAAAGAATTGATACACAATGTCTTCAAAAGGATGAGAACAAACTACTTCCATGGATTGAATGTAGGGTTCAATCTAAAATTCCAAGATTACCAATTGCAAAAGACACGTAAAGAAACTTTGATGACTTAAATTTTATGACTATAACACTAGTCAATGTTGATCAAGAATAACTCTCAATCACAAAAATTAAACTAAATATTCTTAACAGATTGCTGACATGACAGACACTAGAAGAAAGATGGCAAATGCAATGACCAAAATGTTGTCACTCTTGTAATGATAATGATTAAGTGACATATTTTGATACAGAAAACATTTGGCATTCTTTGACTGAATACTTAGTGTTACCATCAATTGAATTTAATTTTCTCTAAAAACAATGTTTTAACAAATTAGACTTTTCAAGCCCATTAACTGTTATTGCTCTTTCTAATATTGATGGGAGTTTTCTATCAAAATTTTTTGTAGTGTGGAATCCAAGCTTGATTACATCATTATTTTGGCCTATGGCCATATTACATTGAAACACCAGGTCTTGTACAATCACCAAAGTTAAGCAATGTTGAGCCTGGTCAGTACCTAGATGGGTGACTGCTTGGAAATACAAGGTGCTGTAAGCTTGGTTGTGTTAATGTTGCAATGGATAATGACTTGGAATAGGAAATCAAAAAGCCGAGGTCCAAATCCATTTGGGTTAGTTATATCCACTTATGTTCATAGCTGGAATGAGAAAAGGTAGATTCATACATCTTTGGGAAATGTATGAACCTACCTTTTCTCATTCCAGCTATGAGTTAATTAGTATGACTTGTATTATTAAATGATTATTATCTCCAAAAATTCTTACAAACTAAAAAAATGTTTTATATCTTCACTAGCTACCATCTTGTTATACTCTGCTGAAATTAGATTTCTTTCTGATTTAATCTGCATGCCGACCAGATGTGAATGCTATGAAGGTAGAGAACAAAATCACATCCTGTTATCAAAGCAAGTTTTTACAATGAAAGTGACACTAGCAAATCATGAATATTTCCAACAGAAAAGATGTCCATGAGAACTGCCAGATCTGCTTAAAAGCAAGCCTTTTAATAATGACCATCAAGCAGTTGCAAACGCTCAAGGCTTTGTCACCACCATGACTTTTTCTCTCAAAACAGCTGTTAATGCTCTCAGGCTTGACTAATTCAACTGAATATCATCTCAATATCAGTGCCACTCAGGTACAAGCCTTCTTTATCACTAATGCTGTCACCTCAGCAAATCCAACTCTGCAAGCAAGTGACTCTAATTCCACAAGCAAGCTATTTTGACAGAAAAAGCATTGACTCGGTTTCATGGAAACACAGGTCAACTAGCTACATTAATCCTTTTTGATCTCAGCAGCTCACTGTCATCACCTTGTCATACCCAACTCTCTACAAGGCATCCCTTTTGCAGTTGTCACAGTGACCTCATTTCATAAAAACAGGTCAACCAGCTACACCAATCCCTCATCACCTTGACAGCCAATGCACCTTACCATGAAATCTACCCACCACTGTGACCTCGATCAACCAACACATGCACAGAACTCAATCAAAGACCATATCCTATGACCTCAGTCAGATCAATCCAAGAACTCAATCAACTTCTGATGCGACCCTTACACCTAATCGCCATCCTGATAATCAGTAACAGAATTTCCCCTATTTTCCAACAACACTGTAAAATATCTGTATATTAAACAAATA